>OX393552.1:61080173-61680173 GCA_947650365.1 Chamaelirium japonicum
CCTTGAAGCTCCACTCTGCAAGACCACATGACCATCAACCATTTGTCGTGAGAAAAACATGGGAACCGTGTGTTTTCTATCCAAAATGGCCGGTAACAATCATGACCATGCGATGCTGAATCAGCAGCCCACAGTCATTGTGATGAGCATGCAGGATGTGCATCACATTCGCTGCTACTGCAACGCATAGTGTGACTGCCGGCCATTTTTGTCACCGAAGCATAGTCAGAATCGTATTATCTCAAAATCCCCAACGCCCGACACTTTGAAAATCAAGACAATCAATACAATAATCCAGCACAGAAGGATAAAAAACCAGAGACAGAATCAGCGATCCTGAGGATCGCCTAAGTATGATGCTACAGCAGTAATCGACATTCACCACAAACGTAGCGAGTTAGAATCCACAGATATCACGCAAAGCCCCACCAATCTATCATCAAAATTAGATCAATTGAATGAAAAAGGAGCATCGCAAGCGTGGTCAAATACTGTTTGGTTAGGGTATTCCGAGATACGACAGCTTACTAATCATTAAGGGTAAAAAGAAAACACAAAGCAGATTAGGAAATTGTCAGAAGCCTGCAGGTCAAAAGGAGTCGATTACTGAAAAGGCAAGTGGGCATCATTACCCTGTATTCATCCACACATAGCCCAAGGCAAGTGGGCATCACTACCCTGTATTCATCCACACATAGCCCGGATGAACCGTTTGAAGGTCTCTTTGGCCGCTTAACGAACAGGAAAGATTTCCTATTAAATCTACGCAAAATATTTAACAAGATATAGAGTCTAACTTCTGCAATAGATGTTGAGATGAAGCTTTCATATCCTATGGAACTCTTAAATCGGTTCTAGAATAAACTCCAATGTCTTGGGCTGATCTACTTCAATATTCGCTACAGATATATGTGAGAATATCCACTTAATTGGGCTGGTAGATGGGGCTTTATTCACGTGATTGAGCATCTCAGTTCAGAACATAATAGAAAACTTGATATTCTAAATTAGTTTGACAAGGGGAAAAATTACATAATTCAATTTAGTTCAGTACAACATTGGGATTAAAAACAATTAAGAAGAGAAATAGTACAAGAATGCTACAAAAATTGATACCGATTTAGTGTTTATTCAAATTCAAAAACATCCATTGAAATCCATTAAAAAACAAGATTGAAATATTCGTAAAAACCTTCACGTTAACTAAGGATACAATAAGAAAAAACAAGTCTTCAACATAAAATTCAATAATGTGGGATTTTTAAAAAACTTCACAAATCATGTCAAAGTGGCTTAAAGAAAGCTCTTGCACTCGTCTAAGGAGTTCAAAAAAAAATTGGTCGGGTGCTACGCCCCCCAACCCCCGAACAGTGGGGGCACACCCCAACCGCCTTCAGCGCGGGCTGCGCCTTTGTGGAGATTACCTCCAAAAGACTACTTGTTAGATTCTTTGTATGTATGATTCAATCAGTTGTATTATCTGTTTGATTCAACATTGTACTACTACTACCACCATGATAATGCACTAGATATTATAAAAGTATTATACACTATAATATTTTGACTATGAAATTCAAATATTATTGGTCAAAAAATGTTCAAATAATTAGAAAAATAGAAAAAAAACTATAATATAATGATCTGACCCATTCAAAAAATGTTTCAAAGTATAACAGTTCGAAAAATTATACCTTTTGGATCAATATAAAAAAAGTTAGGTAGAAATGGAACAGAAGGGAGTCTTATCATGCATTTCCACGGAAATAACATCCACATTATCAACATTGGAAACCAACATACACAGTAGGCTGCTATCAAACAAAATTCAGGATGGCTCCTAAATGGTACTCAATGTTTTGAAAACCATTCTATTTGTGGACTAAAACACCCTAAATCAGGATTCAACCACTATGGCAACGGCCATTATAAGAGGGAACCAAAGAGATCTTTATGAGATTCACTTTTCGATGATCGTTGTTATTTCAACAGACTCTTCCTTTTTCCTTTTCCACCCTCCATTGCATTGTATGATCCTTGATGCTATGGACGTTGGAGACGGGTATTGAAAGACTTCTGGTGGATGAGCTTTGTTCTAAAACAGGAGATCAAATTTGATAATTAGCAAGGTGGTACATGTAAGTATAGGTATGCAAGAATTTTGCAATCGAAGTAATGTTTGGGTCAATCAAAAGAACTAGTCGTTGTCAAAACAATGTAATGTCACAAAATTCTCGAGAAAGAGATAAAGAGCTGGATTTGAGGTTAAGTTTAGGGTTGGAATCAACGTGAGGATGAAGCAAAGTATCGGTAAGAATAGACGGACAATAGTGGAAGCGTCACGCTTCACACAGACTTCAAGGCATTACACAAATAAGAACAGTGATGTCACATTATGGAACTGTGATCATGGGTTACCAAAGGCATCTCAACAAAGTAAATTGCAACAACAATTAAGAGAAGATTTCAAGCATATTTCATTGATCAACAATAGGGCTATGTTGCACTGTTTATAGCCTACATTAGGCCTTCAATCAACAAAGCTTTTTATCCATACGGGATAGGATTATTATTCCTAAGATTACACCCAATATAACAATCCTAAACATAAGACATACACCCATGTGTATATATGGATTCCAAAATTAACCCAAAAACCAATTCTACCTAACTTGAAACTTCTCCAGCTCAATATAATACCAAGTTAGGACACTTCTAAATACTTCGTAGTTCGTACTAAATAAGAGTCAAACTCACTTCAGCATATCATCGAATGCTTCAAAAATTGCAAGCCAAGACTCAATACAAAATTCAATGATTTCATCAGGAAATCCTTCAATACCTAGGAATCCTACCATATTCAAAAAAATTAATTTAAGTAAGAACCCTAGTTCATCAAAGGATACTAGTAGGTCCTAAGTCATCAAAAGAATCCTATAACTAGGAACCATGTTCTAACCAAGGTTCAAAGTTTCGTCCGAAACCGATCCGATCGTTCGGTTAGGTCTGGTCCCAAAACAGCCGGGTTTCGAAGACTTCAATAGGATTGGAGGGGATTAGATCGGGCGAAACTTAGGGTTTCGGACGAAACCAGAAATCGAAAAAAAAAAAAAACCGGAGGACAAGAAAAGCTAGTCGCCCACCGCAGTTGCCGCTGCTGTCGTCGCCCGTTGCCGCCGCTGTCATCGCCGCACAGGTGAGAGGTTTTCAGAATGTGCTGATTGTTTGTAGACATGTTCTTTATGGTACATTGATCATCCTCACAAAAAATCAGCAAATTCTAAAACCCCTAGGTGCATCAAATATGCTCTTCAAATCAATGGTTAAAATTGACGGTTGAAAAACATTGATTTGAAGAGCATATTTGATGCACCTAGAGGTTTTAGAATTTGTTGATTTTTTGTGAGGATGATAAACATACTATATACAACATGTCTACAAAAAATTAGCACAATCTAAAACCTCTACGTGCTAATTAGGGTGCTGGGTCAAATATGGGTCAAAATTTGCTGGATCAGCCGATCCTGACCCATATATAAATATATGGTCTTTTACAAATCGGACCCTATAATCTTCTCTATTTACATATAAATACCTATAAAAGTGATATTTACATATAAACCCCTCAATTCATTTAAATTACATATAGACCCCTATAGTTAGCTGACATCCAAAACGAGAGAATATTTTTTATTTCATCCTTAATATTTTACCTAAACTCTCTAAATACCCCTCTAATGTGAGAATTCTTCAAGTTAGATTCGGGTTATGTTTATGTTTGTTTTGGATTAAATCCATGTTCAATAAAGATAGAACAATTTAAGTAATTAAAAATTTTAAACCATGGGTAAATCGGTTTTTTCTCCTTTAGATAATGAAATAACATAGCCAAATGAAGGAATATTTCAGAAATATTTCTTCATTTTGGATGCCAACTAACTATAGGAGTCGATATGTAAATATTAGATGATTTAAGGGGTTTATATATAAATATTGACTTTACAAGGGTTTATATGCATATAGAGAAGACTACAGGGGCCAATTTGTAAAAAAACACATATATATCATGCACACAATCCAAAAAAAAAGCTACCTTCAAGAGTAAGGATAAGATCCAGGTAAAGAGTTCTAATGGAACGTCTTTTTACAAAAGAAAGACTTACTTGGATGCGTACCGTCTTCTTCAATATGCAGCATGAGAGGTAGAAAACAAGTAACAAAGAAGAGTTTGTCATTTTGCTTGAAAAGGGAGACCATTCGAGATATAACATTCAAGTACTGATTAGCATAAAGACCGTAATTGAAGACAAGTAAAGTAGGTTGGACAGGATAAGTAGATGATGTGTTGGCATCAAATATTAAGTAAATAAATATTCATGACACCTGACAACTATTTTTTCCACAAAATAGCAGACAAAATAGAAAGATTAACTTCATCACCATTGCAGAAAGGAAGGAACGACAAGTGATGCATACCAAACAAGAATTCGAGGTCTACAATCAACAATGAATTTTATTGTCGATTGCAATGCTAAAAACTAATAAAATGTGAAGTAACCGTCAGATTTAACTGGTTTCAGGCTCCAGCAAGATGGCACGATAGCAGAAGTAATCCATCAGCAATAGAAAACAATGGAGATGAAGGTAGGAAAAGGAAGACCTTAAAAAAAATTAACTATTATGAATATTATCAGTTTTAGACGGGTAATTTCCACTATTAGATTGCGGACGAAATTTGACTTGTAACCTAAATTATATATTTACATATATTTCATCATAGTACCGTGATAGACGTGAAGAATATCAGCTTACATAAGTTAGATCATTTATGAAGTTAGGAGGGTCAGTGACTGAGTAAAGTCAGGTCATTTATAAAGTTCTTAATAAAATACATTTAAAAGGTGAATATATCAATTGATGAATAAATGTTGGTATGGTTGATCAAGTGTATTTTGCGAGGGTACAAGTTGCAAGCTCCATAAGGATGTAAGGAAGAAAAAAACCAAAGAGTATGATAATTGGTTATCGAGAAGAATTTATAGATAGAAATCAAGAGATCAAGTAACTACTAACTCAAAAGCATGTGAAATTATCTATATAACAAGGCATGGCGGTCTACAAGCTGACTAGGACAAAATGGAACAAGCTGACTAGACAAAAACAAACAAGCTAACTAGACAAAACTGAACCAAATAGATCTAAACAACGCACATTAGCGTGTGGTCCAGAAATGTAACATAAGATAAAAAGATATTTTTGGACCATCGGATCCAAATGACTAATGATGAATCCCATGCACCAAAATAGGATCCATATTATCTTGCCTTAAATCTTCATCGTCCATTGCATGATCTCATCTTTAGTCCCATGGACCATTAAAAAAACTTCTATTTAGAAAAAACTTCCATTTCCATTCTCGACTAAAACCGAGCAATCCAGATAGCATTTTTTTTTTACCTATTGATTTGAAAAACTTTCATTCTCGACTGAACCCAAGCCGTTCGTAGAGCACTTTTTTAACCCATTGATTTGATACACTTACTTAAATCCCAATGGTGCCATTAAAAAAACTTCCACGTAAAAAAAATCCATTCTTGATGAGCATTTCAATTTTTTTACCCATTAATTTGCTTACGGCCTAATGGTGCCATTAAAAAAAACTTCCAATTAAAAAAATATTCATTCTTGATGAACATTCAATTTTTTTACCCAATTGATTTGCTGCACTTGCTTACGGCCCAATCGTGCTCTGCCACGTTGTCCATTAGAAAGACCATTAGATTGGGCCATAGGCTAAGTGCAGCAAATCCCACCGTCCCTTTGCAAGACGTCTTCACCGACAAAAAATGCTCTCAGATGTCCGTTTTCACCAAGAATCCCAAAGGAATGGCTTCTTCGGTTCTTTTTTTAGAGAGAAAAATTACCTCCCTCAAATTCATACTGAGAAGATCGAGAAAAAAATCATATTCCGTTCCATGATCACAACACAACTTTGTCCCCAAATTTATGGCATTAAGAGAGAGAGAGTTGGCATGAAGATCGAGAAAGAAATCACGTCCCATGATCACAGCACAACTTCATCCCCAAATTCATTCCGAATTCGTCCCAAGAATGAGATCCGAATTTCATCCCCAAATTCATAGGCATGAGAAACGCAAAAGAAAGATCACATCCCATGATTACAACCCCTAATCATGCTTTTTTTCCCACTTTGCTAACTTAGCAACTAAACTACAAGTGTGTGACGTGTGTCTTACACCACTTTGCTAACTTAGCAACCAACTATTTCAAATATACACATATTAAGACTCTTGAGTTTTGTACAATGTTATTGAGCTTGAATCATTAATCTCCTAATTCAAACTTAAGAACTCTAGCAAATGTTGACTCTTCTTACCTTGCCTAACTAAATGGTTCTTGAAATAATCAAATTTGGCTCTCCAGCCGAATGTGGGCGCTCCCTACCAAATGTGGGTGCCCCCCTTCCGAATGTAGGCGTTGCCGCCGAAGGCAGCCGTCAAGTGCCGACAGACACAGGTAACACTAGTTTTCTATAGTAGAAGAGTGAAGAGGTCAAGAAACACATCAACTTGAATGGGACAAGGTTCAGTTGAATAAAACTGAAAAGCAACTACAAGATAAGAGATCTCAAAGAGAACCAGCACACTTTTTGGTATATGGATTGGAAAATAGTATATTACAAAATAAATGGGAGGAATGTGTCATGTGAATCATGTGATGCATATCTGGGCTACTACACTAATAGTCTTAAAAAGGGGTTCGGTAAAGGTAGAAAATAGTGGGATGACTAGCTTTGTGGTGAAAATACGACCTCGATTTAATAGATAATAAAAAAAGAAAAAGTTAGATTATGTGAAGATACCTGGTTTGTTAATGATTAGGCTCGTGTTTTGAGTTGGACAAGAGGTGTGAAGATCAGAGTGGGTTGTCGAACACTATTTATTAAACTTGCAACAGTTAACGTGAAGAACTAGATCTAGGAGGTTGGCAACCATGTTGTGCTCCCAATTAAATATTTTTACATATTATTTACCTTTTGAGTCCAATCATGATTAAAATATTAATCAAATCATAAGGGTTTGGTGGTTTTTAATCAAAATCATATACCAAAATTGAAATACAATCACTCCACTCTTGTTTTCAATAAGTTTTAAATGAACCAATTTGATTTGATACAAAATGAAATTGTATTTGGTTGCAACTTGAAAGTATATTAAGTATGACGAAGTTATAGAAAACAAATTATTGGAACACTTAGCAAATATTTAAAAAAAATAACACATTAATTTGTTCATTTACATAATGTATGCATATCAACATGTTTGCCATGACTAAATAGTCGAGATATAAATAATTATTCTATTTTATACTTAAAAAATGTAGCAATTTCATACAAAATTTTACAAGTAAAAGGGACAAGGCTTGATGATTATGGTAATGATCATATTTATTAAACTAGGAAGAAACCCGGGCAATGCCCAGATGAACTCGATGCACGTCATTTGGGATAGACAACACAGCCGTCCAAAAGAAGTGTGCAATCTAGAATGAGTGTGATTCACTAGTATGGGAATGATTCACTTGTCAGAGAGAGCACTAATGATTTTCTTAATTAACATGAAATAATCATTAATTGTCATTGAATGGGTGTAGGTTTTTAATAGGATTTATGAGATAGAGTCGTGTTCACACACGGGAGAAAGATTCTAGCTCTTTAAAAGATGTCCACTTGTCACAACGTGGAAGAGAGGGCTCCATTTTAGTATTATACTATTACATATGTTAATTCCAAAATATGAAAGTTTTAGCTTATTTTTCAAGGTTTAAAGTTTCGGCCGAAATCGATCCGTTTTGGATCGGTTTCGGCAAGAGCCGAACCCGATTCACCAGAAAAACGGTGGTTTCGGCCCGATAATCTCCCTCCACCTGGTTTCAGTCCACAGGAGATGGAGAAGAGGAGAGGAGAAGAGAAGGGAAAAGAAAACAAAAAAAAAGAAAAAAAAAACATGTCGCCTCCCTGATCCACCGCCCCGGTTGCCGTCGTCGCCTAATCGGCCATCCTAGTCGCCCGATCCGTCGTCCCCGCCGCCTCTATCTCTCCTCCCGATCGCCGTTACAAAAGGCCAAAAGGGTTTAAAACCCTAACCCGGTCCCACCCCCACCCATTTTACCTCTGATAACTAATAAGTTATAAGTTATAACTGATAACTGATAAGTTATAAAATATATTATATATAATACTATTATAAGATAAAAATCTAAAAAATTCAAAAAAAGTTTATAAAAATAGGGGAAAATAGAAAAAATAGGGAGAAATTAGAAGAAGTAAAAAAAAACATGATCCACCAAAACCACACGAAAAAAAAAAGGACAAATCAATAAAAATAAGAATAATTAATTTTTAATGATTTTTTTCTATTTTTAATTGAAAAAAAAAAACGAAACTGAAACCGACCAAAGCCGATCCCCGGGGGTCGGACCGAAACCGAGTTCTCAAACCTTGTTATTTTCTTCAAAATTGCTTAAGAGGATCAAAAGATTTTGGCTCAACTCTAATATAAAACACGATCCAAGACCAAAGTTTCAATTATGTGGATCCCAATATAGTTGGAAAGGGTGTGAAATCCATTAAGTCCACGTAAGGTTCGGAAAGTTGGTTGCTATGGAATTTTTTCAAAAGAGCAACTAAGGTGACCGTAAAGATAACATACAAACTTTCTAGATATTGATATTTGATAAAAAAGAAAAAAAAGAATAAGAATGTTTGAAGACTTGTAAGGTATTGGATCATAGTCCATTACTTAATGGCTTCTTTACTGAACGGGTGACCGATTAGACATCAATTCTTCCTTTTCGTCATTTTGTTCATTGTGTCAAACCTACATGACCTTATCACATTGTCAAGTCATTCTTATTTCTACTACCTCTTATGCTAGCAGATAGATTTTGAAATAATGTTTAGACCACTTCCGGTGGCGAGATTAGCATATTTTGCTAAAGGACAAGATGCGATCATAATATTGGTAAGACAATTGCATTAGGCATTTTAATGCTCAAATGGGAGTTAAAATGAAGATTCAAGTATCAAGTAGGTTAAAACAAATGTTCCACGATGTCACCTATAGATTAATCCTAAGTCCTAACTGCCTACGACAACAACGCTTTAGTATTTGTCGAAAGTCGGCATACCATCATTGCCATTATTTGTGTTGAAAATAAAGCCCCAGAATTCTGTTAAATGTAATTTGTGGTTTAGACTACACTTCAAAAATCTTGAAATGAACCATATAGATATAGTTTTTACTAAACCTTCTTTTTAAATATAAAAAATATATCTCTCTAAGTACGTATTTTAACTGATATTTAACCACTTATTCAAAATGAGCTTATCAAGTACTTTTATGAAGGAACAAAGAAAGGTGTGTATCAAGAAGAGAGCTAAAGAATAAAAAAATGGACATCGTACATAGAAGAAAAAAGGATTCTACTAATACTACACTATGTCATAAAACATGGTTACATGAATTAGCAAAGGTTTTAAATATCAATTTCAATGTTGATTTCAGTCGAATAAAAAAAAACAAAATTTGTAAGATTTCAGTCAAATGTTGGTGGAAAAAATGTGTTTTTAGGAAATATTTAGGTGAAAATTTATCGAATTTCGGTTAAATTTTGATTGATTCCATCAAATATCGGTTGTTGTGCAAACAAAAAATCAAAGATTGAATCTTTAAACTAAAAAAGATGAGATTTTACTAAAAATATAGAGGTTTTCAGAGAAATTGTCCATAAAAAGAAATAGGAAATATTGGATTTCGATCAGACACCGATCATTTCAGCCGTCACATTTTGTTAGGTTGGACCAAAATTTAGTCCTATCAAAATTTTAGACAATTTTGTGTGTTAGATCCTAAAAAAAGGAAGACACATTTCGGTGATTTCATAGGAAATTTGTCAATATTTAACTTCATGGCATTAGCTAACAGTGTAGCACAAACCCATGGGCGTATACATGTAAGATTAAAAATAGGTCCTAAAAATCAGCTCAATCATTAACTTGAGCCTTCATGACCAAGAATGATGTGTCGCGGTCAACGCTATTTTGATGGGAAAAGGATTGATAATCGTTTTCATGGTCAAGGGTTGGACTGCAGATGAGGAAAACAATGAATTGCATATATATAATATAAAAAATGTGTCTGTGGAGTGTGTGTGTGTGTGTATGTGGGGGGGATTGGGTTGGATAGGGTGAAAACAAGCTCATCCAAAACACAGCGTTCTCACTTTGAACTACAAATCTCGTTGGTGGTGTATAAAAAACTTGTTGTACCCCATATCTTATCCAAAACAATGAAAGAAATATCTATGCATGAGAGATTCACCAACTAGCAATCGAATATGAAATACATAAATGTCATAACCATTAAGGGAGAGCAAACATTGCACCCAACAAAAAGGAGTAAAAAGATAATTACCTAACGCCCATAATAAGGTGGCAAGTCAGTTCCCATATACCGAATGCCTGATTGATATCTCATTGCAGCTGTCGACGGACTGCTTTGGTAAGCCCCCAAAACCGGGGATCCATACCTCCCAATCACACTAGGACTAATACTATTAATCCCCCCCGCATTGTCACGACCAAACCCTAATCCAACACCATAAGGCGGGGTTGTGCCACTCCTACTGAAAGATGGAGGGAACCCTGCTGCCATGTCTGTTGCGCGATCTATCATTCCGAACCCTGCATTCTGGGTCACAAAACTAGCCGAGCTCCGACTCAGTGCGAGATCGCCCGGTTGCAAACCTACCAGCATCCCTACTGTACTTTGCTTGGGGCCACCGGCGGCCTCCCCCTTACAATGCAGCTCACATCCTTGGAAAAACTTTAGGGGCTCCTCCAGCGCCTTCTTGCATCCCTCCACCGTCCGGTACACAAATATGGCGAACCGAAGGAGCCTCCCCGTGACAGGGTCACACCCCAGTGGCCCATGCTCAATCTCCCCGAACCTCTCAAAGAAGGCCCGGAGATGCTCGGGGCTGACATGCTCCCCGATCCCGCTGACGAAGATCTTGCGGGCGGCGGGGTCCGCGTCCTCCCGCGGGTCCTTGGTCGGGCCAAGGGAGGCGAGCTGGCAGGAGGTCAACCGGTGCCCGATCTTCTTCTGGGGCTCCTTCAGGGCCTTGCGCGCGGCGGAGGGGGTGCGGAAGAGGACGAAGCCGAAGCCCTTGCATCGTCCGGTGGCGCGGTCGAGGACGGCCTTGCACTCCTCGATCTCACCGAAGGGAGAGAAGGCGGCGGAGAGGTCCTCGGTGGTGGCGTCCCAGCCGAGTCCGTGGACAAATATCTTGCGGTCGGCGGGGTCGGATGCGGAGACGGGGGCGGAGGCGGAAGCTGAAGCGGAGACGGGGGCGGAGGCGGGGGCGGAGGCGGAGACGGAGATAGAGGAGGCGGTAATGCGGGAGATGAGGGCGGGGTTATTGAGGGCAGCGTCCTTGAGGAGATCCATCAGCTGGTCCTTCCCGAAGGGTTCCAGGAGCTTCCTGATGGCTTCCCTGCTCGAAAGATCCTCCTCCTCTTCCTCTTCCTCTTCCTCTACTTCGTCTTCATCATCATCTTCGTCTTCTTCTACCTCTTCTTCGACTTCTTCGAACTCTTCCTCATCGGAGGAGGGCTCTGGATCCCTCTTCTTCGCCATTGGAGAAGGGGTTAGATCGGCGGCGGAGGAAGAAGAAGAAAGAAATATCGGATTGAGTTTTCGGGGCTTAGGGTATCGGATGTGGGCTAAATCGGCTGGCTAAAGGGACTGTGGGCGATTGCACGTGTAACTTCTACGGTGCACGTGCATTGTCACGTGGACAGAAGTTACGGGAGGAAAATTAAGGCTAAGGTCCCTGGCAACAGATCGGTGGCATGAAAAAGGACGGGCGGGAGATCTGCTTCTCCCAAGTCCCAAGTTCTCTGGACAACAGATCTGATCAGACTGCCAGAATCCGAAAATACCCTCACGTTCTTTCTCCCATTTATCCCTTCTCCCAACCAGAGATCGCGTGCAACGGCGCAACCAACGGAGGCGGTAGGCGGCTTGACCAGCGAAGGAGGCGGCGACGGCAGCAACACAAGTCGCAGCTACTCGCCGTCGCCGCCTCGACAGCGGCAAGCTGTGGAGACAAGATGTGGGCGACAAATGTAGGGGTTCGATTCAAATGATTAGGTCTAGGATTCATCCCATGGCCTATAGATCTTAGGGTTTAAGATTCGGTTTAGGCTGGAAGGGAGTGGCATTGACAAAAAAATTTGAAGCATAGTGAGAGGCCTTTTTCACCCTTACAATGGGAATATCCTTTAGCTGAAATGGATCTCTTGTTGGGGATCGTTCATTAAGTCCTTTTTTAAGTGTGTTGCTATTTGCGGACGTTGATGTTAAAGCAAAAACCCAATCACAGCCATCTATTACACCCAGCCCTAATCAGCAGCATACACAAATGTACCAAGGCCCCCTAAGTTGATGAGGACACCCAAATCGGTTTTTTTTTTTTTTTTTTTTAGGCGGGGGGGGGGGGGGGGGGGGGAGGACTTAGTGTGAGGTCTTTTTTAGAAGATTATTTTTAGCTAGAGGACAGATAATTCGTTCCTTTAAGCTCACATCCTCATTCAACATTTTCACATAAGTGGATGTCATTTCCGTCTATTATAACAACCTAATACCTTAATGATCCCTGTGAAACAATTAAATTTATAAAATATGTTATCGATTGTACAATAAACGTATCCTCCAGCTAAAATGAATGCAGCAGTTCAAAAACTCTGATTCCGACTCTCCATATCAAGAAAAACATATTGCAATTGACGCGAAAGAACCTCGGATAATCTCTCATGCGACTAAAGACCTCTCCGCATGTTTCTCCATGACCTCAACGAACTAAATCACTTCCAAAAAAAATAAAAATTGAACTAGGGTTAAGAGTTTTTATAGGGGGCATCCTTCATTTTTCAAGTCTATACTACTTCAAATCTGCATAATTAAAACTTTAAATACATCGTATTTGACTATATTATTAAATTATGGATTAAATCATGTTTATATACACAAGGTCTGAAGGTTAAATGGGTTTTTTTTATGTTTTTTTTATTCAATTTGTAATTATAAGCCTTTTGATTCTTGTATAATTAAAATATTGATAATCTATCAAATTATTTCTAATGTAAATCAAGAGTATCAATTGGAGATTAGCCTTAATTGATCAACAATACTTAGATCTGAACATTTAATATTGACCTTATCTTAAAGGTACAGATATTTGATATTATTTAAGCCTTCTATTTCTATTGTATATATATAAGAATAATAACTACGCAATTATTGCTGTTATTTGTCAAAATTATAAATTAAGAAATTTTAAATTTGACCATATACTAGCACATATTATATCTTAATTTATAGATTGTATTGGTTATCTGAATAAAATAAGTAATTACTACATGTTTAAAAATTAATAGTGGTAATCAAATTATAATATTTCAATTGTTACTCTTATATGTCAAGAGTAATTATTAAAGATTTACTTAATTCATAGCAAAAATAAATAAATATTTTATATTAAAATAATACTCTAGCATTTATTATACTATTTATAACCTACTTAATATTAATATTGATGTAGGAATTATATTATACCAAATGTTACTCTTGTATCTGAAATATATAAATTAAGACTTATCAAATCTTGCAACTGTTATTCTTGTATGTCAAGAGTAACAGTAATACATCAATAATTCTAATTTAAAAATATTTAATAGTAATAGTGATGAATAGATCAATATCTTTTAATTGTTACTCTTATATGTCAAAAGCAATAATTGGATATTTACTTAAATCATCACAAATGAATAAACATTTTACATTGAAATGATATTGTAATATTACTATGTTATTTATGACCTATTTAATATTAAAATGATGCATGAATGATAATATTTCAATTATTGCTTTTGTATATGAAGAGTACGAATTAAAAAAAAATTTAACCTTTCAATTGCTACTTTTATATGTCAAGAGTATCACTGATGCAAAAATTATTCTAATTAAAAAATATATAATAATAATCATGATACACATATTATAATTTTTCAATTGTTACTCTTATATGTCAAGAGAAATAATTGGATATTTTTCTAAATGAATATAAAATAAATAATATTGCATAATAAATAGATATTCTATTATATATTACTCTAATTATTAATAAAAAATAACAAGTATGATGTAAATATGATATTTTTTTAATTATTATTCTTGTGGGTCAGTATCATACATTAATATATCAAAATTGATCATAAATGATATATTTGGTATTTCAATTGTTCTTCTACCATCTCAGGTATTTACAATGGAAACAAAAAACATAGTTGGTAAAAAAAAAACATTGATCATTAATCAAATCTTGATCTCATTAAAAGAAAAGAAACACAACTTCTTTAGAAGAAGAACAAATAGATGCAAACACAGAGCAATCTGTGCAGAACACATTATCACTGTAAGAAGTAATCTCATCAGAAGACAAATTTGAAGATACATCCATTCGATAGGAGTTATAAAAATAGATAATTTTTTCTCAAACTAAACCTATATTGTCTGATGCTAGTGAAGACCCATATTGGAATGAGAAAGTAACCAATTCCATGAAAGTGGAGCTCATAATATTTAACAAAAGTATAAGATAAGCAGCAAAAATATAGTTACCAATAAAAATGATTGATCTGAAAAGTTAAATAGCTAGATCTGCACACACACAAAATGATCTCAAATCCCAAATCTTAAACAAAACATGGGAAATCAATGCTGAATACATAATATTGGTGAACAGTATGTACGCGGGGGTATAATAGTCATAAAAAAAGTCAACTCCAGCATATTCGGCCCAGATCCTTACATGGATACGTTTCTTGCTAATAAAGGGATACGGCTACAACTAAATCGCCTAGTCAGAGACTTTATATTAAACAAAACTTAAACCTAGCCTGCAAGTAATACAGACTCTCCACCAAGGACCTCAGACTCATTCCTCCCTTTATTTTTTTTACTAAGGTACTCTTTTGGCATTGCTTCCGGTGCACAGAAACCGATTCTGGCCTGATTTCTATTGACAAGTAGAAGCGGCATCGACCCCGCTTCACATTACAACTTCCTTCGAGAATCTATAAAAAAGACCCGGTTTGCCCTTAAAATAAATTTAAAAAAAAATCAAAGACAAAATCAAAATGTGAAAACTGTGAAACTCCGGACTTGTGATCAGTCTATCTTCTCCCTTACGATGACGAACCAGTCACTGCATCCCGAAGCTCTGATCATTGGCCGATGCCCCCACACCAGTACACCAAGTATGTTCCACAGTATGTTTAAATAGCAGTGCTCAAACTCTTAAGCCTCCCCCCTACCGGCACCAGGGAGGTGGCGTGTAGCAATTTGATGGCAGTGGGGCCCGGCCCTTGATGGTAGTAATTGGATGGCAGCAATTAAGAACGCAACGCGGATGCTAAAGTGGCATGAACTAATCTCAACTTTTTATTGTTCCATTTGAACATTCCTGATACATTTATTATTTTTCTTTTATTTTTTCATATGTACATACCCCCCCCCCTCTCTCTCTCTCTCTCTCTCTCTCTCTCTCTCTCATCAAAAAAGGAAGAAAAAAAAAATTTCCTGCCACCAAGTCACCAGACTACTGGCGAAGCACCCCAAAATCTCCAACAGGTATTGCCTTGGCCTCCAAACAGAACCAAAATTTCTTGGTATCTCTCCACAGCACAGGATTCTAAAACCTGGTATCTCTCCACAGCACAGGATTCTCAACCAGAACCTTGTTTTCTTTCAGAGAATCAACCCCGAGAGCCTTTCCGTTGGAACTGCCGCCGCTGCTGCACTCTTTCTTCACTGAAGTATCCTTGGCCCTGAAATCGTCCAGACTCCGATATTCCTCCCTCAGTAGCCTCTCCAACTTCAGGTGCTTCTTTAGAGGCTTGCTCTTGTCCCGGAAATGGTGAAAGGCCCTACAAGTTAAGGGTAAACGAATAAACACACCACTGCAAGAATAAAAGCAGCAGCACGGGAAACAAATAAACATGGAACAATACTTGGCTCGAACAGTTGCTGGAGCAACGGACTCCAACAGCTGATGTGGCAATCAATGATTGGACCATACCCACTTGATAACCTGTAGGGTTTACTACTCCATAGCTTATCATGCAGGACCCATATTACCACTTTAAACTCAAGGGTTTTTTTTTTAATCGGTTATTTCATGACAGTGGAGTATGGTCCAATCATTGATTGCCACATCAGCTTGTTGAAGCCCGTTGCTCCAACAACTGTTGGACCCAAGTAATGTTCATAAACAAGCACTGTTATAATACAAGCGACAGCCAGACTTTTTCTTCTCTTTTTTTTTTTAATAATTCGGGAGAGAGAAAACCAAAAATATAGCACGAGGTATTTAAGTTCAAATTAATACGAAGAAAAGGCTATGGCATAACATTGGCGGCATGACATGTATTACCAGTATTTCTCAAGGCCATAGAGGTTGCCATCATGGTAGAACCGAAGAGCAAGCTGTTCGAAATCTTTGTACAGATCCTCCCTGAATTGCATCTCCAACCCATAACTGGAAAACGAAAAAGAATCAGACAGCGTAACAACCAATGAACACACACAGCTTCTCCATCTCCTTTGAAGATTCAAAGGGGGGAGGGGAGGGGTTACCTGTAAAATCTGAAAAGGCACTCTAGTCCGTAAGTATATTTAGCATCTGCATCCTCCAGTGCTACCTCACGGAACTCCTCATACATCGATTGATTGAACATGCCTCTAAGAAAATATGACCAAAATCTATAGAGTGTGTTCATTTCCTGCACATTTCATACAAAGTGACCTAACTTCACAAAGGTCAATCTATTGACCACCAATGGTGAGAATAAGTAAATAAAAATATTATATATCAACCCAAAGTTATTTGGATCAAAAACAAAAAACCGGACGTATGAGTAGCATCCATATTATGAAATAGAGCCACAAAGACTTCAGAAACAACAACTACTTCTTCACGCAAACGATTGCCATGGATCGGGAAAAATTAGAGTGATTGAAGTGGGGAACAGGTATAATGGGGGCTATAAATTTTTTCCCAGGACCACAACTTCAGAAATATTCAGTATCAAACAAAAATAATGTATAATTAAAAAGAAAATGCCCATGAGTAGTCCTCCAAATCATACCCTACCTCACTGCAACCTATTCCTAAGCGTTTCCTGCCGTTAAGACAGATATTGCGAAACTTCAGGTACCTACAAAGAATATCTGAATGAGGATATTTTCATTGCACAGTAAATGCAGCCAAACAAAAAGGGCATTTAAACATTTCCAGACAATAAAAAAGAAGTCTACTTCTGCTGTTTAAATTTATTTTCTTGCAACAGCTGATGACTTGGATGCTGAAACGGTGGGAAAGGTTTTGGTATGGATCCCACGAGTGGAATGCTCCCAGAATGGATCCCATTAGGAGAACCACTCAACTTTGATGACAGTAGGCTACAAATGAAAATAAATAGAATTAAAAAAAAAGTGCGATGACCTGGCAAAACAAGCATGAGCTGACCCACCATATAGACTTAAACATGATGACAGACTACTCACCCAGAGTTTTCAGGTGGTGCTGACCCAAAGAAAAAGCCAAGTGAATTACTCGGTGGACTTTCAGAAATGATTCCATGACGATTATGGCCATTCCCGTGACATCTAAAATTACTTGGAAACAAGCGCTGCTTATGAGATGAATGTGACTTGTTGGTGGCTTTATTTGGCCGCCTTCGAGAATTACCACGCCCAACTTCTCCAGAGCCATTATTTCCGGCAATGATTCCATTTTCCTTCGAATTATAAGATGAATCGGCAATGGTGGAAGATTTAGAATCTCCATCTTTTATTTCTGTCCTAGAATTATATCTTCGATTATCAGACCGTTGGGCTCGCAATTCCTGCTAGTCATGGTTATTGCAACATTTCACGCAACCACGCCATAGTATTCAAATGAGGACAGAATCGGCATTTTAAAGGAAGAAAGAAATTCACCCATACGAAACAACGTAACAGTTATGCATGATAAAGAAAGACCAAAAATGAATCCTTTTCACAGGCACCAAGTCATAACCTGCTCATAGAAATAAAGGCCATCATTAATAGCAGTTGCAAGCTCATTAGAAATTGACTCTGATTCCCTTGAGCCAGTGCTATCATTATCTCTTCTGATATCCTGCATGGCAGATAAACCAATAAAAAGAATTCATTCCTCAGGAGAAACTTTACTCAGAAGCATAATGGAAATGTAACTGATAATTCAGTAAGATAGATGAAATGTTTGAAGATATAAGGTCCTTCCATGAAAGTTGAGACGTTAATATAAATTGACCACGGTTGTAGTATACGTGATCCAAAAGCTGTGATATGAAGGACACCTCTAATTGAGCCCTCGGAGCCGTGTCGACCCGTGTCGACTCGGCATGAAACCATTGCTCTATGTTATTAAACCGAATGTTGTGAGACTCCCCCTTCTTCAATCAGGTGAACAGAGGGAAATAGTAGGCTATGTACAATGTAGGAGTCAAATTCCTAAGGGGTATAATTTTTAATTTATATTAATTTCATAATTTTGTCGGTATATATATATATATATATATATATATATATATATATATATATATATATATATATATATATATATATATTCTATAATGCGGCATGCAGTAAGTGCGGCACCACACCGTAGCCGTCTGATGCACCGATGCGTGCATGTGATGCACACAGCGCGTGCATCAGACGGCTGCGATGCAGTGCCGCACGTACCGCATGCCGCATTATAGCATGCCCCTATATATATATATATATATATATATAGAGGCATGCTATAATGCGGCATGCGGTAAGTGTGGCACCGCACTACAACCGTCTGATGCACCGCTGCGTGCATGCGATGCACATAGCGGGTGCATCACACGGCTACAGTGCGGTGCCGCACTTACCGCATGCCGCATTATAGCATGCCCCTATATATATATATATATATATATATATATATATATATATATATATATATATATATATACACACACACACGTGTCTCCGTATCCATCTTTTATGATGTTGCTGTGTTCAACTCCCGTATCCATGTCAACACTCGACACCCGTGTCCATGTCTACATATCATAGTCCAAAAGACACTGACCAGCTATATAGGAGCAGAGTTTTCTTAAAAAATACACGATAAAGAATCCCTGCTCACTCACTCGTTACATGAGCTTAAACCATGCAACAAACACGGTAGGTCTCCCTACCTGCAAACAAGTCCATCAGGTTTCTTGGCATGTCTCTCTTACCAATTAACTGCCATACTTGGGTTTCCGGCACCAAATTTGGAGAGTTTACTCCAGGTTGACAGCCGTTCAGAAAATTCTTGTCAGTCTCCCTATAGTCAACCCCATCTAGATGGGGTCACAGTCACACTTGGATGATGATGCTCATGACACAGTAATCAATCTCATATGGCATCATTTGGAGAATAAGAAGCAGCTGAGTGATGGGAAAATAATGCAAAACAATGATAATTACATTGGTTCATCCTGAATGGAAGGGGTGAATTTACTTATTAACAATAATACATATTCATCTATAATGCATCATATTGCTTGATCTAAGCAATCAACTATAATACAACCAATACTGCCAGTTTCAAGCCTGGCTGAAAACAATTAAGAGTGATGTAAGTTCAAGGTAAGAGGTAAAAAAGTAACTCAAACTGGGAAACATATCCTAAAATTTAATAGCTTAGGGCAACAAAAGCTTGAAATGGCAGTAGAGACAGGCTGACAGCCATAGGGGAAAGACTAGCGAAGAAATATTCCTCAAGCTGACCTCAAATAGATGGGAGAATGCTTGAAGACTATGTGATACGTAGTCAAACTAGTGCATGCCCGTGCCTGTCGGCACTGCAGCGGGCCGCCTTCGGCGGCAGCACACCCCCCGGGGATCACCCCCACAGTCGTATGCGACGACAACACACATGATTGCCTTCGGCATGCCCGTGCCGATTGGCACGAAGTGTGAGCCTTCGGTGCGACCAACCAACCCCCAACTCCGCTACCCCGGGAGGGGAGAGAGAGAGAGAGAGAGAGAGAGAGCAAGGCCGTCTCGATACAAACTGAGGCCTAAGGCGAAAATTCTAAATGGGGCCTTTTATATTTATTTTTTTTCATAATGGACCGGGCCTAAATGGTGGGTATGGTGGTTGTGGGCTGAGAGGCTGCCGGCCGTGAGTAATGTAACCAAATCACCGGACCGTTTTGGTAGCCATTTAGCACGGGCACAAACACAGACACGCAGAGAGAGAGAGAGAGAGAGAGAGAGAGAGACCCATTTAACTAATCGTGTCCTGTCTAGTTTCGGGTCATGTCCAAAATCCCTAGACCCGGACCCGACCCGTTTAACTAATCGTATCTAGACCTTAAACTAATAAAGTTAAATGGCCCGCTCCAACTTGATTATACCCCAATCAAACACATACCCCCTTAAATATACCCTAATTATATGCACTCTTGAATACACCCCACTCTTAAGTAAACCATGCAGTTGGCTGGTACTTGAAGGTAGGGGTGGCAATCCTTGACCCGACCCGAACCCGACCCAGAGTTAGCGGGTTTAGATTTGGCCTAAACGGGTTCGGGTCATATAAAGGTCAACCCGATTGACCCGTTTTTTTAATGGGTCGGGTTCGGGTTTGTACTTATAGCCCGATTGACCCGACTTGACCAGTTTACCAAATGGGTCGTGTCAACCCGACCCGACCCGAGCCAACCCGACCCAATCCGATCAAATCCGGCCCAATCCGACTTATCTTGACCCAACCCGGTAGGTTTACATGGGTTTTGTTGAGCCAACCCGACCCGACCCGACCCGTTTAGTAAACGGGTTAAACGGGACGGGTCGGGTTTGGGTTTAAGTTTTTGACCTGTTTATTAAACAGGTCGGGTTCGGGTTGGGTGTTTTGCCCTTATATCTATGTCTCAACCCGACCCGATCCGACCCATTGCCACCCCTACTTGAAGGCAGACGTAGGGCTGCAACTTGGGCGGGCCAACCCGAACCCAACCCAAATTTGGGCGGGCTAACCTGAACCCAACCCGAGCCCAACCCGAATTATTTCTCCTTTACCATATTGAAGACAATCAACCCATCCCGCACAACCTGGCCAACCCGACGGATTAGGCTAGGACTAAGGAAATTCAAACAGACCTTGGGTTGGGTTGGGTTGGGGGTACAAAAGATGCTAAGTTAGGGCTTTGAGGTTTGGGGTACAAAAGAAAAGGACAATGTTGGTATTAAAGGGTCGCTGCGTAAGTTATTGAGAAACGATAGGGAGACGGGGGCTCGTTACAGATTTTTGGGGTATGAATAAAATTTCCCAAAGATTAGGATAAATTACACTTTGCCCCTCTGTAGTTTTGCGCAAAAACACTTAACTCCCATGTAGTTTATTTTGTTCCAAATCGCTCCCTAAAGTTTGAAATGTTAGCACAATACACCCTTTTGTCAACTATATAATTTCCTTGTTTGGTGATTTTTATTTGATCGAAACTAAATTAAAGGGGGCAAAATGTTGTTTTATAGCTATAAGGGGGTTTAGTGTTTTTAAGCTAAACTTCAGGGGGCAAAGTGTAATTTACTCTAAAGATTCTTATATTAATTAAGATTTGAGAGTGATTTTCGTCAGGTGATTGGGTTGCCTTCTTTGTGAGCCAATTAATTCTGTATTAATTGAGGGACTTCCCTTGTGAAGAAGTGAAGGGATGAGCCGCACTCTATGGTTAGATCAAGAGATGATAATCAAATCTATCCGTCCATTTTTGTCTAGTCAGCAAGTTGCTCCATTTTGTCTAGTCAGCATGTAGACCGCCGTGCCATGTTATATAGATATGATATTTACCAACAAAAAACACTCAACAATAGTAATCTCCCGTGGTTATATCCAACCATTTGAATAAAAAACATACTCATTATCTTTCGCATAACATTCAATGCTTACTTCATCGCTGATGGTATTATTACTTGAAATAGTGTGGCAGCATTAGAAATGTGAACATACAGCAAAAACAAAACAGGAATTCATTTTGATTGTATGCTCCATCTTCAAGTTATGAGTCCGACACATTTTAGATTCAGTTAATTATGATGGATCAAGTCCAGGTAAGTGTAGCACAAATCAACAATCCTTCAATTAATCTACACATCCAATAAAAAAAGGTTAATAGCTTCAGAAAGAATGTAAAGAACTAAAGATGATCTCAAAAAAAAGAACTAAAGATGATATTAACTGATTGCTTAAGCTATTGAAAGCACATGCTCAACAACATTTCAGGAGTCCAATGGGTTCTGCAAAGAAAAACAATAATGGCACCAGAAAATTTCCTTGGTATTATATCCAATGCCACTTTCCAGTCTAATATAAGAGCATCTTTAGGGGGTTATCAGAGCATCTAATTATCTTATTTAAGTGACTTGGAGGACTTAGCCGCTAAGGGTTATTCCCCTTTTTTTAATTTGAATTTTGCCTTTTGGAAGAACCTTTTGCAAAGTTTTAGAAATTAAGAAACTTTTTCGGAAAAAAAAAGTTTATTTTAACAAAGAGCGTTGCCAACTAATCCAAGTGCCCCCTCCCTTTTTTGCCACCTAGATACGAGCAATTGATGACAGATTAAAGGGGACAGACTTTCTTCACCATATGGATAGGAATGCAAGACTATTGAGGTTGAGGCTCGAGGAATAGCTTGTTATTCCTCTACCAGTGCGGCGAGTTTGGGACCACATTTATTGGGCCCTTTCCACCAAGAAAACCTTCGCTGCCTCTTTGTTTTTCTGCTTTTGAGTCAGTGCTTCCCGAGGGCAGAAATTCAGAAATAAAATCAGAAAAAGAGAATTAAGAAAAATAGGGAGGGAAGGAAAAAATAAGGTAGAATTCCTCTCATCTTTTAAAAATGGCATTTGAATTGGACGATATAGTTTTTTTTGCAGACAATAGTTTATTGAAATAATTTCATCAACCCATCATGGTGTTTGCTTCCGCTTCTTTAATTTTTCTTTTACTAGCCAGTTTGATTTGGTGATTCAGATTCCTAGATCACTCATCGCCAACTTTTAGTATAAGAGAACTTTTTCTCATTCTATCAAGGAATCACAAGTCGGTGGCAATGCGACATGGACAAATGCCTAGGATTAACATGCCTCATGTTACCCAAATAAATCAAGTGCAAATGACCATTGGCGGACAATTGGCGGACCTCATTTGATGGAAAGCTCAATGATGACTACTTTAATACTATGATTCCATCGGAAGAAATCCAAAATATAGCGTTGAATAAGAGGAACTACCCATGTACGCATACAACAAGAGAAAGGCTGATTTACGGAGAAGCCAGTAAGACCATTGGAATCCAACAATGCGAGAGTACAAAATGACGTGACAAAATTCACAGATTGTATGCACCTGAAAAGATTATCTTCTTGGCAACTACTTTGAGTGGAAGCATATAACGAAACCTCGAAAAATAGTGTTTATCAAAATAAAGCTAAAAGGGAGAGTGAATGAATCGGAGAAGTGTGTTAAGGAGCAGCGCATATTGCAAGGGATGACAAAAATTTATCCATGTGTGCACATGAAACAAAATTTGCCCAAGGAATTCCTTCTAGCAGATAATATGATGTATGAGATGTTTCATTATATGAACACGTTCAAAATGATATGATGGTTTGTTTTGAACGTCTAGTCAAGTATATGAGATGTTTCATCTTATGACGACGTTCAAAAAGGAATTCCTTCTAGCAGGTTATATGATGACGATACACGAGATGTTGCATTTTTTAAGATCATCATACTCAAGTGGATTTGATTGCCGCTAAAGAAATCAACTTGAGGGGCAGTGGAAGACAATGATCAAGCGGCAGACGGCTTCTATGAATAAATTGTGATGCCCTTCTGTTGTTCAATGCACAGGACACTTCATGCTCCAGAGCTATCACGGCCACCCATGTGCACTTTCCTGGTTTATTCCAATGACATCTTTTACTTAGTAAGGTAGAGCACTTAATATATTTGAGGTAGATGATGGGAATTCTTTTGCAAGAGAAATTCTATGGCAATCTTAAAAAGTGCACTCTTTTGCGCCACCATGTGGTTACTCTCTGGTATATTGTCTTAGTATGACTTAAAAACTGACTCAAAGAAGATTTGGTTGTCATGAATAGGCCACCCCCACTTGATTCCCAACATATGGAACTTTTACAAACTTACATCTTTCTGTTGACAATTCATATAAGAGTTCAGTACCACCATGACCCCCTTTGCTCCAAAATCACGTCAACAGACAGTAGAATTCAAGACGATCAAGAGTCTTCCCACTTTGAGAGACTTTTTCTAGTGGATTTTGTCACATTTAAAGTCGATGTTTGAAGCATTTCTTAACTAAAAAGGACGCCATATGGTGCTCCTTAGAAGAAGAATTCTTTCATGAGATAGTTTCCTTTCACGCTGGAGTATGGAGAACAAAACAATGTTACTGATGATTTAAGCTGGTGTGCATTATTGTTAGTGTTCACAAAGAATTAGATGGCAGGTTTGAGGAGATTAAACTATCACATGAGGACGAGCATTTCTTTGGCCAAGTGATAAAAGACTTGTAATGTTTGTTGATATGATCTACTTCTCGTCTATCTTTAATGATGGCTATATCATGGAGAGTGTTCACCTAGGAAGCACGGACACTTCACCAGGCCACCCGCACCTGTGTCAGACACGGACACACTCCAGACACAGGAAACTAAGTTTGTATAAGATTTGGGCCTCAGACACGGGCCGGACTCGAACTGGACACGGCCAACCCGACTGCATTTCTTTTTTTTTGTATGTACCCGACCCGACCCACCCGACTGCATTTCATTAACCCCACCCCATGTGCACTTCTGTTCTGCTCGAATATTGAGGGAGGCTAAAACCCTAGCCGAGTCACCAACGCGATCCTTCAACCCCGCCGACCAATCCAGACGTTGCCGACGAGATCCTCCGACCACGCCGACCAATCCAGGCACCACCACCGCCGACACCCAGGTACTACTTTCTCTTCCTCTCCTTTCTCCTCTTTTTTTCTTTTTCCTAATTCTCTTCTTCCTCCACTCCTTTCTTTGCTCCTGCTCTGTCCTCTTCTCCTTCCTCCTCTCCTTCCTCTGCTCCTGCTCTGTCCTCTGCAACTTCCTCCTCTCCTCTGATCCAACTCCTTTCTCATGCTCCTTCCTTCATATCCCCGTTGAAACTTGAAAAAAAAATTCAATTTTTTTTTTTTAATACATAACCATGAATCAGTCAAATGACTGATTCCTGTTTATGCATTCAAAAACAAAAAAACAGTGGAATTTCTTTTCTACATAAAACAATGAGTTTTTTTTTTTTGAAGAATATTCTTTTTTGAATGCATAAACATGAATCAGTCATGACTGATTCATGTTTATGCATTCAAAAACAAAAAACAATATAATTTTTTTCCTATATAAAACGGTGAGTTTTTTTTTTTAAGAATGTTTTTTTATTGAAGAATTTTTATTTCTGAATGCATAAACATGACATGTTTATGCATTAAAAAATTAAAAAAAAATTGTTGAATTTTTTTCCTTAAAAAACAGGGATTTTTTTTTTGTTGTTACTTGTTAATTAGTTTTTAATAAGGTACTTCCATAGTTGCATAGTTGCATATTAGTTACTTCCATAGTTGCTTGTTCCTTTAGTTACATATTTGTATATTGTTGTAAAGTAAATTATTGTTATGTTAGGAATTTCAATGAACATTAAGTTCTGTCGCGACTTCTAGCTCAGAACCTGCCGTCGATAATGGCATCACTGACGAGTCAAGAGATGACGAGACAAAGCCATTGTGGAAGTACGTAACAAAAGTTGAGAAATCATCTAGAGGTGGTGGGAATGTTAAATCTGGATGTAATTTCTGCAAGGGTACCTACACAGGATCGTATACTAGATTGAAGGCACACTTGTTAAAAATTACTGGATTTGGGATTGGAAAATGCAACCAGATGACTACCAAAACAATCAATAAAATAAAAAGAGAAGTGGTACAAGCATAATTGAAGGTGATGGAGCCTATCCTCAAAGATGGACCTTTGCTATTGTTGGAAGCTTAAAAGAAAGGCGGTGGGAAGCATTTGATCCGCAAAAAAGAAAGGCGGTGGGAAACACAGTGATTGAGAAGGCGAAGAATGTTGGTGCTAGAGAAGACTTACAAGCGAAGATAGCTCATATGTTCTTCACAAGTGGTTTGTTGTTTCATTTAGCCAATAATCCCCATTATGTGAAGGCTTTTACCATGGCTTGTAATAGCAACCTTGGCAGCGGTGTGCCGCCTTGTTATAATATGTTGAGGACAACATTGTTGGAGAAGGAAATGGCAAATGTCGAATTGCTTCTGCAACCAGTAAAAAATCCATGGAAGGATCAAGGGGTTAGCATTGTCAGTGATGGATGGACTGATGCACAGAGAAGACTACTTATCAACTGTATAGTAGTGTCAGAAAGACAACCTGTACTCCTAAAGACCGTGAACTGTGAGGGTGAGTATAAGGACAAGCATTTTATTTCTGGTTTGATCCTAAAAACCATAGAGGAGGTTAGAGTACAAAGGTTGTCCAAGTTATCACGGACAACACTAAAGTTTGTCGTGCGGCGGGGTAACTTATTGAAGCCACACATCCTCACATTTTCTGGACACTATGCATGGTGCGCCCTTAAAAATCTATGCTGCAAAAAATATCGAGGTAAATAAGATAGTATATGATTAATACAGTTAGATCACCATTGTCGCTGGGGATGCTTTGGTGATTAAAAATTTTATCATAAATCATTCAATGAGGCTCACAATTTTCAATAAGTTTGTGAAGCTGAAAATACTATCGATTACGGATACCCAATTTGCCTCAGTGGTGGTGATGCTGAAAAGGTTCAGGCTTATCAAGAAAGATCTTCAAAACATGGTTATTAGTGATCAATGGTCCATATATAGAGACAAGGATGTGGGGAAAGCACAATTTGTGAAGGACAAAATCCTCGATGACATGTGGTGGGATAAGGTTGACTACATCGTCTCTTTTACCGATCCTATATATACGATATGTTGAGACTAGCGAACACTGATAGACCATGCCTACACCTAGTCTATGATATGTGAGATACAATGATTGAGAATGTAAAACTGTCATTTATTGAAATGAGAAGCAAGAAGATGTAGAATTGTCATTCTACACACAGTGGTGCACAATATCTTGGTTGATAGGTGGAACAAAAGCAGTACACCACTACATTGCACGGCGCATTCACTGAATCCTAGGTAACTAATCTAATAGGCTAATATTTCTCTTGCTATTGAATATTTTTATGTATAATTCATGTTGATTAGATTTGTTAAACTTTTTTTTAAAATATTATAGCCATGAATGGCTTAGTGGTGCGCCAAATCGGCTAGCACCGCATCAAGATGCAGAGATAGATAAGGAAAGAAAGGCATGCATGCAAAAATTCTTTCCAAATGCAGAGGATCGCAGAATGGTCAACATTGGGGTAGATGACTTTAGAGACAACGACTCGTTGCACAATAGAGGGGTAATGGATCCTAAGTTATGGTGGGCTATGCATGAAAATGTTGCCCCTAAACATCAGCGCTTGGCATTGAAGTTACTTGGACAACCATGCTCATCTTCTTATTGCGAGAGGAATTGGAGCTCTTATGCATTTGTCAATTCAGTGAAACAAAATAAGATGGCTCTACAACGAGGAAAAGATTTGGTCTATATACACATCAACCTACGGCTCTTATCAAGGAAAAGTCCAAACTATCATGAAGGGAAAGCAAGATGTGGGATGTAGGAGAGGATGGCTTTGACTCACTTGATGGTGCCTCGCTTGATGAACCAGACTTGGAGGCCATGCTATTTCTTGATGGAGATGATGATGATGATATGCACACAGATGCTTAAACTTCATTATCTTAAGTGATTGACATGCGTTTTTCTTTTGTTTTGGTCCTTCTGGATGTTTTTTGTTGTTGAATTATAGAAATATGGAACTTATGGTTGTCTAATGTCTATGTCTACTTGTCTTATATATAGATTGGTTAGTTTAGTTAACAACTTAATATTATATTTATGCGGATTGAGGACCTTGGCTCTCACTTGTCGATTGGAGTACACATTAAATTTTCATTTTAGTTATTTTCTACTGTTTTTTTTTATTATTGAAATATATATGAATTATAACCGCACAAAATATAAATAAAAAATATTAATTTATTTTACCGTGTCCCCACCGTACCCATGTCCTCTTTTTTTATTAGTTTGAAGCCCCTTTTTCCATTGTAAATCAATAAATTTATTAATTTAATCAAGATTTCAGTCTTTGGTAAATTTAATTAATAAATTAAATTTATTAATTTAATCAAGGTCTCTCTCTCTCTCTCTCTCTCTCTCTCTCTCTCTCTCTCTCTCACACACACACACACACACACACACTTTTCCTCCTAAATGTCAAAAAGTTAGAGGTCAAGGGGGCAAACTCCTCTCCTATTGGAAGAAGAGTTTGAACCTCATTCAACCCATTGGGTAAAAAAATGAACCGGTTTGGCCGCGTCGGCTAAAAGCATCAAAAATATAGAAAATAATCAAAACCTCAAGTCGAATTCGGCCTAATTTGACCAATTCAGTCAGAGATTTCAGCACCTATACTGGACAAGAATTTTTAATATAATCTCCAAGAATCAAAGTTCAATTGAAGATAATACTTATTAGTTAATACTAATATAAGCAATATATTTCCCGAGCATCGAAGCAAAGAGTTGATAATAAAGTAAAACAACAATTTACGGATAAAACCAGCCCATAAATATGTAGCAACCAACTCATTCAACAAGATACATCACTTTTATGAAATTAAGTAAAATCAACAATAATCTATTTATTAAAAGTCATGTCTAACATGCAACGATAGCCAATTCCAATAAATTTTCTACAACTGATAAATCAAATTTCATGTAGAAAGAATAGATTTATCACAACAAAAAAATCACATTTTTTGATAAAAGAGAAACTTACTTGAATCTTAACTTATTCATTTTCAGCAAAGGATGTGAACAATGTTTAGTAACAAACTAATAGTCGCTCGTCACCTAATGGAGAAGGAAGGCACGGAGAAAGGGTGAAGAAGGTCACCGCATTTATAGGGGATGGATCACGAAAGATAAAGGAGATGGGATGGAGGGAGGGAGGGAGGGAAAGGATAGAGGGATCACAGGAGAAATGATAGGATGGATCACGAGAGAAAAGAGATAAGCCAAAGTTGAGGGGATCGGATCCAGGGATCACGTGAGAAAAGTGCAAAAGGAAAGGGGTAAGGGACCACGAGAGGCTGGAGATCATAGCTATCGTGGTCAGGGGTGTCAAGCACAATCCAACCGCATGTTGCACGAGATGTCTAGACACTGGTTGATGTATCAGGGACATCGGTGTTGCCTGGAGAACCCAAACTTGATGTTAAGAACAAAAAATAACACATCTAGGGTTGTCGAGGGTAAAATGTATTTTGAGCTTTGCACTAACATTCTTGAAAGCACTCCAATTGTATTTGGGGATGAACCCAAATTGGACAAGAATTGGATCCTAGGTTTCACGATAAACTTAGTTTTTCATTAAATAAAGGGTTTCGGAGGGTATTTTTGGAAAGAAAGTAATTTGGGATGTTTAGGGCCCCCTTAGGGTTTTAAGAGCGTGGAGGAAAAAGCCAAAGAATGCAAAAAGAAAAGAAAATTCTTTGATTTAAACCGGGCACCCTAGGCGCGCCTGGCCTACGCGCACATGTACCTTAAGGGGCCTGGGTGCTCCCTAGGCGAGGCACCAGGATTGAGCCTTGAGAAACTTGATGATTCATAGGTGATACATCTATGCATACGTGGGAACCTACGATCGCCACATTTGCACTTGATCTTCTCAATTCACTGCCTCAGCTTTATGTCCTCTTGCTCGCCCTCCTTCCGTATGGGACATGTGAGACCACCAATGGGGACAGAGTGGTCGTTCTAAATTAGAGTATGGAGACTTCCTTTTCTCGCTCCAGCCATGGAATCGAATGTAAGACCTTTCAGGCTTTCACCACTACTAACATCACATTGTTGTGTAAATCGAAATTTAGATTGAGACAAATTTACTTGTAGGTTTTAATAGAGGGTAATTTATACAAATTGACTGTTTGCATTTAAATTTTTGTACTTATATTTTACAAATTTTAAAATTTTGTAGATGGATGGTTATTATTTAATGTAAACTGGAATACATTAGGATGCCGGACAATGAAAACCGGTTAAGACTCGCGGAGTCCAAGTTATAACTTTTAAGTGATTTTAAGATGAAAATTCAGCAAGTATGCATATACCAAAACTAAATTTTTATAAAAGAATGACAATCTAATCTATCCTAACAATCTCATGTGATGAAAATTAAAGAAAGCAAGCATTCATATTAAATTATATCTCGAAACAATTATGCAAGAAACTAAATTCAGCAATGAAAATAAGCATGCATAGATAAAAGGAAAACATATATGAAATATCCAGCGATGTTGCAAAGCCAAACCACGTGCCAAGGAACGATCGAGTAACGGTTGTGGAAAAAACTAGGGTAACGAAAAAGATATGCCGGTGATACCCATAGCGGATTGAAGATGTGAGGGAATGAAGATGGATTAGACGCCGGAAGATCTCCACAGAGGGTAGCGAAGAACAAGAAGAAAGTCATGTTCTTAAAATCTCACCAAGAGATGAATCAATCCATCATAATCTCCTCCTCTTTTTCTATAAAGGTTTCAACCCTTTTTAATAAAAACCCTTGATGGCTCCATATGGAAATACAAGTGCTATGCGCGAGATAACTTCATACGCAAGGGAGAAAAGAGAGATGAGGGGTTGTGGCCACTTTTCAAAGGAAAAGAGAGACGCGGGAGAGAGGGCTGGGGCACCTTGTTCGCGGGAAAAGAAGAGATGCGGAGAGGAGAGGTTGCAGCCCCTTTTCCGCGGAAAAAGAGCGCACAGAGGGGGGGGACACGATGTACTCACGGAAAAAAAAGATCCCGTGATCATTTCTATGCTAAGGGAACCCCCCCAACTTAAGTTTTAAATCCTTATGTAATTTAAGGATTGTTATGGGCACCCCATATGCGCTTAATTGGCTATAATGACTTGAATGGCTTTGGCTATTGGCTTCACAGTCGGATGCATCATCCGATGCCTCCTTTCATCCTACATGGCATTATTATTCGTCTACTTTTAAATAAAAAGCGGCTAACCCAAATACATAATTGGGTGTGACAAACCACACACCATAGGCTAACAACTAGGCTAAAAATTCGTAACAAACATCTGAGTCATCCGACCGTCCGATTTTTATCCGGAGACAGGCGATGGAACCCCAAAATTAAATGACTACGAAAGAAATTATTAAACCTTAAATTGTACCCAGATCAGGCTACATCAATCACCCACACTTGGAAAAAACTTGTCCTCGAATTTCATCCTGAAGTCGTCGCTAGTGGAGGGAACTAAAGGACCACCATCATGAAATCTTCGTTGCATCAAGATCTGGTGATGGAGGCCCAGCAGGGGGTGTCGCACTGCCTCGCAGAAACCTCCCAGGTCCCACGCGAAAGATGTGTTGTCGTCAAGCGGGGACCAGAAGAGATAGAAACGCTGATGGTGAATCCCGAGCATATAATATCGCGAAGGGCAACAAACAACCTTCGGGTCCCTTACGAAGAAATTGGTAACATTGAGCGAGGGCCGAAAGCTATGGAAATATAGGTACAATAGCCCGCAAACTGCAGTCACCTCTGCGAGTAGTCGGTCTATCTTGACGAAGTCAACGTGCTATAGAAATCCAACAGACATATGCTCCGAAACTAGCTCTGGCTACCGTGGTGGAAACTCCACGGGAGGCGAAGGCTCCACTGAAGGATTCACAGGAGGAAGCGACTCCTCTGAAGAAACATCTAACAATGGAGGGACCTCCACGAAACTCACTGCAGGAGGAGGCGGCTCATCCGTAGGCTCTAAAAGGAGAAAATCCACTGGAGGTGGAATCTCCCCTGGTAGTGCTGATGGAGTCGAGAGCGTCACAGAAGGTGGAGGCTCTACAAGAGGTTTGCTACATCTGGCAATCCTCCTATTATCTCGCTTTCGCCACTTCAACTCTGATTCAAACTCGTCAATGACGTAATGAACTTCCAAATCTTTGGCATCCAAGAATAAAGAAGGATGAGGATGCAAAAGCCAATTAAAGAAAGGTTTTGCAGAAAGATCAAGATCATAGATTCGTTTTTCAACAAGAAAGAAAAAGAGAAGATCTAACTTGGATTGTGGACAAAGGAAAAGATAACTATGATTCTTACAAAGTTGGATAAAATTTTTAAAAGTTCATGTATCAGAAGGAAGAAGATAATAAAACGATTGAAAATTTTTATGCATGTTCAATCCTATGAGCAGAACTTGCTTTGATACCAAATAATGTAAACCGAAAAACACTCGGATGCCGAACAATGAAAACTAGTTAAGACTCGCGGAGTTTAAGTTATAACGGAAGCTTTTAAGTGATTTTAAGATGAAAATTCAGAAAGCATGCATATACCAAAACTAGATTTTTATTAAAAAAAACGACAATATAATCTATCCTAACAATCTCATGTGATGAAAATTAAAGAAAACAAGCATTCATATAAAATTATATCTCGAAACAATTGTGCAAGCAACTAAATTCAACAATGAAAATAAGCATGGCCTTTGGGATTTTAATATATGACAACCGATGTTGGTCGTGACACGAAAAATCCTTGGCTTTGTTTTTCCAACCTCAGTTGTTAGTTAGTACCCCCTTGGTTTCGGGTGGACATCCTATCTCTCACTTGAGCAGCAAGGGTGATAGGTCTTTTAAGAGAAAGATGATAGGGGAAATTCTTTGCCAAGGGTGGAGATAAAAGAAAAACCTATATGAAATATCCAACGATGTTGCAAAGCCATGCCAAGTGCCAAGGAACAATCAAGTAACGGCTGCAGAATAAACTAGGGTAACGAAAAAGATATGTCGGTGATACCTATAGCGGATTGAAGATGTGAGGAAATGCATACGAAAGGGTACCAAAGAACAAGAAGAAAGCCTTCTTAAAATCTCACCAAGAGATGAAACAATCCATCATAATCTCCTCTTTTTCTATTAGGTTTCATCCTTGTTTAATAAAAACCCTTGATGGCTCCATATGGAAATACAAGTGCGATACGCAAGATAACTTCACACGCAAGGGAGAAAAGAGAGCTAAGGGGTTGTGGCCACTTGTCACGTGGAAAGAGAGACGAGGGAGAGAGGGCTACAGCCCCTTGTTCGTGGAAAAAGACGAGACACGGAGAGGAGAGGGTTGTGGCCTCTTTTCCGCGGAAAAAGAGCACACATAAGGGGGGGTTCGAGATCTACTCACAGGACAAAAAGATTATGTGATCTTTTCTATGCTAAGGGAACCCCCCAACTTATTGGCTTTACCGTCGGATGCATCATTCGACACCTCCTGTCATCCCGTATGGCATTATTATTATTCATCAACTTTTAAATAAAAAGCGGCTAGCCCAAATAGATAATTGGGTGCGACAAACCCCGCACCATAGGCTATCTAGGCAAAAAGTCATAACTAACAATCCGATCGTCCAATCTTTATCCAGAGATAGGCAATGGAACCCCAAAATTAAATGACTTCAAAAGAAAGTATTAAAAGATAAATCATATCCAGATCAGGCTACATCATTATTTATCTTAAACAAATACATGTTTGATCATCTAACATACACAACTTTCAGGGGCATCCACAAACCTGTTTTAGGCTTAGGATATATGTTTTAGTTTCTCAAAAGGATTCATCATTTCTGGATGTATTGGTATCTAGGAAGCACGGACACTTCCCCAAGCCCCCTGTATCCGTGTCAGACACCGACACTCGCCGGACACATGCCAGACACGCACCGGACACACATGTGTCGTGTCCCAAGTGCGAACACTCATCGGACACGACGAGTTGACAGGCTATTCGATATAGGGTCAGGTCACAAGCTGTTGTGGTTCAGTTTTGGCTTCAACCTATCTGATCTTTTGAGGTTATAACTTCAGAGGATCAGATTGGTTGAAGCCAAAACTGAATCGCAACCGTTCTTTTACATGCCATTTGGACCTGAGTGCGATTCACTTGTTAGGCTGATTGTAACGGACGGTTACAATTCAGTTTTGGCTTTAACCTATCTGATCCTCTGAGGTTTCAGATAGGTTGAAGCCAAAACTGAAACACAACCGTTCTTTTCCATGCCATTAGGGTTGTGTGCGATTCACCGATCGGGCTGGGTGTAGCTAACGGTTGTGATTCAGTATGCATTAAATTTTCATTTTAGTTTTCATTGAGGTTTTTCCGGTTAATGAAATGTATATGAATTATAAACACACAAAATATTAATAAAAAAATATTAATTTATTTTGTCGTATCTCCATCGTACCCGTGTCCTTTTTTAGGATTTGTCGTGTCGGAGTACCCGTGTCATGTCGTACCCGTACCAGTGTCAGTGCTTCTTAAGTTGGTATTAAACAACTCATTTCGACAAAATTATCATGGCCTCGTAATCAAGACTAATAGTGTAGATGTCTTTTTTGGTTCTTGGTCTACCGAGTAAGATTAGTTTGGATCCTTAATGGTTTAGATGCAGATTAAGTTCTTTTAGGGTTATGGAAAAAAGGGTAAACGTAGCCAAGTGGCATCATTTCTTGATAAATGTGTTGTAGGCTTGTAGCCGAATCTAGGCTACGAACAATTTATCTTCGTTATTATGCTTTAGTTTTGTTTCATTTAATGTTATGGTTCCATCACCTATCTCCATGCGAAGATTGAACAGTAGCATCTTTAGTTATTTATTGTCAAGTTATTAATGAGATCATGCCATGCAAGATGACAGGATGCATCAAATGAGGCATCCAACGTGTAGGAACAAAAGCCAAATAAAATAAGCATCAAAGGGAGCCCCACAACTTACAAGCACATCCCTCTTTTAACCGCATGGGTCCCGTGCGAGAAATTTTTCCTATGACAAAGAGAAGCCTCTCTCTCTCTCTCTCTCTCTCTCTCTCTCTCTCTCTCTCTCACACACACACACACACACACACACACACAGACATCCTCCCTCTTCCATCCCTTTACACCGGCTACTTTCTCTCTTTTGTTGCCTTATTTGGATGCCAAAGTCTATAAAATAAAAAAGAAGAAAGAATAGAATCATATTTTGATTTCAAAAAGCCTCTTTAAAAGCAAAGAAAGAAACCGCCGTATGCGATCGTATTCGACAGCCCCCGTGGAGCTTATTTAGGCTTCTACTCTTCTTCTATAGTTCTACGTCATCTTTTTCCTCTCACGTCGTCATCCCTCCGGCTACGCTTCTACTCACAAAGGAACGAGCATCGTCAGAATCTTTTGTTTTCACATATTTTGATCATCATGGTATCCGCATCTCTCGCTTTCGATAGCCATAGTCCTTTCGGAATTGTTACACTCAGGCGCAAGGGTTGCGCCTTTGGCTAGGCGCAAGTCTAGGCGTTGGAGTGCATTTTCTTTGTGATTGGGGAAGGGGGGACTGGCTAGAGACCAACTACATCCCCCCTTTCCCCACATTAAAATAAATCCTTATATAAGGTATTTAAGCAAAACAAGATCAAACCACGATATGAAAACTAATGAAGAGTACAATTGTACAAATATCCTTAAATAGAATATAACATCAACTCAAATCTCTCATTAAAAACTGATAGAGTCTAAAGAACTAAAATATCAAGTTTAGGAACTTATAATAAAAAATTATATAAAGTTAAAAATTATGTGTTAGGTACTTAAAATTAATAATTCTAACATTGCCGAGGGTAAATTGTATTTGAGCTTTGCACTCGCATATTCAAAACCACTCCAATTGCCTTTGGGAATGAATCCATATTGGAGAAGATCTGAACAAATTTAGGTTTTAGGCTGAAGCCGCTAAACTTAGATTTTCAGCGAATTCGTGCTTTTAGAGGGACTTTTGGGCAAGAAAGTAAGTTGAGATGTTTAGAGGGATTCTTAGAGCTTTAGAAAAGATGAAAAAAGTCAAAGAATGCAAAAAAAAACAAGTATGGACTTTAAATCGGGCGCCCTACATGCACCTGGCTTGGGCGGAGTTAAGCGCGCACCTGCGCCTCAAGGGGCTTAGGCGCTACCTAGGCGAGGAGGGAGGCGTCAGGGTTGCGCCTTAAGGAGCCTAGTGAGCCTATGCGCGCCTTTGATTGCATGGGTACTGGGACAGTTCCAAGGACATTGAAGTATTTCAAATTAAATCAACCCAGTCACAACTCACAAGTCCGTTGACTGCCCCAAGCGCAAATTTGTTCCTGAAGCAAATATCATTAAGGATGAAGAAGATGAAAGGAGAAAATCAAGAGGATGATAAGGAGGAAGGAGAGTCAGATCCTGAACCAATCCACACAGCAGAGGATGAACACGGAACATAACTCATGGTATTTTGTGCGTGATGATGTTACCTCAAAAATCCCAGGAGAAAAACAAGAAGGCTCCTATCAACTATTAGTGGTAGAGACACAGTATCTTGTGCACTACGTGCACATCCAATGGAAGATTGTGCAATCACCCAGTTGCAAGATCAATTCAATGGTTTTACAAAGGTTTCCCTCATCTTTAGTTATGCTGCTTATGCATAAAAAATTTAACACTGCTACAGATCATTACCTTCCTACACTTCTTTCGCAGGATATAAAAAAGTTAAAGTACAAACACAATTAACAAATAGCCAACAGAGACATTACTTATCCAAAAAAAAAAAATCACAAACATACCAAGCACCAACAGAAAACGTAGCAAGTGGGATCGAGTAAATGGGAATAACTCGACATTACGGCCAGTGAAAAGATTTTGTTATACTTTGTCAACTTCAAATCATACTAACACTGTATAATAATAATTTTGCAGGGGTACTAAAGGGCAGAAGGATTGTCATATAGGAACTCATATAAAATAAGGAAAAGTTAATAGCTAAGAATAAAAACTACAGCATCAACAAGGATCCTAAGGACTTTACTTGAGTAACAATTATAAGTCTATCCACATCTTGGTCGTTGACGTCCATTTCCCCATCCTCATCATCAATCCTGCTTAAAACAGAATCATTTGTCAGTGACTCAGTGTAAACAATAAACCGGCAAGCGGCATTAGAGTCTACCAGCAAATCATAATTAAAACGTCTTTGTCAGAATCATTTGTGGTAAGAACTTACAACTATGGTTGAATAAAGCTTATGTAATCAACTGGAAAACACACAAAATTCTTCCCCTTGATATTAGTACCAACATTTTAAAAAACATTCTTAAATAAAAGCAGAGCTCTTTGCACAAAGAATCCCCATGAGATCCCACAAACTATTCTAAGTGAGAACAACGAAGAAATGTCATTGCATCTTATGTTGTCTTAGGATCCTAATGTGAACATCTACAAGTCCAAAAATGATTTCTGTTGCGATCCGAAAGGCCTCATACAGCAGAACACGACGTCCATAGAAACACCACGGTGGAGACGACCATCGACAAGACCAAGCGAATAGATTAAACACAAACAAGACACCCAAGAAATTCCGGCAACAACCGATCAATGGATTTATTAGTATGGAAAAAACCAAGTACAAGTATTCTTGTCTCTAACCAATCCCTCATACACCCACAAAGAAATAACACCTAGAGAATAGATCTCGCAGCCCTCTCACCCCGAAGACAAAAACAAACCCTTCCCGAAACCCTCCCGGTCTCCAATGGATTCATCTCCCTCTCCCTTGATGACGGCTACCTTAAACTCTCCCTTGGGTTGCTCTTGTGCCTCCACGATTCTCTAGGTTTGTCCTAGGACCTCCTATTTATAGGCATACATTCGTATCCGACTTGGAGAAGGTATCCCACGCGAAAACGAAAGCCAAACCACATCACCCGCGTACTGCCAGCCTAGATCGTGCGCACGATCTACTAGTGCAAGTCATGGGCACGACCTGGACAAGTCGTGAGCACGATCTTCCTAGCAGATTCGATCTTCTCCCCTTGTACTCTGTCTTCCGTCGTTCCTTTGCACACGAACCTTGGAGTTGTATGTGGCTTGTTTGGGGCCACATCTTCAACAATCTCTATCTTGTCTTCAAACAATACATGAGCACTCCTCAAACCCGAACACCATTTCTTTGAACCGTGAATCCATGAGCACTCCTCAAACCCAAATACCATCTCAAACCCGAACATCATCTCCTGATCATCGTTGTGGCCTTTGCCCCTGTACCGGGATCCCAATCACCAAACTTGGTGATTGACTTGGGCTCACTTCCTAATCATCCTCGCCCCTGAGCGTGCTCCACCTGCACCCTTGTTCTTCACCGAACATCGTGCATATGCCGGAACTCTCCCGGCTACCGTCATGATCATGGAAGCTCCGTCCATCGTCCGTCAACGACCCTACCGTAAACCATGATCCTTACTTCGCTCTGCGACGCTACCCGCGCCCATCGCTCCCAATTTGTTGCCCGTCGGCCAACGCTTGAATATATTTTGCACCCTACTGCACCGCAGGTGTGCCCATGGCCGAGTCTGCTGCAACCACGACCATCGTCGCCTTTTTTCCGCCGTCCTTCGACAGTCATGCACCCTGCTAGACCGCAGGTGTGCTCGGGCTCGGGCTTGTCGCCACCATGCTTGTCAGCACCCACATCCCCCATCAGTGATCCGCACCGGTGCCTGTCGGCACCTCCACCAATCACTCGTCGGCAACTGAACATGATGTCGTCAGCAACTCTCGTGCCATCGAGGTGCTCCCCCGCGATTCAGGCACACGCATATATCGTGCCATCACGACTTGCTGCTGCGATCCGGTGAGCTGGAGAGTAGGTACCTAGACCACACCCTCCTCTCGGCCAACAACTCCGGTGTCTCGAACTGCCCTGAGGGAGGAGGTGCTTGACCGCAACCTTCCCCTCAAAGACTCCTTCGAAGACCCGAACCTTCCCTGAGAGCACTGGACCGTGCCTCCCTGTCGTGCCCTTCGCCTAGGGCACCGATCGTCATAGCAACAAGCCTCCCGAGGGAGGTGCTATACCACAACCTCCCCCCGGACCTCCGGCTTCCTTCTTGGGCGCCCCTTCCGGGTCCTCCAATGCACCACGTGTCGCACATGCGTCTAGGCCGCTTCCGGGTCCTCCATTGCACCGCATGTCGCGCGTGCGTCTAGGCCCCCTTTTCTCGGTTTACCTTGTTCAGATGTTCTACGCCATCGAACTAGAGATCCCCGTATCACCAACAAAAGGCTCTGATACCAATTTATCGGTATCACCCTGAAGCTTAGCTCTGATACCAATTTGTTGCGATCTCAGACTCTCGCACAGTGAAACACGACGTGCGTAGAAGCACCACGGTGGAGACGACCACCGACAAGACCGAGCGAATAGAATAAACACAAGCTAAACACCTAAGAAATTATGGCAACGACCGATCAATGGATTTACCAGTATGGAAAAACCCGAGTACAAGTATTCGTGTCTCTAACCAATCCCTCATACACCCACAAAGAGATAACCCCCAGAGAATAGATCATGCAGTCCTCTCACCCCGAAGATAAGAAGAAACCTTTCCTGAAACCCTCCTGGTCTCCAGTAGATTCCTCTCCCTTTCCCTTAATGACAGCTACCTTCTAAACTCTCCCTTAGGTTGCTCTTGTATCTCCAAGATTCCCTAGGTTCGTCATAGGACCTCCTATTTATAGGCATACATTTGTATCCGACTTGGAGAAGGAATCCCATGTGAAAACGCAGGTCAAACCGCCACACTCACGCTGCCAACTCAGATCATGTGCACGACTTGGGGAGATCGTGCACACGATCTACCAGTGCAAGTCGTGCGCACGACCTGAACAAGTCGTGCGCACGATCTTCCTAGTAGATCCGATCTTCTCCCCTTGTGTTGTCTTCGGCCGTTCCTTCGCACACGAACCTTGGAGTTGTATGTGGCTTGTTTGGGGCCAAATCTTCAACAATTTCAACCAATAAGCATGAATTCATATCTTCTTGGAGGAGTCAAGAACTCTCTTATATGGTCGATAGATGGAACAGCTTCTCACAGGTTTGCAAAAAAAATTTCAAAAACTAGCCGAATCTAATTTGGGAGATCTTGAGTATATTTTAGTGCCCAGCATGTGATCCTTAGTTTCTGTAATCTCCAATCAAGGAGATTTTCTTGGTATATAATTATTTCGGACTTGTAGTTCTTACATTATTGAAATTTACAGTTTAATGATTTCAAAGATGTATGTGGCTCATAACTCTTTACTCTTTTTTTTTATCGGAACTCATAACTCTTTACAAGTTTACTACTTATTATGGGAAAATTAAAGTACTCAGTCACTTGCCAAAAAAAAAAGGGTTAAGCAGCCACTTAAGTGGAGGTCAAAGGACAGCTAGGTAACAAGTTTACAGGAAAGAGTGTACACAAAAAGGCATCCAAAGAGTAACAAATAGGCAACCAACATAGTCTAGCACTAATAATGAAAGCATAAAAAAGGAAACCAGGACCATACAGCAACTGCAAAACTACCCAAACCAACCAACATACCATTGATCAGTGTTTTGAAGACCGGACCGGACCGTCCGGTCGGACCGGGTTGGACCGGAACCGGATCATTAGGCGGCCCATAGTTGGTAAAAACCGGGTGGGTTATGGAACCGGTTAGACCGCCCGGTTTTAACAGCCAACCGCCGAAACCGATGAACCGTCCGGTTATCTCCGAACCGCGGTCTGATTTTGGGGAAACTGAGTTCTGAATTTCTGAGCAGTGATCATCCCGATCTCTCTCACAGTCAGTCAGTCACCCCTTTGTTCGTCGGTTCGCCATCGAGCCCCCCGGCCCTCCCGACCGATTGAAGCTCCCCTTGCCGCCGGTGGATTTCGACGGCAAGCACTACGAGGCCAACAAGCAACGGAGCAAGTGAGCAACCCGTCCACCAATGATCATCCCCAGCCGCCGATGGATTTCGAGTGCAAGGCCGGAGTAACCCGTCTCTCCGACGGCTGGCAGTGCTCTGCCCTGTGATCGTCCCCACCCGTCCACCAGTGATGCCGCCAGTCGATGAGCAGTCGTCGGCCGTTAGAGGTGCGTCGTTTGATCCTCCCCCATCATCTCCCATCCATGGAAAGTAATCAAAGGATAACTTTTTTTTTTTTTTGAAAATCTAGAAATGATAACTGTTATCAGAGTCCAAGAGTTATCCTCTCTAATAAGAGTTATCTTAACTGAAATGAGTTATCCTTTTTTTTTGGCAAGAAGATAAGGATGTTAACAGAATTTTTTTAAATCCGAATTTTGTTTTGCAAATCCGATTTTTTTGGCTGGCTTCCCACTACTACAGTACGACCATAGGAGATTTGGAGTCTTGTAGAGATTTCTTTCCCTTATATATATCCCAAAGGTGCCATTACTTTTCAGATCCTCCAGATTCGCAAGCCCTAGCCCCTAGGTCATTCTTCTTTTCTACTACTACTCTTTTCTCATTGTTTTTCCTTCTTTATATTTACTTCAAATTATTTATAATTTTTTTTCTTCAGATTGGTTGCCTTGTTCTTTTCTTCGAAGAAGAAGAAGAGGAAGAAGAGTTCCTTACAAAGTTGTACTCTTCAATAGTCCAAAGCTTTGTGCGTATTTATCTTTCTCTTATATATTGTTTTTGTAATTGCTTGCTTTATTTTATCACATTGTGATATTTTTGTAGCGTCTTTCAGATTCAGTAATTGCTTGTATGGTAAATACATTGATATCAAGTGTGAGTTTTGAAACTGTATAGCACAATTTTATATTTTATTTTCTTATTTGTATTTAGTTTTGCTTATAGGCAATGGATACAACAGAAGGTGAAGATATTCCTAACTCTGGGCATAATCCTCAATCTGTAAGTCGTGGGAAAACAGATATTGCTTGGGGCCATGTAGAAGAAATCTTAGATCCCACCAATAAAAGAAAGAAATATAAATGTTTATATTGTTCAAAAATATATTCGGGTGGTGGCATGCATAGAATGAAGGCATATCTTGCAAACCGAAAAGGAGATGTTGCTGGATGTAAGAAGGTGCCTCCGGATATACAATTCCAAATGAGAGCTAGTCTAGATGAAGTAGTATTAGAAAAAAGAAAAAAAACAATGTATTGAGCTGCAAATGAATCCTTACCAAACACCAATAGAAAATGATATGGTTGAAGTTGAAACCATTGGCTGTGGTGGAAGTTCGCAAATAAAAAAAGTAAAGGGAAAAGGATTGGCAAACTATTTTGCTCCTCGCACTGGACCTGGTGCGCAACCTACCATAAAGAGTAAACTAGCTGGTGAAGAGGCAATAAATGCAGCTCATGCAGCAGTTGGAAATGGATCTATGATGCTTGTATACCATTTAATGCTATCAAATCTAAATATTTTCAGCCTATGTTAGATGTTGTAGCTGCCATAGGAGGTGGATATAAAGCACCATCATATCATGATATTTGGTCTAAATTTCTTTAAAAAAATGTTAACGAAGTAAAAGAGTTTGTTGAATCTTATAAGGAACATTGGAAGGAGTTTGGTTGCACTATTATGGCTGACGGGTGGAGTGATATGAAACAGAGGACTCTTATCAATTTTCTTGTTTACAGTTCGAAAGGAAAAGTTTTTTTTAAGTCTGTTGATGCAACTGAACATTCAAAAACAGCTGAACTATTATTTTACTTATTTAAGGAAGTTGTTATTGATGTTGGTGTAGAGAATATTGTTCAAATCATTACAGATAATACTTCGAACTATGTGGCAGCTGCAAGACTATTGACAAGGGATTACCCGACCATTTATTGGAGCCCTTGTGCAGCTCATTGCATTGATTTGATGTTAGAGGACATAGGAAAGAAGGAGCCAGTAAAATCCACTGTTGAAAGTGCTAGAGAGATGACAAGGTATATTTACAACCATGGGTTATGTTTGAAGCTAATGAGAAAACACACAAAAGGAAAGGAAATAATTCGTCCTGCAGCAACTCGTTTTGCAACAAATTTTCTCACATTGCAAAGTATATTACGAAATAAAGATGGATTACGATTGTTGGTAACATGTAGAGACTGGACTGATAGTAAGTTGTACAAGACCACAAAAGGACAAGAAATTACAGAGTTGGTCTTGACAACTTCATTTTGGACAACATGCTCTCAAATTTGCAGATTTACTGAGCCATTGGTCAGACTTCTTCGTATTGTGGATAGTGATGAGAAACCTGCTATGGGGTATGTGTATGAAGGAATGTTGAGAGTGAGATAGGCTGTAAAAACGGCTTTCAATGGCAAACGAGATGATTACATATCATGGCTAAAAATTATTGATAATCGATGGGATAGGCAATTACATCGTCCTCTTCATGCAGCAGGATATTGGTTGAACCCACAATTTTATTACGATCGGAGTTCTTTTTCTACCCACCATGAGATCTTTAGCAGTGTTTTAGATTGCATTGAAAGATTTTACAGCAATGAAGATAATCTTGCGGGAATTCAAAACAAAATTAATATTGAAATCAAAGCATATCGTGAAGCATTTGGTGACTTTGGGCGTTCTATGGCAATCAATGCAAGAAATTCATTACTTCCAGGTATATTGTTATTTACATTGATGTTTATTTCTTTACTTTATAAAGTTGTGTTATAATTGATAATTTTTACAGCTGATTGGTGGATAAACTATGGTGGTCAAACACCTTATTTACAAAAAAAGGCAATCCGGATTTTAAGTCAGACAACAAGTTCATTTGGTTGTGAACGTAATTGGAGTGTCTTCAAACGTATACACACGAAAAAGAGGAACAGAATGGAGCACCAAAAACTTAACGATCTTGTTTATGTTCCTTATAATTTACGATTGACTCATAGGTAAAAAATATTTATGCTTTTTTGACTTCATACAAAGGTATTTGTTTCATGTAAATTAACTTATTTATATATTTTCAGGAATGCTGAATTTAAATCATTCGATCCTATCTCACTAGAGAACATAAGTCTGGTTGGGGATTGGGTAGTGGAGAATGATCCTGTATTGGAAGCCGAAGAAGATGTGGAGGATTGGCATGTGATAGATTTAAATCAAACACCAACATCTGATCCACATCAAGAGCAAGAAAATGAAGGTTTCTTACGTCTAATTTTTCTTATTATAAAATTATGTATGAAGTTTTTTATATTTTTCTATTTATTGATTGTTTGTGTAATTTTGTTCTAGGTCGATTCGTGGGCCCAAGCGAGCAACAAAATGAGAATGATGACGTGTTTGATATAAACTACTCGGATTGATTATGATGTCAAGAATAAAGGCTTTACTAAATTTTATTATCGTTTTTTATGTTCCTTTGAAATTGTTATCACAAGCACTGGATAGGATCATAGGAGATAGAAGAGCAATGGCAACTATACGATGACTTTGATGTCAAACTTCAGCGGAAACTAAGAGCTATAATCAAACGTGGTGTGAGCTGTTATGGTCGTTTCATACCTCGCATGTTTGTCAGTGTTTCTAATTTCTTATATTCTGTACTTCCAATCCAGAAGCTTTTAAGTTTATAAATTTATGAGGGTTTACATCCTTCTGATATTCAAATGCTTCTCATGGGTCATTCTGAGATCCTAGATACTCAGCAGACAGCAGTTCTGGTTTCTGCTTTATGAATTTGATTCTAATGTTGTTTTTAAGGTCACTTGTTGTTTAATTCCAGAGGATGATTTATTTACAAATCTGCAGATAATTCCTCCAGGGATGGAGTTCAGCAATATCGTTGTATGCGGCAGATAATTAGTGCAGCCGCTCATGCAAGCAGTGTACTAACATCATTCAACAATGAATCATAACTTGTTTGTAGATAGATGCTGAGTTACAATGATGAGTGCCTTGTTCCTTAAGCAGGCTGTGTTTATAAAAAGCTACATGTTATTTGTATGCAGTTCTTGATCAGTTTTAGTATCATGTAACAGCATGTTTAATCGGTTCATTTTATTGCTTGAAACAGTCACCGAATGAGCTAACCCAGATGGCACATAAATATTATGATGAAGTTGCTCTTCCAAAGCTGATAATTTTTTTTCTACTGATAGATGCTTCCAGAAACCCTGATGGTTAACTCCCTATCCTTTTGTCACCTAAAGCTTTTGAATTTGATTTGAAATCCTGACTTCCACAGGTAGCAGATTTTGCATCACTTGAGCTTTCTCCAGTTGATGGACAAACTTTGACCGACTTCATGGCTTTCATGCATACACGAGGACTACAGCACAATTTTACTTTCAGTTGAAACCTGGGAACAATATCATCTTGTTTTTTGGAACCTAAAGAATTTCCAAATCATTCTGATTTGTTATGATTTTGCTGCTAAGATCCCCGACAACATCACGTGGACCTTCGGCCTCATCAGAGAGCTCAACAACAACATCCGGCTATTTTTTTTGTTAAAAAAAAGGCAAACCGGGTTGAACCGGCGGTCGAACTGGATTGAACCGGACCGGTCCCTCTTCCGGTTCTTTGTCCGGTCCGGTTTTGAAAACATTGCCACTGATGATGAAAGCACAAGGAACCAGCTGAGAATTAAGCAACATCTAATGGCTCTGACAAAAACAATACAGTAACAGCAAAACCACCCAACCTAATTATCTATCAAGCGGAGACATACATCTTACAGTTTATACTAAAAGTAAGCATCAAGTTGAGTAACCATCAAGCTGATACGCCTCGTGTGGCAGAAGATACATCTAAGTATTAGTTGCATAACATCGAGAGAACGAGTTCAAATCAAAAGACATTTGATAGTAATAACTCATAACCCTAAACATCAAGGCACATGTCAACTGTTTGAGGTTGGGTTTATATATCTCACTGGTTAACTTCATAAGCAAAAGCCAGCTAAATGAAAAAATAAAGCAAGGAGGCAACTATAGAAAGCACGTAAAACAAAAAATCACCATCCAGTAACTGAAATAACAAAAGATCAACTTGCCAAGTAAAGGTAACAATTAAGAGGGCTCTTTAGATAGCCAACCAGCAACATAGCACCAGACTGGCTGGGCATAAAGTCAAAATATCATGCACATACTCACGAGTCACAATTACAACAGTACTCAGTACCTTCCACCACAAATGCATGCATGCAGAAGTACCATTTCTACTATCTCCAAAAGACCATTTAGGGATTTCGTAAAAAATAGCTTTGGCAACGAATGGGTTGGTACGGTTCAAAATCTTCCAAACTTTTCAAAATTTCACAAAACATTTCCATTTTCTGGCCCTCGAAAGTCAAAACAAAATGTATTCCAATATTTCCCTAATTTAAACCCAACGCTCTAAATACTAAACCTTCTGAACAGCCTGTTTGTTCTTCTCTGGGGTGAGTTTTCTTTGGAAAGCTTTTGTGGGGTATTAGACCAGCCATCTAATGCCAATTTAGGAAGATCAAATCAACGAAAAATACATAGAATCGTTTATTTGATCAGATCGAAGTTTCTCAAAAATATTTGAAAACGGTGAATGTTAGATTTCTATCAGTTAATTGTTTTCTAGTTGTTTAAAGAAGAACCTGATGGTGTAAGACTATGAAATTTATGAAGATTTGATATCCGTATACCGGATTTGGTGATCATCTGTGAATTCATCGGACAATCTTTCAAAAAATCACGATTCATGAAAAACAACAGGTTTAAATATTGATGAATTCACTTTAATTTTGGATATGTTGTATCTTAAGTTGTCATGTATTGGTATAACCTACATAAAAATACAAGTTATGTAGAGCTACACACCACTAGATAGGGTGTTAAATGGATGATATGGTGTTAAATGAATAGTGGGCTAATCAATAATGTAGGAGTCTCCAAGGACCAAGTCTGTGTGTAGTTCAAAAACATCAATAGGATAGCAGAATCCAACTGCATAAGCATACTTAAATTTCAAATATGAACTCCTTTATAGATAATAACCACATGAAAAATATATAAGAAATGTCCAAGACAATAGAAATAAATGTTACCTTCGATGCGAAGACAGATGGTCCTTCTGGATTGTTGCCTGCTCTAATTCCAGTTCCTCATCAAGCATGAATGTGCTTTGCTCCTCTATGAAGCTAGAAGACTCGTTCAAAAAATCATTTGAGAAAGCTCCAACCTTTTGCTTGTGAGCTCTCTTATCTGATAACACTTTAACATTCTCAAGTTCAGAATTAGCATCATTGGAAAGGTTGGCTTTTTCATCTGGATTTTTAGAGCTAACACAAACATCAATGCTACTGCACTTGATATCAGTAATGCTGCCAAATGAATCTCCGTCCGACGTGCATCTACCTTCACTGCAAGGCTCTGTTGGTTTGGTTTCAGAAAATGAGTGTACACTGTCGTGACTGTCCTCGGTTTCTCCATTGCATGCTAATGGTTCATCACCAATTAGCCCCTTCACAATATTACATTCTAAACTACTCTCAGCTCCTAATTTAAAGTAATCACTGACTGAAGGATTGTATTCATCCTGTACTTTACAGGCTGCTTGAGAATCACTCTTTCCATGAGATGAGTCACTATTATTACATTCATTTATCTCATTGTTCAGCAAAATCACTGGCAAATTGTCTTCAGTAGAATGAAATTTTTCAGAAAATAAATGATGACCTGATGCTGGAATCCACTTTGACCAGTCATTACACCTTCGTATCTTGTCATCCTACATGCTCAAATAGCAGTGACGAAATCATAGCCAATAGAAACAGCGTAATATTGAATATCATTAATTGGGATAAAAAAAATGAAAACCTGCACTTCAATGGAACTTGAGGTCTGTAGAGCATCCAAAATAAAGGGTATATTTGTCGTCATTTTCTTGACCTGTAGATTATAGAACAAAAATAAATAATAAGGGGGGCATCTTCTTCCCCATAGATTCATTAGATAATGAACAACCATGCCCGCACCCAGGGAAACATAACAAGTAGTAAGATAAATCTTACCCTATTGAAGTTCGCAATCTTAGCTATAGGGACCCATCCGTGTTCATCCAGTAATGAAAGCAAGTAACCGTCAGTCTTCAAATTTTCATCACTGCAGAACAAAAAGGTGGTATAATTGTCAGATAGACACAAAAGAGCATCCTAGAAATGAAAATTAGAGGTGCAAGCATGTGGCTCAGTACTGCGAAACACAGTAGATATCTTAATAGACAAGAACAGTGCATGATGGGTTAAATAGCACGAGCAGAATATCGCATATATGCTACCTGATCAAGGTATTGACCCAAAAAAAATGTATATGTTGACTCTTGGAGTCTTGGTAGATGTTGGTGACTAAAACAGTTAGGATAAGCTATATGTTGGTGAAAGAACAAAGTGTTTGCAGTATATGTTAAGAAAGACCAACCTGAAATAGTACTCAATTTGTTTAACTAATTTAGCTCTCAAAGCTAGTGTCTCTGGTGGCAGAAAGGGATATGCAGGAGGTGGAAGATGTGAAACATAAAAAGGAGGGGGCCGCATCATTTCCGGAGGACCAGCAGGAACATAACACATGGGATGAGCAGGACCTGCATTTAATACATGAACATTATCGATCAAGGTAACAAATCAGAGGATAGTTTCAGTAAACATGACATAAAATATATGTGCATATTAAGAGTTAAAAGCAGGCACGAGAATTACAGAAATACAAAATTATAACCGAAGCTAAAACACAAGCTTCAGACATTACCAGGAAATCCATGTCCATTAAGGAAACCTGTAGCTGGGCCATAAAATTGTAGAACTGGCCTGATAAAAGCCCTGGGTCCAATACCATTTGGCATATTTATGCTATCCCTGGGATTAAATGCCCGTTGGTTGCGCCATGTTTGACTGAAAAGGCCAGCAGGCTCATGACCATTATGCAGCCTATTAGCATGATTGCTTGCATTGGGGTGCCAATTATTTGAATCTCCTCGTGATGGTGGATAAAAAAATCTATTACCATCAATTCCAACAGCTTGACCAGTTGGGAGAAAAGTTGGCATGGGAGTTTCACATCCAGATTTTTCCATTCGGGGTTCGCCATTAGAAAATGGTACAGGGGAAGTCTGATAAGCATACTCATGAACCATGAGAGGTGGACGCGGTACAGTAGGGTACAGGATTAATTTCCCTGGATGTTGGTAGTAAGGCAACTGAACAGGAAAGGGTGGTATGCCATTTGCTGCGGAATAACACTTAGGACCAGGTTTTTGAGGACGCAGCGGATGATGCTTATTGGAAGGAATTCCATGTCCAAATCCATTAGAATTGTGAAGACCACCTGATCCCTGAAAGAAAAGGTTATCAAGTAATCATTACATAAGAAAATCCTTACGAAAAGACTATTGTTCGCCATCTATTTCTTAGAGAAGCAAAAATATCACAGATGAACTATTCAGTGATTTGCCTTCCTTAACAACATGATAATGATGCGAAATTTACTTCATGAACAATCATGATCAATCATGTGGAAAATGAAAAAAACAAAAAAGGTCTTTACTAGTCCATCACAGCGTACTGTATCAAGGTGGTTCTTTCTATATCCTTTCAGAATGTTTCTCTGCGGCAATGGAAACATGACTATTTTCTGATACTCCTAGAACTGACAACTTTGTTCTTTTTTTATTCCTCATGTTCGGTAATGGAACAAAATCACTTTAGGCCGAAAGAATTTTGTGTGATACTCTTTCCCAATATGCTATTTATAACTTCACATAAGCTGACATTTGTAAAAACAGAATCAAAGGCAATTGGCAAGTCTCCTATTGCATAACAAGTCATCATGTCACTAAGAACTGGGTTCACAAACACGGAATTAAATAATATAATTTGCTTATTTCAGTAATATCTTAGTTAAGAGACATAGGGTTGAGGAGCAAAAAAATAAGTTGGATTGTAGAAACTGTGGTCAATGTAAAGGATTATAGAAAAGAACATAAAGAAAAATAGAGAAAAATTAGATTGAAAGAAAATATCCTATGCTAATCATTCCTAAACAACAGTGTTTCATACCAACTAAGAAATATATACAGAATGGTAACAAGAGTTACAAGACAACAAAAAACTCCACATGTATTAACATATATGTAAGGGATTAACCAACAGGTAAGAACCTGATGGATGTAAACATTACTAAGACATATCTAAATCATTTGCTTTAAAATATTTTGATAAAATGGTTCTGGATTTATAAATTAATTTATACTATTCAATTAAGAGTAAACACCCTACTTTCAGATTTCAAGTAGACATACACCAAGCAGGCTCATTATAACCAAATTATCATGGGTTGAAATATCAACAGCGAGGTTCGGGTCATATGCCTTTTTCTCGATTCATACTTCATAGGTCAAACGATCGGTCTAGATATTAGAATGCTTTGGGTAATTTAGCTTTCCTAGGGTTCAAGTGACTCGGCTTATATAGGTAAGAGAGGGGCACCCAAAATTTTAGAGTAAACAAAAAATGAAACTATTTATTTCTAAATCGAAAGTTATTCTGGATTTTTTATCCTTTCTTCCCACACTCATTAATTCTTTTAATATTTAGGTCATGGAACTGTTTCTCTTGGATTCAAGAATAATCTATTATTTAATCGGTCATGGAACTGTCCTTCCTACCACACATCTACTTGACATTCACCTCTCTGTATGCTCATCATGCATTCATGCATTCTTGAATTTGCAGACAAATAATTAGACTTCACACATTTCAAATAATATTTTGCTATACAATCAACTCCTAAACTCACTTGCATTGCACATATCTCCTAAAGAGCTCCTGAAATTAGCAGCCAAAGGATGTCCCCTCATACTCCTTCCTTACATTAGGGTTCCTTAAGCAAATAGTTCCTACGAAAGTACAAAAAACAATTCTCATTTTATTGTTCTTTTTTTTCATATTCCTTTCTTCTTGGCCCCGGTAACGTGAAATAAAGAGTAACATGTAAAATACAGCACCCAAACCTGATACCACTTGTAGCCTATGAATTCTCATCTAGGTTCCATGAATATGATTCACTAGTCGCCATTATTGACAGATACTACAAACAAGCCTTATTGGCATTGAGAAATGCAAACTAATCCCCCACTTAATAAATCATTTGTATTCAAATTTTTAAGATAAAATTTTTTTTATGTGCTTGTTAGGCAATAATATGCATTTCGTGTTCTCAAAAAATACTATTGGTCAAACAAATAATGTTAAACAGTATATTAATCAAAAAATAAATTACATGAAAACGATGTGTAGCGATTGCTAGTGGAAACATTCTTATGCACTAAAAAGGCATACACATGAACAGATCTTGCATGAAGAACATTCAAGAGATGAAGGATCCCTACCTCAATTTTGTGAAATCCATACTTCAAAAAATAAAAAAACATTATTTGAATGATTCTATCTTGTAAAAAGGGCTCAAAATAGTAGATGTTTTGTCATCAGAGGTCTTAGAGTAACATAACTAGGGAAGTAGAGAGCAAGCTTACAATTCAGTATTGATTTTACACGAAGATTTATCAAGTCCTATTTTTAATGCACAAATATCCAACTTTCTAAATATACTTTGCTTAATAAGATGACAATTATAAACATGGGTCTTGTTGTTATTTAACAGATCAGATGTTGATAATCAACCTTTCAGAAAAATCACGACGATGGCAAAATATGCATATTATTATGTCAATCAGATTTTTATCTTTTCAAAGGTCTGATAAAAATAGATAGAGAACAGAATTTAACCCCTCCAGCATGAAGAAACTCTTCCTTCACACTTCAAGTAGGATAGCTCTCTCATGGGGACACCAATCCGGTTCGACCGGACGTGACACATGTTTACTGGAGGAGGAGGAAAAGGAGGACAGCCAATTTCATTGGGCTATGGCTTGGACTTGGAGATGATTGTTAGATGATGGGCAAGTCCTATTGGGCCCTTTTATTTGATGTCTTTATTAGTCTTTATTTAGCTTATTTTGGGTTTAATTAATAGGCTAATTTTCAGCTTTATGTGAGCCCAATATATAATGGGTCTTTTGGTTTATTTTTGGGCTCAATACTCATTTGTGTTATGGGGAAACAATATTAATATGCATTGTATCCGTCTCTTTTCATTATGCTGATTTCGAATAAACATGAGAGCTTTCTCTAGGATTTGAGAATTCATTAAGAGAAGAGTCGATGGCCAAAGGTCGAATCTTCATTACATTTTTACTTGTGATCAGGATCATCTCCATCTTTTTTGTGTTCTACAACGCCAAAGATAACATCACCATCCTCAACAACCAACCCACCGACCTCTCTCTCTCTCTCTCTCTCTCTCTCTCTCTCTCTCTCTCTCTCTCTCTCTCTCTCTCTCTCTGATGCTTGCATCGCAGTCGCCCAACCACATGCCCGTCGACCGGCCATCGCAGATGACCAGCACGCGACCAGCCACCTGCAGTGTTCGCCCGCCTTCGTCGGTCTCTCATGCGCGTCATTAGTTGCTTGGCGTCTTTAAAGGCTTATTGGATCGCCGACATGCCTCTTCGACCACCTAGATCGTCTTCCAAAGCCTTTGACGACATCCACATCTCCAGGTTTGATCTTCATGATCCTTCCTTCAGCCTCTAAACATGTTACTTGAAAATAACTTCCGAATCCGTAGATCTGAATTTATTTACTAATATCACTTGCTTAGATCCACAATATTACATGAACCTGTGAATTTTCTTCTGCTTGCTATTAAGCCGATACAATGGTTGAAAGCCTTTTGAGGCCATTCGACTCCATCTTTGTTAGTCAGACTACACGGGCCTCAGTGCTTCTCAACTCCTAAACAGTCGTCTTCTCTTCAATATTCTGAAAGGTTCAATCCTCACTGCATGCACTCGTTTTTGCTTACCATAATTGTTTATCCTCTAATTTTTAAAATTTTGTTGATGCTAGTCGCAAGCAATGTAGTCAAGGCGGCTAGACGGTGTCTCGGCGTTTTGGCCTGTCTAGGAGAAGTGGCGCCTAGGCGATATATATATATATATATATATATATATATATATATATATAGAGAGAGAGAGAGAGAGAATAAAAAATTCTAAAGAATCAGAAAAAATAAAATAAAAATATTTGGGTTTAAGTTTAGATTTAATTCAACTCAATTTTTAGTTAATTTAACTTAATTTGAGTTAATTCAACTCAATTTTGAAAAACCCCAAAATTCTTATGAACACATCATAAGAATTTGAGTTAATTCTACCCAATTTTGGGTTAATTCAACTCAATTTTGAAAAAAACCCCAAATTCTTATGAACCCATCACAAGAATTTGAGTTAATTCAACTCAATTTTGAGTTAATTCCACTCAATTTTGTATTAATTCAACTCAATTTTGAAAAATCTCCAAATTCTTATGAACCATCATAAGATTTTGAGTTTATTCAACTCAATTTGAGTTAATGCAGCTCAATTTTGAGTTAATTCAACTCAATTTTGAAAAACCCCCAAATTATTTTTATTGTATTGGGCAAAATTCAACTCAATTTTGGAAAAGTGGAAAACCCCTAAATTGGATCAAGTAAAATACTGCCCAGGTGCCTAGGCGGTCCTAGGCGCCAGGCGACCGCCTATGGACAACCGCCCTCCTAGGGGGCCGCCTAGGCGCCCAGAGGTTCAACACACCTAGGCACCGCTTTGACTACTATGGTCACAAGACCCTAGATTTTCATATTATTAACTAAATTTGTTTGCTTGATTACTCATGTCATGCTAGGATAGACAATTGCACGAGTGTCCCGCATCATTTTGGTATTATAGGCTTAGAGCTTTAGTTTAGGCTTAGGGAGTCTGCATCTGCTTGCTTAGTCATAGGGATGGCAATGGGCTGGGCCTAACCTGGACTCAACCAAGCCCGGGTCCAGGCCCATATTTTTTCTTCGACCCAAGCTCAGCCGGTTTTGTATCAGGCTTTAAAGACAAGGCCCAAGTCCAAGCCCGTATCAATGATTTAGGTTTGGGCTAGGGCTCGAAAACCTTCAATGACCAAATTTCTTCGGTGGAGTTATTTTAAATTAATTGGGCTAGTTACCAACTTACCATATTTTCTTTATTCTATAAATATACATATTATTTCATAAATTACGTTGTAAGATAGCAATGCCCATAAAAACTCCAAGATTTCACCATTGTTGTTATCTCATTGAAAAGAAAAAGTCCATTCCTCGATATATCAGGTAGATCAGACCCAACTATGAAAGTGGATCAGGTTTGGGCCGAACCTATACAAGCCCAATCCCGGCCCATTTAGGATTCAAGCCCAAAATATATGCTCAAGGCCATATAAAATGTTTGGGATATAGGCCCAAACCCATTCCAAATGGATCGAGCTCAATCGGGCCTAAGCCGAATTTGAGCCAATTGCCATCCTACTTATTCACAAACCAGCATTCCACAACATCATCTGCATCATCTAGTATAGACTCATTGTTGCATGCGGACCCGTAGTGGGAACGAATACCTGTCAGCCATCTGAAATGAGCACCCCAGATCAGACACCTATCATAGAAGTGATAGTCACCCTGAATATTCATCTAGCTAAGATTGAGACTAGGTAGTAACTAGTAAGAGCAGAGTGTCAATACTCGTGCAGGTGTGGAAGCCTTAGAAGCGGTCCGCCAAGGAAACCGCCCCCGAGAGGATGCTGAAGGATGGATCCCACAATGGAGATTTAGGGAGAGATCAAATCAAGGAAGAATCATTGGGAACAGACCTTCACCTCCACCCGAGCAAGAAGAACGACGCAACTACCCAGATTGTGAAGAGAAAGCGGTGAGAGGAATCAAGATCAAAGTATTATTTTCAAACACCACTGTTAAAATACTTGAGAGGGTAAGCCAACATCTATCATTCAGTGGCAGGAAATGAAGAAGAAGTTGAATGAGAAATACTACTTAGTGTCTTACAATCTATGCTATCAAAATCGGAACTAGTCGACGACTAGTCCCCAGGCGGTATTTTACCGACCAACTAATTCCGATTCTTTCATAATTGAGCGGAAACCCGACTAGTCCCCGACTAGATCCAACTAAACCCGATTAGTCCCCGACTAGCGACTGGGACTAGTCCTCAGGCGGCATTTTGCAAGCAAAAATTTTTTTGCAAGTACTCTTTGCAAGCAATTTTGTTTGGATTTTTTTACATTACCTCGAAGTATTGAGCCGCAACTATGAATCTTCCCTATAATCATCTGTTGAGGACCTATTAATCTGAGATAAAAACATAGACAAATAACTATTGTTTATTTGTTGATATCCATATAACCCTATAATCAAAATTGGGGTTGTTCACAGATTAAACATCAGCAAACAAATAATGTGATGAATTCTTAGTTCTGAGTCTTCGGACATGGGCATGAAACCAATACAACTGTGTTTTGTTACCTATGTATTTATACCCATGCTGTGAAGTGTGAAGGCATGCATTGTTATTGACCGACTAATATCATATATTTATTGACATTTATGCTCGTTCATATATCATATATGTTTAGGGCGGAAGGGGTTAGAATAAGGTTTGGCCGACTAGTCCCAAATTAATCCCGACTAGTCCTAGTCAGCCCTCGGCCGACTAGGGCCCGACTACCGACTTTAACTGCATAGCTTACAATTAGCAACTTCTGGATCAGTGGCACAAACTTTCACAAGGAAGTAGGTCTGTCAATGACTAAATCACAAAGTTTGATGAATACTTGATGAGATGTGATGTGGAGAAAATCACCAGGTGACGTTCCAATTCGTGCGGGCCTTTGAGATTACTACCAGTAAGATCTGAAGCTACATGAAAACCACTTTGGAGCACGCTTACCAACGGGTGCAAGAACCAGAACAGAATTCTACACTAGCCTTGACAAAACGATTTGATCCTCAAGACAACATAAACGAACCCGACTAGCAATAAATACCCTTTTGGAAACCAACAAGCTAGATCGGATCAGGCCAACAACTCCACTTTCTAAGATAAAGGAAAAGGAATTGCTACCAAGTACCAACACCTCTAGGGTAGCGTATGATCAGTGTTTCAAATGCAAGGGATTATCGTTGCCCTACCAATCCACCACAAAAGAACATGGCCTTGAGAATCGAAAAGAAAAGACTACAATAAATGTGAAGAAGTGAAAACTTATGAATCTGACGCTACTAAAAATTATTATGATGATGATAACAAGCAATTAGGTTGCATTCGAAGTTTCCCTTCCCTCCAGCACATTGGGAAAGCCACTAGTGCTTCCCAGATGTTCCTTGTGAGATGTGCCCTCGCCGAACCAAAGAATGAAGATGATTGGCACAAGAATGTCATCTTCCATACGTTCGTTAAGCATAAGGATAAGGCGTGCAAAGTAATCATTGACAGTGAGAGCTGCATCAGTGTGGTATCCACTGCAACCGTCACTAGTTCTCGTTTGTGGTTGAAGTACGGGTGGCAATGGGTCGGGTCGTGTCGGGTCGGGTTCGTGTCGTGTCTAGTTTTGGGTCGTGTCCAAAACCCCTAGACCTGGACCCAACCCGTTTAACTAATTGTGTCTAGATCCTAAACTCGTATCCGATCCGCTTATAAACGGGTAGACTCGTTTACCACAACGGGTCTATTCAGTTGACCCGATCCGACTCGACCCGAACTGACCCAATAGACCCGCTGATACTATATATTACAGTATCGGATTATGGGCCGACCCGACCCGATACGACCCGTTGAATTTTAAACGGGTCTTCCCGGGTCTACCGTGTCCAGACCCGAAACCCGGACCTGACCCGTTTATTAAACGGGTCTATCGTGTCGACCCGTTTACAACCCGAACCCGTTTAACCCTGACCCAGACACGCTAACTTCGTGTCGGGTCGTGTCGGGTCCTAAATTGCCAGCCCTAGGTTGAAGCCAATTCAGCATCCTCTCTCTTACGACGTATCTTGGGTTGACAAGATTGCCCACAAGATTTGGCAACAATATTTTATCCCAATATAAATTGCATCCAACAAAGATTCTATTTGGTGTGATGTTTTACCTATGGATGTGGAATCGATTATTTTGGGTAGATCTTGGTCATATCATATGACATGAATGCCAACATTTATGATAGATCCAACACTTGCACTTTCATGTACCAGGGTCAAAAGATTAAGTTGAACCCCCTGCCACCCAAACAATGCCACCAAAGAAGAGAAAGAGGAGGACAAAGGACTCCATATCATTAGCTCGACTAAGTTTGCGAAATAAGCAAACAAGGAGGCCATTGTTTTTGCTCTAGTTGCTAATGAGGTAACTATCGATTCCACTAAGGAGCTCCCAGTCGAAGTTATTCATGTGTTATAGGAATTTAAATATGTATTCCCTGATGACCTTCCAGACCAACTACCACCAATGTGTGATATTCAACATGCTATATCAATAACAGTCATCTCAAATGAATATGAATGTTGTAGTCTGATTTTGAAGTAAAACCACCATAAGTTTCTCCTCTCCCTTTCTTCTACTTCTACCATTTCCTTTATTTTTCTTTTTTCTCTTTATTATTTCTAATTGACCTCCTTTTATGAAGCTAAACAATTAATTTTGTTAAACCATAACTAATACTGAAATAATCTTTAGATCTCTGCAAAAATCAAGTGTTTCTCACATTAAAAAAAGGGTAAACAATTTGCAATCATCATTAAAACTCATATATTTAACAATAATGAACCTTTCTCTAGCCTCTACTTTCCATTTTTCATAGGACTTATTCTGACCGTAACAATATGCATGAGGTTCTAGCCAAATTCCAAAACCCTCCGACTTGACACTTGTTGTGCAGAAATGTCAGACGACGGTGCTCTTCTCCTAAACCATATAAATGACTGATCCTAATAGTTCTCTAACCTTACACCTAAAGGTTGCATTACAAAGGTTGTGTCAAAATCAATTCCACCTCACCTACCTCTTTTTACTTTTATATTAATTTTTGGCATCAGGTTATCTTCATCCTTTGCCCTGACATATATAGATTGATAGGAAGACACACCCCCTTTTTACATCCACTTAATGTTACTTATTACTTTTCTTATTGTTTTCCTTACATCAGTTTTATCTTCAAGAAAACTGCAGGATGCACATCTAGTTATCTCTAGAAGATTGCATAATATGGTGATACAAGATCTTAACAAATGTGGTACAATGATGAACTAACCATACTCGACAAGGCAAAGATCATAGTAATAAATCTCTCGTAGCTACTTCAACTTTCGCATCTGCCAAGGTAGGAAACTTACTTGACTATTAGATGCAATCTCCTTTTTTCTCATTATCACTATCCGGACTTGGAACTTCAAACCTTGTCTGCAATTCTCTGTCTGGGTTGTCAGTTCACTGGGCAAAGGTTGCATTGTTTTCCTTTCATCGCTAGGTAAAGGCCGGATCATTAAAGTTGAAAGTCATTTCGTATAAACAATGTTCTCTCCATTTTTTTTTATTTTTGAGGGAAAAAAATATGATTGATGAGATCAAACCGATAAAGAAAATAACATATAAGGAGTGTTTATCCTGTGAATTTAGCTCAAACTATCTCTCTAAAATAAACAACATAGTGCCTATTTCAATTTCTTTTTACATTTCACATAAATAATAGTTTAATAAATCTAACTTTCTTTTAGAATATCAAGTGATATTGTGATACTATAAGCGAATTAAGAGTTAAAGATATATTGACTTAGAAATAATTCCTTGTAAAATCACCAAGACAAAATACAGTTAAAAATTTCTCATTTGAACATAATATCATTAACGGGGAACTAATCTTATGTCAAAGTAACCACGAAAAATGTATCTCTACTTTAATTTAATGTGACTAGTGTAATGGAGGAGGAGGGAGAAACTATGTTGTACTAAGCAGGCTAATATTTTCCTTTTCTTTTTTTTTCTTTTTTTTTCTTTTTTTTTCTTTTTTTTTTTAGTTTTTGTTTTTGAGATATTGTGTCATGATTTGGCTGATGTATTGGAGATGTACGCAAATTTTAATTAGCATTCTACATTTCTAGATAATTTTACATCTCAAGATCATACATAATATATCAAAAATAATTTAATAATAATATTAGCTAGGGGCTCCACTTCGATACCATACCGAACCCATCTCCAACATCATCTCATTTTCCTTGCATCCTAGTGGTGGGAGCATTGTTCAAGGGGACTTAGATGAACCCTAGGTGGATGCCTGAGATCCACAATAAGGCCATCCGACGATACATATAAATTTTGGTACGGTAGCAAAATTGATACCATAGAATTGCGTTATTAGCTAATTAACCATTCGGTTAGAGTATTGTTTGAATGAATATACGCACTTTCTCCTAGCGTACGTTTACATCCATAATTTTTGACTAAATAGCGAATCCGGTTTGTTGGTGATTTTATATCCATAATTAAAACTGATAAACTTATCCAAAAAAAAATGACTAAAGAGACAAATGTAACTGATAGCTACATTAACATAAGGAAGTTAAATTCTTGGGGTAATGTGTCTAGGGTCCTGACAAGAGATCGGTGAGGTGAAAGGATGGGGAACAGATCGGAGGAGCCTAAAGTCCCTGACAACCTAAGCACAGACACTTCCCCAAGCCCCCGTACCCGTGTCAGACACCGACACTAGCCGGACATAGCACCGGACACGCATGTATCGTGTCCCACGTGCTTCCGAGAGCCGGACACGCGCGGACATGACGAGTTGACGAGCTGTTCGTTATATGGTTGGGTCACAAGCTGTTGTAATTCGGTTTTGGCTTCAACCTATCTAGATAGGTTGGAACCAAAACTAAATCGCAGCCGTTCTTTTGCTTGTCATTTGGAGCTGAGTGCGATTCACTTGTCAGGCTTGTTGTAACGGACAGTTACGATTCAGTTTTGACTTTAACCTATCTGGTTCTCTGAGATTTCAGTCTTTCAGATAGGTTGAAGCCAAAACTGAAACATGGTCGTTTCTGTCCATGCCATTTAGAACTGTGTGCTATTCACCGATCGGGCTGGGTGTAACTAACGATTGCGATTCAGTATGCATTAAATTTTTATTTTAGTTGTTTTCTATAAGGTTTTTTTATTTATTGAAATGTATATGAATTATAAACACACATAAAATATTAATTTATTTTGTCGTGTCCCCGCCGTACTCGTGCCCTCCTTTTTTGAAATTTGTCGTGTCGGTGTACCCGTATCGTGTCGTACCCGTGTCCCAGTACCATGTGTCAGTGCTTCTTAGCTGACAACATATCGAATTCTATGTAAAGGGTTGCCAAATGTCCAAAATACCCTCACCCCTATCCCACCCTCTCTAGATTTCTTGAGCAGATGGTTTAGCTCCGACGCCCTCATCCACTCTGTCGTCAATCGTCATCAAAGACTGCAACGACCTCGGCCTCCACTTCCTCCCACCCCCCGACACCTCCTCCTTCCTCCTCAACGGCGGCGCGAGTTGCAGCTGCTCGCTGCCAGCGGGTGGCAGATTAGGATTAGGGTTCATCCCATGGCTTATAGATCTTAGGGTTTAAGATTCGATTTAATTTATAATAGCATGGCATGAAATTAAAATTCAAAATGTAGGGCATTTTCATCTTGAAAATTGGGCTGTACTTTAGCAAAACTTATCTGTTTTCAGGGACCGTACACTAATTCCCCCTAAATTCTTTTACTACCGCACTTCAACATCAATATCGTGTGAGCAATGCTAACGCTAAATCTATAGTTCCTAGTGCTGAATCTTGATCAACTTAACACCACGATTTGGGACATCTGCACCTATTACATTCGGGGTTTAAGCAATAATCCAACATCAAGAAGAATAAGCATTAGAATATAACCCATATTGGATTCTTTATTTACTTGACATGCTTTGGTCTATGGCACTACCTCAAGAAAGACGAGGGAGGGGGTTCTTACTTGCATAGGGAGCGGCGGTGGTGGAGGTGGCCCATTCGTCGGAAACGGGCCCGCATTTGCTGCTGCCGCATGGGGTGGTGGAGATCCCTTCGGCCAGGGCCTGGATTCCGCAAGGGCCGGCCATGGCTCCGCCCCCATCACCGGTCCCTCGGCCCTGCTCTCCTCCGCCAGCGTCGCTGCCGGCAGCGCCGCGGGCTTTCTCCATGGCGATGCTGACCCGCTCCTCCCCTTCCACGTATCCTCCTCCTTCCACGCCTCCCCGATCTCGAGGGTCTCCACCGGAGGATCTACGACGGCCCGGGCGGTGTCGATATCCATCGACGAGGGGCGCGGGATCCTCTATGCCGAAAAAGACAGGGCCGCGTGGATTCCTTCCCGCATCTAGGGTCGCGATTCTCGCTGATCTCTCTGGATTCGGCGTAGCTTTCGAGATATGGTCATGTCAGCCAAGAACCGGGGTGGGGTTAGGGTTTTTGATGGAGGGGCGGGACGATGGGGATTTCTTTTTGTTTTGAAGCAGTAGAATGACAGGTTGCAGAAAGGAACAGGAAGGACAAAAGAAACAAAACTGACGCAACCGAACTTTGCACGCAGACCTGTTATTGGCTCCGGAGGGATTTCCTGCTACCTGAACTGTTACTATTTTTGGACTACACTCCCTTTTTATTATATCTTAGGGTTTTTTTTCTCTAAATTAACATTTTTAGATATTATTAAATAAAAAAAATTGTATCACAACCGTTCTTTTGTATGTCGGTGGCCGATTTTGTTGCTAAGTGTGATTCATCGGTCGCGACTTCGTATAACCTAACGGACGGTTGTGATTCGATTTTAACTCTAACCTCATGCCTTTTTAAAAGCGGACTTCTGACGCCGACGTGGTGACAATGCCCCAACACATTCAACCACGTCGTTGATTCTTTTATGCTTATTTCCGTACTAGTGTGACCCCCGGGACTCCCGGGGTACACACCCTAACATCACTGATGCAATCAACCCCAAACGCTCCGAACGACATTGATGCAATCGGCCCCGGGTGCCAGCCCACGACACTGCTAAATGAGGAAACATAAGGGAGGAATGGCAATTCATAGACAAAGAAATAGACAGAAAATGAGGCATATGGCACTTAGTATGAGAGAAGAGTTATCAACCGAGGGTGCCATGTATGGGGCTCCCAGATTATAGTACATTATAGATATAAGGAACCAGGTGTTTTAAGATCGAAATTAAAATTTTACGTATATACCAACATGAATTTGTCCTAGTGGTACTTCCTCTCCCCCCTGTTGGAGTGGTTCCATGTTCGACTCCTTGTATTGACACTATGGAACAAACTTACCCTCACAATCGATGTGTCTTTGTTGCCCGTGCGAATCCTGGTCGTTGATGTCATATCCACGGGATTATGGAATTTAACAAATAGAAACTATGTTGCCTTCCCCCGTTTCGATCTCCATACCACTTTAAGCCCTTGATCTAACACCCTGCTCTCTGACTGTCTAGTCGATCCAGCAAGAAAAAAAAAATGACATAGACGAAAACTAGCATTCCAAATGTCTATGATTATATATAAATACTAGCATGAAAGCCAGTGATGATCGAGTCCCTATCTCGAACAACAACATGCACACACACACACACACACACACACACACACACACAGAGAGAGAGAGAGAGAGAGAGAGAGAGAGAGAGAGAGAGAGAGAGAGAGAGTTGGGTTTGTTACTCAGGGAGGTTCATAGTCCCTATCTCAAACAACAGCTCTCAAACTTCATTGATGCTTTGCTTAACTCTGGGCGATGCTCATAAACCATCGCCAGTGTAATGGTGTATGGTGGCCAGAAGTACTAACAATAATATGCTCTAGTTCATAAATGTAGCATGGTCATAACATTATTCCTAGGTTATAATGATAAACTTATAAAATATTTGAAGGGATGAAGACAAGTTAGAGATAATAGATATTGCAATGTTATTTTATATAAAGTGGAGAGAAAACCCCAATTCCATTTAGAGAGAAAGAAAGGCTACAATGGAAACATGTACAAGGCAGACTATTAGGGCATTTGTATTAAGGGTTGTATTGGAGAATTCTCGTTCTAACCTTGGTTGGAGGTCTCGATTTGGATCACATTCATCTTGAAAGAAAGAAAAATATATATATTAACAATGGAGATTCATAACTTATGCTATTTATAGAAAATAAATAAATATTCGGACTTGAAAAACCCTAGAAAATTTACCATCAAGCATAATAAAATTGTAAATTAGAAATCAAAGCATAATAAAGAATTGAAGATAAGAAATACGAACTTACAGGCGAGGAGGCTAAAAGAAAGGCACAACAAAAAATCTCCAGTCAAGCATTGATACTCGATATGGTAAAATAATTTTTTAGTCGTTAGTTTAGGAGAGCCTCACCAACACATGGATGTATTATTAGAGACATTAATAATTAGTACACATTGTATGCTTAAAAAATAAAACGCATTTGTGATTCATAGAGGCAACACTCCCGGTGTCCTATATTTATACACCCACAAATTACTTCTTATTTTTGTAGGTTTAGGACCAACCAGCATGTCAATTAGCATGGCTTTGAACTATAAGTGCATTAGGATTTCCACGGTACACACCAAATGGGTATATATTCACCCAATATCACTTACTGGCGTATGTCCTTTTACTGTGATAGAAGAGTTAAACAAAGAATAATTATCATTAATCTTTATTGATTTTTTTTTAGAGTGTATTGTATTTATTTTAAAAGATTTGTCCAACATCGAATATTAACATCGATAATTTTTGAAGTATTTTTGCTCAAGCAATATTTATTTGGGAAGATCATATTTGCTTATGAGGTTAGACTGTACCAAGACATCGCCTGTGAGTAGGCCAAAAGCACAAAAATTTGAAAGATATTCTCATTTTTAAATATTTTGTGCATGTATGAAAATATTTGTATTTTTTAAATTCTATAGACACATAAGTTCATTATGTAATTTTTTACTTGTCGTGGTCGGTCATGTTATTTGAGTTGTCTATTACAGTTGTTTTGGGACAACATTTGGCTAAAGAAGTCTTCAATGATCTTTTATTAGCCACTAGTCAACCCTTATGGAGATTCCTATAGATCTGGCATTTTTTGGTCTACCCTGTGATTTCTATTAAGGCTTGGTTCCAGCTTGGTTGCACCTATACAAACACTCAAAAGCTGAGTGTTTAAGAAATGTGTGTGCACGAACAAACGCGCACATATATATATATATATATATATATATATATATATATATATATATATATATATATAGAGAGAGAGAGAGAGAGAGAGAGAGAGAGAGAGAGAGAGAGAGTTGTGTGTGTGTGTGGTGCGAGGGGGAATCAGTAACAAAAGGAGGGGTCCGATAATAATGGTTGGGGCCCAATTTAAGTTTCAGGCTAATTGATCCTCCTATTCCATTATCATGCTTGTTCACAAGTCATCATCTTCATATCCCTATCATGATTATCATACTATAGTCATGCGGTAAAATCTCTTGGTTTTGTTATGTTGTTTTGGAGATCAGCACATACGTGCATAATCTTAATAGATGAATGGTGTATGACACGATAATAGATTTTATTATACTTGAATATAACGACAAATTGTTATCAATGTTGTCATAGTGTCATTTTTTTGTTCATGTTCAACTACAATTAAGTATGCTATGTTTTGATTTAGAATCGATTTATAAAAATGATTGGTTGACATCAAAAATCAATTCATCCAAAGTTGTATCAGAATGATACCTGGGATTTCGTCAATTGCTTTTTTTGTTTCATAAAATGTCCTAATTTTATATTTCTTTAACAAATTTCATAGTTTTCATTCTACAAAACTCAAAAGAACATTTCCTAGACCTAATGAGACATGTGGTTTCCACAAAAGTCCAAGAATCGTGACAAATTAGGATCCCTAGACACAAAGATGTCATGATAATCTGATTTTCTTAGAGTTCAAATAATATTTATCATTGCTGAAAATCCAAATATCTAAGAATACTCATGACTTCGATGTACCCTAATAGTAAGGCATGTCGAGTGTCAAGATTTTAACACTAGGCATGAAGGGCCCTAACAGATTTGTAAAATATAACAGAAAGGGAATTATGAAAAACAATGTTAAGTTTCAATTGTATAGGTCTAGGGGTAGGGGCGGCAATGGGTCGTGTAGGGTCAGGTTCGTGTCGTGTCTAGTTTTCGGGTCGTGTCTAAATCCCCTAGACCCGGACCCGACCCATTTAGCTAATCGTGTCTAGATTCTAAACTCGGACCTAACCCGCTTATAAATGGGTAGACCTGATAAGACCCGTTAGACCCGTTTACCACACAGATCTATTCAGTTGCCCCGATCCGACCCAATCCGACTCTACCCGACCTGACACGACCCGTTGAATTTTAGTCGGGACTTCCCGGGTCTACCGTGTCCAGACCCTAAACCCAGACCCGACCCGTTTATTAAACGGATCTATCGTGCCAACCCGTTTACGACCCAAACCCATTTAACCCTAACCCCGACCCGCTGTGTCCGGTCCAAAATTGCCAACCCTATCTAGGGGTTCATGCATATATATACAATAACTAACTTTATGATCATGCTATGTGCATACTTCATGCATTATGCATAAGTTTTAAGGACAATGGATGTGGAGTTTTTTCTTTGATTCATAATTTTATAATTTACATATTCATATAAAATGAGTTTATTTAAATCTTATTTGTCATATCTTTGACTTATAAGTTGTGTTGCATAAACGAATATAATTCTCGTATGAATTATTTGCTTCCACCATCTCCAATCGTCTAGACTCTTTCTTGTTTAGTTCGACCTTAGTGTGGTTGCTTCGTTACAGCACGAACTTCAACTATGTAACTGTTAAATAGGGGCGGGATTAGGGCAGGTCTGACCTACTCAACCCAAACCCAACTCGAATAATGGACAAGCATGGACAAGGGTGATTAAAAATTTGAACGGGTTTGGACAAAAAAAGATCAACCTGGTTTCAATTTAGATGGGTTTGGACATCGGCCATACCCAACCCAAGGAACTCGAGTACAGTGGCTCAACCTTCACTTCACGTACTTTAACCATGCACTTTCATGTATCTACTTCGTTATTATAGATTTGATGAATTGACATTGTAATTTCATAGATAATTTGTTGAATACATAGATGTATTACTAGCAAAGACCATGCATAACTCGAGTTGTTAGAGTTTGAACATAGAATTCAACCGAGATTCAACATCAATCTAGTTTAGTATGCTTCGTTTTTAATCAAATGGTTTTCACCTCTTAGTTTTGTTTTTTTCCCCATTTATATGTGTTTCCAAAGCATTTACAATTGAGCAACCTGTCCATTTTTTTGCAAATTGGTCAACCCGACCAATCCAAATGGACAAGCACGGGTTGCACTTCCACGGGTTCCCTGGCCTGGGTTCCACGGGCAAAACAGGTTGAGGTGTATGTAGATCAGGTTGGCATGAGCATACCCTTCAACCTGTCCAAGTCCCACCTCTACTGATAAACATCTTTTTTTCTATCTTTTGAAAGATGACACATGTGGGAGAGCATACCGATGAGCAACCAAGATCAACCAAGTCAATCGTCAAAAGTAGCACATACCAAACTTTTTTTTTCTTTCCTGAGGTCACCAAAAACAAGGCTACACGAGACCCGATCCAACAATAACCCTCAACTATAGATCATAATGGTATTACATCAACAACTGTTTTTTATTAATAAAACACATCTTCGATGAATATAAACATTTTAAGATATAATTCTCTCTTCCAACCCTACACTATACCTGAGTGTTCCCGACCATCTCTGATCCATCGTTGTCGATGATACGCTATCGTACACTTGCGACTAATGCTCCATGTCTGACGCCCTCATACCCATTTTTAATTACTTCGCTCATTTGGTGATCGAACCTCAATACCTGCTCCTGTCAAGATCTCAGGCCTCTCGGCCATCAGTTGTCAATTGGTGACCCATCAGTTGCTTGTCAATGTATCCATCTACCGCACTTTAGAGAGTAAAAGAGCAAGAAAACCAGGATCGTTGAAGTACGATCGTAATAGCAATCACTGGGACTAGTCGTCATCGAAGTCTATAAGCCGAATTATGTGTGATTGTGTCCACGAAGTAGAACACACCAATTGGGCGATTGATCAACGTCGTGCGTCAAGGAACGACCACAATGCAATGAAAGAGACGCTGAAGTCAGGATGAACATCGAAGAAACAGGATGGTAATCACGGCAACAACTTGGAGCACGTACGTCCAGAGCCTCTGAAGTCGTGCACAGGGGAGAAGCTGATTAAATATGAAAAGTTCCTAACTCTTATGTCACAATGTGATCTTGCAAAATCAGGCGTCAGGGCTCCTCCACCACACAACATCACGAGATTGAGCAGATCTCGCAAAATTAGTCACTCGATCAACGTACAGACGAGAGACCGACGACAAGTGAATTTGGCGCTGAGGGGGAACTGGATAATTAAATTTTGAATATTCCCAGCCTCCTCGAGGTCGCCGTCGGACGCCGAGACCGGAGATGAGAACTCGGATACCCTAGGTCAAGCAACTTGACTTTTGATACCGTGTTACGAGAGAGAGAGAGAGAGAGAGAGAGAGAGAGAGAGAGAGAGAGAGAGAGAGAGATTAGGGTTTTGAAGAGAATACTATCTTGTATCGTTTCGCATATTATATATAAAACAACCTCTCCCTATATAGGCTGAGAATGTATACCATTACAATACCACAAAATCATGTGAGACTAAACTATGACTACATCTAACAAAGTTATACCATGCATGTAAATATAGAAATTAGTGAACCTATTAGTGTTCTACATGAGGGAAAGGATGATAAGCTATGATACATCTTGAAAATCATCAAAAGATGGAGATTAATAGTTAAGTCTTATGTTCACCAATATCATAGGCATGTATGTCGTACACTCTCCCATAAGGTAATGAGACAATTGATATGGTGCACAACATGGAAAGTAGACAAGTCCCTAAGACATACAAATATACACGAACTAGTGCTAACTAGAACCTATCAAATGGATTTTTTTTCCCATAATTTTAAAATAGTTTATTTGGGCGCATTGCTTTTGTCACCCCCCTGCCTCTCTCTCTCTCTCTTTCTCTCTCTCTCTCTCTCTCTCTCTCTCTCTCTCTCTCTCTCTTTAGGTCGATCTTAATGGTCGCAAGGACAACTTGTTACTAAATAAAAATGGACTGACATCCTCTAATGATCCAAATCGTACCATTTGCACACAAAAAATATCAATGAGGGAATTGTGTTGTAGGGCCGGGATGCTGCCTCTCAAAGTAACGTACATTTTTACTGCTTTGAGAACCCACCACGATCGTGCCACATGTAATCTCCAACCGGAATTAACATCAACAACCTCCGATCACCTCTACTGGTGATCTCCACTGGCACCACTTTGTCGGTGACCATCGATAGAGGACTCCGGTGACTACTACCATTGTGAGTCATCCATTCATCACCTCACCTCATCCAGCGATCTCCAACGTCATCCGCAGCCGGCGACCACCTACGGTGACTTCCAGCGCCTCCCGATTATGAGTTCGAACGACATTTGTCGTCGTTCATGACTTTGATAGCCACCGACGACCTGTCAAAGCAGTGAAGAACGATGCTTTCAAATGTAGCATCTTGTTATATATATATATATATATATATATATATATATATATATATATATATATATATATATAGAGAGAGAGAGAGAGAGAGAGAGAGAGAATAGGGAACACGGTCCTCCCGACCACCCAACACGTTAGTCCTCCCTTCAATTTGGGTGCCATATGACACTTTTTAACCGGGGTTAGGGGTTGGTCAAGGTAGGTACATCACTCCTAACAATGATCATGAAAAAAAAATTGGAAAAAAATATGACAAATGACATTTTTAAATTAACCATAGCAAGGGCTATTTGCACGCTACAGTTTATCGTTAAATTTGTCGACCGTTGATCGGGTTGTTTTAATTTTTTTTTTTAGATTTTATTTTTTAAATCTTGATCTAAGTAGAGTGGATTGACCATCCATAAAAAGAAATATGGTTAAAAATTATCATGTGGCACCTAAATTGAAGGGAGAATTAGCGTGTTGGGTTGTCGGGAGGACCGTGTTCCATATTCCCATATATATATATATATATATATATATATATATATATATATATATATATATATATATATATATATATATATATATATATATATATATATATATATATATATATATATATATATATAGGAATGGGATGCTGCCTATCAAAACAGCATTTTTGCTGCTTTGAGATATTGTTTGACCATTCTAGAAGTTTTGGAATTTGATGAAATTTGGTGAGGGTGTTGTCTAGGGTAAGATGATCATCCTCACAAATTTTCATCAAATTCCAAAACTTCTAAGAGGGTCAAATGGTCGAAGCAAAATGCTGTAGATTTTAACGGTGACTGCAGACGATTGATCGATTTTGCTTCGACCATTTGAACCCCCTAGAAGTTTTGGAATTTGATGAAAATTTGTGAGGATGATCATCTTACCCTAGACAACACCCTCACCAAATTTCATCAAATTCCAAAACTTCTAGGATGGTCAAACAATGTCTCAAAGTAGCAAAAAATGTTGATTTGATAGGCAGCATCCCATTCCTCATATATATATATATATATATATATATATATATATATATATATATATATATATATATATATATATATATATATATATATATATATATATATATATATATATATATGGGCAGGGACCTTTCACCTGAGGTGTAGCATCGTCGTTGCATCTCTCACTTATTTACCACCCTAGAAGTTTTAGAATTTGATGATTTGTGGTGAGTGTGTTGTCTAGGGTAAGGTGATCATCCTCACCAAAAAGTAGCAAATTCTAGAACTTCTAGGGTCATCAAATATGCTTGGCAAAATTAACGATTACAATGAGCGGTTGATAAAGGTTCGAATATTTGATGACCCTAGAAGTTTTAGATTTTTTTGATTTTTTGTAACGATGATCACCTTACCCCAGAGAGTATATCCACAAAAAATCACCAGATTCTAAAACTTCTAGGATGGTAAACTACGCCTGAGGTGCAACAACGATACTGCACCTCAGGTCTGGGCTCCCTTTTCCACACACACGCACGCACGCACGCACGCGCGCACACACACACGCACGCACACACACACATATATATTTATATATATAAACTAACAAGTATTAAATACTAAACGCGTATATAGTTTGCATAGAAATCCAACCAATAGCAAATCTAAACCCAAGTGAAAATATTAAATCATTAATGCTTCTTACAATGTTGGCATATATAGTATGGATTCAAAGGCGGGGATTAATGGTTCGTAAAATGTTTGTTAATAATAGGTAACTATAACATATTTCTCTCTTATATGGCTTGTTTGAGTTATTTGATTTAATCTGACGGTGATTTGACGAGTTGTGAGATTATTAGTTTGATCATTTGATCTAGATTTATGTATTCTAACTCAAGGACAATCCATCCATTGAGAACTTGTGTCAGGTCGAGTCGGTCGAGTTTTGAGTCGAGCAGACTACTGTTTAATCTTGTTTTTGCTATACCAGTCTGGCAGGAGGCCGTACATTGAATACTGCCAACTGGAGGCCGCCAACCAGAGTACGTCAGCAAGGGGACTGTACCTCCTTATCCTGACTTAAAGCGCTCCAGCAACGGTTCATGCAACCCTTGTTGTCTCGGTGCCTGTAATTGGCAGGATCCAGTGTGTGTACCTGACCCATACACCTGAATGGTTCTCGATGACGTATTACACGCTCCATGACAGGGTGCGACACCCGAGCGTGCATGTAAAATCTTATTCCTTTTCGTTTCAAATTTTTTTGAGTAGGCGGGCTTCACCGCAGCACCTGGCAGTTCTAGAACGTTACTGCCTTAAAAGCTTCCGCATCATACTTGGTACAAAAGATTTACCACTTAAATGAAATTTGATATTCTTCGCTCGTTGTTTTTTACATTTTGGGCACATGAACAAATTATTTTTCCATTTCCAAAAAAAAAAAAAACCACACCATATATCATTGTAGCCATTAAGAAAAATCAAATAATATGTGCATACACATAGATATAAATCATGGGTGGTAATATCAAAATCCTTGTGTGTGGGTGAAGGGGGTGTGTGTGTGTGTAGAGAGAGAGAGAGAGAGAGAGAGAGAGAGAGAGAGATGGTTGTGGTGGTGGTGGGAAGAGATTCCTCAGCAGCCAGCTGACTGCATGAGTGCAGCAGGCAGCACCATTCCCATTGGGAGCATGGGGAAGCTTTGAGCCAGGTGTTGCTTCTCACACTGACCACCCCAGGGGTCTCACCAAGCTTAACCCCCGTTGGGGCTGGTTGGACCCATCTGAGGCCCTAACCATGGGTTAAGGACCCCACAAAACGTTAAACCACCCCCTCCCTCCCCCTCTATAAATCCTCCCCCTGTAGGTAAACAACCCTCATTAGGCAGCCCAAAAGAAGAAAAAACTTGCGGGCCCCTCCCCTGTCTGAGATACAAGGCCACTAGAGTCATCCCTACCAAAATTCCAAGATGGAGAGATCTCTTCAACCCCTCTCTCTCCCTCCTCCTCCTCCACCACCACCATCCCCTTCCCCTACCTCCTCCTCCTGCACCACCTCCTCCGCCTCCTCCACCCTGACCTCCGGCGACGTGCTCGGCATCGGCAAGCCGAGGCCGAAGCGCAACCGTAGGCCCCGCGCCGCGGAGGGCGCCGGCAATGGGCGGCGGAGCTCTGTCTACAGAGGAGTCACCAAGTAAGATGCTCTGTTTTCCCTTCCAATCTTCATGGGATTTCCCCGCCCTTTGCGACTGCTCTCACCAATGCATGTCACCAGGCATCGATGGACCGGGCGCTACGAAGCCCACCTGTGGGATAAGAACTGCTGGAACCAAATACAGAACAAGAAAGGGCGGCAAGGTAAAAATTTTCCCTTTTTTTTTTTTGAAATCTGCCAATTGGGTTTCCTTCCATTTTGTTTAATCCTCTGTGCTGACATTGATTGTTTATTGATCCAACTTTTTATTTTTTTAATTCTTCTGATTGCCTCTGGTGATCTGCACCTGTACTGCCTCTCTCTCACTCTGATGCTCATCTCTCCTTCCCTAGTTTATTTGGGTACGTACACACAGCGCCCCTCTCCAAAGATTTTATCTTTTTTTATTTTTTATTTTCATCGGAAATGAATATGACTCTGGATTTGTTTGCATGGGTGATGAGCAGGGGCGTACGACGACGAGGAGGCTGCTGCCCATACATACGATCTTGCTGCCCTTAAATACTGGGGACCGACTACTATTCTTAATTTCCCAGTAATTATATTTTGCTAATTATAATTATTTGTTTATTTTATTTATTTTTCCTTTTTTGGTTCAGAGGTTTCATGTGTTTAGTGATTTAAATGCAGGTGACGACGTATTTAAAGGAGTACGAGGAGATGCAGAGCATGTCGAGGGAGGAGTTCCTCGCCTCCCTCCGGCGCCGGAGCAGCGGCTTCTCCCGGGGGGTCTCAAAGTACCGGGGGGTGGCGAGGTTTTTTTTAAATTTTTTTTGTTAATTTTAGTATTATTGTTTAAAATTATTATTATTATTATTATGTTAAGGATGAAATATTACGGCCGGAGATTTTGAGTTCTCCGGCGACGGGTTCTGACCCACATCGCCGGGTTTTTGGCAGGCACCACCACAACGGGCGGTGGGAGGCGAGGATCGGCCGGGTCCTCGGCAACAAGTACCTCTATCTGGGAACCTTCAGTACGAAATATCTCTCTCCGGACCCCCACTTACGTCTGTCGTTTAATTCTTAGGATTCTTTACAAATCAACCCCTACAACTTCTCTATTTACATATAAACCCCTTACAAAGTGATATTTACATATTAACCCCTGAACTTATTCAAATATTATATATTAACCCAACGAGAGAATATTTTCAGTTTTATGGTAATATTTTTTGCCGAAACTCTGTAAATACCCCTCCAATCTAAGAATTCTTTGGATGGTAATATTTTTTGCCTAAACTCTGTAAATACCCCTCCAATCTAAGAATTCTTTGGATTAGGTCCAAGTTAAATTCGGATTATGTTTATATTTGTTTTAGATTAAGTCATGTTCAATAAAAATATATCAATTTACGTAATTAAAACCATAATAAATCAATTAATTTTTTTTAGATTAATAAAATTACAGTCGAATGAAGAAATATTTCAAAAGTATTCCGTTCATTTCATATGCGAACTAACTTTACTTGTTGATATGTAAATATCAGATGATTGAAGAGGTTTAGATGTAAATATAAACTTTACAGGGATTTATATGTAAATAGATAATATCACAGGGTCGATTTGTAAAAAACCCTAATTCTTAAAATCTTTTTTCTTCCAAAAATCGCCGGAGTATGCCGATTTACTCGGCAGCGGATGGTGTCACGTGAGACGTGCGCGAAATCTTTTTTGTCCCGTCTGTCTCCACGTGGACATCACTGCACGTGCGAGCTCCAGCACTGCCTTTTGGTGTGTGGCGACCACGTGAGCCCCCTGGGTTATCAGGCTTGCACACCGTTTCTCGGTGTATAATCCACCGTCCAAGACAGTGAAATCGGCTTTCATTAGACGTGGGGCTTTGCTGCAATAAAGGCTCACACCATAGGTCTTCCACTCCTTTAACCGCCTGCCAGATAGGGATACAAGTCCAGGCATGCAAGTCTCCCTCTTCAGAGGGAAGGCTTCAGTGGGGAGGCCTCACCACAAAACACTGTGAGCAGCGGCAGCCCACACTGCAGTGGGAGTCCTACTGCAGAAAAACCTTCAATGGGGAGGCCTCACCGCATAAAGATGTGGTGATGTCTATCAGCTTGCGGCATCGCAGCAGTGTAGAATGCTCCCTACTAATAGGTATCTCCACAGTTTTAAACGGTAAGACCTCCCCACTGAAGTCTGTGGGGATGCTGGTCAGATGCAGTGACGGCGTCCCCACAACATTTTGCAGTGAGGCCTCCCCATTGAAGTTTTTTTTTGTTATTTCAACCAAACATTAAAATGCTTAGAGATGGGACTAGTATGTCCGAGGACTCACACTGGATGCTCCCCCACCACTTTGCGTTCAGATACTCAGGAGGAGGCAGCCCAAGCCTATGATCTTGCAGCCATAGAGTACAGAGGACCAACCGCAGTGACCAACTTCGACATAAACCGCTACATAAAGCACCCGCCGCCACCACCGCTTCCGCTTCCGCCGCCGCCGCCGCTACCCGTATTCTACCAGCCATTCGCTCAGGGGATGATCCCGCCGCTGCATTTCACACCACAATTTCTACAGCCGCAACCATACCCCCAGCCACCGCCGCCGCCGCCGCCGCAACTACCACCACAGCCAGTGCTGTTTGAGGAGCCCCCCAGCATGGGCCCCCCGCCGCAGCTTGTTCCGATGGAGGCACCGGGTCCCGCCGATCAGGTGCTGGCCTCCGACAATCTAGGGGATCTCCCCTGGAGCGTCTGCTTTGAGGCCGGCTTCGACCAGTACCCGGTTCCCGACATGGCCCTGGATAAGACGATGGACATCAGGGACCTGTTCGGTGACGAATTCGACGACAACATCGAGTGCCTCTTCGAAGGGACCGAGCTCGCCGGAGTCAATTCGGGCGGCGGGGGCGGGGGCAATGGGATTTCGGATGATTCGGGTCAGATCGAGGGCAGTGTCGCAGGAGAGGCGGGGCGAACAGGTGAGGCCCAGGGTGGCCTGGCAGCGGAGGACAAGGCGGCGGCGGCGGCGGCGGCGACTGCTGCTTCGTCGTCGTCGTCTCGAGTCAGCTCGGTTTCGTACCCGTTCCCGATCACCATCTGCTCCTAGAGATCAGAGGCTCTGGGTCTGTTCTCTCTTCTGCTGTTCGGTGTTTGTACTGAGCTTGGTGCTGGTGTTTGAAAGTTTTGATATAGCAACATGAAAGCATAATAATAATGTGTGAGAGAGAAAGGGGGGGTAGTTTTAATTTTGTGATGAGCTTTACAATGTTCAGTTGACTGAAATGTTACCTTTGATGAGAATGTTAGAGGAAGCTTCTAAATACATTCTGTCACTGTGTAGTATCTTTGTTCCTACTCCTGCTGATGTCCTTGTTTGCAACTGTCTATTTACAAAAGCAGAAGTGGTAACCTCATCAAAAGAGAGAGAGAGAGATAGAGAGAGAGAGAGAGAGAGAGAGGTGAATGGGTCATTTGGGCTTGGCATTTTGGGAACCACCACCATGGCTCAATTCATTTTCTCTAAATTCACTCGGTTTGCGATGTGGCATATATCACGACCGTCCGATAGATGCATATTCGAGCTGCGTGTGAGACACCATTTGGGGGTGCCCGCCGTCACACGACTGTGATGTGCGTTGGACCCCGGCCAAACCAAGAGAAAGGATAAACTGCAGAGGAGTCGATTCTTAAAAGTGCTAGCTTGAGAGAGTGGTGCTTACTGCCTTCATGGTTGGTACATCTATTTATTTGATGATTAGGGGACACTCAGTTGGAGTTCATTTGGGGGCAAAGAAATTGCTCAGACACCGAGAATCATGCATTAATTTGGTATAGTAGGTCTAGGGGGGCTCAACTATGTTGAGACTTTGGAGTCCATCTTGGTGAAGTTGACTTAATCGAATCACTGCCATATGAAGCAAGTAATTTTAATCCAACTTATTTGTTTCCTGGGCCATATAGGCTCATCTTCCTCTCCCTCGAGTCGATGTCAATGGAAACCGATCATCAATGCTAGTAAGAAAATCTTGACGATGAGGATTGCTCGTTTTAGTCACTAACCTTGAGAAAATCCATGAGTCGATGAAATGTTGTCGAATGAAGTGACAGCCTACTTCGATGTTCTTGGTGCGCTTGTGAAATACAAAGTTGGTGACGATTTATTGTCAGATTTTGGCTCAGTTTTGACGAATATGGAACACTAAAGAAGGCTCGGAGCAGATGGCTCTAGGCGTGCCTTTCAGAAGGTTGGCGCACTGGGCACCAACTATGAGGCCCCCAGTCCCTTGAGGGTGCCACCCTTTCGGGTTGGCACCCTGGGTGCCAACTTCGAGACGAATTTCGGGAGGCTCTAGGTTGGCACCCTTGGCAGCGCATTGGGCTCCAGGTACAAAATGTGCCCGGATTGGACCCGCGTTTGCACAATTTTGTGAGGTTAATTTTAATTATGGTTTTCACCCTATGTTTTATTAGAGGTTGTCATTGTGTTTGACAGCTTGTTTTAGGGTCTTCCTTCGGGCTTCTCACTTGCGTTCGAGAGACGAAGAAGATCGAGGGATCGAGATAGGAGATTGATTTCTTTGAGTTATGGTGGAGTAAGAAAGAAGAAGAGGGTTGTAAACTCAAAGATCTAATTCAATTGCTCCAAGGGCGGTGACCGACACCCGCTGAGGTAGGGATTTTTGAACTACGTGATCAAATCTCTTTTGTCGTGTTGATTGTTTTTTGAATACTTTATTTTCTCTATGATTGTTGGATCGTTTTTGGTGGATTCGATCATTCTCTTCAGATCGTCGGAGATCCAAAAATCCTAGATCGCTTCTGCGAGCGTAAGGCGGCGGATCGAGATCTCGTCTGAGGTATTCTGCCCCAAGAACTGGTATCAGAGCCAAGGTTTTGGAGGATTTTGCATCAGATCTATCAAAGATGGCCGAAGAGAAGACCACCATGGGTAGAATGAAGATTGATCTCAATCTATTCGACGGGAAGACCAATTTCACGCTATGACAGAGGAAGATGAGGAATATCTTGATACAGCAAGATCTCCTCATGTGTATATGGGAAAGGAGTATGCATCGAAGGAGACGACGACTGAAGCCTCAGCGAAAGCTGATTAGAAGGCGATGAGTCCATAGAGCTTCATATGTTGGATGAAGTCATGTACAATTTTATGGAGGAAACATTGGCTAAAGGCACTTGGGATAAGTTGCAGTCGCTATACATAGGAAAATCCCTCTCGAATAGATCATTCTTGAAGGATGAACTATATGATTTGCGTATGAATGAAGATGGAGATCTGATGGAGCATTGAACCAGTTCAACCAGTGTATTTCAGATCTTCTGCGGGTGGAGGTGAAGTATAAGGAAGACGACAAGGCACTGCTCTTACTACGGTCTCTTACACCATCCTACAAGCACTTCAGGACCACCCTGATGTTCGACAAGGAGACTCTCAAGTTTGAGGAGGTCGTCCAGACGATCATCTCCAATGCAAGAATACGGGAGAAGATGCGAAGGGTGCGGGACTCGTTGTGAAGAGCTCTCATAAGCATCGAGGCCGATCGAAGAATAGGCGTGCCAAAAGCCAAAGTCGGGATAAGAGCCGTTCGATGTCCATGGGACGATCAAAAAATCTAAAGTGCTTTCACCGCGGGAAGAAAGGCCATATCAAGAGACATTACTTCAAGTTGCAAGACGAGACGAAGGAGAAGGGGAAGAAGACAGAGAACTCTGACACAGCGGGTGTCGTTTCGTAGAACGGCGATAGCGAGTTACTCTCCATATCCTCAGGTAAATCCATATCTCAGTGGATCCTTGATAGTAGTTGTACATTCCATGTGTGTGCAAACAAGGATTTGTTCGACACAAATAAGGAGAAAAATTACGGCGAAGTTCTTATGGGGAACGATGCCTCCACCTCCTGATGGTCCCTCGAGCCCCCTCCGAGGGGACCCTCACCTCTCAAACGGACAGTCTGGGAGTGTCTCAACGAGTCAACTTGTCATTCTGAGCCTCTCGGATCTGAGTCATCATCCAGGCCTCTCAGTCAAAGGGACGTTCGCAACGGAGGACATCGCTCCAGAGCTCGGCCGCATCCTAACTACGACCGAGCTCTAATCGAGTATCGCCAAGAAAGGAAGACTTCTGAATCCCACATTCCTCCCCTTCCTCCCAAACGCCCCTTCAACTAAGGGGGCGACCGGAGGAATGACCATGCTTTCGAGGGATCACTTCATCAATAAATCCTACAAGCTCTCTCGGAACTGGAGAACTCCAACTCTCCCCAGGTTCAACTGCTTCACGGGAGATCCAACGCTGCACGTCCTCACCTTCAAACAGACGTTAACACCGTACGACCACGACAACCAGGTTCTGTGCCGCACCTTCGCCGGCAGCCTGGACAACATGTCATTGGATTGGTACCACAATCTCCCGATCGGCTCCGTCAACTTATTCGGAGACCTGGAGAACTTCTTTGTACAGCACTACCGGTTGAACCTCAAACCAGAGAAGAAGCTAGACTCACTCTATCGGCTACGGATGGGCTCAGATGAAACCCTTTGAGAGTTTACTTGGAGGTTCCGGAACGAGCACACATCACTTTCCGGACGTCATATCGACGATAAGGCGATCATGCTGGCGTTCCAAAATGCCCTGCGCTATAATCTCCACGTCTACAACGACCTCATCCGCAACCCTGCTGCCTCTCTCGGAACACTCTTCGATCGCATCCAATGGGAGATCAAGGTTGAGGATGATCAGGTCGCTCGCAAGGGTCGTGATCTCAAGAAGCGTACTTCTAACAACGAACCAGCGCGGCCAGTGACTTGTGCTAACAATGTTTAGACCAAGGAAGGCGAGTCCTCTAAGAAACCACGATGGGCGGATGATAGACCCACCAAGCCTCGGAGAACCACCTTCACTAGCTGGAACTTGCCCATCGATATCATCCTTGAACAGATCCAGCATCAGAGTTAGGAGGCCCAACCCGCTTCAACATGGCACCAAGCAAACGCAGGGTAAGTCAGTCTACTGCAACTTCCACTGGTGCCACAACCATTCTACCATTCGGTGCTTCAGCTTGAAGTACTACCTGGAGGACCTTCAGGAGCAAGGCCATCTCCAGGATTTTAAGTCCAACACCAACAGGGCAAGCAGTTCACACCCTCCTCCTTTTTCTCCTCCTAAGAGGGAGAAGGAAGCATGTTGGACCACTAGGTAATGCGTCGAGCAACTCTCATTCTTGTGCGAGCAAATATTTACGACATCCATGGTAACCTCGATCATCAAACTCCAACTCGAAAGAAGGTAGAGTGGTAAGTACGACGTGTCCACCATGTTCGCACTCTCGTTTAAGTTGAAGACTCCAGGATCGAGAAGCCCATCAAAGGCCTTCCATGGCTGGCAATCATCTTCACTGACTTGGATCTCAACGGAGTATGCACTCCCCACCGAGAGCCCTTGGTCCTTCGACTTATGGTCGATGGGAGATCGATCGACTGGAAACTCATCGATACTGGTAGCTCAATCGATATCATGTTCTATGATTGTTTCAAACACCTCGGCCAAAAAATAGGAGAGTTTTGATGTAGTCCCCACCGTTATCACCGACTTCAATGGAGAACAAAGCATGACGATAGGCGAAGCAATGTTTATGCTCGACCTCAACAACGACATGCGAGTGTCAGGTCGTTTTGCTGTCGTCGAGGGAACGTCAAACTACAATGTCATTCTAGGCATGCCCTTTCTCCATCAGATCAACGTTGTCTCCTCCTCTAATCACCAACTCCTCAAATTCCCTACTGACGAGGGCATTAGGTGTATCCGAGGGAGTCAACATACTAGAAGATCATGTGAGGTAGCGGCAACACATAATCAATCAACGTCCAACGTAACGCCAGCAAAGCATTCTGCCAATGAAGCTGGTCATTCGACTAGATAGCAATCAAGGGAGCCTCCATGCTAGGACCTGCATCGATGGAGTAGGAGGCTCCTCCTTTGGTCAAAGAGATCGTTCGAATTGACCTCAGCAACGACAATCCCCCAAGTGACTTTCATCGGTACTGACCTTAACGATTCAGAAGCGCAAAATATGGTTTTATTCCTCAAGTTCAATATTGACATCTTTGCTTGGAGCTTAAAAGATATGCCCGGGATCAATCCGTATGACGCATGTCATCAGCTCACGATCAAAGAAAAGGCAAACCCAGTCAAGCAGAAGCCTCGAACAATCAGACCGGAACGACTAACTGCGATTCGAGAGGAGATCGACAAGTTACTTGCTGCTAGCTTCATCCGCGAAGTTGAGTATCCAACTTGGATCTCAAACATCATCGCTGTCCCAAAAAGGAATGAGAAGATCAGAGTCTACATCGATTTCACCAACCTTAACAAAGTTTGTCCCAAAGATTCGTTCCCCATCCAATGATAGATAGACTCGTCGATGCCACTGTCTGGCACGAACTACTGTCTTTCATGGATGGATACTCAGACTACAATAAAATCCCCCTGTATCGAGATGATCAAGAGAAAACATGCCTTGTGACAAACATGGGCCTCTACTGCTACAATGTCATGCCCTTTGGCCTCAAGAATACAGGATCAACTTACCAGAGGCTAGTCACGAAGATGTTCAAATAAGAGATCGGTCGCAACGTCGAAGTCTATGTCAAGAACCTGCTTACCAAGGATCAAACTCGAGAGAAACACCTCTTCGACCTTGCCGAAACATTCCAAATCATGAGGAGATATCGCATGAAGATGAATTCAGCCAAATGCACCTTCAGAGTGCAATCGGGGAAGTTCCTGGGGCACCTAGTAACTAGAAGGGGCATCGAAGCAAATCCGAATCAGATCCGAGAGATCCTCGATATGCAATCACCTTCTAATCAGAATGAGGTTCAAAGCCTCAAAGGAAGACTAGCAACACTCAATCGATTTGTATCCAAATCTTTCAACAAGTGCAAGCCCTTCTTCGACAAGTTTCGCAAGACTGACATGTTAGGATGGGACTCGGCTTATGAGCAAGCTTTCCAGAGCATCAAATTCCATCTCACCCAAGCCCCCCATCCTAACAGTACCGTTGCTATCAGAACCTCTTTGGCTCTATCTCGCAGTCATCGATCTAGCCATAAGGGTAGTCTTGGTCAGCATAAGAGATACAATCGAACGTCCTGTCTACTACACTGGCCACACTCTCCTGCCAGCCGAAACTCGCTACTTAAAGATATAGAAGATTGCCTTGACTCTATTGACGGTCTCCCGTTGGCTCCGTCCCTACTTCGAATCCCACCTGGTCACCGTCTATTCTGAGCATCCTCTCAAAAACATCCTCAACAAGGCTGGTTAAGCCGGTCGGATGACCAAGTGAGTCATTGAAATGAGCTCGCTCGCAATCCAATGCAAGCCCCGTATTTCTGTCAAAGGGCAAGTCGTAGCTGACTTCCCCGTGGAAGATTCTATTCCCTTGAAGATGATCCTGATATGCACCTCAATGATAAAAGACGAGAAGCATCTCATTCCAGGCCCTGAGGCCTCCTATCCGAGCCCGGAGGCTCTATCAACGATCGTACCACTATAGAAGCTCTACACTGATGGAGAGTACTGTTGGTTCAGAAATTGGGGTAGTTCTAATATCCCCCGAACTCGACTACTTAGAGAAAGCTATCCTCCTCTAATTTAATGCCACCAATAACGAAGCTGAGTACGAAGCTCTCATCTCAGGATTGAAGACTGCTCAAGCATTGGGGGTAGATTACCTCAATTTTTATAGTAATTCCCAATTAGTTACCAGACTGGTCAACGGAGATTACATAGCGCGAGGCAAAATGATGCAACACTACCTTGACCTCGTACAAACCTCAAGAAATAATTCGCAGACATCAAGTTCCTCCAGATACCAAGAGCAGAGAATCACGAAGTCAATGCCCTCGCCAATGCTGCCTCGGTGTTGGGAGATATAATCAATCAACAACAAATTAGCATCAAATACCAAAAGTTGCCCAAGGTAAACCTTGAGCAACATATACCATCACCATAGTAATAGGAAGTGGGGGTTGGAAGCATCCGATCTTCACTATTGTCTTGGACGATAATCAATCAAATTGGGGACAATCTTTTTCAACTTCTTCAGGCATAACACAATGCCCGAAGATCCAATCCAAGCCAGATGCCTGCAAAAGAAACTTCCTTTTTATCGCCTTCAAGGAGACGATCTCTACTTTCAGCCTCATGATGGGGTGCTCCTCAAATGTGTCGGCCCGGATCAATCATAAAGAATCTTGGCTGACATTCATACCGAAGTTTGCGGAAACCACTCTGACGCCAGATCCCTCAAAGGGAAGGTAAAACTCCAATGCTACTATTGGCCCATAATGGTAAAGGATGCCCGCCAGTTCGTCTAGAAATGCGAACTTTGTCAACGGCACGCTCAAGCAATCCATCTCCCTACAGATGAACCTCACCCTCTGACGAGTCCTTGGTCATTCTATCAATAAGGGTTGGACTTCCTTGGTCCGTTCCCCCTTCTCCCAGTAAGACAATATAACGCCCCGCATTCCGGACCACCCAGGAAACTGCCTCCGAGCCGGACCAAACTGCGATTCATTAGAAGGGTTTTGATAAAGAAAGGGAAGAATAAATAAATAAAACTTTATATTTGGATTACGTCGCTACAGAGCAAGACTAATGTTCAATATATGCTACAATATCCAAAATTTTATTGACATTTATACAATGTGTATCTACAATAAAAAACATGAATATCTTTCAGCTACGTGAAATTTATTCCTTGCTCCAGTCCGTTCATTTGGGTACCGACTTCTTCTCTGTGACCTAAGGCATTTTACATGAAAAATACCTCAGAAACCTTACGGTTTTGTAAGTCCACAACCAACACACTAAACGAATCATAATAACTTATAAAAAAAAATGATAATACCAATGATATTTAATATTTATTAGCAGATAACTTAATAAACAAGCATAATCATATAGAATCAAATCATATTAGCAGTTGCATAATCCTATCAAATATTTCTAAATCAGTAAGGCAAAAACGATCAGATATAGACTATCAAAATAATTACTAATTGTATTAGTACAAACAACATTTATGTCATATCAGAGTAAGTTTTCTAACCTATTGTGACCCCTGGTATTATTTTGTTCATCCTGCCCCTAGTCGGGCAATACTATCGGGTCTTTTATTTCGATGTAGAGGGCCAACTCTCTCGTCGTGCATCCAGCAACACCATACACAAATTACCCAGATGATTATATGGGGTTTTTCGTCTTTCACGGTGGAGCTCTACTGCCAACTTGCTTTACTATGGGGACTTCAGCTCCCCGAGACAGGGTTATTAGACCAATCCCTACTCGAGTGCACCACCTATTGGCTTTACCATAATCCTTGCCTGTGACCCCTAACCTACTTAACTTCGAATGTATGTGCAGGGTGGTTCACGACCTTTGCGCGCACGGGGTCCCTACCCTTTAACCAGGTTGATTATCAAAAATTAACATATCACACGGCATTGAAGGAACTATACGAAAATTAATCATTTTCGATGGTTTATGCCGGATTCGCACCTATTTACAACCCAGCATCACATTAAATACAATAAAGCTACTCATGCACGAATACCCGTGTATTAGGGTTGCCACACTCCTCTCAGGAGGGTGGGTCCCGATAATTCTTTAATTAATTAATTATTTATTTTTAATGAAAAATGCCTATCTATAGTGTCCATGCAAACAAATATAATTGTTATTATTAAATTATTAACTTTTTAAGTATGCATCACCGGACTCGTGACTTCGCATACAAGGTGGGGTCCACTCGACCACATGCAATGACGTCCGACGGGACCCGCATGTAGCGTTATGGACACATACCCTTAATTTCTATATCATCATTATTAATTATTAAAGAAAGCATGCTGTGTCACTTGATCTATTTGAAATTATAGCAAGCTCAATAATTAAATAAAGGTCTACAAATATCATAAAACATCAATTAATCCTAATACTTTAGCAAAGGAATATAATTCTATTTGCAGTAAAGTAATTATAATTTGTTTAGCATAGTGGTGTTCAAGTGATGAAATTCTGGTGAAGCTTACCTTAGTCAGGGTAGTGATCTCCCATACTGTGTAAATAGTTCTGGTATGTCGGATGGCTTCCGGTTCACTTGAGAGGCAACACCAGGCCTCATCTAACCGTTCACAATTTTGTTTAGGATTCATGTAAGAGATAGTGCCATACCCCGATTAAATTTCATATCTTGAGAGTTTAAGAATGAGCTGAGTTGCTTTAGGGATTCTTCGATGCACTTATGCTCTCACCCATTCTTGTCATCACTCCTCATATTTTTATAATAATTTAACAATTACAACATGCACAACTGGAATAAGGATATGTTAATAATTTGCAATAGTATAAAAAAACCACTGGAAGTGGACCAGTATAAAATAAAATTAAAGGCACTGGAAATAGAGCAGTATGAACGAAAATATAAGGCACTGGAAAAGGACCAATATAAAAAAGTACTGAAATGAATATTATAATATTCAAGTGAATCAGTTTATTGCTTCTTCGGATGACGATCACTCTTAATGATTGTCGGGTGCTGCTAGCAGCTCGGCCGTCCATTACTTTGTCCGACTATCATTAGTGGGTAATCATTATCAGAAGTATTTACAACAAATAATAATAATTTACCGATAAGAAGAATTAATAATAATAACAATAAAAAATAATAAGATGGTTATGATGACCACTTTCGATGATCGTCGGAATACAGGCGCTTTGCCGACCATTGTGCTGTCCGACTATCATTGACTGGTGATCATTATTATGGATATGATATAATTAAATAAATAAACAGATAACAAGTTAATAAGTCAGTCAACGGTTAGTAAGTTAGTTGATTCTGCAGTTCCTAGCGTCGTCACATGCACACTACTTCCAAACAAACTCGCACTCTCTACCCTCGCATGCTACTGCTAAGAGTGTAGGAGAATGAGAGAGAGAGAGAGAGAGAGAGGCGAGAGGCACAAGTTAATAAAGTGGCTCATTGTCATTACACTAATCGCACACACTCTTTAGAAAGAGAGAGATGTTGAGAGTTGGAGAGAGAGAAGTTGAGAGTTGGGGTTTATAATGGTTCAAGATGGAGCTAGGATCGTGCTTGCACCGCTCGATCATGCTCCTATGATCATATATGTGCACACATGCACACAAAATGGTCACAGAATGCTATCAGTCCTATGTTGAGAGAGAGACGTTCGGAGTTGTCAGTGTCGGCCGACCAAAGGATTGTAATACCCAGTGTTTTAGAAGCCAGTGTTTGCTAAGGGGAACCCCCATGTTTGTTTCCTTATTATTACTATTATGGAAAGCTTGATAATATTTGTTTTAAATAAATTTTATTTTATGTCACTGTATTTGAAGTATGCTATATATTGTGGACTTGAGTTGGGTTGGGCCATGGGTCCCGAGGCCAGATCACTTTGCAACATAATGATATCAGTGTGATTGTATAGACATATGTGTGTGTGTATGCGCATGCGCAGGTGTTAAGCGTGCAAGAGAGCACAAGTATCTTATTTAATATTTAATTATTTATTTGTCGGTTTGTTTACAACATATGTTTGCCTCTGTAGCGACCCGTCACTGAGCGACACAAGTCGCGAGACCCAACTGGTTATTCGACATAGAGCCGATACTTGCCCCAAGTATTGATTCTACTCGATCGGGTCCTGTCGATTCACGAGGCCCTAAGCTAGTACCACCTGGCACCCATGTCTCCATTTGTTCTTGGTCATTGGATCGCGACCTAGGCATCGTATCACCTCTTATTTCTTTTCTTGACCGTTCGATCCTAACCGAGTAATTCCCCCTCTCTTTAATCTCACCCATTGGATTACAATCTAACGCACCACACAAAACCCCTCCACTCAAAAATCTCCTTTCAATCATTCACTTTAACAAAACCCTTTGTAAACACCAAAACAAATCATGTTAACCGATTCAACCTCCCTCTTAGCTATCCCCATCCAACCAACTCCAACCAACCCTATTCAACCAAACACCTTTTAACCACCCTTTTTAGCCATACTCTCTTATCCGAACTCCACTCAAACCTGAACTCAATCCTTATTTTTCCTCTCTCCTTCTCTCTATTTCTCTCTCTCTTTAACCCAACCAAACCCGTTTCCCCTCTTCCACTTCTCTCTATATCTCTCTCTCTCTCTCTTATTCCCAAAACCAACCAACCGTTCCCCCCCCCCCCTCTCTCTCTCTCCCCAAACCCCCCAAAATCCGATCCTCTCTCATCTGTCGGATCTCTCTCCCCTACCCGACCCAAGCCCGTCCGCCGATCCGACCGCCGCCCACACCATCCCGTCGCCCCCTCTCTCCCATCACTTCCCCTGCTCTCCCCTCATCGCACCCTCTCCGACGCTGCTCTCCCCGTCCTTCTCTAACCTCCCCTCTCCCCCTAACTTAGCCCTAGCCCTAGGGTTCTAGTCCCCCTTCTCCCTCACGCCACCAACCAGCCCCCTTTCCCTATTAATAAACCCTAAACCCGACCCCCTCATCTCCGTCTGATCTCTCCCACCCCCTCCCCCTCGAGATCCCTCTCTCCTCCTGTGGAGAACGATGCACGACAATCGGTGCGGGGAGCATGGAGGTGCAGCCGATCGATGCCAGAGAAGGCGGCGGAGCCGCTGCCGGCAAGGCTGAACCCGACCAGGTCAGCTCCCTCCTCCCCTTTCTACTATTTCCCTTGTTCTCTAAATTTTTGGGTTCCTTCAAAACCAGCCCACGACCCCCTGCCTTTTCTCTATTTTTTTGAGGATCCGACCCAGCCCTTGTCACCCTCCGTTTGGCGCGACCATGGCCTCCGGCCAGGTGGCCGACTGCTGTGCAGCCAGCAAGGCCGACCCACTCGCATGGCCATGCCCCTTGCCCTTTTGTGATTGTGTTGCGATGGTTGCCGGGCGTGTGTCCGGTGACTGAGCAGCTAACAATACTCAGCTAGTCGTGCCGACCCCCTTGTTCCCCTCTTTATTGTGGCTGTTGTTGGCTCTTTGTCCGACAAAGGGACAGTCCAGTAGAAGTCGACCACCAACCATTCGGTCAGTCATGGCCGAGACTCCGACCATCTCTTGTGGTGTTGATCCAGCACCCAGCCACTGGAGCCCCTGCCTTGTGCCGAGAACCCTTCAGAGTCATCCATTTTGATCCATCTAGCAATCGTTTTATCAGTAATTTTATTTGTGAGTGCCAATGCGATTCTGACCTCGCTAGGTCGAGCCATGTGAACCACCTTGAGGCATCGGCGATCATTGATCGGCCGTTTTTAGCCGTGACACAACTTCTAGCATTGTCCCATTTTTGTTTCGTATGTGAAGCCTTTATGCCTTTCTACGAGCGACGTCATCGTGTCGCCAAGCCGATTTTATTGATTGTAGTGCCTAAGGATCGGAAATCGATCGACCCCATTACGTTTACTTTGCTAATTACGGTATCCATCTCAATGAGACATAGTAGTTATCGCCAATCCGAGTCTAGACTCGGGAGGCCATGTTGTTTGTAATTGTTTATGTCGACCTGTACCGCACCTAATCCAAGGTCATCCCGGGCAGAGGATGAATCGAACCCCCAACCTTGTCTATAACTGGCCCTACTGATGCACACCTTGGTGTGATGAGGAAGGTCCCTCGGAGCATGATAGCATGCTAGTGGCAACAACCGACCACCTTGGCAGCAACGAGGCGCTACTTAGTGGGCTAGGCTAGACACTAGTGCGATTCCCGTATAAACCTGTCGTTTGATAAATCAAGCCCGACCGTGATCGGCTTTGCCGATTCCGTCATCGACCGACGCGGTCACGACCGTTTGGCCGGATTAGTACTATTGGAACTTAGTGTGACTGTTGGCGTCGGCAACACCGATTAATCAAGACGGTACCTTTGGTGTATCGTTTTGTGTGCCAGTAGACCGGTGTCCGATGATGCCTAAAACTCTTGACTCGGCCAACTCGGCCCTAAACCCATATTACGCGGTAGCAAGTATTGACCATAGGTCCGCTATGTGTGAATTTGGCAGTGCATGACTGGGACGATCCAGCCGTAGATGGAGCAGAGACGGATCAATAGCAGTTAATGGGAGTTTGTGCGTGATCGACAACCAAGTGACATCTACTCCCTTCCTCGTGGTTTTTGATAGTGGGAAATGAGAACAACTAGAATAGGTGTCCATGGTACTGCATGTGGGTCCCGCCGGGCATCGCCGCATGTGGTCACGTGGATCCCTCTTTGCATGCGAAGTCGCGAGTCCGGCGACGCATGCTTTAAAATATTATTAAAATAAACATGCTTCATAATATTAATAGAATAATTATAATTATTGCATGGGCATCGTAATTAGGTATTTCCTTAAATTAAAGTATAATTTGAATAAATAATGATTATCGGGACCCATTCTACAAAAATGAGTGACAACCCTAATATACTGGTTTTGGGGGGGTGTAGGTTGAATCGCTTTAAGAGCAATGTGACTTTTAGCTGTAGTGCTATTATGGGTTGCGAGAGCAGTGCGGGACCAGGGTTAAACCGTTGCATATCATTAGCACCTGTACCTTTTATCTATCTAGCTTGATATATATTTAAAGGTGGTTTATTCACTGTATTGAGTTTTTGACATCTTGTTAAAATAATAGAATATGAGAATCGATATTGTGGAAAGATTGGACCTCGTGCGCGCAAGGGCCGTGAACCACCCTGCGCGCACAGCTGAAGATCAGTAGGCTAAGGGGTCACGGGCAAGGATTGTGGTAAAGCCAATAGGTGGTGCCCTCGAGTAGGGATTGGCCTAGCAATTCCTATCCCGGGGTAGTTGAAGACCCTAAAGAAAGCAAGTTGGGCGGTAGAGCTCCACCGTGAAAGACGGGAAACCCCTTATGATCATATGTGTGATTTTGCGCATGGTGTCGGAGTATGCGCGGCGAGAGAGTTGACCCTCTACATCGAAATAAAATGCCCTATAGTAATGCCCGACCGGGGGCAGGATGAACAAAATATCCGGGGTTCACATTAGGATAGGTATTTTATATAATTACAACTATGAAATCTTAATGTGGATTATGAAATTGTAGAGCATGATAATCTAGTGACATTTAGATGATCTTTTTGTTTAAATAATTTATTTATACTATAGAACATTGAATAAACTTTATGTTAAATAATCTATTGACAGTAGGTCCGCATGAGAAAATAGACTGCTGGTAGGATTATGATGTTCTTCTGTAAACATTAATATTATGACTGCTAAATTTAATTCAATTAACTCGGTTGTCTCATAGTATTAAAGACTACTAGGATGTCACTAGCCATTAATTTGGCTAATCTTTCAATTTCCTATTGGGAGCTACTCTTTCCCACGAGTAGACTCTCCTGCAGGTTCGGAGGTTCAGGAGTAGCAGTTGGAGGCTCGATGCAGAGTTAGGGTTGTAGTAGTGTCATGTTTCCAGTTTGTCATATTACAGTCTTTTTATTTCTAGCTATGTAATTGTTGGGATTAATATAAAAATTATTTAGTCTCTTTTAGTATTTTGTTATTTGTTAGCGGCAATGATACAGCTGAATCCTTTTGGGTGAGCCTCTCCTCAAGGCCACAAGCCTAGGGTAGAACACAATGAAAATATAAGAAAAATAATTGACCTAATTGACTAACCCTGTAGATAGGATCTCTAAACCAGTGCCTGAGTGTTGGAGAGCGGGCGAGGCTACTCGGCTCGCCGTCGGAGGCTTGAGTCTCGTGCTCCCTTAAGAGGGACTTCTGTCAGCATATGGGGCACCGACAGGCCGCACATACTGAGAGAATAGCCCGGTCGAAGGTCGAGCGTGGTCATCTCTATTGAAAAAAATTTTAGTTCTCTCGGTTTCCTCTTAATCAAATATTTTTTTTTTATAAAATCAAGTTTTTAAAATACCCATTGTTTCTCCCTCCTCCTTCTTCTTTATTTAGGAGAGAACCGCAGTTTTGTGAGAAACCCTAATTGGTGTAGTTAGTCGACCAAACCATAAAACGCTTGGTTTTTCTCATTTCACACCCCAGGGATCAGTTCCGGATTTCTGGGGCGTGACAGGATTACTGCGGTCAAGGTGCTCGCACCCACTCGCTCACGCTCGCACACACGTATACTTAGAGGGGAGGAGTCGAGGTGAACCTTGGGTAGGGTGGTGGTTGGTGGGGTTCGTCGTAATTGGGCGGCGAGGCTCGTAGGAGGCGCTCACCTCCACACACTTGCACCCACCTGTACCCACACAAGAGAGAGATAATGGAGGGGCCTGTGGCCTGCCTGACTATAGGTGGTCATCGAGGTGGTGGCTGGTGACCACTACAACACACACAGACATACATAGAGAAAGAGAGAGAAAAGGGGCTCTGGTCATGGCCGGGTGGCTTGCTGGGTCTTATGGGGACCGTCAATCACACACAAGAGAGAGAGAGAGAGAGAGAGAGAGAGAGAGAGAGAGAGAGAGAGAGAGAGAGGAGGGCTCCGGGTTTTGGCCGGGCAGCCTGCCGGCGTTGATCGACAGTTATAGGGTTGGGTCGGGTTGATCGAACGTCGGGAACAGGGGATCGGACTGATCGGACGACAGGGCACAGGGGTTTGGGTCGTTGGGTCGTCAACGACGGCGTCGGGGCCGTGCGACCGGCGATCGGGGCCAATCGGCATCGAGGCGAGGTGGTGGGTCGAGGTGGAGGGGTGATGAGGCACCGTTGATGGGGTGGAGGCCGTCGGGCCGGATCGAGTTGCGGGGTAACGCAAAGAGAGGGAGGCCGAGGGCCTCGCTTCGGCCGAGGCCGTCGGATGGCGCCGGCAGAAACCGAGAAAGGGAGGGGGAGTGAGGGAGATATAGAGGAGAGAGAGACAGAGGGTTGAGAGAGAGGGGGCTCAGGGTTGAAGGGAAGGAGGGTCTGATGTGGGTTTTTAAAGAAGTGGGGTGGAAGTTGGGCCGTTGGATTAGAGTGAAGTGGACGACTGCTATTTAGGATGGTGGGGACCTAAGCTTCTTCTGCGAAGCTTCTCTTTTCCACTCGTGTTCTAATCCATTATTTTATTTAGGCAAAGTTTGACATATGTACTTCTTAAGAGATGACTTTTAGTTGTAGGACATGTAAATTTCGAAATATAGCTTAAGTCCCTCCCGATGAATATATTCTCTTTCTTAAGAAGAATGTATACTTGTAGGGACCATAGCTAATATAGTCATTATGATGTCCTGCAGCTAATATTGCAAAATAGTTAAGGATCTATACCTAATTTGCTATTTTACTTATTTATTCATCCTAATAAATCATAATAAGTTCATTTCGCATCCGAAAAATATTATTTTTCTTTCTAAAAATCTAGAAAACTTAAATGGTTGTTATGAGTCGCACTCGGTTGTTTAGCGTGGAGCTTTGTATTGCGGAATCACATTCGATTCAAATCAAGAAAATTCGGATTCCGTTATGTTTATCGAGAATATTCAAGTGGGTATAACTATTGATCCGGAAGTTGAATTTGAGTGAAACTAGATCCGTTGAAATCCTATCGATGGTGCGCACATTATGACACTAATATTTAATATTATCTCATTACAAGGGTAAAATCATAATTTATAATATTTTAAAATTCACGGTCGTTATAGAAAAAATATCTACTATTGGCAACTGACTACTTCACTAAATGGGTCGAAGCCGTGCCTCTCTTCTGTGAAATAGATAGTGAAGTTATCAAGTTTGTCAGGCATAACATCTTCTCAAGGTTTAGCACATCACAAATGCTCGTCACCGACAGCGGAGCACAGTTCGACCCAGACAAGTACTGGGATTTCTGCCAAAGCTACAAGGTCAAACTCTTCAATTCAACTCCGAGATACACTAAATGCAATGGTAAAGCAGAAGCCTCCAACTGAGCCATCCTTGCCATATTTAAGAAGAAGTTGGACGACAAGTAGGGGCTCTGGGAGAAGGTCATTTCTAAGGTTTTGTGGGGATATCGAACCACGCCTTGGCGATCGATCGGATTCTCGCCTTTCCGTCTAACTTACGGGTCGAAAGCAATTCTATCAACCGAAACCATGTGCCCAACTATCAAAACCCTCGCAATCGAACAAGGGATCAATAAGAAAAATCGCATAAATGACATCGACCACATAGATGAACTTTGTGATCAAGCGGTCATACGCATTGCCGACTATCAACAAAAGATCAAGTTAGCTTACGACCACAATAACAGAAGACAGTTCAACACCGACGATCTTGTTCTAAGAGCAATATTTCTAAATACAAAGGAGCATGGCAGTGGCAAGTTCGCTCCGAACCGAAAAGAACCGTATATCGTCGAGTCGGCTAGAGAAAAAGGTTCATACCGGCTAGTGTCACCGGAAGGGCAGTGGCTACCAAGAGCATGGAATGCATCACATCTCAAGAAGTTTTATTAGTAAATGTAAACTCCATCAAGCTATCAATAAAGTGACTAACGTTTCAAATTCAAAGAAAGTCTATGAACTAAACTTAAAATTCTATTCAACCCCACAGTTAGTTCGGTTCGCATTGTGACATGACCAACTAACCTACAACGGTACAAAGCTACGTGCCTGAAACGTAGGTCTGACTGAAACGACGCTTCACCTAAGTCCGACCGATATAAAGGCACTACGCTAAGTACTCCGAATAATTGATGTCGCACATGCTCCCTTTGTCACGTAAGGGCATATGAACTAGTGCCTCACCATAGTTCGATTCGTATTGTGACACGGCCAACTAACCTGCAACAGTATAAAGCTACGTACCTAAAACGTAGGTCCGACTGAAATGACGTTTTGCCTAAGTCCGATTGATACATATGCACTACGCTGAGTACTCCGAATTATTGACTTCACACATGCTCCCGTTGTCACGTAAGGGCACATACACTAGTGCTTTGCCACAATTAGTTCGGTTTGTGTTGGACACGATCGACTAACCTGCAATGATACAAAGCTACGTGCCTGAAACGTAGGTATGACTGAAACGGTGCTTCACCTAAGTTCGACCGATACAAAAGCACTACGCCAGTACTCCGAATCATTGACGTTGTACATGCTTCCATTGTCACGTAAGGGCATATGCATTAGTGTCTTGCTATATTTAGTTCGGTTCGCGTTGCGACACGGCCGACTAACTTGCAACGGTACAAAGCTAGATGCCTGAAATGTAGGTTTGACTGAAACGACGCTTCGCCTAAGTCCGACCGATACAAAGGCACTATGTTGAGTACTTCGAATCATTAGCGTTGCACATGTTCCCATTGTCACGCAAGGGCACATGCACTAGTGCTTCGCCACAGTTAGTTCGGTTCATGTTGCGACATGACCGACTAACTTGTAACGATACAAAGCTACGTGCCTGAAACATAGGTTTGACTGAAATGACGTTTCGCCTAAGTCCGACCGATACAAAAGCATTGCGCTGAGTACTCCAAATGATTGACATCGCACATGCTCCCGTTGTCACGTAAAGACACAAACACTAGTGCCTCGCCACGGTTAGTTCGGTTCGCATTGCGACACGGCCGACTAACTTGTAACGGTATGAAGCTACATGCCCGAGATGTAAGTCTGACTGAAACGACACTTCACCTAAGTCCGATCGATACAAAGGTACTACGCTAAGTACCCCAAATTCTAACTCAAGGTTTCCACCATTGAAACTCGAAACAAAACCCGAGGCTGACTTCGTCGCCTTGGCATCAGCCAAAGCCCGAGACAATGACACCACCTCGACCCAAGAAGACGGCCTCGACAGTCAAAGATAAAGTCCGAGGTGCTCAACACCATCGACATTCGAACAAGTCCAAGGTCCAACCGTTGGCAATCAAAGACATTCGGAAATATCCAGTTGATCAGTCAAACATACAATCGTCGTTTACTACCTGAAAAATATAGACCAACGTTTCGAACACTAGGCATCTACCCGGAGCGCCCTCTACATTATCCAAGCAGAAGGCAGATACATAATATAAAAGAAAGAAAGATACATCACGCAACCAAGAGGGATACATCAAGCAAACATATAAAGAAGAAGATGGAATAACAGGCTACAAATCAACGAGACCTCCACTGGGCGACGACTGTCGGCAGCCTTTGGTTTTGCCTCAGAAAATCTCAAAGTCAGTGCCCTCGGATTGAACATTGACATCGCCTCCACGACTTCCTCGTTCAAGCCCGTGATTTCCAACTTAAGCTTATCGATGAGCTCCTGCTACTCCTTATTTCTTTGCCGAAAGTTGCTAACACTAACCTGCAACTCTGCTCAGACAACATCCAGCTCCGAACAACGGGCAACAAGCCTCAGCAATGCCTGGTTACGATCCTCGGTCGCCTGGTTGCGCAGTCCGATCATCTCATAAAGTTCATCATGCGCAGTTGGAGTGCAACTAAAATGGAGGCCTCCATTTTAGCATATACCAAAGCATATTCTCCCCTTTTGATTGCATTTTACAGGTGTCCGTTGGAGATGCTCTAAGTGAACGATCCCCTACAAGAGATCAGTTTTAGCTAATAGACAGAGGACAAAAATACCCTTCACTATGATTCAAATTTATATTTCATTACCACTCATGTCTAAACTAAACCGAATCCTAAACCTTAAGATCTATAGGCCATGGGATGAAGCTTAGACTTAATCCTAATCCGAACCGAATCGAACCCCCTATCTACCGCCCGCGTCTCGTCTCCACTTAGCAACTGCAACAGGAAGGAGGAGGCATCGGGGCGTGGGAGGAGGCGGAGGCTGAGATCGTTGTGGGCGTTGAGGACGACGGAGTGGAGGATAGTGTCGCGCCCAACAGCTGTCGCCATCTCTGTTGCTCATGCTGCCTCTGCCATCGCCATGGCAGCTTGAGAGAGTGAAGAGCAAATGAGGATAATTTCGGGTTCATAAAATAAATCTGAGACCTTAACTTAAAAAGGGATCTTATGAGTGTCCTGTTTATCGAACCGATTTTTGTCTGGGATCTGATAGCTGACATACATGATACATTACCCCTTAGGGGTGTTCATGGTTCGGGTTGGTTTGCTTTTTTGATAAATTTGGAACCAAACTGAAGTTGTTCGGTTTTCTAGAAAATGGAACTGAACCAAACCATTCCTTGGTAAAAACCGAACCAAACCAAACTGGAAAAGTTCGCTTTGGTTCGGTTCGGTTCTGCGGGTCTTTCAAATCGCTCATCACCACACTGTGAGGCGTGAATGATTGAGCCGCTGAGTTGGTTCAGATTTCACTTTTAAGCCTTTAACTTTGGGTGTTGCTATTTGCCCCTTTAGAATTTCTAGCAACACCCTTAACTTTTCACTTTGTGATATTTTATAAGTTGGGACTTGGGGGGCAGGGGCGTAGCCAGAATTTTTTTTTAGGCTGGGCTGAAACTAAACTAGTTTTTTTTTTACAATGAAACAATACTAAGCAAAATTTTTTAAACGAACATTGACGGTACTAGAAATTATATTAATATAAAAAAGGGTTAATTACACTTTGTCCCTCTGAATTTTAGCTCAAAAATATTTAACCCCCCTATAGTTAAAAAACTACATTTTGCCCCATTGAAGTCAAATAAAAATTACAAAATGAGAGAAATTAAGTAGTTGACAAAAGGTATTGTGCAAACACTTCAAACTTTAGGGAGCATTTTGTAACAAAGTAAACTATAGGGGGGTTAAGCGTTTTTGGCGGCGATTCACGTTTCGTGAGGACTCAGAGGCGATAGCGATTCACGTACGTGTCGCGAGGGGCCAAGGACCTCGCTAGATTGAGACGGGCTGAGGCATGTACTTAATAATATGGGATAGTTTTTCTCAAAACTTGGCCGGGCTATAGCCCGGCCGAGCCAACTATTAGATCCGTCCATGTTGCGGGGTGCTAGTAATTATGTGGGTGCAAATAGCAACACCCTTCACTTTTCATCTTCCTCATACCGTTGAACACTTGAAAGTCTTTAATGCACCGAATGGTGGTGATTGGGGTCACCACCATGTAATGTACAATATTAGTGAGACTGTATACTGTACAACAGTAACTACTGAGGGTATAGTACCAATGGTTCGGGTTAAGAAACTCGATCCAAATAAACCGGTTCGGTTCGGTTCGGTTCGGTTTGGCAGGTCAGACCGGTTCGGTTCGGTTTGGTTCGGTTTGGCAGGTCAGACCGAATGATTAAAAATACCCGATCCAAATAAACCGGTTCGGTTCGGTTTGGCAGGTCAGACCGAACCGATGAACACCCCTATTACCCCTAATTGTAAACCCAGCAGCGCTTCTTAGTTCTTCCCTTCGTCTCCAAAAACCCTACAACGGTTTCTCCTTCCCCTCCACCCTCCACCACCCCCCCCCCCCCCCCTCCTCGCCACACCACCACCCCCACCGGCCGGCCGATGCTGGTATCATAAACCCCTGATGTAAACCCGGCGGCGCTTCTTCCCTTCGTCTCCAAAAACCCTCCCCCAGGGCAACGGTTTCTCATCTTCCCCCCAGCTACCCACCCCCACCGGCCGGCCGATGCTGGTATCATAAATCCGGCGGTCCCCAATCCGGTGAGTCGCACTATAGATCTTAAACCTGTCTCTGTTTTCTTAATTTCGATCCCACTAAATTCTTTCAAAACTTTTTTAGGGTGTGTCGGTATCTTTTTCTTGATTTCCAATACTCCATCTCTCTCAGTCTCAGCTTCTTTTCCCAATCGTTTACCCTTATATATGGGTAAATTAGACTTTACCCCCCCGAAGTTTAGCCCAAAATCACGTAACCCCTCTGTAAGTTATTTAGTTCCAAATCGGTCCCTATAGTTTTAAATGTTAGCACAATACCCCTTTTGTCAACTACTAAATTTCCTCTTTTGGTAATTTCTATCTAATCAAAACTGAATTGAAGGGGGAAAAATGTAGTTTGTTAACTATAGGGGGGTTAAGTGATTTTGGGCTAAACTTCAGTGGGGGGCAAAGTGTAATTTGCCCTTATATTAATTTGTTGATTGCAATCCTGAGACTTCTCATTCTTTTTAGCCAGTCTTGTCATGAACTTCATGTATTGATGGACCAACACGTGATCTGCAACAGCAGTATATAGCCTGTTAACATTTGATATTTATGTGGTTTTCACCATGTTAAAACTTAAAACCTGCAGTGAATGGAAACATGTTGGAAGAACTTTTGCGTTTATGATTTGATGCCTGCGTACATTGTTCTATTTGATTTTACATGCATTCTTCCTTGTACTCATAGGTTCATAATGATGATTACTATAATTAATTGATTTGTAAATTCAAGTATGGGTTCATCTTTTCAGGTTAGATTACCTTATATTTGGCTAACATGGTGTATCATTTTGATATATTTGATATATGGCTCCGCCCTTGCCGATGGTGATGCTGGCGGTGGCAAAATGTAGTTTGTTAATGATTTGTGGATCTGGTGGTGGAATGATAAAGTCTAAAAGACAATCAAGGAAATTCGGGTATGCTTCAAGGAATGCTAGAGAACAAATAAGACACTGAGAACTTGTATGGTATAACATGTTAACTAGGATGCTAAAGATAGATGCAATAAATTTCCACGTTTTAATGACTTATATGATAATCTAGACACCAAATAATTTGAAAAGGAGATATACAAATTAGGCAGGATGAATAAAAGGAAAACTAGAGATACATATCATGTTTGATGCATCAAATGTGAGGGCAATACTATCTTTTGTAAAGGATGATAGAATAGAAAGAAATAGAAATAATATTTTTAGAAATTATTGAATGAGATTCTTACTATAGAAATTTATGCAGAAGAACAACAATTGAGGAGTTGGCATGTTTACTACTGCACTACTAAAATAACTGAACCGTGGAGGCTTTGAAAAGAATGCAAAAAGGTAAGGCACTATTGATCTTATGGGATACCAATTTAAGTCGGAAAATTTTAGGAAGTTAATTGGTTTGTTTTATGAGATTTTCAAAAGGAGGAGAATGACTAATGAGTGGATAAGTATAATGATACCTATTTATTAGAATAAATGTGTTATAAAAATTGCTCGAATAATTACAAAATTAAGTTTATGATTCATACTCTAAAGCTGTGAAAGAGGGGTATGAAAAAAAGGTTAAAAAAATAAAAAAAATATAGGAGATTCAAGTTAGATATATGCCAAGGTCAACAATGGAGGCTATTTTCTAGAGAAAGCTTATATTAGAGCACCCCAGCTTGGGAGCCAACCTTTGATCTCGCCTTTAATGCCTCCTCTATCTTCAAGGCCATTTGGTAATTCTCATTGATCTTGCCTTCAATCTTGGAATGGAATCCTTCACGATGTTTTGACACTTTATATGTTCCGGTCTTAGCCAATGTTTTCAAAACCGGACCGGACAAAGAAACAGAAGAGAGACCGGTCCGGTTCAACCGACAGTTCAACCTGGTTCGACTATTTTTTAACAAAAAAGTAGCTATTTGTCTATCTTAACTAGTCTCCAGACTCTTCAGAATCCAGAGTCTAGACTCTAGTCTGCTCCTTTCCTTATATTTTACATTGTTATTGCGGCAAAACAATGTTAAATTGCATTTGATAAATCTTTATAGAATAGCGGCATGAAACTCATGTTTAACTTCTAAAACATTAATTTGTGTCACTAGAATTTAAATGTAGTCTCGAGTAGCAACAACATAAGGTCGTGTCCACTGCCACCACCTTTGCTCGCACTTGAGTGAGATGGGAAAAGAGCAAGTGGGGGCATTTTTGGGTATCTGAAAAAGAAACAAAACATCAGGTACCTTAGGCTAAAGGGATCTTACTCGTGTCCTGTTCATCGAAACGATCTATTGTCGGGCACCGCTCACACATTAACCCTAATTTGAATCTTAAAATTACTTGACCAAAGATTGGGGATACGATGAAAGAAAAAAAAATTTCACATTTCCACATTGGTAACAATGCACTTGAGTCGGGCATTGTAAATGTTGTTTGGTTATGGGATTTCCAAAGAGCTTCCAAACCAAACCAATCAAGAAAGAACTACCAAGATTGGTCGATCGGAGGTGAAATGATGAAATGTGAAAGAGATCGGCCGATCGGAGCCTAGTCAATGGTGAAATGGTGAATGTAAGAGAGCTTCAGTCGGTCGGGGGGATCGAGGGCGGCAACGAGAGATTCAGTCGGTCGGGGGGCTCGAGGGCATCAACGAATGATTGAAGGTGAAATGGTGAATGTGAGAGAGATCGACCGATATGGACGATCAGAGGATTAAGAGAGATCGTGAAAAATTTTCAATTGTAGACCGCGGTTCGAAGATAACTGGACGGTTCACCGGTTCCGGTGGTTTACTATTAAAACCGGGAGGTCTAACTGGTTCTATAACCCACCCGATTTTTACGAACTACAGATCGCCTAATGCTCCTGTTCCGGTCCAACCCGATCCGACCGGACGGTCCAGTCCGGTCTTCAAAATACTGGTCTTAGCCACCTTTTTAAGGGTTATGATGATCATGAATTCTTCTACATATTCTTCAACGCTTCAGGAACTTATTTCAACTATGACATGCATAAGTTCATATACAATTTACAATTTGGATGAAGAAAGTTCTCCTTCACCTTTAGTTTCATCTCAATTGAAGTGTTAATAGAAGGCCGCCATTTCTGACATTATCTTCTTTCCATGCTTCTACTAGAGACATGTGGTACCTTCAATTTTGTGGTGGCAAAGTGAAGTTTCTTTTTCTTTTTAAAATAATATCCATTGAATAGGCCAATCTAAGAATGTTATTGGATTGGGCTTTCCATAGAATTTTGGCACCTTGTAACACACTTGAAAGATTGTCATAATCATTTCAGTAATTATCTTCTCTAATTGCATGAGCTTTGGTCGAACTTGTTAAGAGTCTTAATTCTTCTTTGTAACATTTGTAACATAAGATCTTCATCAAGTGAGTTTTACACCCAAGTTGAAATATTACAACATGACCTCGACGACATACTATCACATTGAGTTATTGAGTCAATTCTCTAAGCATAGTTTGCATTCCAATCACATATGTTCTCAATCCCTTCTTTCACGGCTACAGTCTTTAATTTGTGTTCCCCATGTTTTTGCTTGATATAGCTTGAAAATTTTCACTATTTGGTTGCTTGAAAAATATCAAACTGATAGGCAGAACAAATCCCCATAAGAAACATGTTCTGGTACATGCAACAAATATGAGGAACTTGTAGAATAAAAGTTATTTTTTCCCAATATGAACAACTCCATACGAACAAAAGCAATTACTTAATTGCAACACCATATTGTTTTATACTAGAAAATGACATGACAATGATAGAAAAGTAGGTGAAAAGAGTGCTAGGGGTAGATAGATGAGAGGAGCATGGTGTGAGGTTTGTCTTAACCCGAACATGTTCGGCCGCACGGGTTTGGATTTTAGCCGATTCGACCTACCGAAGCTGCATTATGCCCCTGAATCGTGTCTGATTAGGATTTGATATATATCATTGTTTTATTATTATTATCATTATCATTATTATTATATTATATTCGGTAGTTATTCCTTTATTCATATATTACAACTTGGATCTGAACGATTGATTCGGGCCCGAATGGGGCTAATCAAACCCTAATTTCTAATTGTTTAATATTTTTTTCCGAAACAATCAAACCCGAAACACTTCGTTTTTTGCTTTGTCATAAGACTCGGAACCCAAACCAAAATCTAAAATCTCAAACTTGGGAGAGGCGTCCCACCATTGGTCTGATAGAGAACCGGCCTCACACCAAGCTCAGATGGGGGTTTCTCTAGGGTCACACCATGACACCGCAGAGAAGGCTTGATAGAAGTCTTTGAAACCCCTATTCAATAAACTTCACTAAATACATTGTTCTCCTTTGAATAGAGAACACCTATTGGTCCAGCTCGCTCTCTTCCATTAAATATTGGTTTGATGCAATCTGAAGGCTGATTATTAAAGTAAAATAGTGAGTAAAAACTCAGCTCGACTGTCTCAAGGAAAAGATTGGTAATAATCACAAATTAGGTTGGTTCTTCAAGGTTTGCAACAATTATTTGTTGTGTTGCTCTCTACTTGCCTACTCATGTTGATTCTTGAGATGAGTCTCTATATGCAACTAAAATCATAGTTATGCCTTTGGCAAAACCTAGTATTTTAGGGTTTTGTGAGCCTTGGAATGGTCCATAGCATCGGGCATGCTTAAATGAGAGTTTCTCTAGGGTGACATCAAGACACCATGGTGAAGTCTTGTTGTCACACCAAGGCTTGAGGAAGAAGGCTTTCGACCTAATACTCAATAGTCTTCTTGAAATACATTGTTCTCCCCTGAGTATAGAATCTCATTGATCCAACTCACTCCCTGCCATTAAATCATGATTTAATTCAATCCAAAGGCTGACTTAAAAAGTAAAATACTGAGTAAAAACACTCAACTCGACCGACTTGATTGGTAAAATTATAAATTAGGTTGAATTTTCTATGGATGCAACAATAAGCTGTGGTGACGTAACTGTAGTTGTCTTGCATTTTGGAATTTTCCCAATTGATATCAAAGTACTTGATTTAGCAGTGGTACCCCGAGCATAGTTCTTTTTAACACACTCGACAACATACTTTGGGACGCTATACTGCCTTGGGCATGAAGAAAGCATGGTCTCACCCAACTCCGCGACACCACCAGCTGAAACAAAATGGATGAATATATCCAGAACAAATCATATCAACATGTCGTTGAACACATATGTATACTGTTTGGAGCACTGATTATGACATTGATCACGAGCAGATGAAATATTTTCAACTAAACAAAGTTGAAGTTGTACAAACTAAATGCTTCCAACAAAAAGTAGAATCAGATGTATATCTTTGGAACAAAATTAAGTATTGAATTAGTTCTTGCTTCAACTTTGTCATAGCACTTATGAGATGATAACAGCCATTGTTTAGCATTAAACCTATTCCAACCATGTGTAAAGTATAGGCTCAATTTCATTTATTTATCATTGAATCCCTTGCTTTGTCCAGACATTAATGGGGTAGATCACCCAAAATGACGGGATGGACCACATCTAGAGTGGAAATACTCAAATTTAAAAAGAATTGGAACCTGGACTGAGAATGGACAAACATTGGCCCTTTTGGTTCAGACTCGCCCTCGTTCGTCGAAAGACAAGTCTACTCAAAATCAGATATCAGTTACATTTGAACTTTATACTCAAGTTTTTTTGACTAATATATGGAAAATGAAAGATTTGTCCAACAATGGGACTAAATTTCTAAAGATGTATTTCATCAGATATGCTAGATTTATGATGATTTGTATTTAAAATTCAATTTTAAATCAATATTTAAAGATTCTTCCTCTTTTAAACAGAATATATTTGAGAAAAAACTCTCTTTAAACATATTTCTTCGAAATACATAAAACCCGTTGAACTTAAATTGGCAAAGTTTAGTTGATCCAAAAATGAATATACTATTTTATCTGATGCTTTAAAACAAACTATTTCTTGCATTTATTTTGGACAAAAAACGTGTCAACCAAGTTCCATCATTTTGAAGGTATGTAAATCTTATTTAATGCTAATGAAGTATAAGAGGAAGAGAGAGCTTAAAGTCCATTCAAAACTCATGATAATGTATTTGCAAGGTCCACAGTCACAAGCCAAGACTTGGGTGTTGAGCAGACCATAAACCTTGAAAATGGGAGGCAAGTAAAGTGTAATATATATAAGAGCAATAAGAAGTAATATATATAAGTGCCAAGGGTAAAGTGTAGCAATATAAGAAGGAATACAACAAATGAAGATAGTAAGTAGTGACGTGAGACTACAAGGTACACAACAAGAACGGGTACCACAATAAAATAAGTAGTAAGCAATACCCCCTTGAGAAAATAATAGAACACCACCAGAGGCCTACAAGGCCACTACCGGCAACAAGAAGTACCAAAAACACAGAGGGCTATACTGTACAACGATTGTCAACTACCAGAAGTCCTAAGGCGACAAGGAAAATTTAAGTAAAACATTCACTAATTAACATGTTATGCATAGAGATAGTAAGCTGGCTATAAACTAAGGCATGGAATAAGTTATAACTAAGAGGCCATGCCAATGCTAATCAAAAGAAAAAAAAACATTTGTTATAATAAAAACACTCAAGTATCATCATCATTAGAAATTCAAAAAACAATCACATCTAAATATAATATAGTCTCTCACAATTAACATTAAATCAGTCATTGAGTAGACACTTCACTACAATAATCATATATATTCGTCTCACCTTTGTCGGGCACCCGGATCTCGAACCGGAAGAGAGCGGCTGAAGCGGATCACTGGAGTAGGACGCACGACGCCTGGGCGCAGGGGTCGATGTCGTGAGCGGGTGTGCAGGTCGCAAAGGTACTAGTGCGTTGTAGGGCCAAGGGCGTGGAAGAGCGTCACACAAAAACGGGCATGCATGGGCGTACGGGGCGGGGGTCGTTGGGCGCTCAGCGTATCACTGGGCGCACGGGGAGGGCTGCTGGTTCTGTAGCAGAACGGGATATGGGTTGCAGATTTTATGAAAAAAAAGACTATCGAATAGTAAAAAAATTGCATAAGCAAAAGACTATTAATTAACTTTCAGAAGAAAAAAAAGACAATCGAATAGTAAAAAAAATGTATAAGCAGCACATTATGTATGTTTTGTCCTTGCGAGATTACTCATTATTGATTTATTAATGATTTACTTATATTGATTGACTTGCTGTAGGACCGCGGGCACTCGTAGGCCGCCCTGACAGACAATGTTTTAAGTATCGTTATCGATATCGCCAAGTTGCCCAGGAAAAAAATCGGGGATATATCGCTATTTATCGCCAAATATCGCTAAAAATTAGGGAAAAGATTACAAAATGAAGGTTTTTTTGGAGGATTTTTCTATATATCCCTTTAGGATGTATAGATACACCATTATGATCAATAACATATAAAAAACAATCATTTACTTTAGGGGACGCTCAATTTAGACTATAGATGAGTCTGTGAACTGTCTGACAGTTTCTGTGAACTGTTAGAAACTTTGCAACAGTCTGTGAAAACCCATGAAAACCCATGTAGCTCAATTAATTTCATGATAATCATGATGAATCACATCAAATTTGATGTAATTCATGTTTATCATCTATTCTTCACGAATTTGTGAATAGAAACTTGAGAAATTAAAAAAATTGATTGAAAACATACCTCAAATTAGATTTGAGGAAGAAACCTCAAATTTGTGATATTGGTGATATATTAGCGATAAATTGGCGATATATCGACGATTTTTTAGCGATATGTCGATTGTTTCCCCTAAAATAAAAAATATAACTTGAATTGGTGTCGGAGGCTGGTGATAAGGCGATTTATCGGTGATAAATCGCCATTTATCGCTGATATTTAAAACACTACTCACAGAGAGAGAAAGGAAGGAGAGGAGGAGTGAGCCGGAGGGGCTACGGGCACCTGCACGCACAGAGAGCGAGAAGGGGGGCTGCTGGTCCTGCCTTGTCGTCCTCACAGTGAGAGGAGGGCCCGGAGGGGCCGCGGGCTCCTTCAGGCTTCACTACGCAGAAAGCGCAGGGGAAGGGGTTGCAAGTGGATCAGGGAGAGAGAGAAAGAGAGGCATGGTTCTAAAAAGTAAACATGGCCCGCCTGGCCAGTCTGAGCCCGCCTATCTCGTCTAGGCGGCTGCCTTGCTCCGCTTGGGAGCTTGGTTGCTTGAGCGCCTAGGGCCTAGGCTAGGCGGTGGGGGGCTGCTTAGCGCCTATACGGCCGCTTGGGCCGCATTTTAGAACATTGAAGAGAGGTCGTGGGCAGCTTGCGGACCAGGAGAGAGAGAGAGAGAGAGAGAGAGAAAGAGAGAGAGAGAGAGAGAGAGAGGAGGGGCCGCTACTCCTTCACCACGCAGCGAGCGCAGGGGAGTGGAGCTACCAGCGGACCAGGAGGGAGAGAGAGAAAGGAGGGGCCGCTGCTCCTTCACCACGCAGCGAGCGCAGGGGAGCGGGGCTGCCAGCGGATCAGGGGAGAGAGAGAGAGAGAGAGAGAGAGAGAAGGGGCCGCTGCTCCTATTCCACGCAGAGAGAGCATGGGAGCGGGGTTGCCGGCAGAACAGAGAGAGGAGGAAGAGGAGGAGGAACTCACCTCGGCGTTGGAACCCCCATGAGCCACTGAATCCTAAAATGAGTCGCACCCGACACCCTTAGCTTTATTCAGGCCTAAAAAAAATCCAGAAAAAATCCCCAGAAAAAATCCGATAAAAGCACAGGCGCAGCAAGGCGAGCGTCTGTCATCGCCCTGCTTCTGAGCATAAGGCGCTACAGGCGCGCCCAGACCCTCGCCCTGCTGCGCTCACCTCACCAGGAGCTGCCTAAGGCGCATAAGCCCAATTCGCCTTGAGGCGTGCCTAAGGCGCGCGTCTTACTGCGCCTTAACAACACTGCACTTATCTCCTCCTAGATGCGTCTTTGTTTGGTGCCGGCCATGTCTTATGTCCATTTGGGCATACTCGGCCATCTTCTGATCGTGTGGGTGCTTGGTATTAGGGATATATAATCGGCTGCCTGGGCTTGTTGCTTGAATTGAACCATTCTGACTTGGATCACCAGATTCACCACATATCATTAAGGCATCAATCCATCAGATGTGATGCTATACTCATGCATTTGTAATATATAATAGAATTTGTCATGCGGCTGAATTATGTTCCATTTTACCAGCTGATCAACACATTCGGTTTGGGGTGTCTTTTTATGCTGTAGGCACGTTTGACTGAGCTTTTGGGTGCTGTCTCGATGTTTTTCTTGTAATATTTTCTGTTATTCTGGTACTTGTCAAAATTATTGGTGTGGTGCAGTTTCATGTGAAGATTTAGATTAATAGTCAGCTTGAGTAATACTGAAATGAGAAATATTTGTATTTTCTTGGTCTTATGCCAGGAATTGTTTCGATTTCAATATTTTATTTGTTGTCTTTTGATGCTCTTTGTGTAATTCTTTATCTTGTTTTTTTTTTACCTTATGACTATATTTATTTTATTTTGGATCAAATTTACGAAGTTATATTTTAGATTATCCTTTCTGTTCACACATGCTGGAAGATGCAGATTGTGCCATTCGATGTCCAATAATTACTTAATGGGAACTTTTTCCTCCAGGCAACACGGTTTCCAGAGATTGCAGAATAAGCATATCGCAGGACAGCTTTCTGGTTGGAGAGTGTAGAGGTTATAAAAAATGATGTGGACAAACATATTCAGAATTGTAGGCCCTTAACATTTTTACTTCTCAAATAGCTATTTATTTTACTCTGTTCAATATTTATTGACCCAAGGGTTGCTCTTTAGCTGTTTGATCTTCATATTGTACCTTCATAGAATATGGGAATTTAACTTTCCATACAAATTGTTTTTATTACATAAAATGACAACCAATCTCCAATTGGTGTTGTATGGCACCAATATGACATGCTTGACGGGCCTTAAAAATCTGTTATCGGATTATGGTGTTGTATGACACCAATATTGCTTGATGCCCCTTAAAGATTATTTCTAATGATGTCCTGTTAGGAATCATACTCGAACAATAGATTTGTGGACAAACAAACATAGGTACTGTCGTTGTGTTGATGAGGTTTCCTTATAGCCTGTCACTACAATGTTGCCTGAACTCTTTGTTTGTAGAAACTTTCCGAGCACCAATACTTGATTTTCCTTAGCACTTCGTAAATGAAGTTTCTTGTTTAGCAGACACGAATTACTGACAGTCAGCACATCTTGCCCAAATAATGTGAGAGACTTGATCAGTTGATACAAGAATCATAGGCTCATTCTTTTAATTAGCTGCACTATGTGTTTGCGAAGGGAGGATAGAACATAATAATGAACGGAGATTGTAATCATGTATGCAGAATTTTAGTGGAAGATACTATGCCAGCACAAACGGTGGCAACACTACGTTTAGGAGGATGACTTGTGGTGAAAGAAATTGTTGATTTTTTACTTAGGTGAGTTCCTTGCTTAGTGACCCGAACACTCTATGATTGATAGTCTTTTATAGCCAGGTGGTTTCAATTTTGATCCATTCTGGAGAAGCTGATTGGGTCTCTCAATAAGATTGTTGAGTTGTCATTGGGAGGTAATACTTTGCTTGGTTGGAAGGGTTTTGAGATCTTTGATTTGTTTTATTTTGGTGTGTGCGCGCATGCATGCATGGGTATGGCCAGGTGGGGGTGGGTGGTAGAATACCCCATGGTAGAAGAAAAAGTATGCATGTTTTGGTATGTGGATATTAATCAGGTTTGTGGAGGTGAGCTCAGAGGGGATACCACATCATGGAAATCCTTTATTGATGTTGAATGCCTTAGTCAAAGGTTATCATTGATTTTTGTGATTGCATTACCTTGGATGCTACTAGTGCATAGGGTCTTTAGGCTACTTACATTGGTTGATAGTCCATATGAGGATTCCATGTCGATAGCAATATTGATGGAGTGTGTTAATATGGTGGTCCAATGTGGATACTTTTGTCCATCAATTTTGTCTCGTCCTTGAATTTGAGGCTTCAATTTCCTATGTGCCCTTTCTTTCTACTTGTGGATTACTCTTCTTGTCCTCACCAAATTGAGGGTTGGGGGATCAGACTTCGTACCTGAGAAGAGGCCTCACTTGATAGTTGATAGGTTCTAAGGTGTACCACTTTCTCTTGTGTTAGGAGAACTTCGATGCGTTCCATGTAGACGTGCTTTTTTTAGATGGTGTAGTTTGCATTCATGGTATTCCTAGATCCTTTACTTCTGACAGGGCCTTCCAATACTTGATTCATATCTATAGAACACTATGGTTTAGGTTGGTAACAAGTTTTAGGTTTGCTGCAATATTACCCAACACGAGAAAATTGAGCTTGCAAAATGCAATGTGGTGAAGCCTCTTGACTTCTAATTTTCATTAGATTTCAGATCCATTCTTCTCCAACGAGTGTTTAGTATGACCCTGAGAGAAAAACCTTAGACGGCTAGGGCCGACCTGTGGGGTCAACTACTAGAAAAAACCTAGGACATGGCCCTATGGTGACTGACCTCTATAGAACAATTAGAAAAAGGCATCTAGATAGGCCAACCTCCTTTTTATAGAAAGAGGGGAGATCTGATGAGGAAGTAAGGGCATGGTTCTACTTACTTCAAGCAAATACTCAAACCGTGTTTGGAAACCCTAACACATCAATCGTGAGTGGCGAAAAAAATTAAAGCAACACAAAATAAATCAATCATAAAATAATCACTGAGGGACACGAGCTACATGGAAAAACCCTTTTATGTAAAAAACCATGGAGCCAAACTAAAATGCACCATGTTCTCTGAAAAAAAACCTAAAACAATGCCCCTAATAAGCTTATTCTGGATAAGGCTTCACAATATTGGCCCAATTATGGAAATCCCCCTCCCCAACACACACACACACATGCTACTGAATTGGGCACTTAACTCCCTCCGTAAGGTCCTTTGAAAGCTGCCACCAACCATTAGTCTCCATACAACTTAAGAAACCGATGCATAAACACAAAATCGATTAAGACTCCTTTTACATTGAGATCCTTGTGTCGTTGAAAATTAACCATACACTCCTTCTTTAACGACTATTCATTACGAATAGGTCACTCTATCACCTAATATCCAAGGTTAGTCCGTCAGATAATTAGTGGGCAAAATAATCACATAAGCGCACACACTCACACCACAAGTCTACTGTATTTAATTTCTGTCTCAATATTAGTTATTGTGCCAGTGAAATATTCTTTTTTTTTTTTTCTAATTGTGAGAACTCACTGTATATCCTTGCTAACATTGTACTTTTCTTTTTTACTGTGCTAATAACGGGATGATTGGCCTAAAAAGCAATTAGAATAAACATTATGTTACTCTATACTACTGAAATTTTGCGTCAAAAGATGAACACAGTTGTGTTTTAAGTAGACTCAACATATAATATCTGTTTTCCATGTATTGCGAGCTTCCCTCAAATTAATGACTGCTGGGACGATCACTTCCTTGTCAGGACACGAAATGGGCATGAGAACCATGTGAGTTTGATAGGGTTCATTTCCCTCTAATACCTATGATCATAATATCGTCTAACCTCGGCTCATAAATGTGCAATTCATCAAAGTTCTTCCAGGGCAAGAATGGGACCGATGTCACTCCCAGTTGAAGTAAGGAATGAGTGTGGTGTGGGGTATATTACATAGCATAAAGAAAAGGAATGATTGTTTTGCCGCAGCGGCACCTCTACTCTTATTATAGCTCGAAGGGTAATAGATGTTACATGAAATTGATTATTGTACTGTAGTGGGGATATTGATTTGGTAAAATGATTTACCGTGCCCAATCTTTCTCCTATTGTGAACATGTTTCAAATGTACGAATGAAATCCATGCGGTTCGTGACTGAACACCCCCTTCACTTGGTCATCCCACTCAAGTAGAAACAAATCTGCAGACTATTTTCATGACAATCATATGTTATGTAACCATCATCATCATCCTCACATCATCTTCCAAATTTATCCCATCAAGTTGGGTCTAACTATAGGGAAGATTGATGAAAATTTGATGGCTGATTGTCAACCTAATATCAAGTCTCTAAGATTGGAGCGGACGATACAGTGCTGGCAAACCTTGGCAACTGATGTAGGCACCTAAATAGGTTCACTACAATTCCCAAGTCTGGCTCTCTTTTAGTTAATGGACTAAGTTTTAGTCTTCAATATAGCGCATATAACAGCTGTAAAGAGAGCAAAAACGAGTAATGGTATCGTAGATCTAACAAGATATGCAACGATTGATACTTTGGGGTTTTAGATCTACCAATAATGCATTAATTCTAAGCATAGAACCATGATTTCTGCATATAAATAAAGAAAGGTCAACATCAAAATTTAACTGATAAATGACGGTAAACACATCAAATTTTTAATATAAAATATGAAATAGAGATTTTCCTGTCTTTTAAGCCAATTTCATCTATAACGTACTACTTGCAACAAGTGAAATAAAGATAAAATACCCTAAAGCAGTCCATAACATAAAAAAATTTATCACACCAAATTGTTTAGGTATAACTGGAAAATAGTAAATTTATCTAATTGCCGATGACCCTGGTATCGAAGGTTGATATGGATCAAATATTGATGTTGAATCACATATGAAATTTTGACTTCATCTAATAAGATGTTATGTTTTTAGTTTAGTGTAAGCTAATCGCCATTCTGAACAGCTAGGCTTTTTAGAACCTCCTTGTTCATCATGTAACAAAGCTGCAAAACATAAAAGGAACCCATCCTCTCTCTCTCTCTCTCTCTCTCTCTCTCTCTCTCTCTCTCTCTCTCTCTCTCTCTCTCCGGGAAGTAGAAGAGGAATTGCAAGCTTTGGCATTTGAGAGGAAGTTCTATTTCATAACCGGGGATGTGATTCGGGGTGCAGTTGCTCTTGGTTGTTTCTACAATATGCATGCACATACAATTCTATAATATCTATTGCATTTGAACTTGAACCTTGCTTCTTTTGCACTCATTGCATCGTTGTACCTTATTAGTTATTTCTTGCACACTTGGTCTAATTTTAATCAAATAGCTATTTATTCAATTTTCCTGTCTTTTTCTGGGTATATGTGCAGGGAGAGCTTCAAGTTATATCGTGGTTTCAGTTTCTTCCTTCTGAATCTGATCCAAGCTCTCTGTCTGAGAAAAGGTGTTGTTTTCAGTGATACAACTATTCCTGCTAATAACTTCACCTGAAGGTTACTAAAATATGAAGAATTTTTTTTTTTTGTTGCTGAATGATTCTTTGTTTTAGGTTGAGAGCAGAGCAGAAAGATGCTGCTACATTTTTGGTACTTTCAGCTCACCTGCAGTTGCAGAATGATGGCTTTCTCAGCACATGGACCAATTCTTTTGTCGGTCCTTGGGACCCCTCTCAGGGTGTGCACAACCCTGGTCAGTTTTTTATATAATACATTTTTTTTGGCTTTCTGTTCTGTATTTACTTTCTCAGATCATCTGAAAGTTGACAATTAAACGGGGAATCATTGTTGTATGTACAGATGAGAAAGTCAAGCTCTGGCTTTTTCTTCCTGGACGTCACTCTTCGATAATTGAAACTGCTCAAGCTGCAGTATCAAGATTGAGAGGTTTTAAATTGTGTTTTTTTCTCATATTTTTGCATTATAATTGTGCTGTTTTGATTGATTGGGGTGATGTGTCTAGATCTCATAGCTCTTTATACTACTGATTAGTATCTTTGTTAAAATGCATGTGTGTGTGCGTGTGCTCTATAGTGGTCGGAACTGGAATCTGGTTTGCTCCTGGAGACTGTGAAGAGGTTGCAGTTGCATTATCTCAGGCTTTAAGGAATTCAATAGAAAGGTTTTTCCTCTTTCTTCCTTATCCTGTCCGATGTATACATATGTTTTTAAATTCATGTCCTGTGAATTTTTTTTGGCTTCCCAGAGCATTGAGAGGATTTTCCTACATAAGATTTGGAGATGTTTTTACGAGATGCCATTCTTCGACACCAAATGAAAGAAATTTCAGGTTTGTCGACAGAGTTTTAATATTGAAGTATTTTGATACCTGTGGATTACTTTGATGCCCTATTCTTTTAAACCTCAATTACATGTATATGCCTATTTTTTTTTGTGTGTGAGTGAGCAAGCTATAGAGAGGGTTTATCATCAATAGACTCCAATATTTATGAGCTAATAAGAAAAAAAGGAACCGTCTAATTTCTTAAAATTTTTACAAGTAGTACTTAGAAAAGGGTTGAGGACATGTGGGGTCGTCTTTTGTTTGAATTTTGATTTTGTAAATATTTCCCCACAAGTAGAGTGGATGGAGTGCTATATATTTTCGAAAAGTAGATCTGATAAATTTAGTGATGGATCATCGAAACCGGTGTAAGGATACCAAATATTGATAGATCTGAATTGTGTTGTCAATTAAACAACTTGAAACAAATTAATAGAATTAAATCTAAGATTTATCATTTCAATTTTTTTTTATAAAAAGAACGTCTCGATCCGAATGAAATTTGATCTCCCCAAAGTGGTATTCGATGGAGGATCTAACACTTCAAAACCAAATTCCGAAGAAAAAATCACGTCAAAGAAGCCAAACAAAAGAATTTTAGGGTTTTGGATGAATTTCTTATAATTTCTAAAAAGTTTCATAAAATTTCAAAACATTTCATAATATTTAAAGAATTTTGCGATATATCGGAAATATCTTGCAGTTTCCAAGACGACCGAGATTGACGGTGGTAGTTCGTTTTAGTACTTGTGAAAAACGAAATATTTCGTGAAATATTTTAATATTTTGATCATTGGTTATATGTTATGCACGTTAGGTGAATCAGTCAAAATCATATGCTGTGCAAAAATTTCAAAGGATTACTCCAAAATCACTTCTCTACATGATTTAATGATGGTCCTGAGGCCGATTATTATGCATTTGGCTTCAAGGTTTCCAAAGTGACATGATTTGCAGATGATTTAGAAAAAGTTGGAAAGATCTTTCACTCTAAACCTTGTGTCGTGCAAAATTTCTAGGGATTGTTCCATAATTACATGTCACGGTCAAACCAAAGTGTACTGAAACTAATCCTAGAGAATGTGCATGCAGAGGTTAGTCTGTTTCTTGGCATCTGCTCTGTGGGTCCAGGTGGGACTGGTTTGGAGGATACACTTGGTGCAGTGTGGAGTACATGTGAAGTTGAAGTTGTAATTGGGACTCAACCTTTTTTTAATATTTGTTTTCTCATTTGGATATTGATTGTTGAGCTTATTTTTTGTAGTTCTGATTATTACACAGATATCCTTTAATTTTTTTAAATTGGTTACTAAATTTGTTCTCAAGTATATATTTATAATTTTGATATTAATCTTTAGTTTTTATTATTTTTGTAGGAGAGTACAGCCAACATTTGAGTTTGTCTTCGCTACCACGGAAGAAGCAATTTATGTGCATGCAATAATATCTGCCAAGTTTGTACTTTGTAGTGTTATTGTTTTGTTTGACACTTCTCTTTTCAGGGCAATGTATGTCAGCTGAGATATCTCTGAACTTATGTAACAATTGTTGGTTTCTAGGCTTATTCGTGGACTTTGTAGTGATGATATGGAAAGAGTATTGGGACATCGGTCCTCTAATTCCATTGGGGAAGGGCTCCCAGGTATACCATATTTTTTTAACAGCAGGTTTTGTGCTGTATTATGCTTGTATGGCAATGAGTGAAAATCTGCTTTTTCGTACTTTATGCCTCGGAGATTAGCTTACATTCAAGAAACTGTACATTACCATTGAATTTGTTTGTCATATACACTAGTTAATTAACTTTCTCACGTTCTTGTTGTATATATACACCAATTCAATGTGACCCCATTTCCGTGTATCATGTCATATAGTGGGTATTGCTCTCATTACCGGATTATGCATTTGTGCTTCTTTTTGACACTTGTTCGGCAACTAAATGGTATTAGAATCAATTTTTTTGGGCTTTTCGTGAAGGCTTTGGAGAGTGATCGCCGCCTTGCTAGCCAGAGGAGTCTTCTGCCTTTCTAACATTGTATTTGATCTTTTAACATGCCCTTCTCCTTGACTTGAGAATAGTCAACTTTATAAAAGTTTGTCAGATTTTGTTTGCACCTTGCTATTTTCGATATGGGAAAGACAACTTCTTAACCGTATAAACCACTTGGACCTTGCAATTCAGAGTCCGTGGGACTATACTATGACCTCTTGGGACTTCTCAAAGATGACTACTTAATCTCGGGTAGGAACCAACGCTTACCCATGTTCTTGGCTAAATACCACAATCATTTGGCTAAAGACTTCTTAGAGGTGACTACTAAAGTCATTAGCATGATTAGTGGGTGAAAGGTAGGATATCTCTCCTTTCCTAGCTGTTAAACACTCATTAATTCGCTATGCAGTCAAAGTCGGTAGTCGGCCAAGGGCTGACTAGGACTAGTCGGGACTAGTCGGCCAAAACTTATTGTAACCCCTTTCCCCTCTCTAATCATATATGATATGAACTAGCATAAATGTCAATAAGTATATGATATTAGTCGGTTAATAACAATACATACCTTCACACTTCACAACATGGGTATAAATACATAAGTAACAGTCTAACAGTTGTATTGGCTTCATGCCCATGTCAGAAGACTCAGAATTTAAGAATTCATCACAATATTTGTTTGATGATGTTTAATCTGTGAACAACCCTAATTTTGATTATAGGGTTATATGGATATCAACAAATAAACTAATTATTTGTCTATGTTTTTATCTGAGATTCTCAGGTGCTCAACAAATGATTACAGGGAAGAGCCATAGTTGTGAGTCTTGCGACTCAAGACTTTGAGCCAATGTAAAAAAATCCAAACAAAATTACTTGTAAAGACTCATTTCAAAAAAAAAAAAAATTGCTTGCAGAATGATGCCTGGGGACTAGTCAGCAGTCGCTAGTCGAGGACTAGTCGGGGACTAGTCGGGATTCCGCCCAGCAAAGACAGAATCGGAATTAATCGGTCGGCAAAATGCCGCCTGGGGACTAGTCGCCGACTAGTCCCGATTTTGATAGCATAGTTAATTCGGTGCTTTGTAGTCCCATGTTCACGCTAGCCGACTCGTGGATCCCTACGAGCATTCTTAATGCTATTGAGAAGGGGATCAGGCAATTCCTTTGGTGCAAGTGCAATAACATGGCCAATAAAGGGTTGCACTTGATTAAATGGGAAGAAATATGCTGACCGATAGAATAAGGTGGGCTTGGGGTTGCACAAATTAACGGATGTCAGGGAAGCTCTAAGGGGTAGAAGGTTTTTGAATTGTTTTCTAACAAAGATACTTTTTGGGTTCCCTTTTGTAGAGAGAAGTATAATTTCACGGGGAATTTCTGGGATTGGACTATCCCGAAAAGATGCTCTTTGATGTGGAGAGCGATTTTAGAGGGAGTCCCGATGGTTCATGACAATGCACATAAAATGATCCATATTGACATATTGTGTCTAATGAGAATTTGTGGCCCAGTCCATGACTAAATCCACCCCCTTGGAGAAGAGCCCTACCTTCATAAACATGAATGCTTGGAACTCGGATTTGAAAGTTAGGGATATCCTTTCCGAGGAGGCGAAATGGAACATGGATGTGGTTCACACTTTATTCCATGATGACTTGGCAACTATGATTAGGAAAACTTCCATCATCAGTGAACCGCAGGTGAGAGTGGGTGTGGGGGCTCAATAAAGTAGCAATGTTCAACCTTCGGACTGCTTACAACTTACTCCACCGCGCGGGGGGGGGGGGGGGGGGGGGATCAACTAGGTCCCACCGGAAAAGGTATAGCTTGAAAGGCTCTCTGGAAGTTGGGCCCACCACCTCGGTCAAAGGCTTTTGTTGGAAACTCCTGAAAGGGAGAATTCCCACAAAAACACTTTTACTTCAGCGAGGTCTTTAGGTGGACCCCCTTTGTAGCATAATTACCAAGTCGGAAGTCGGGAAAAACTCGGCTAGGGAAGTCGGAAAAATCGAAAAAAAGTCGGAAAGGTCGGAAAAGAGTCGAGAAACAAACGATAGAATTGTAGAACATTTATATATAGATGTTACAATAGGTTTTTTGAGCAATACATGACGGTATTAAAACACATAAATCAGGATTAAAACGTGAAAATCATGGCTTTTTCATAAAATGGACAAAGAGTCGCGTAGCAAACGTTTATTGAATAAGTCGTGTTTTAATCGAGATTTATTCAAAAAATTAGAGTTTTTGGTAACAGAGCAGTTTGTAGTAGGTGTGTTAAACAAGAGGACCACAATCTTGCTTTTTTTAGATGTATCATGCAACACTCACTTGGAGTATTATTCTTAACTCCAGTAGTGGACGCGGACACTTGGCAATATCAATGAATTTTGTATGGCTTTAAAGGCCAATGATGACACTACTATGAGACTGAGATGTTCCCTATCTTGCTGGTGGCGGGGCTTATGAATTCTGGAAGGCCCGAAAATCGGTAATGTTTCCAAGGGGATAAAGAACAACCCGTTGCCGTGGCCAGGAGGATTAGGAGTCTTGTTAAGACCTTCTTAAGTACTAATGAAAACTCTCTTTGTGTGTAGGGTTCGATATTGAAAACCAAACAAACAATGGTTAAGTGGGAGATGCCTGAAGAACATGAAGCAAAGCTGAACTTTGATGGAGCGGTTAGTAGGGGGCTAGGGGCACAAGGGATGCATGGGCCAGTTTTGTGGCTAGACTCGTGGGAGACCATACTTATTACCAATAGCATTCCTCTTAGCACCTTGTCGGTCCTGTTCGTAGAAGCTCGTGGCCTTTGGGATGGACTGTGAGCGATGGGAAAACACCTTGATATGGGGAACCTGTCGATTGAAAGGGACTTTGCCATTATCATTGAAGAGCTTCGCCAATGCTATTCGAACAATCTAATCATCTATGACTGCCAAATACGTTTAAGAATATTCCAATGGATTCGCATATCCCACATCTTCAGGGAAGGGTACAGATTGGCCGATTGATTAGTGTCAGAAGCCAAGGAAGCCTCTAATATTATTATCAGATCTGAAAATTTTCCCTACGAAGTTGAGGAAATTACGAAGATTGACAGAATTTTATGTTATCTTCATAAGTAGTAGGTTGTAATGAGTTTTACCAAAAAAGAAAGAAAGAAATGCTTTCATACACGAAGGTTTTATGTAACCACGCTCCATGGATTTTCTAAGTACTACGTTTGTTGCTCATTTCTTGGAGCTCTTCTGCATCTGCCAATAAAATTATTGTTGAACTTCAAATAGAATGTCATCTTTGGATTTGCTGATTACAATGTGAGTTGTTCCTTTATTATGCTCATCTTTATTTGCGTGTAGAATTATTACCTCATGTATAAGTCTAAATACTCATCGACAGTGTTCTCAGTATCGTTATCGTTGTCGATATCACCAAGTTGCCCGGGGGAAAAATCGGGGATATATTGCTATTTATCGCCAAATATCACTAAAAATTATGGAAAAGAGGAAAATGAGGGTAAAATGAAGATTTTTTTGGGGGATTTTTCTATATATCCCTTTAGGATGTATAGATACACCATTATGATCAATAACATATAAAAAACAATCATTTACACTAGGGGACACACAATTTAGACTCTATAGACGAGTCTGTGAATTGTTCAACACTTTCTGTAAACTGTTTGAAACTTTACAACAGTCTGAATTAATCAATCACAATAAGATTACATATACTAGGAAGTATGATAAAACATATACCCATATTGTCCATAGTATATAAAAGTATATCACAAATTCATAATCACAAATTTTATTAAACAAGCAACTGTAAAATAAAAAACCAACATACAAAATACACGCAAGTGTTCGAACTTTGTAGTAGAATATGCAAATTAATCCAGAAAAGTAATACAAACAATTTTTATAATTTTTATATATTTAATATTTAGTTATTTATAATTTTGGAATAATCCATAAATTATTTTTTAAGCAATTTTTTTAAAATTTGGATAGCAAGTAGATTGGATGTGTAGTAGTGACATACTAAAATTTCATTAGGGTTCATTGGGTTTAAATAGATGAAACCCTTGAAAATCTATGAATCTCAATTAATTTTATGATAATCATGATGAATCACATCAAATTTGATGTGATTCATGTTTATCATCTATTCTTCACGAATTTGAGAAGAGAAACTTGAGGAAAAAAAAAAAAAATTGAAAACATACCTCAACTTAGATTTGAGGAAGAAACCTCAAATTTGTGAAACCACAAATGAAGGGGTTAGATTTGGTTTAGATCTTGTTTAGAAACCAAAATCAAACCTAAAAAAGGAAGGAAATGAAAAAAAGAGGGAAGACTGCTCTCCGGGCGATATTAGCGACATCGGGGCGACTTATCCCCCTTTATCGGGAATCCAATAAAGGGAGTCAATTTATCGCCGATATTGGCGATAAATGGTGATAAATTGGCGATAAATTGGCGATAAATGGGCGATAAGTCAACATTTTCCCCGAAAATAAAAAATCTAACTTGGATTGATATCAGAGCTTGGCGATAAGGCAATTTATCGGCGATAAATCGCCATTTATCGCCGATATTTTAAACACTGCTCACCGATTAAGCTGTCTTCTCATACTAGTGATTAGACAGAAAGTACATTCCCATGCACCACCACAGTTTTTAGCCATCTCTAGACCTGAATATCAGCTTTTAACTTCGTCACCCTTACCAATGAATAAAATAGTGTAACTGAAGATGAGAGCAAAGAGCCCTATGAAGGAACCATTAGTGCCGTTTGACTATGAGAGGGAGTTCACGACTGTTTCGGAGACCTTGGGAAGTAAGGCGAGCCTTAGACAGGAGCTCCCTGAAGTTAAAGATCCTAAGATTGATAATCTTGAGATAAAACACCTTTTGAAGCTTGAGGATTTAGTTGTGTCCGCTCTTCCTGAAGAAAGGATGAAGTGCCTGTTGACTTGGAACCACAAGAAAATGAAGACAAGGTGGCTAAGTCATTGGAGTTACGAGACTTGTACGAGTGGGATTATGCCCTCTTTTATACATCCACATGACTATTTCGGTTATATTATTTCTATTACATAACAAAATAGACAGTAAGCCTAAATAAGTTCAAATTGAAATGAGCATGCTTGTTGAGGTGGTTGGTCACTATAGGGATAGTTTGTGCTAGACACATATCAGTGTCTAGAAGGAAATTTTTGTGACTCATGTTGAGCAAGCTATGTTATATGATTTATTGAGTATTGGGCAGTTGAAAAAGCACATGCGTACAAGATGTATGTTATGTACATGAGGAGCCGATTTATATATCTCGTAAAGTAGGAAGGATATTTAGAAATGAGAAAAATAAGGTAATATAAAAGTAGCACCAACTGATGATAAGGTTGTGGAATATCCGTTGCGAAATGTAAGTGAAGACTGAAGATGGCATCTCTATCAGAATCGAACTACATATTTTGGTAGAAGGGGCGAGGGATAAGTGTAGGCCCAAGTTAGGTGGCTTGATATGGAGCGGAAGGATTTGAGGAGCTTGTATAAACAAAGATTTAGCCTTTGATAGGAATCAATTGAGACCAAGTATCCTGAGACCTGATCCAATATGGATGAAGTTTTTGGCTAATTTGGTACTTTGGGGGTGTTGATAGAGTGTAGTCTGGTGTGTTAAAAGGGGTATTTCTTGTTTATTATGATCTGTCAGTATTATAAGTTATGTTTACTGTTTCATTGTTTTATTGTAGTTTATTACGTTTGATTACCAGTCTCTCTCTCTCTCTCGCTCTCTCTCTCTTTCTCATGCCTTACTTTGACCTACATGCGAAATGCCGTATGCCTAGTATTCTTAGCACACTCGACTGGAGAGTTGATGTCAAGATAGCCAGTCAAACTCCTTGCTCCATCCTTTAATGGAGCCTTCTTTATTTAGAATTAAGTTCCACTTCCAATTTCATTTGATGGGAGAAGGCTTGGTTGTTATTATTGAATTGCATATACGATTGATTACACTACATTTAGATTATAATATCGGTCCTAGGTATGTCTTGTAAATCGTTCTAAAAGGACTATTTTGGCAGTTATTGTTGCGCCCAATGGAATGCGAGGTAGGCTTACTGGATGCTGTCCCACTGATCTTGTGAAGCAAGTATATAACAGGTATTATTTAATACATTTTCAGTATTTTTTGTTCTAAATAGAAAACACTCCCTTATGGCAATGATACTACAATAATTCATTTCTCTTAGCATATCGACAATGATGTAAATTTTCCGCTCTTTTCATATCTTATGATCATATAGGATGCATTTTCTTAGTAAGCAGAAGGTTGATAAAAGATCCTTTGTACATGATTCCTCACAAGTTCTTTTCTCCTTGGTCGAACCGTTTCAGCAAACATAAGACTTCAAATGGGTTTTCAGTTGGTATACCTCTCCATATTACTCAGTCATCGGGTTGCCAGCTGAGGGGGCAAAATTGCTATGCTGAAGTCACCCTTGGTTGCCCTCCCACTTACAGGGAAAATTCTTTGGAATCAAATACAAATCAGAATAAGGACTCAATCCATCCTCATACAGAAGTGCATCATCTGGTGTCTGTTGGAGGCGGCCAACAGAAACAGAGATCAGCCGATCAGTTTCCAATTCTTGAGAGGACATTCATTTACCCAGCAGAAACTGTGCTTGTTCCAATCATGCACAAGGCCTTTGCTAGATCTTCTCTCAAAAGGTAATTTTTTTCAATATCATAAACTTCTAAAGTTGCATTTGATTATCACGGTATCACCATCTTGTCTATTTGCAGATTCTGGCTACGAAATTCTGTGGGAACATCACCCTTTGAGTTATGGCCATTATGGAATTTATCTGGTTCATCTCAGATTGAGCACTGGTCAGGTTTTATATCCAATGCCTGCATTCGGATGCGCTCTAATTTTCTGCCATCCAAATGCTTAGGACATTCTAATTTTCTTTTCTTGAATTGAACCTTTACATCAAAAATAGCATTCCTGACCTCAAACATATGTGTCAAGGCTTGTTATTCATGTGTAGTCTTATGTAAGACAGATTCTATCTATTCCATTCTTAAATTTTCGTCAATAGGTGGTGCTGTAAAACTGTGATCCTATATAGTGAAGACCAAGTGCAAATTTTAGTTGCTAGTATTCGTACACATCATGTATTTCAAGCCTTTTCACACTACTAAAGACAGTATAAAACTCGTTTTTTAAGTGCCCTCTTAGTACTCTTACAAAAGAGTGATGTGATCTACAATGCTCAAAGGGTAATTAATTACATTTAGGTCTCATATTTGACTGGGAGTTTTGATCTCTTAGTAACTACGATGTAATGTTACAAGCAAGGTTCGAAATCTCCATTTTGGTGCAAATTTCGACCATCTGAATATGGAAATATTTCGTGGAAATATTTCGACAGTGTGGAAATATTGCAATTTTGTAGAAATGGTGGAAATATTGATTTTTTGATGGAATTTTTTAGTGAAACTCCGAATAGTCATAAACTAAGTATAGATACACACTTTGGAACACTCAAATAATATGTGTACCCTATCTAGGGGTGTAGAGCTTCACATAACTTGTATTCAATGTATTGAGTCTGTGAGTCTTGTGCAATCTTATTTAGTTCGGTTTTGATATATATTTTTCAAATGTTTTTTAAGCTTTTTTTTGGATAAAAATATTTTTGAAATAAAGATTAGTTGATTGTTAAAATAATGTTTCAAATGATTTTGAAAGCGGACTTAAAACAAGCAAGTTATACAAATTTGAAATTGTGCAAAAATTATGCTGAAATGTGAAACATTGTTTTTTTACTAAGTCTGAAAAAAAGAGTTTTTATATAGAAAAGTTTTTATACATTCAAAATTTCCTAAGACGGACCATGGTTTTCTAGATGTACTCGTACTTCTACATCTTGTGGAATTTTTTGAGCTAAAAAGGAGTTGATTTAATCACTTTTCTCACCATGTAGATTTTATAAAAATCCATAAAAACTGTTTTCTCCTACTAAAATTGAAAGTTTACTTTTTGATTCCTTTGTTTTTTGATTTTTTTTGATATTTTTATTGAAATCAAATGGGGGGGTATTTGCTTATTTACATATAATAACTTAAAGTAAATGGAGAAAATAAAAAATTAAGTAAAACGACATTTACTTAAATGTTATTATATGTAAATAAGCTGCTGAGAGCCAGGCCCCCCAGTCCCCTTTTATAACCAGTCAGTCACAGAATTTCGGATAAATTTCGCGAATTGTTTCAAAATTTTCGCGAGATTTCGACAAAATCTCGCGATATTTCGTGGAGATGGAAATATTTCGTGGAAATATCGCGATATTTCGCGAAATCGCTCGATATTTTGACATTTTCAGTTATGCTCGAGATTGCAGGTGGTATTTCGTATCGGGTTTTATCGCGAAATATATCGATTTTTTGTTCCTTGGTTACGAGTCGTCCAAGACTATTAAACGACATGGAGCAAATCCTGTGTCGTTATGGTCCTGCCCACTGCTATCATCTGGTAAGCCTGCTACCAAATTAATTTCTAGTTTTCTACAGATTCAGCATCCTTACACTGACCGCTGACAACTCGTCTAGGATTGTTACAAAAGAATTTAGCATACCCATCCTCTTTAGATATCCATAAGCATTGGCTGTTTGATGACCTAAGTTCAAAATGACCATTGTGTGGTGAAATCAAAGGATCCAGCAGTCACCTAGCATTATTTTGTCAAGTCTTGTTTCTTGCAGACTATTTTGTTCGTATACATGAATCTTTTACCGCCTTTGGACTAATCAAGTAGGATTGTGCAAAATATTTCGCAGCCATAAAATCAGCCAATGATAAGTATAGAACTGCTGCCAAGGCACATTGGAAGGTCAATAAATTTAACGAAAGATATCTGGCCATTGTCTGTTTGCAAAAAGAAAGATATGCCTGAGTTTCCTAGCACAAGTTGAAGTCGAAGAAGTTTAGTGCCCCTAAAAGGTTATAATGAAGTTAGGGAGTGATGCCTATATGATAGTAGTGTCATCCCGATATTTAACATTTCTGATTTATATGACTACCTGGATTCAATGAAGATGCAATTTAAAGAGACCATATGAACAAAATCGAGTAGAATATACAAGAGTTAAGGAAAATTGTAGAAGAGGCCCTTGGCATGCATGAGATAACGTCAATATGTGACTATCATTATTGGAGGTTCATGATCAAGTGGCTGCAAGCACCCAAGCGAGATTTCTTTAATCAATAAGGGTCCGTTCTTTTGGCGAGACATAAATGGGATGGGAAATTCATTTGCTTGAGACATTCATGGGCAAAGACAATGATGTTTCAGGAAATTAAATGACTCATGTTCTTTTCAACTGGGCAAATCCATCTAAATTTTCGATGGATCAAATAGATCTTGGCAAATAATGTCTTGCTCGCGGTGGGCAATTAATGTTCGACCAATTTTGGTGGGACTCTAATGTGCCACCAAATTAGGAAAAAAAGGAATCTTGGAAAACAATTTACCCCTGAGACATTCGACAAAAGAACGTGGCACAAAGTGAGATTATCTGGGTAAGTCAATGTCCAACCTAATTTACTCGCCAAAAGAACGGACCCTCAGAGGAATTGGTGAAATTTGACCTTGTGTACATGAGCAATCTATTCGATCTTTCTTGTCGGAGACTCGGAGCCAAGCCTTTCTGAACCCAAGATAATTGATGGAGGGGCATCATTGGTGCGTCCAAGGCGCACCTAAGTCACTGATTTGGTGTACATTGTAGTAATTTTTTGTCCTGTTTTTGCCACTTTGAGGAACCTTAATTTTATATGGTGAAAAGTGTTTTTTTCTCTTCAAAATAGAGGACTGCCAACTCATAAATGGCCCCTATCAGTTCTTTTATATAAGAATGTCACAGAAAAGAGGGGGACGGAGTTTTGGACTCCTTTCTCATTCATGAGAGAGGTTCTGGGTCTCCTCTTGCTTATTCTGTCTAATACAAAAGGTCAGACCAACTCTTCGTCTTCTTCCATATTGGGCTTGGCTCTTCCATAAAAGGCTAGATACTTCCCCGCTCTGCTGGAATTCTGCAGAGTATGAAAAGACAGGAAAAGAAATAAAGAAAAACATAAAAGAAGAAAATGGTACAAGACCTTTTGCCCTTCAAATCAGGTTCCTTTCTTTAACTTTCTAATTTATTTGAGTTCTACTAGAGGTCTGCGCCTCCATAAGAGGTCTCCGTCACTTGCAATAATGGCTTTTAGATTTATTTTTAGTCTTCAACTCTTTATGTTAGAATTTATTGAAATAGTTTAGTTTGATCCTCCTTTTTTCATTATTTGCTCTTTGATTGCTTGGGATCTTGATTGTTTTGATTCATGTATCACATGATTCACATCTCTACTTACTGATGCATGCAATTGGTATATTCCGATAGTAATTAATGTAGGAAAACGATCCAATTAATGGATCATCCATGACAGAGAAGGGAGAAGGGAGGAGAGATAAATGAAGGCCAAATGAGCTCTTATAAAATGAAATTAGTAAACGTGAAATTTTCTTATTAATAATCTGAACTTATTACTATAGTAAAATTGAAAAATATTGTTTTTTTGTAGAGGGGCCGAATAAGGAACATAAACGCTTAAGAGACAGTCTAGGAATCAGTTCAAAAACTGAACCAGTCTGTTTATAATTCAAACCCTAGCATGCTATTTTGTTTCTTGGAGCGTTTTAAGTGTTTTTCATCTGTTTTTCGAGCCATTTGATTACACACCCGTAGGGTTTCTAAAGCTTATTTAATGTTCCCAAAAACCCTTCCATGTACATCGGATTGATAATTGATTTGGGGATACTTCGATTTTTTGTTTTCTTCTTCTATCAAGTTCTTTGTTGCTGTCATTCATGCATTGGGAGAGAACTTGTTGAATACCTTCATGGCACTTTTCTTTGTTCTTCGGAGAGGTGAGTTTCGACGTGTGCATCTGAGGTCGTTCTTTGGGTCAATTGGTAGGTCATATCCGAATCAGTCTTGGTCGGGTGTGTGTATCCAAATTGGTCAGGCAGTGAGTAATAGCAGTATGAGGTCTCTCTAATAGAAGGGCGTTGCAACGTGGAGCTTCAATTGAAAGTTGAAGGAGCAACTGAGGAATCATGGGTCCATCGGTTTCGGTAGTGGATAATGTTTTACTTTTGGTTATAGCTCATTAACTTTCTATTGGATTGGTTGGTCATGTGCGAAAGCCTTGTGGTTCTTCCTTGTTGGGTTATCTTGCATGGTTAGGTTGCTTGCATAATCATCCTCATCGAAGAAAATGAGCTTTCACTCATAGTAAATTCTATTGGGTTTAAGAGGTAAAAATGGAGCGAGCGCGTGCGCACGCGCGCGCGCGCGAGAGAGAGAGAGAGAGAGAGAGAGAGAGAGGAGGGGGGGGAATCACACGTAGTTCCCTTATCTCATTGGTATTTATATTGGGTTGTGTAGATAAGCGTATGTTGAGCCCAAGGTCCATACAATGATACTAAAAAGAGACTCATTTATATGGGCAATTGGGACCCCTTTCAACATGCAACTTATAATGCTCTCCCTCAAGCTGGTGCATAGATGTCACATATGCTCAGCTTGCCTAAAATGTCATGTAAACGATAGCCGTGAACTCTTTTGGTTAGGACATTTGCAAGTTCTTCCCAAATCTTTTAATTGCAAGTGTAGATCTCTAAGTCAACAGAATGATACTTAGAGATATGCATCCTTTGATATGCCGATATACAAGGCCGAAGAATGATCAAGCGCAAGCTCCTACAAGTAAACTTACGCAGGTTCAACAGGCTCGTCAAGTTCATCAAGTCAGAAAAAGACCGGATCAAGAGTTAACTTTGTCGAGTTCGAGTCGCAGTAAGTCGACTCAGATTCAATACCCGAACCACAAGTCGATTAAATCGGACCAGTTCATTCAAACCTCTACCATAAAAGAAAAATGGAGGGGGGGAAATTTGAAATTCAAAGGGATTAATCACCAGTGGAAGTTATAAAACCACTTGAAAGTTATCCCAACCATCATCAAAGGGATTAACCACCAGTGGAAGTTGCAAAACCACTTGGAAGTTATCCCAACCATTAAGGGAAATTATGAAAACCACGTGGAAGTTACTTTAACCATCTAAGGGAGTTATGGAAACCACTTGGGGGTGGCTTCAACCACCCAAAGTAGTTATTCTCTACTATAACTACTTCGACCCTTATAAAAGGAGGGAGAAAAAAAAGGAGGCCTTGAAGAGAAAAGAAGGACTAGAGTAGATCTTTGCCATAGAAGAGTCTACAAAGCTCCTGATCGAAGAGACTTCAAAGCTCCAATAAATTCCAGAGAAGAAGGATTGAAGATCGAAGCAAACCAAAGAAAATCGGAGATCGAAGATCGAAGAAAAAGATCGGAGGTCGAAGATTGAAGATTCAAGTTCAAAGCAAGTCAAAGAACGAGCGGAAAACAAGTGAAGATTCAAGAAGAAGAAGAGTAAAGCAAAGCCCCTAGTCAATCACACGCAAATCCCGTAAGGATCAAGCACCGCAATGCTCTTCTCTTTTCATTTCTCTTGTTGTAATCTTTGTACTTTGAAATTGAGTATCAAAGGATCATAGACGGATTTCCCCGTAATCTCCTGATATATTTTGTACTCCGCTCCCTCGAAGCGAGTCCTTTGAAATTTGTACTTGAGTAAATACCAAATTTTGCTTAAACAACACTCTTTGTATTCCTCATACAGATCCTACATGATAAATCAAGTGGTATACTTGATCTGTCACAAAATGCTTATATTGAAAGAGTGCTCACTAGACTTAGCATGAAAGGATTTACACTAGGTAATACCCCTATTACTAAGGGTGATGAAATTAGATTTGCTCTAATGCCCAAAGAACTAACTTCAAAAGGAATGTAATCGAGAAATTCTCTTATGTGTTGACAGTAGGGTAGTCTCATGTATTCTCAAGGTTACTCCGGATGTTTCGTATACAGTTGGAATGCGTGATTGATGTTTGAGCAATCCAGTGATGAATCATTGAAAGCTATTAAAATAGTAATGCAATAGTTAAAAAGGATAAAATAAAGGTTTGATCAGCTGAAGATGATCAGATACTCGAATTCAGACTTTTGGTTGTCTTGGCATTGGGTAATCCACTTCAGACTAGGTTGTCTCTTTTTGATACTTGAATTCAGATATAAGGTCTCAAATTCAGGAAATTTTTCTTCTGGCTATGGGTTGTGGCATTGTGTTGAGAAACCAATACTAAAGCTCTATCATGGTAATAAAACTATTTTCTTTTATTCTCATAATGATAAGATTTGACAAGATCCACTTGCTAAGGGCTTGCCATTGCTCATATGGGTGGGGTTAGTTCTATGGATGTTTTTCACTAGTGGGAGTTTCTTTAGTGTTATGCATGTACTTTATATTGACAATTACAATGCTCATTTTTGGTTTACTGATGATTGTGAAATAAAGTTATCTGTATATTCAAATTTCTGTTACGCAATTGTGGTTTTGATTAAGTAGATTAGACTTGTTGAAGTTATACAGTTGGATCAGTTGGAAATAGGCATGAACAATCACATTTCACTTGTAATTTTCATGCTACACATCCACACTTGATCTATGTCATTGAGCGTGTTAGTACTCATCACCATGGATCTTCCTACCATGATTAAAGTTGTAACGACCACCATGATTTGGTACAAGTGTTCTCAATGGACCGATTGTTCAGACGTTGGTAAAGGTTTGAGTCGTTTGACGTAACAAAGTTTACCGTGTCTAACTCCAAGCATGGTTTTAAACTTCGATTTCGTGTCTGGTTTTGGCCTAGGCCGAAATCGAAATTTCGAATGAATTGGTGGAAAATTTTCGAAATGATTGAATTGTTTGAAGAAAACACACATCAAAGCTTGAATTGTTTACGTCACGAAGAAAACAAAAATTATTCATCCTCGTTCGTCCAAGTTAACACTTCTTCACTCATCGTCCAATTGAACTCATCATCATTAGCCCCTGATGCATTAGCACCACTGTAACCTCCGGTTGATAGACCAGATCCACTGCTGCTTCAGATTGGTCCAAACTGCGCCGGCATCCAGTCCCTCTCAGCTAGCTCCTGCTGGGTCTGTTGCGAATCTAAGACCGCATGTGGATCTTGAACCCTCTTTCTCTTTTGTCTCGATATCTAGAGGGTACTCAATATTATCATTTGGTTCTGAACGCCTCTTGGTGGATGGAATCTAGATCTGTCCCTTATTCTTCGGTGGCTTGAGGGTCCAAATCTGAACTCCTTCGTATTCCTCGCTTCTTAATTACCTGCACATGACTATTTTGATCTCAGTCGGGGCCTTAAAGCACTCTGCTATATTAGGGATGCAACCAAAGAGGTGTTGCTTTAGTCGTGTAACACCTCCATTTTCGATCTTTTTGTCAGTATCTAAACTGTGACTTTTGCTTCTTTGCGTCCAAGGGTAACCTGTGCTGCCAACCTACGTCTTTTGGCTTCGAATCCTTGTGCGAAGGAGGTTGTGATGCCATCTATTTTTTTAATAATAAATACATATTAATTTACAAGTTGCCGTACCTGGCAACGAGATCAGACAAATCGGGCGGCAAGATTCGGCTCATCAAACGACGAATCTTGTGAATCCGACGAGATCCGACGAGTAGTTAAGGCGTCAAGGAGGTGCCTAGGCGATTTGGTCTGCTAAGGCGAGGCGATGCCTAGGCGATAAAAATATATAAAATTATATATATATATATATATATATATATAAAAAACTAATTTGTGATCTTACTTATAATATATTTCTATCTTTTAGATAAAGAAATGATTCAAATATTAATGTTTAGGATGTACATATTCCGGTGAGCTTCAAAAAGAATAATGTTAATGCTTTAAATAGAAAAATATCAACAATAACTAATATACAATGCAACAAACAAGAATGACATTTTCACACATCATCACAAAAAACATAATCTTAGAACCATAACCACAAACTGATAAACATAAAGCAAATATCATAACCAACGAACCATAACCATAAAGGTATACATTGCACAACTAAAGGTCCAAAATCATTAACATAATCATGATTGTGACCACATATTCCAATTTCCATCCGCATGTTGCCAAAAATAAAAATAAAAATCAAACATTAATCCTCATCAAGCATATCATGGAATAGTGCATCATCCAAATCATCATCACTCTCATTCCCATTTGAATCGTCCTTATCTGCCTCTTTGTTGTATTGCTCCTCATCAGCATCAGACTCGGACTCCTTTGAATCAAACAATGGTTCTTTCTCAACCACCCTTCGTGAGCTTTCACCTCTTTGCCGTTGGGATCTAGTGGTATATCTTGAAGGGAGGTTGTCAGCACAGGAAGCTTCTGCAACATGCCCCCATGTCAAATCTCCCTCTCTATGCACTAGCTCCTCATGCATACTTCTTGTAAGCCATTCCTTACAATCGTCTATGTCCTCCTATTCTTGAACCGCTCTACCAACTTTTCATTGTACCGGACATAAACTAGATCATTCAACTTGCTTTGCTCCAATCTATTCTTCTTTGTGTGGATCTAAAAAACAAAAATTCATCATTGCATAAATATAAGATTAGGAAAAACTATACAAAACTAATATAAGAAAATAAACATAACACAAATATCATCACAAACATGACTCTCATACTCAAAGGCACTCAAATTCCTTTCACAGCCACTTGTGCTACAAGTTAAGCTAAGAACACGACATGCTAGTTTTTGGAGATTAGGAGTCATGCACCCATAAGTTTTCCACCATTCAACTGTTTATCTTATAAAAATTTACACTAGATTAGTGTCATACCAAACTTGGTGTATTGGATAGCAAACATATTAACTAATGTTTACTATCTTGGCGGTATTGTTGCCCTTTGTCGGATTGCCGTCGGTCTTCCAAAAATACCTTCCACATTCCTATACTTCGACAGCTCACTATGTATAGTGTCTTGTTCTTCTAAGTCAGGGACAAGCCTATCAATCACATCGAACAAGCCTTGCATGACCTCTCCATTACCACCCATTGTTGGATTCAAATAGAAGAATTCTGGATTAAGGTAAAATCCGGCTGCATGAAGAGGTTGATGGAGTTGTGCATCCCATCTCCGATCAACAATCTCCCATATTGGCTTGTACCTATATCAATAATTCAATCATTATAAATTTAACAAACTTACACTTAAAAAGTTAAAAACTAACACAATTAAAGATCTAAAGACTTGCTTCCTCTTATTTCCTTTGATTGCTTCCTTAGCTCGGTTCATCGCTTCATAAATGTACCCCATGTGGGGTTTCTTCTCGCCATCAACCAATCATAGGACACGAACTAAAGGAGCCGATATCTTCATGGCATATACAATGCCACTCCAAAAGGAACTAGATAGGACGGTCTCCATTGCCCTCTTCCCCTTCAAATCACGGGGCCATTTTTATGTAATCCATTCGTCGCATGTAAATAACTTTCTTAAAGCATCTTTCTTTTTGTAGATACTTTGTAAGGTTAGAAAGCATGTTGCAAACCTTGTGACGGTCGAGTAAAGGAGATCACTATTCGTGGTATGCGTTTTTAATCAAATTTAGAACAAAATCATGATTATATATGAACCCACTAAGACTAATGGCTTTCTCCAAAAACCCCTTCACCCTTGGAAGCTCACCAAGATCTTCAAGCATGAGGTCTATGCAATGGGCTGCACAAGACGTCCAAAACAATGCTTTTGCTTCTCCATTAATAACTTTCTGCCTGTTACATATGTCAAAGCATTGTCGGTCACAACTTGGATCACATTTTGCTCTCCAACTTTTTCAACGAACGAGTCTAGTAACTCAAACAACTTCCTTCCAGTCTTCATATAGGACGAAGCATTTATAGACTCAAAGAATACGGTCCCTGCTTGATGAAGAATTCACTAAAAAGTTTATCAATGTCCTGTTCCTTCTGTCAGTCCATCCGTCGGACATAATTGTGCATCCATATGTCCCCCAAGATTTTTTAATAGGCATTAGAAGCTCATTGTTGTAACTCACCTCTTTCTTAAGTAATGGCACCCTTACCTCATGATAGCTCGGTGCCTTCAATCCCGGTCCAAATTGACCAATCGCTTCTACCATGGTCTTGAAGCTCTTTAACCTCACAGTGCTGAAAGGAATTCAAGCTTGATATAGCTGACGAGCTATGTATTGCACTGCATTCTCACACTCGCCCTTCTTTGTCACACTTTTAAGTATGGGTTGCTTTCCTTTCTTCTTCTTGTATGCTTCCGCCGGATTTGGGGCTAAGAAAGAGTCCATTGGGCCTTTTCTTTTGGGAGGTCTTGGAGCTCTAGAAGTCAAATTTACCTTTTCAGGTTCTTCATTGTCATCTTCTAAGCATACTTGTATCTGCTCCACTGATTCACAAGACGCCACGGCGCCACCATGCTACCATCACTCTTTGTTGAAGATTTCGAATTCTTTGCAAGAAATGCTCGAACTTCACCACGCACAGCTTCATGAACCTTTTCACACTTGGCCACATTACCACCATATTGGGCCAAGTGTATCTTGAGACGATATATGTCTTGAACTACCTCCTTTTAACAAAAGCTGCATGTAACCTTAATTTTGTCTTTTGGACTTTTAGATAAGCGTATTTCCACCCTACATCGCGAGATTTTACACTTCCGAATGCCATCTCTACAAAATTAAAACATCAAAAAAAAAAAAAAAAATTAAATAAGAGAGGTCTATAAAAATCAACTAATCAACTAATATTGCTATGTATCTTTAAGTGCATGCAGTACAATATTACTATGTTATGACATGCAAAATATTACGGCTCATTAATATTGCAAAAAATATGGGTGTAGATCTCTTTTTTAATAACTTAATATTGCAAACTGTCATTAATATTGCAGTCTTTCAAAATATTGCAAACTCTCATTAGTATTTACACTTTATTTTCTTGCAGATCTTTTGTTAGAGGGGGAATTAGATGGAGCTTAGGCCATCATACAATGACTTATCTTAAAAGGGCTGACTTTCATCCATAGCACAATAAATGGCAAGGCAATTGAACACACAAAAAAAAAAAACAGATAGGAGGATCCATGCCCCGTAGGCTGTGCCAACAACCACTTAAAAGCCAGAGTGGAAAATCAAAGAGGAACACCTGGTGGAGTCTTCTCCGCGTCAACCTCCGCCATGTCAATCTCCTGCTGGAGTCTCCTCCGCGGCTTCGCCCAGCCGCGTCAACCTCCACCAGCCTCCGCCAACCTTCTCGAAACCTTTCCATCAACCTCTGCCAGCCGTAGCACCGCCGCTCCAGCCCCAATCGCTGAAACCGTAAACCCGCGGGCTACAGCACACGAACTATAGGGAGGGGGGAGGGAAAATAGCGATCTGCGATACTTGCCCACCTTATGTTTTATTTTTAGTGCCGGGTTCGAACCCGACTCGTTTAATTTGACAACCCCAAGTTCGGGTTTTTAAAACCCGAAAAAACTGTGCCGCCTAGGCGGTGTCCATCTGATTTCGCCTAGGCGTCTGGGCGCCCGCCCAGCATTAGCCACTCACCTAGACCCCGCTTAGGCAGCCAGGCCCTTGATTAGGCGAGGCGATGGCCTAAGCGTGGCCTAGGGGACGGGACGCCTTAATAACTCTGGTTTTCCGGTGAATCTGGCGAGCTCCGACGACGAAATCCGACAATTTCAGTGAAATCGAACGAGACAACGTCGAACTCCGACAAAATCCGGTGACTCCGGTGAGGTCCGGTGTTAGAGTTCAACGATTCCGGCATGCTCTGGCCCTCCAACGACGAGATCCGGCGAGGTTTCGGTCGAAATCCGACAAAGTTGGGAGGTTTCGATCAAAACCAACCATCCCCCCTAAAGGCCCAGCCATTCCACGATTTTCTGAATCCAGCCCACTGGTTTTACAAAATCCGTACGATGGTTTCGGTCGAAATGTCCGAAATGCCGTTCGAAATCCAAACTTTAGCGAAATAGTAACGGTTCGACGTTTTGGTCCCCCAATTTGTTTCGAGACAAGCCTAAACTGAAATATTTCGCCAAAATTTTGGAATTTCGATCGAAATTTAAAACCACGACTCCATGTGAGAGATAATTGTTTGATTTCCTTAATGTGGGCCTATATAGGTCACGTGTTAGGCAAATGTGTCCGTTGAGACATGTATGAGCAATGATAGTTTGATGGGAAACATGATCAGGCATGCACATTGTTTTGAATCAGATAAGCTTTGTGTGATTTTCGAGGTTCAGGATCAACTCGGATGTGATATACCCAACTGTTGTGGCCCAGTCACTTTTTTTATTCTATTTATTATTGAATTTTCAGACTTATTTTATTAATAAATTTCTGCTAGGGGTGGCAATTCTTGACCCGACCCGCCAACCCGACCCGAACCCGACCCGAAGTTAGCGGGTTTGGGTTTGGCCTAAACGGGTTCGGGTCATAAACGGGTCGACCCGATTGACCCGTTTATTTAATGGGTCGGGTTCGGGTTTGTACTAATAACCCGATTGACCCGACTTGACCCGTTTAACAAATGGGTCGTGTCAACCCGACCCGACCCGACCCGAACCAACCCGAGCCAACCCGACCCAACCCGATCAAACCCGGCCCAATCCGACTGGTCTTTACCCAACCCGACAGGTTTACATGGGTTCTGTTGACCCAACCCGAGCCAACCCGACCCGACACGACCCGACCCGTTTAGTAAACGGGTTAAACGGGTCGGGTCGGGTCAACCCATTTATTAGGCGGGTCGGGTTTGGGTTTAAGTTTTTGACCCGTTTATTAAACGGGTCGGGTTCGGGTTGGGTGTTTTGCCGTTATACATATGTCTCAACCCGACCCGAACCCGACCCGACCCGACCCATTGCCACCCCTAATTTCTGCCCACCTGTTTTGTCTTATTTAGTTGGTTTTTAGTCGCATATTGCATGGAGATTGGAGACTAGTTGGGTAGTGACATGGTGGGCTATTTAAATTCCCCCATGCTATGAATTAATAAAATATGTGTTTTGTAATTGTGTTCCTGTGAAAGGATGCAACTTTCTGCTTTGTGGTGAAGCCTTGCAACCTTGGTGGTGAAGCTAGGTTTCCTTTCCTTCCCCTCTCTATTCTGGTATTTCTCTTTTTCTCATTCATCATGAAAATCTTTTTTGATCCATCTAAACCCTTGCTGAAAAACGAAATTCGTCATCGTTAAAAACCCTGAAAATAAACTGATAAAATCCATCAAAACCATGTCGATTCATCATTAAGAACTAGCCATAACAAGGCTATACCATTTCCCATCATTCCCACACAAGATCCACCAGTTTCCATCAGCAAAAATCTCGCAACGAGTATAGATTTTGTAATCCTTTGATATCTCCACATCCAACGGACGGGTTGCCTCTAAACTTTTACCATAACTTCCTTACATTTAGACCTACTTGCCCTCCAAGTTTCAAACCTATTCAAAAAACTGAATATAATGAAAATACCAAAATACCCCTCTGCTTTCTTGAAAATCTGCACATTCCCAAACCCAAATTTTTAACCTAAAACAAGGACCTGTGCTTTTGATAGGAGCCCCTTGCCGTCCTATATGTTAACGAGTCATGAGCATGACCAAGTCTAGATGCTTTTCTTGGGTGCACATAAGGTCATGCGGTGCACCATGAGTGAGTGTTGGTTAGCTTATGTGTAGAGCCTGTTTTTTAGGCCTCACATCGTCCTTATCTGTGATGGGTGGATAAGGGCATATGTGGTCTATAAATACGTGGCGTGGACCCCTCTCCACATAATTTAGTCTCTCTTCCTCGTGTGCACCCATCACATGTGAGATTTGGATGAAGGGCTCGGTATCGGAGCGGAAGTTGACGTTCGGTGAAACTTTCTCTAAAGTTCGTTGGCTTCCATTGATACATGCTCGCATAATCTTCTTTTTCTTCGATCTCCGTGTGATCCTGGTCACTTGACTTCATTTATGAAATCTTAACATAAGAAGCCTAAACTGTTCTTCCACTAAATTCCTAGGCTCCTAGAGGAGAAAGGATCTTATGTAAATTTTAATCATAATCCATTATGGATTCCTATTGTAATTAGGAGTCCTAACTCATTAAGGAATCCTTGTTGCAAAAGGAATCCTCGATAAATTAGAAAAATGTTAAAGGTAACCTTGTTGAATTTGCAATCCAGTATGGCCTATGTCTTCTAGTGGAAATTGGAATCCTATATAACTTCGGAAACCTCTAAAACAACTAGAATTAAAATTAAATCCTACAAATAAACACTAAAAAGTGTATTATGTAGACTCGACTAGGACTATGTAAATTCTAGATGTGATGGACTTTGACGATCGCCCAGATTTTTCAACAGACTTTAATTGCACCTGTTTATGTTGTCTGGTTGGGGATACTTTTTTAAGTTTGTTGTAGGAAGCAGACACAACTGTCCTCGCTGATTCCTGTTAGTGTAATGCATTTTTAGTCCACATTTCTTTCTGACATATTATATAGGCTACACTATTTCCATAGTCCCTCAAACTTCCTTCGGTTTCTTGTAAAGTTAACCTAATTTTTGTTTAATAATCTCCAACTGTATGATTGACACTTGGAAATATCTGTAGTTTTGAGCCTTTGGATGGGGTTGGGGTTGAGTTTAATGGCATGCGGCTGGGCCATCATAACAGCAGAAGCAACAGCATCAGTAGCAGCATCAGCAGCATAAGTAGCACATCCAGTGAAAGTGATCATGCAATGGCTGTTGGAGCTGGTGATCTTGAAGCAGATGCTGATTCTTTAACGTGTACACAGTCTGGTTTGTCTTCAAACGACCAGTTTGAAAACAATGGCCACAAAATGGTATTGTAGACTTCGCTATTCATATCTATCCATGTCTTACTTGAATTTAGTGACTAAAAGTTTTCGGTTATGAACCTGCAACTTTCTATTGACAGCTGCTGTTCTTATTTCATCTCCTTACATTGAAGAATTTGTATACCTTTTGGAAGTGTATGCTAAGTTGTGCTGTGGTGCGTTTTTATTGGAGAATTCCTGGACTTTAGCGCTGGAATTAATCCAATATTCTTTTTCTGGTGGAAAAACATCATATTCTATACCAATTGTCTGTGGCACCATTGATGCAGGAGCCTCCATGGATCAATCAAAGTAGTTAGCTATAGGGCACTTACTGTACCCAAATTTGAGTTAATTTATGCAAATGGATGGAGGTTGACACGTGTTATTGGTGTGTTAGGGTAGGGTTAGCTTCATTCTAAGTTAAAAGAGCCTTTTCTAATTTTTCTCTCCTACCCCACTTCCGTGCACTAAGTCTCTCCCACATACATATGTTTCCCTTCATGAGTTTTCTTTGAAAAGTCTACAGTCCATGACATGAGTACCTCTCCCCTACTTTCGTTTTTTTTTTTTGTATTTCTCTATCGTTAAAATCCTTGTAAGGATAAAAAAGGAATTTTGGACTTGTTTTCTCTTGGGGTATAATAGTAGTCCTAGTTATTAGCTTTGACTCTTGTTTATTTTATATATATGGAGTATCAAAAAAATCTAGCTTTGCTGATTTTGTTATATCAGAGCCAATTGTGCCTTCTCTTCTCTTTTTTTTTATTGTCTCTTCTATGCTGTGGACGAATTCATGAATTACTCATATAAATTTGGCCTTTTCCCCCATCCTTCGATCTAGGGATAGTATTTGATTTTATCAGATGCACTCACATACTTCTCGAAGATTGCTCTCCCCCAAAAGTAGGCAATGGAATTTATAATGAACAACCTAGTAAGTCTTGTCCACTTATCACACATGATAGTCGCTCGACTCACACGATATTGCTCTAAGACCTCCTTCATACTATCAATATATTCCCTGATCTCCTCTTCATCTAATAATTCATCATGTTCTCATATGGGGTAGATGGCTTCACACCTCTTCCAGTCTTCTGTATAGAGTCAACCATACACTTGAAGTGTGGGCTATAGGCATCATTAGACGGTATATGGCAAATAGTGAAGAACTTGGGGTGAATATCCCCATCTTCTCTTTCACATTCCCTCCACTCCATGCATTCTTCAACCTTTCCTACCTCCCATCTGATGATATATAAAGGGATGGGTCAATACTCAATAGGAGGATTTGGTATCCTCACACTAGCACTACTGAAGAGATGCTACTCCCCCTGCTCGTGAACTATTGCCATCTCCACTTGGAGGCATGCCATCATCCCCTAAGGCTTTGCTGCACTTGAAGGCTTTGCAATTGATCCCTTATTACACTGATCTAAAGCTCACTGAATGACTTCTTTGTCGTTTGCTCTCCAATAAAGTATAGTGACCGGCATGGAATGTAGCCCTCTCGTGCTCAATCTCTCAATCAGGAGGACATGGAGCATCATTATCTGACTCCATAGCTGATGTAGGAGGTCAATCCAAACCCTGTTGGACCTCTTCCTTCCATTGTACCTTTTTTTCCCTTCCCACTCTACAACCAGTTGTCTCATTAGTTTTGTAAGCTGCATCTTAACTTTCGGTGGTACATTTGGACAATCTTTCACATTTTTGAAGTCTCCTGCCAGGTAGGGTTTCAACTTGGATATCCCATCACTATTTGATTTGTGCCCACAATAGTTGCAAATGAATTTTGTCTTGTCACCTGCAAGGCTGCAACTCAACTTTGCGTAATTACAAATTGGATCAAGCCTCCTTGTTTGTCTCGGGGCGCATCCACTTTTTAAAACAAGCAACTCTAAGATGGGAAAAAACTTGTAAAATACATGTAATTTTGATTTTTGATAAATTGTAGTATAATAGGCAAATTAACCTAGAAAACTAATACAATCATTTAGAAGTTTTAGATTTGTAAATATATTTAATGGGCAATTCTATGGTACCCACTTCGGTATTGTATCGAAATTCATAGGGACCATCCGATGGCCCTATGGTGGATCTCAGGCATCCACCTAGGGTTCATCCCATGGTCCTAGAATAATGCTCCCACCACTAAGATGCATGGAAAATGAGATGGATGGTGGAGATGGGTTCGGTATGTTACTGAATTTTCCAATTCAGTACCGTAGTGGAACCCATATGTAATTGTTAATTAAAGTTTTGAAGTATTCAATAACTAATGTTTTTAGGCCAAAAACTTCATGTAGATCGAATGTCTAGTAGTGACATACTAAAATTTCATTGGGTTCAAATAGTTGAAAACCCATAATTACACGGAATCTCAATTGATTTCATGTTAACTACATGATAAACATGTTGAATAGCATTATATTTGTTGCACACCATGTTTATCATCTAATTTTATTGAAAATCTTAACCGAGTAAAAAAAAGGGATTTGAAAAAAAACCTTAATGTTAAAGCTTTGAAAAATTCCCAATCCACTAAGAGAAGTCCCAAATCCACCAAGAATAAGTTATGGAGTCCTTATATTAGGTTTAGAAACACATATCTAACACAAAATGAAAGATAAGGGGGGAAATTGATTTTTGTTGATAACTTCATATAAAGTGGTGAGCTATTTTGGCGATAGAATGGGGATATATCAGATTTATAAACGATATTGGCAATAAATGGGGTTTCCGACAAAAATCAGTGATATATCGGAGATTTATTGATACTATCACGTAAAAGGGGGAATAAGGGGGTTCCGTCTTGCCAGGCAGCGATATGATGATAAGTCGGCGATTTATCGCCTATTATCGACGATATTATAAACCATACTATTACTAGCCTTTGAATGATGTTGCTTCTTATGTAGGGACATGAGTACAAGCATACACCACTTTTCTCCCACACATATACGGATCGTGTGTTGGAGTACATACAACAATAAATTTACACATTCGTGAGGAATTAGAATGAGTTTTTAGATATATGGTGATGTGTGATTTGTGTACTGTAAGATTAGGTCAAACTACCATCAACTTTCTCAAATATTCTCATTGGCACAATTTATCTAATGTCTTTAGTTGCCACTTACCATCTAAACCATGACAAGTACTTCATCAGGTTGATGAATTTAGTTGTTCAGAAGATTAAGGAGATTATAACACATGTGGTGGGGACAATGCACCTGTACTTACACATGATTTTTTGCCTCTTGTAAGCTTGCTGAAGTCAGATGACAAGTTGCACTACAAACACTTTGGGACAAGATTCACATATTTTTTTGTTTTTTCCTTTTTTATTTTTGTTCCCTTAGGGACCTAGTTTAAAATGTAGCACTTCTGATGTATTAGTTGGGGAATGATGGACGAGACAATGCATTCAACCTAATTAAGAGAGCCCCAATACAATTAAATAGGAAAATGATATAAACATGTCCAGTATGTCCCCTTCTCGCAACCTGCACCCTTTGGTCACCATTCGCCCACCACCGCTTTCCGTGCGACCCCGACTCACCAAATTCTTGCGCAACTAGACAAACTTCAGCCTAGTGACCCACAATTCAATTGCGACTCGTGACCTTCAGTTGCAATTCTTCGACTCTGACGACCAATGGTACATGTCTGGCATAGACCACTGTATGCGCAAACGTGCTATATGCTGGATTCGCTGACACTAGCCTCTTCCGTTTCACCTTTAACAACCAACCACCGACGATCCGTCTTTGCTCCAGAACACCACTACCAACCCTTCGGTTGTGTGAATCCAACATGCCCGACACTCGACACCCGATCAACCACGATGGATCTACAATTGACCTCAACCAATGTCGCAAGTGACCTCCCGTCACCGGCCTTTGGCCTCACGGTTTTCTCAGTTCTCTCTCAATCTATTTGGGATCCGTCTCTCCCCATTTGCTATCATTCTCTCTAAATCCGATCCCAACAATTATTAAGGTTCATTCTTTTTACTTGTGCATGCTTCCGTAGATTCGTTCACGTAATGTCTCTCTTCTTCAGAGTGATGATTTTTCTTCTGTTTTCATAATCATTAAATATTCCTAGTGATATTATGAGGTTTCTTAAAATCCTTACTTGCATACAACCATGTCCAAGGATTTTTAAGTTCTTCAATGTACATATGTTGGATCTTGTTCCCCTTCATGTGAGGAAGATATACATTTGGTAGGTTTGTAGAATCAAGAACTACTATGGTGGTCCAAATTATGGGTCTAATTTTCTTGCTCATACCATTAATTATGACTGTTGCATTGAATATGACAATACCTTTGCCATTATGGAGATAAAGTTTACGCATGCCTAATCAATATCCAATTTTGTTTGTAGCCATTATGAAAAAGGAACATATTTGTCATGATTATTTCTCTACATAGTTCTAGATGTGTCCTATCTTTTTCCTTGTGCATCTTTCATGTTTGTTGCCTTGACAATGCTATCTAAAAGGTTCAGTGGTCTCCTCGTGCTTGATCGGCCTAGAGCTTTGTTGGCTTTGCTCCCCACATGAAGCTTTCCCTTTGACATTTTTGTTCTTCGCTATATTGATGACATGATCATTATTGGTGATGTTGGTTCCAACATCGCTTATTTGAAACATCTCCAACGTAATATGATTTTATGAAATGATCTTATACCATTTTAGGACAATGATGTTTTCATATCGTTGTGGGTACTTTTGTTGCAATAAGATGACTATTACAGTATTGATAAGTGTCATTTCTCTCCTGTACTCGCAGCACTTGTTCTTCGACGGACTCATCCTTCTTTCCTATTTTTGTACTGTGGTCGTCTTATTTGCTTGACCATCTTCCTGACATTGCACTTTTTAATGATCTGGTGATCCGGTTTGTTGGTTCTTCTCTACACCCTATATGCAACTTCCATATGACTATCAAATACTATTCAGCAACTTTGCCTTGTGACTGTTATGGTAAATGATTACCTATGCAATAATAACTAAACCAGCCCTTTTGAAACCTCTAAACGTGCTACATTTAACATACGCATAAAGCATAAATCCAGCATTGAAAAAATACAAAACCAATTATGAATGACATCTTTGCATGTGTGCCTGCTGCATCTGGATCCTTTCCCTTTGGCGGACTTTTGATTCATTGCGTCACATCAAGGTTCTGTATTTTTCTCCAATGTACAATTTTTTTTTGCAAAATATTGTGAAATAATTTTTTTTTGAGGGACCAAAACAAAATATCCTCTTAAATCTCATCCGGTTTGAAAATTGCAGTCATATTTGAGATATCACGAAATATCGATCGAATTATTCCCCAGGTCAAACCTTCGAGATATACCGCGACACATTGGGCCCACTGCACATGGGGCGACAAAAAAGGCTCACCAAAAGAAATTCACAAGGTCCTGTCGGCAGATGGCGAGCTTTATATTTCACTAAAATTTCATTGAATTTCGCTAAATTTTAACAAAATTTGACAAAATTTTGCCACATCTACTTATTTAATGGGACTGTGGCAGTGCCCATTCTCTCAATGTTTTACAGCTTGTGTGTATGTATTTCTGTTGGTTTTGGAGCTGTAGGTGGTGGTGTAATATTTCTTTAGGTCCTAGCATATATTTTAGTGGGTTTACATACAAAATGGATCATTTAATCAAATCTTCCATTATTATTTTTTATATTGTTGTGCATCCGCATAACATGCATAAAATACCTGGCATGCTACGTGAGCTCTAAACCCCTAGGCCCTAGATTGGGTAGAAATATTATCCAAATGTTCCGAAGTGTGTATCTATGCTTGATTTATGATTATCCAGTGTTTCATTGAAAAATCCATCTAAAATCAATATTTTCACCATTTCTATAAAACTGCAATATTTTCACACTGTTGAATATTCTACCCAATATTTTCATACTCTAGAGTGTCGAAGTATTGGTTTTATCAAAATTTTGAACCTTGTTTTATCAAAATTTTGAACCTTGTTTTTCAGTAGCAAATTCATTAGAGGCATATACGCAAATTCCTCTATATCTGTCTTTAGAAAATGTGAATCAAGTCTGGTATTATGACTTGCATAAAGGACTTGCAAGTTGCAAGTTTATCTTCAATTGTGAATGGAAGGCTATCAAAATTCAAAACCCATGAATTTAACGTTTCGTGTCTATGGCAAATAGATGTTTCTAATATTGTATTGTGCGATGAAAGGTGGAAATTATATTAATTTTATTTATGTCCTAGATAATGAAAACAATCTGTCTTCAGACAAATTCATCATTAAGTTGACCTTATGCATTACTGAACGATCTTGATGAACATATGCTTCAATGTAGGTTTCTAAGCGTCCCCGAACAGGCATAACAGAAACATATGGCCAAGCAGGCACTGTTGTAAATGCAAATATCCAGGATGCCTACAAGTCTGAATACAGTGCTGTAGTGAACAATTCAGTTACGGTTGGAGCAACAAGTGTTCAGGTTGGCTCTCATTGGGATTGGGATGATGATGACAGAGGAATTGGCATGGATGTTCTCCTCTCTGAGTTTGGAGATTTTGGTGACTTCTTTGAAGATGATGTTCTGGCTTTTGGTGAGGTATGCTTTCATCTTGGCATTGATGATATTTAATGTACACGCTGCTCGGTAACATGTAAGCTTATTCATTAGCAATTAAATAATGCAAAGTATCCATTAGTCCCTGCAAGTCTATGTGTACTATTAATGTTTACACCCTATATATGGCTAAAATTTCACTAGGGAAATACTAAAGTTCATGTTATTTTTGTTTGGGTAATAATCAATATACCTATGACCAATTCTGTCTGTGTCTTGGACTCTTGGTACATCAAACCACATTCTTTAAAAGAATTGACTGAATAAATAGCATGAGACAAGCACTTGTCCTTTGCTGTTGATAAGTTCTTTACAATAGTGTGTTTCCTTAATGAGATAAGAATTATGAAGGAATATGAGACTTCTTGACATCAAATGAAATATGTTCTCATTAATTTTGGCAAGTTCTTTCAGCATGTTTTTTTTACTTTAGCTTAGGCGAGGTCTTTCCGTCATGATGTACTGGAATTAACTCACTTCTGATTTGCAAAGAAGTAGTTTATTTAGAATTCTCTGTAATTGAAGATTTCGAAGTAATGGTAGACAAGTAATATCAATTCCTGATATTTTTCAATTTATACTACATTTTTTTTCTTATATGCAGTTTTATTTATTTTTTGATTACTGTGATAGAGTTTTTGGTTTCTGCCACTTAATATATGCTATATGTATGGAGTATAATTTGCCTTATCTATTATATAAAGCAACATGCTATAATGCATTGGCTGCGAGCTGTGCATGAAGCCATCTCCTGCCTAAAAGGAAACAGCAAAATGCTGTATACCTGGGAAAATAATAAACCAAAAGGAGAAAGTTGTGCTCGCCTTCCAATGCTTCTATCATTGTCTCATCAATCTCTACAGAGGTGAGACTTTCATAGGAAGTAAGCGATAAAATATAATCCCAAAGAAGGGGTTATAACACATGACCGCTGTATAAGTCTGCATGAAGCATTTAGTCTTTCGATATGTAATATGTAACTTCCAAAAAGTATTTTTTGATATAGCTACTCAAACTTGGATATCTAATAAGTTTTCGTTGCTGTAACTATCTCTTAGACTATAAATTTACAAAAAGCCCCTAAGTAGACTATTTCTCAAGGTTCTAAAAAGCGCTAGGCGCTAGTCGGGCGGTGGGGGGCCGCCTAGCGCCTAGGCGGGGCCTAGGCGGCGCCTAGGTGTTTTGCCTTTTTTTTTAATTATTTTAATTATTATTTTGATATTATATATATATATATATATGTTTAAAGATTAATATAAGTTCAAGATTATCCCAAACCATTATTTTAAAGAACAAGTATATAACCATAATTCAAGATTGAGTGATTAACAAGAACAAAAGCAAACATGGTCCGCCTGGCCAGCCTCAGCCCGCCTGGCCAGCCTCAGCCCGCCTAGCCCACCTGGTCCGCCTGGCCAGCCTCAACCCGCCTGGCCCGCCTGGTCAACCCCAGCCCGCCTGGCTCGCCTGGTCCGCCTGGCCAGCCTCAGCCCGCCTAGACCGCCTAGGCGGCCGCCTTGCCCCGCCTATACCGCCTAGGCGGCCGCCTAGCTCCGCCTGGGAGCTTGGCCGCTTTTCTGGAGCGCCTAGGGCCTAGGCGAGGCGGTGGGGGGCCGCCTAGCGCCTAGGCGACCGCCTAGACCGCTTTTTAGAACACTGCTATTTCTTATCAAAGGATATGGCAATATTGTTATTGTCGACATTGTAAGGCTGGGGTCCTGAGAATTAAGCTTAAGCTATGGATGGGGTGGGATATAAAACATATTCCATACACTTGTATATAAATTTCTCACTTTGTAATTTATTTTTAAGGTAGAAGTAAATTACAAAATGCAACTTTAATTTTCATTAATAGACAAGCCCCTCTTTTTGTAATGTATTGCTAAAAAAAAAATACTACAAACTACACCCCGAACGTAGATTATTGATACACTTCTTGAGTTTAAGGTTATGTAAATGATACCTACTCTTTAAAATAATTGTTAGGATACTCTTGAATTTATAGTAATTTAAAAATATATATATATATATATTATAAATAATATCAAAATAATAATTAAAAAGCCAAAACGCCTAGGCATCGCCTAGGCGGCTTGGTGCTAGAAAGACACCCACCGCTCGACTAACGCTTAGAGCATTTTAGAACATTGGATGCAATCGGGTTCTTTAAACTATAATGTGTTGATTTAAGCAATTTCAGAGTTAAAATAATACCTACACAAGTTTACTTTAACAAAGGTCAATAACTAGAACTTGAAGAAGTAATTTCAGATTTTATAAATAACATTCAACAATGAAATACATAACAATATCTCCAATAGATGACAATAGTCTCAAACAAAATAAGGATCTAAGTAGGAGATAATCTAACATATGAGAATCACGAGAAACCAATATTGATCAAGCTCAAATAAAAAAAAGCAAAGAGGCCAAAGTAAAGGAACCATTACCACATGAAGATACTGAGAGACGATTTAAACCGTGTTTTGGCCAATATCGGCCGCTAACAAGAACTCCGTGCAGATGAAGAGGCGGAAGAGTCATGGTCCGGAAGGTAGGTGTGAAGAAGCCGAGATGAGTCAATCTCTGGAGAAGGAAGATCCTCGCGCTAATCTCTCGCGACGTCGTTGAAGGCGTGATGGCGAGGAAGAATCTTGCGGGAAGAAGAGTCAAGGAATCAGAGATGATCCGTAGTAGAGGACTCTCGAACAAGTAGACAAGCTCCTTCTCGAATTAGGGTTTCATTCCAACATTATTCAATATCTTGTAGAGCTTCATTAGGGGGGGCGATTTTATAAGAGAGGAGGAAAGAAGAGAAGAAAAGAGACAGAGAGAAAACACCGTACAAGAGAGGAAGAGGGGTGGGCGCGCGCGGACTGAAACCCGCCTGTACAAATGGAGGAGAGAGGAAATTGGGGGAGGTGGTGGCTCCTTTTGAGGCCTCTTTGGTCCTATTTTGAATTTCATCTGTTGAGATTTTATCCCAACTTAAAATTCTACGACTACAAATAAACTTATTAATGAGTCAGTTCGCCTTCTATGGCTTGAACTCGATGCAAACATGCTCTTTCACCTACCCAAAGCAAAAATTAAAAATTTAATATCCCCACATCTGAGAGTCCGATTTTCATCAAACCAAAAACATATTAAAGATAATAGAAAGGGCTTTCCATCAAGCCAAGCGTGCTCCGATTTGATTGGGAGCTAATATATGCGATCAACTGTGAAAATTTGCACGCACGACCTCGTCTGCATCAGCTGGTAACTATGAAACAGTTGGTGTACACAAATTTCCAAGTGTCGCTTGATTTCCACTTTCGTTGGAATAGAATATTAGTCAAATTCCTTCGAGCGCTCTCACTTGAATTTACCCCCGAATGTTCTAGAATAGATCGTTGGGGTTCTTCATTGTTACGAACGAACGAATGATAGAACTAATGCCGAATCCCGAGCTTCAGCTATATAAGGATGCCTTCATTTGTTGCTGGAATTTGTATATTAGCCTTGGTCCACCATCTGATCTAGTTGGATTAAAAATTGAAGGATGATGGGCTCCAAATGGTAGGCAAATACCGTTCCTTGAGGAGCCTAAGGATGATAGGCTCCTTCATGGTTAGTGATGCTGGCTCTAGAAATCGTCAAAACGTGGGATCAAGGATCAAAATCTCGAAATAAATATCGAAATATTGTGAAATATCACGGTTTTATGAAACCTCGACACAAAATATCATATGCTGTGTCGAACGAAATGGGATTCATGAGAATATTGCGATATTTCGCACGATATATTTGTCGGTATGAAATATCGCGATTTATCGTGCCAAAAAGACACCGAGACACAAATTTTGGGAGATTCTGCCAAATTTCGTGATTTTGACACCGAAATGTTGGGACTGACTGGTTATAAACTGAAAGCAAAACTTGATAATCACCTTATATTTATATAAATTTACATTGTTTACGTCACGTAGAAGAAAATCACTCATCTTCGCTCGTCCAAGTCAACTCTTCTTCGCTTGTCCAACTGAACTCATCATCATTAGCCCCGGACGCACCACTGTAATCTGTGGCTGACGTACCAGGTCCTTTGCTGCTGCACTCGGCATCCAGCTTCTCTTAGCTCACTCCCGTTGGGTTCGTCTCGAATCAAGACTGTCTATTGATATTGAGCCCTCTCCTTTGCTGTCTCGATATTTGGCGGGTACTCGATATCATTATCTGATTCTGCACAACCCCTAGTGGATGGAGTCTGGATCCATCCCTTCTTCTTTGTTGGCCTAGAGGTCCGAATTTGAACTTCTGTGTATTCCCCGATCTTTGATAAAGTGCGCATGATTATTTGACATTAGCCGGAGCCTTCAAGCACTTTGCGACATCGGAGAAGCAGTCGACGAGGTGTTGTTTCAGTTGGAGCCTTCAAGCACTCTTCGTCGAAATTAAGCCGAAATGCCACCTCAGCCTGGACCCACTTGTTTCGGTCGAAATATCACCGAAATATTATGAAATTCATCGAAATCCTGCGAAATGCACCGAAGTCGCCTTAAGTACAGACTTTTGGGGTTTCACACAAGTGTTTCGTTTTGGTAGTAGCCGAAACCGAAATTTCGGACCGAAATATCATGATTTCGGTCGAAAATCTCCATCCATCCACGAAAGTTGATTGGGTAGAGTTTCTATAACCATACCTTACCTAAACCTTATTTCAAGTACAAAATCAGTACCCATACCTTGTACAATTTGGCTTCACATTTCATAAATTTTCTTCATTTTTGCTAATAAATACAGTGTTAGTTGTTTGTAGCAAAAGAGATAAGAACAACAAATAAAGGGGGGCTAGAAGACTCATAGGAAAATACTTTTTATTTTTGTATGAACGTGAGGCATAGGGGAATCAAAGTCACGTAAGGGAGGGGAGGAATCCTTCTCCTCGGTGAAAGGAGTCATGGAACTCCTTCTGCTGGTGGGGCCTGGCGGGGGAGACTCTTGGATTTTCTTTCTCAGGTTGAGTATATGCAGTGTCAAACTACTTTCTTCTTTGACCTAAATTATGATCTAGTCTTAAACCGCTAGTAAATTTTGAAAGATTATTGAAAATTAAATTAGGCATAGTAAATGACTCAAGATGACTTCCTAACTACGCCCAATAGCCTCTGAACTTACTCAAAATTAAAGCGCTATAAGTGCCCATATGAATGCTCCTGCATCATGGTCAAGTTGACAGAATATTTTGTATTTTTTCAATCAAGATTTGAGAATGATCTGTACAATCTGTCTGGATGCATGATGTTTTTGTTTTCCTTAGTTGTTCTCTGTTTCAAGTTCTGTTAAGTATTAAAATTAAGGCTAATCTTGTTAGAATGCTAAAAGCCACCTTTTATATAGCCCCCAGGTACTGCTGAGTCTCAAGCCCTTATGTTTCCAGCTGCTGATTGTGGAGATGTCAGTGGCAGTCCTTGTACAGGAGGAATGGATATACCGGATCAAAAATTTTCACCTGTTGGTCTTACATCTCTTGAGGGTTTTAACCAATCATCTGTGACACTTACAGAGGATGCTCGAAATGTATGTATGGAATTTGCGAAAGATGGCAAGCCTTCTGTTGCGGGAAGCAATTTTTCAGCTCCCTCAGCAGGCGAATCTGAGTATTTAACCAAAGCTGAAGCTATGATGACATTTGCACCGGAGTATGCTGCTGTTGAAACCCCTACTAGTGAGTTCTCAATGTCAATTTTTAGAAGCCCATACTTACCCACTTCTAAAAAGGTTGAAAGTTCACATTCAAGCTCCAGTGCATATGTATATAGTGCAGCACCACCTTCTCCAAGCATACCAGAAGAAAAGTCTGAAATATCTGCAAAAGTAAAAGCCGGTGCTATGGTGAATGATGTGCGTTCAAAGTCTTGGGAATTATATTCGCAAGTACAGAGCAAGATGGACAAGTTTGACGATAGATCATTGAAGAATGATTTAGCTGCTTGTAAAGGAGAGACACCATCTATTGTCTCTGGCCTTAACTCATCAAGGGCTGGCGTGAGTCCCCAAAGGCAGAATGGCAATACATTAGATGCAGGACATTTCCTGTTGTCTCTAAAGCCCCTGCTTGCTTCAGAAATTGAATGTTTCATGTTCCAAGCTGCTATGTGCAGGATAAGGCATACACTATTATCACTTAGCAATCGAGTTCCTACTGGATTGAGCAAGCTAACTGGAAGTGCTAGTGCTAGATTGAGTCTGGTGCCATGTAACTCCAGCACCATGACAGACATGATGCCTAGTATGTATGAGGTAAAGAAGAAAGATTCCACCACAGTAAGATTTGCTGGTGATATTGATGGTGGCTTGTTTGATGGGCCCATTAATGCGCAGGTGGGTGTCTGGCGCCCTGTAGGAGGTCCTAAAGGGACAAAGAATTCAAATACACGACCCACCGAAAATCCTTCTTCTTTGTCACATAAGGCTTTGCATGACGATAATTTAATCATCCACGGGCAAAGGACGCCTCTTCAGGAGATTCTTGATGCCATGGCCTTGTTAGTCCAGCAATCTACTTCATTTGTTGATATTTCACTCGATACGGATGATGGCGATGGTGCCTATTGTTGGCTTGCATTACAAGAGCAGCGGAGGCGTGGATTTTCTTGTGGTCCTTCTATGGTTCATGCAGGTTGTGGTGGACTCTTGGCCGCTTGCCATTCTGTGGACATTGCTGGTGTTGACTTGATTGATCCACTTTCTGCTGATGTAAGCTACTCATATATGCCCTGCTTAGATGCTCTGTTAATCAATAATACTGCATATTCTTCTTATATTTTAATTCAATTTACGCTTATATCACAATTATTCTCTTCCGAAGTTTACAAATATTTCTATCCTATCACTTTCGATAAATCTAGTGAATTATTGAAGGTGTGAACATAACCAATTAGTCTTGAACGGGTAATTCTCAAAACCTAATCATTCAACCCCCCCAATTTTTTCATTCAGTTGCTTATTTTGTTAAAATTTCCCCAAGGAATATTTCATCCACCTGCACATCATCTTTCTTGTTATATGTTTCTCTGCAGCAATTTTGGATGGGTTCGATTGAAAACACACATTGTCATCTCTATTCTAAAAGCTTTACTACTTGAAGTGGGTATGTGGTTCACATGGCTTGCTAAGCCTAGTTGAGCTAAAGGAAGTTAATTCAAAAAAATTCCGTCTCATTTTGTTGGGTGTCCAATTAATCACCATCATCCAATTTATTAAAGTTCAATTAATAATTTCTCTAGTTTATTAAAATATCTGAGTATGTTTGAGTTTTTATGTGTACTTGTTCAGTACATGACTAATTTTATGGGTTTGTTTGGTACAGATGCTGAAGCATTCCTGGTTTTTGCAAAAGCTATCCATATGTCATTGCACTGGTCCCTTAGTTATACATTTTTCCTTTCCTTTAGTCAAATAGAATGTAATGCCTTATTCATCAAGTTTGGTCACAAGGATCCATTTTTCTATATTTTCCATTCAAGGTCAATTGTTGCGGGATAGAAAGTTTCTTCAAATCATCTCACAATGACTTCAATCCACGGCTTCTTTAGATTCTTGAATTCTTCCCCCCATCTTTCAAATCTTTAACCTCATCTTTAAATCTTTCTTCCAATTGGGGTTTTAGCTGGCCTATATTGCTTATATGAAGACCATCCAAATTGATTTTCTTGTTTTTTATCCTATATTGTGGCTCTTTGTGGCTTAGTCTGTTATACTCGTATCAAGCTCCAGTATTCCTACTTTTGTATACACCCGCCTCAATCATACTCATCTAGTGATCATGATCCTTCCTTATAGTCTCCTCACATTTGGATTAATACAATAAACTTGCTTTTATTAATAATCTTGGCTTTGAAGAATATCTTTATTTCTCCAATTTGGAATTGTCTTCAGAAATTCTTTTTTTAAAAGTTCATTCTTTTAAGGGTAAAACATCTGTCACTGCAAGTGTTTCAAATTTTTCCTTGCAACTTCTAGCAATGTTTGTGTTTAGCCTTTTTTTGGGTCACATCCAATATAAAGCCAAACCAATCTTTTATTTGCGGCATTTCAGATTGTTGTCACGCATGCACAAAATATGCAACTTGGTTACGTATTAACATATAGCAGTATATGTAACTTCTTCTGCAGTCGTTTTGTTGCTTATCTCACCTAAACTTACCACACATCTGCTTTAACATTCTTTTTTTATGACGTTCATTTATATGCACTTGTTCACTGAAAATTTTATTTTCTTAATTCTAAAAGGTACATAACAATCATAGTATACCTTAAAACACCACTCATATCTATCCGGCATGATTTAATTGTATTAGATGTTTAAACAACTATTAGGGAAAATCTTGGAATCTCCTACTAGCACATAAATGACATGCATATGAAGAAACTTTGTGGTGAGATGTTATGTTTGATGATCAAATACTAGATTTAATTCTATTGACTTCAAGGAATGGCAAATAAAAATGTAGACTTTGAAGATACAAGATAGCTAAGTATAGTGCCGAACCTAAGCGTCATTTAGTTGCTAATGTAGTACAATAGGATGATATACGGTTGTTTGATGTTATTTTGATTAAAATCAATGGTGAGATGTTGATGTTGAGAGATGATATAAAAGGTTTGACTTCATGGAATGGCAAGTAAAATTATAGTCTTTGAAGATACAAGATGGCTAGTTACAGTGCCGAAGCTATGCATCATATAGTTAATGTAGTACAATAGGATGACATACCGATGCGGTTTGATGTTATTTTGATCAAAATGAAAGAACTTGAATGATGTTGTCGTTGTCTAGTCTTTTTGCTTCCCTATGTGTAAATACTTCCTTCTAATAGCTAACTTAATCAATATCTTCCTTTCCCTAAATAGTTCTTGAGAATTTAAACTTTTATAATTACAAATGATTCGAAGATTATAAGGGGCAAAACCACCACCTGATGTTCAAATATTCCTTATTACATTTTTGTATCAATTACGAGTGGCATCAATTAAGGACAAGATAATGGAAAATAGATTAAGATGGTTTGGCCATGAACAACGCATAGTAGAGACGGCCCCGATAAGGAGAGGGTCCTAGATTAGTGTGAAAGGTCCAAGGGGGATGGGAAGACCAAGATAACATTGATGGAAGTTGTTAGAAAAGACTTCGAAAAATTTCCATGGCAACATCTATAGCCCTAAATAGAAATGATTGACAAAGAAGGATTCATAAAGCCGACCCCAAGTAGATACGACATTGTTGGTTATGGTATGTTTCATATCAATTACTTATAAAGTGTATTCTTCTACAGATCTACCAAAAACAATTTGTTGCAGAACGATATAGATGAATATGACGTGGACGTAGATTAGCAGTTATTCACGCATGCATATGGTCCAGAAGACTATACGGTGATGTTGGATGAGTTGGACTTCAAGTTTTTTGATTATTTGTGTTTTCTAGGTTTGGCCGGTCCATACTGGTTTTTACAGGTTGAGTTTGGGTTTACTTTTAAGATCGATTCTTTTTTGGGTCAGTCTGAGTAGTTAGGTTTTGTATTTCGGACCATGTTAGGGTCAATCATAACCCAAGCCTTGACTTGCCTTTGATATTCCTACTTATCGGAAAAGACGTGATTGAGTATAGAGCACAAATCCAAGCTTTTGCTCAACCAAGGAATTGGGTATAAGTTTCCTGATGGTTTTCAACCTTCTGCCAAGTGCCAACCACTGATGTACTTTCCAAATATCTTGGCGAATGCTCGTAGGGTGATTGGAGGAAATACTCAATAGTTCAGTTAAATTTTTATCAAGTAAAGATGATAGCATCCAGGAATTGTTTGTTGTTCCATGTAGAAGTTGATCCTTTGACATGCGTATGATGTGTTGTGAACTTGTGTGTGATACTATTTAGGTGGTGATGCAACACATACTACATAAATCCTCTACTTTATCAAGCCATACTTAACTACATGAGGCTCCTTCCCATCTAAAGGGTTATGTGTGGTGAATGCGAGGGTCATAAGAAGATAAGGTTATGATTTTTCAGTGGAAGACTTTGTAGTATTTTACCTTCTAGATCTTTTTTTTTTGGCTATCACATCATTGAATCCTTCATGATTGATAATCTTTGCTTCATAAATTTGGGTTCATGTTGATGCATTTGTCATTGTCTTTATGTTTATAAAAACTGAAAAAGTTTTTTTTTGTTGTGTGCAAAAGTTTTTTTAGGGAAGAGAAACATATTTGGTGTTACGAAATTAAGAGAGTAGGAAAACACATCGGTACCAAATAAACGCCTACAAAATATGTTATCTCCGTACAACATTCTCTCTATACCATTCTCTCTTTACAACATTCCCAACAACATATATATTCTTTCTCTACAGCACTATCTACATCATATATCTTCTCTACAATATTCTCTCTCTAAAGCATATATTCCTTTTGTACATAATATATTCTCTCAACAACATTCTTTTTGTGCAATATTCTCTCTTTACAACATTATTTCACTACTTTCACTCAGAAAAAAAGAAAAAATCCCTCTCAAAAACATTCTTGCACTGCGACATATACTCTCTACAACTTTCTCTATATACTATTCGGTTACGACAACATTATATTTGCTTTCTACAATATTGTCTTTCTCTCCGACATTTTCTTTGAAACTCATATTCTCTCTCTGTACGACATATATTCCTTCTCTACCATTCTTTTTACAATATTGTCTCACTTCAACATATATCCTTACTGCAACATTCTTTTCAACATTCTCTATACTATATTTTCTTACTACAACATATAAACTCTCTCTTAAACATTGTTAACTCTCTTTAATTTTCGCTCTACAACATTCTCTCACTACATCAGGTGCTCTTGGTAGGATGTACCGTTGTTTGAACCCAAGTCTGAATGGAGGCCCGCTCCGCTGTGTTTTCTACTTCAATTTTTTGTTTATGTAGATAGAGTAAACAGCAATTCTATGTTTTGTTGATTTTTGAAAATTTTCTTATCAATTTTTGAAAACAAAAGACAAACATGTTTTGTGAGAAAAAAGATCCAATTTCTATTTTTAAAACAAAAAACGCGAAACAAAAGTGCAACCAAATATGGCCTTAATTATTTGATGTTGCAGTGACTTGACTTTGTGCGCCACTGGTAATACATTGCTTTTATCTTCCACAGGTTCAAATGTCATCTGTGATTAGTTTGCTGCAGTCAGACATAAAGGTTGCTTTGAAATCTGCTTTCGGAAATTTGGATGGTCCATTGTCAGTGATCGATTGGTGCAAGGGTCGCAGCCAATCGGGTGATTCAGGAGCCACAGCAGATGCATATCCTTTTCACTCTACTGTTGGTGAATCTAAAGAGTCTACAAGTACTGTTACTCTTGTTGGAGAGCCAATAAGCCCTCCCCAGTCCACTGGGGGATCATCTTGCACAAGAGGTACATTCTTCTGTACATACATGATTGGTTTCATAATAGCATTCATCCGGTTAATTAACTTAACCCATCCAACCACAGAGGGAGCTAGAATGGATGAATCATCCCAAAGAAGATCAAATCAAGAGATATGCAATGCAGATTTGGAACAGCAAAAGTGCTATTCTCGGTTCAAGCCAACCCTTTCAGTTCTCCCATTGCCTGCTATACTTGTTGGGTATGAATCGTGGTTTCATGTTGGTTTCATTCTCCAAATGTATTTTACTTTGAGAAAACCTATAATGACCATTCTATGGATAATGAACACGTATAATGCTCTATAGGTACCAGGATGATTGGCTGAAAATATCAGCAAACTGTCTACAACTTTGGGAAAAGGCTCCTCTTGAACCTTATGCTTTACCAAAGCCAGTAAATTTCTTACCCTGTTTTCAATACCGAAGAACAATTGTAGCATATGCCTCCGTTTGCTGTAGCTTCTATTACTTCTGCCGAAAACGAGTTATGTTTTTTGCTGATTTGCACATGTTTTCTTGTAGCTTCTTTGTTCCTCATGACTCCTTATTGATTTTTTCAGGTTACATACTATGCTGTGTGTCCGGATATTGATCTCCTTACTTCTGCTGCTGCTGACTTTTTTCAACAGTTAGGGACTGGTAAATCTGTTGTCTGGCTTTTAATATTAAAATATGTTTGCTTCTGTAGTTGGACTCGACGTTGTCTATTACAGGCACATGGCATATGTATTCATTTTATTGATTTGTTTGTTTAGGTGCAATCATTTTATTGATGCCTTTTATTGATGTATTCAATTTATTGCTTACTTGCATGCCTTGCCCTTTTTCTAATAGCTTCGCTAGTTCTCATCATTCAGGATTAAATTGTAGTACCAGAACTCTCTTTTTATCCCAAGTTGTTTTTTCAGGTTTATCGTAGCTTCATGTTGATTTTAGTTGACTTTGTTTTCTTGTAAATTGCAGTTCATGCGGCAATGCTAAGATATCCTTGTTTACCTAACATGAAAGTGAATTAGCTTTGGATTTTTTTTCACATTATCTCACTATTTATGCTGCCTGAGAAGTGACATCCACATCAATAGCAGTGTCCCTAATTGAGGATTTCATGATTTTTTTCAGTTTATGAAACATGCAGACTAGGAACTCATTCACCTCACGCTGCTGGAGGCCAAATGGATCTATCCCCTGGGAAAAGTTTACATTCTGGCCTCATTCTTGTTGATTGCCCTGAAGATGTGAAGGTTGCAAGTAATAATGTCAATGCTATCAGCTCAACGAGTGATTTTTTTCTTTCTCTTTCAAAAGGTTGGAGTGGGAACAGTTTTGTTAAGGCTCTTAGGAAGGTTCTCAAGGATCTAAAACTTGTGTCAACTTCCTCGGTAAATCAGAAGGAAAGCAGCACCGGGCCTTGTATGGTAGGTCCTTGTATTGGTCATTCACCAACATTCAGTTAAAAACCTGTTTGATTTTTTAAGTGTCAAATATCCAATAATAAGCTCACACTCAAAGTACAGTTTTCCTTTTTAAAGAGGAAAGAAAGTTCAGCTTGGCCATATACAACGGTTTCTTCAAAATATATGATTTTTCTGCAAGCTTCTACTGATGAGCAAGTGGGTTCTTTAAAGTTCCGTGTGTTTCTTGAATGTTATTGGTCATAAAACTAGTTAGTCGTCAAATTTATATGATAAATGGCTAGATATTTCTCTATGCTTTTCCTAATCTTTTATGAAGCATGAAGCAAATATCCTAGGAATTGACGAGAATATCGCGATATTTCGCATGATATATTTGTCGGTGCAAAATATCGCGATTTATCGTGCCAAAAGACACCGAGTCATAAAATTTTCGTGGAAATTTTGGGATTTTTCGTGAAATTTCAGGATTTTGTCACCGAAATGTTGGGATTGACTTGTTTTAAAAGGGGACTGGGGGTTTGGTTCTTAGCAACTTATTTAAATAAGCAAATACCCCTCCATTTGATTCCAATAAAAATATCAAAAAAATAAAAGACAAAGTGAATCATAAAGTATACTTTCAGTTTAAGTAGGAGAAAACAGTTTTTTCGTTTTTTCATAAAATTTGTATGTTAAGAAAAGTGGTTAAATCTACTCCTTTTTAGCTTAAAAAATTTCACAAGATGTAGAACTACAAGTACATCTAGAAAAATCATGGTCCTTCAAAGAAAATTTTGAATGAATAAAAACTTTTCTTTATAAAAACTCTTTTTTCCAGACTTAGTAAAAAAACAGTGTTTCGTATTTCGGCATAATTTTTGCACGATTTCAAACTTGCACAACTTTCTTTTTTTAAGTCCGCTTCAAAATTGTTTGAAGCATTATTTTAACAATCAACTAATCTTTATTTTGGAAACATTTTTATCTACAAAAAAGATTAAAAACCATTTTAAAAATATTGATCAAAACAAGACCAAACAAGGCTGCACAAGTCTCACAAGCTCAAATACATAATACATGCTTTGTGAAGCTCTACACCCCTAGATATGGTACAAATATTATCTGAGTGTTCCAAATTGTGTATATATACTTGGTTTATGACTATCCAGGGATTCACTGGAAAATTCCATTAAAAAAATAATTTTTCCACCATTTCTATAAAATCACAATATTTCCACACTGTTGAAATATTTCCATGAAATATTTCCATATCTAGAGTGTCGAATTATTGACAGGAATGAAAATTTCGAACCTTCCTTTTGATTAAAGTGCCTTGCACATATTTCAGTGATTTTCTTCATTTTCTGGGCTCGGATGAACTTCCATTTTTTTATTAAGTTCTGATGGTTTTAAGGTGGCAATAAATGTGGTTGTTTTAGAGCTGTATATTACAAGTTTTGAATTAATACTATTTGGTTATCTCTTCAGGTAGTGTATGTTGTGTGCCCCTTCCCAGAGCCTGCAGCAGTTCTGCATACTATTGTTGAGTGCTCTGCTGCTCTGGGATCGGCTGTTTTTTCACCAGAGAAGGAAAGAAGGTCCTTGTTATACGCACAGGTCTCAAAGGCTCTCAGCTTCACTGCCGCCGGGGATGAAGCCTCGGCGTCTAATGTTTTAACACTCTCAGGGTTCAGCATTCCGAAGCTCGTATTGCAGGTTGTGACTGTAGATTCCTTGCTAAGAGTAAACAGGCTAGCCAGCGAGCTCACCATTTTGAAGGATATTGCATTCACGGTATACAATAAGGCTCGGCGTATTCCACGAGCAACTTCTTCCATGGACTTGCTACAACCGTCAGCTGTCTCTGGGAGATCTCATTCCACATTGATGCATCCAGGCCTTTGGAAGGACTGTCTTGCTCGGATTTCTGGACAAACTCTTACAAGAGAAAGCGAACTTGATGCTGCCTTGAGGCCTGGCACTTGGGATAGTTCATGGCAGACATCGAGAAGTGGAGGGCTGAACTGTGATCCAAATAGGCTACTCGACCAATTTAGTCAAGATGATGCAAGGTATATGTTTGAACCACTTTTTATATTGGCAGAACCTGGCTCTGTGGAGCATGGAAAACCCTCCACTGTATTCGGTAGCGCTGTGTTAGATTCGTCAAATTCAAAACCTATTATTGACGATAGTAGTGGCATTTATATGCAAAGTTCAACTTTAGGAGGAAGTGCAGATATGGGCTCCCTTCTTGATGGGTTGGAGCATGAACAACGAACATCAAGCCTTCATTGTTGCTATGGGTGGACTGAGGATTGGCGATGGTTGGTATGCATCTGGACAGATTCTAGGGGAGAGTTGCTTGACAGCAACATATTTCCTTTTGGCGGTATAAGTAGCCGCCAAGACACAAAGGTTCTCCAAAGCCTTTTTGTTCAAGTTTTGCACCAGGGTTGTCAAATATTATCTTGTTCCTCTCATGATGGTACGGTCAGACCAAGGGACATAGTCATTACACGTATCGGATGCTTCTTCGAGCTGGAATGCCAAGGTATTGTGAATAGTAATTTTTTTTTCTCCTAATGTTAATTATTATAAAATTACACTTCCTTCCAGACACCATAATGTTATTATGAACAGAATGGCAGAAAGCAATTTACTCAGTCGGTGGAAATGAAGTTAAGAAGTGGCCTTTACAACTACGGCGATCTATACCTGATGGTGTTCCCTCGAGCTCCTCTGGAACTTCCATGCAGCAGCAGGATATGGGATTGATTCAAGAAAGAAACCTTGCTTCTTCACCTAGCCCTCCTTTTTACAGCCCTCATGCAAAATCCAGCTTTATAAAAGGTGGTGTGGGACAAGCTAATACCAAAAAGCAACTCTTAACAGGGCAGACAGTGGTTGGAAGTTCTAGGGGATTTTTACAGTTGGTACAGAGCATAAGCTTAATTGGAGTTTCAGTTGATCATTCCTTGCATCTTGTCCTTCCAGCAGATTTGTCTCCCTCTGGTAAGTTCATTCTTTCCAAATTGCAGAATGTAAGGAATTCCAATATCCATCTGTTGTGTGAGTTGAAACTTAAAAAATATAATATTGGACTGCGTATATGTAGTGCGGAATTGTGTCCAAATAAGCTTTTGTTTGCGCAAGTCATTGGTCCTTCCTATTCCTAACAAGAAGCATGTTGATAGAGGGATAATTGATCCGGTCAAACTTCAAAACCAGAAAATCTAGAAAACAAAATGACATAAAATACCAACTCAGGTGTTGATTTCAAAACATAGTTCACTATCAGTTCTGTAGATCTGTCATGTTAGTAGCTGATCACTTGAATTCGTGCATATGAATTGCATAGAAAGTTCGTCACTGAATGTTGTTTCCTTCTTGTTCCAGAAACGCTTCAAATCAGTTTTCTGCCAGCTCATTATCAGGCCAAGATAGGTGAACCAAAAAGTCATTGGTCTTTCCTATTCCTAAGAAGAAGTATGTTGATAGAGAGGGATAATTGATCCGGTCGAACTTCAAAACCAGAAAATCTTGAAAACAAAATGACATAAAATACTGACTAACTCAGGTGTTGATTTCAAAACGTAGTTCACTATCAGTTCTGTAGATCTCTGTCACGTTAGTAGCTGATCACTTGAATTTGTGCATATGAATTGCATAGAAAGTTCGTCACTGAATGTTATTTCCTTCTTGATCCAGAAATGCTTCAAATCAGTTTTCTGCCAGCTCATTATCAGGCCAAGATAGGTGAACCAAACACATTGGTAGTCTTTGTCATGTAAAGAAATTGTGCTCTCTTCCCGAAAATGTGACTGATATAAATCTGCAAATGCTACACTGATCGATCTCCACTTGTGTCCTATTGATAATCATGAAATTCACCAGAATTATAGCAAACACATAGATTCATGAAATCCATTTGTGCCCTTTTAATGGACGACGTGGCACACCATGATTGGGCTGTAAGCAAGCGCAGCAAATCAATCAGGTAGCAAAAATGCTCTCCTTGCCCGTGTGGTGTATGGATCATGCGATGCCCTTGCGGCACTATGCTCGTTGGGTCGTGTGGGCCCATCTCTTGTCCCTACTGGCAAATAATAGGATATCAGATGGCTTGATCCCTAGTTGTGTTCAGAGCTAAGCTCTGACGGTTGCTGGGAGGTGACTGTGTGGCGGAACCCAAAAGAAAAAAAAAAGTTTTTCGGAGTCTGATTCGTGATGATGTTGTCGTATTATCAATGGTTAGACACGCTGAACACATTAAGTAGAATTCAAGAATCATACTATTAAAAAGAGTTTTCATAGTTAGGATTTTTTTATAGAGGTTATGAAATTTATCTATTCATCTAAGTATACATCCTTTTGCCATCCAAGATTTGACACATATAGCAATACCCTGAGTTTTGATGATTACCTCTGATGCAGGTGGAGCTCAAAACAGCAGCAGCTTCGGCCTTTCAGGGTATATAGAAGGATTCAGTCCGGTCAAGTCGCTAGGTTCCACACCGGTATCCTACATCATAATCCCCTCTCCCGGTTTTCGCTACCTGCCTCCAACCCCACTCCAGCTTCCCACATGCCTCACATTGGAGTCTCCACCCCTCGCCCATCTCTTGCATAGCAAAGGGTCTGCAATCCCCCTAGCAACTGGATTCATTGTGTCGAAAGCCGTTCCATCGATGAGGAAAGACCCCGCGGAGCCGACAAGGGAAGATTGGCCCTCAGTTCTTGCCGTTAGTCTCGTCGACTACTACGGAGGCAACAACAGCATCATCCAAGAAAAGATGGCCCGGGGTGCCAGCGCCAGCAGTGTCAGCAGTAAGCAAGGTAGAAGTCTGGGGCCGGAGGCCATGAACAGAGAGCACGAAGTGGAGACCCATTTGGTTTTAGAGTCCGTGGCGGCTGAGCTCCATTCTCTGTCGTGGATGACGGTGAGCCCGGTTTACCTGGAGAGGCGAACCGCTCTGCCGTTCCACTGCGACGCGCTTCTAAGACTAAGAAGGCTTCTGCACTATGCGGATAAAGAGCTCTCTCGGTCACCGGAAAAGACGCAACTAGGTTAGCTTCGAGATACGGAGGCAGTAACCCCCAAATTAGGAAGCAGGGTTCCTCTTACAGATATTTTGAGCAACATGGAGGTAAATGTAAATGTATGTGTTACAGTAGCTTTATTTGCAGTTAAAGTGTAATGTTGAGAAACTTTTGCAGCCACTGGAAAAGAAATGAAAAGTGTATTTTCTTGCTACTGTTTGGTTCTCTGGCAAAGAAAATAAGTATTTAAATTTTTTTTCTCTCGTGTTGTCAAAGCCTTATAGCTGGAAATTTTTGTGCCTTTGGATAGAAAACTGATTTCTAGAAAAAAATATTTTTTGGTGAGGGCCCTGCTTTCGCGCAAACAAAACCAAACACAGATTGAATAAGGCTTCTAGCGCAGGGTGGAGTACGTTTGGATATGGTGTAAATGTTGGATTTTAATTATTATACCAGAGTCTCAGTGGAAGTAAAGACATGGATCCGAAGATCGGATGGTGTATGTGTTATTACGATTTATTCTACAAAATAATCTATATGCAAATCTGTGAACTGAGCATATGTGTGGACATCCTAACAAGCAACTCCAGTGACGACGAGCAGTTCGGTGGCATGGCTAAAGAAAAGTTAAAATGCTGTGGGGGTAATTTTGTCCATAGCATTTTAAAGTCCTTCAACTTAACCAATATCTTAAAAGGCTCACTAATTCCCCTTTTATTTTATTAAGCAATTCGAGATGTGGATGACTTGAAAAAAAAAAATGGAACCAGGATATATACTTGAAATATGACCCCGAGATCTAAATGGATATGGTTTGGGGTGGGTTGACCTGAATCCGACCCATTTCCATCACTAAATGTAAGGGTGACTGAGAGCATCTCCAACCGACCTTCAAATCTCCAAAATGGAGGTGGATGACACTCCAACCGCCACTGGCGGAGCCAGCTAAGGCCCAGTGGGGGCAAGTGCCCCCACTGAAATTTAAACAAGAGTAATTTACACTAGCCCCCCTAACATTTAGCTCAAATACACTTAACGCCTCTATAGGTAAGGAACTACATTTTACCCCGCCATTTATGTCTTGATAAGATAAAAATCACCAAATGAGGAAACTAAGTAGTAGACAAAAGGGGTATTGTGATAACATTTCAAACTTAGGGAGCGATTTGAAACAACATAAACTATAAGGAGGCGAAGTGTTTTTGAGCTAAAAGGGCAGGTGGGGGGGGCGGGGAAGCGTAATTTTTTTTTAAAATAACTGATTCATCTGGTTCATCCCACCTTCGCACCTCGCAGGCTTGTAGTGCTCACAGATCGCTATCTCGCACACAGGCTGTACCGTACGGTTATTCTCGGATTCTCATACCTCCGTCCGTGTCTCCTCTGTCCGAAACTCACCGTAAGAGACGACGACCTATTCCTTACCCCCAACCAAGCGATTACTCGAGTCTCCCCCCCCACCTCCAAAAAAAAACCAAAGAGGCAAGGTGTATGGCAAAACTCTCTCTTTCTGAATTTATGCCCCCACTAGAGTGAATTCCTGGCTCCGCCACTGCCAACCGCCCTCCATTTTCACCCCCATTCGTGCGTATTTGGAGGGTTGGTGGGATTTGGAGGCCACCCTCCATATCACTGTTTACTTTTCAGAAATCCCCAATACACCCCTTAAAAATCAAAGAACCATTCATTTATTATATTTGTATCATTAAAGATTAGTTTATTAATTACTTTAACTCGGCCTAAGTTTAAATCCACTAATATATTTTTTATAAAAATTATATCGTTGGAAAGGTCTCATTGATTCCTTCATAATAAGACTAATATTGAATACATTTTTAAAAGGTTTTTGGGAGGATAATAAAAAAAACAAAAATAGAGGTTCAAAAATTGGAGGCCATAAGGTGGAGTACAGCTAAAATAGAGACCTCCATTTTAGCATATACCAAAGTATATTCCTCCATTTTGATTGCATTTTACAGGTGTCCGTTGGAGATGCTCTAAGTGAACGATCCCTACAAGAGATCAATTTTAGCTAAAGGACAGATGACGAAATTAACCCTCACTATCCCTCACACTATGATTCAAATTTTTATTTGAGGTTTTCCCCAGAATGGCCCCCAACTCTGTCGTATTGCTGGGAATAGACCCAGTTGCTTTTTGCATTACTTTTCTAGCCCTCAACACGTGCCAAATGTCACTTCCGAACAACTGTTGCATTTTTGTGACCATTTTACCCTTAAAGTCTAAAAAAATAAATAAAAAGTCTGTTCATCTTCTCCGTTTGAATTTTTTCTCGCTTTAACCGTCTCTCGTCACTGGAGATCATTGGGATGATATCATTTTTTGTCTCCAACATCCTTACATAGCGTAAAGTATTTAGTGAGTTCTTGTCATCAAGCCGGTGGCGAGCGGACGGTGGCCGGTGGCGGTGGTAGGCGGTAAGAAAATATAGATATAAATGAGAGCCGGAGGTAAGTTCGGCACGGTGTACCTTCTTTATTTCTCATCAGAATTTAGTGATTCTGGAGGCATTGCGATCCTCGGGTGATCGTCTACGAGATCATTTAGAGACAAGGATAAAATGAAATCAGTACCTCCGATAGTTTTTAATGCAAGATTGGATGGATGTAATGTAAAAACAGTGAAAGAAATGGAAGAAATGAGAGTCGGAGGCAGGTTTGGCATGGCTGACGACCCATCGGCCACCACCCACCGTCCCATCGGCTATCACCCGGCGCATTCTACTGCGGTCCGCAGTGAAAGGTGCCAGCGCCCACAGTGAAAGGCACTGGCGCCCATCACTGTGGGCTCCGACGCTTATCACTGTGGGCACCATCATCGTCCGTCCACCGCCATCGACCATCACTATGGGCGCCTTTCACTGTGGCTGTCGGTGCCATCATCGCCCACCCGCCACCGTCGACCACCAGCAAGCACCTCCCACCGCCGATCGCATCCCGTCGGCCACCACCCGCTTGCCATCTTCGTTGGCCACCACCCCCATCGACCACTAGTTGGCCGCCAGTGCCCATCACTGTAGCCGACGGGGTGGCAGCGACGGGTGGTGGCCGACGGGGTGGCATTGGCGGCAGGTGGTGGCCGACGGGATGGCGTTGGCACTTGGCGGTGAGAGGTGCTCGCCGGTGGTCGACGGCGGTGGGCGGGCAACGATGACACCCACAGTGATGGCCGTCGGCGGCCATAATGATGGTCGATGGTGGCAGGCGGACGACGCCGACACCCAAAGTGATAAGCGTCGGCGCCTTTTACTGCGGGCAACCAGTGATGGGCACCGGCGTGCAATCGATGGTCGGTGGGGGTGGTGGCTGACGACAACGACGGCGGGTGGTGGCCGGCAGAGTGGTGTTGGCGGCGGGAGGTGCTCGCTGGTGGTCGATGGCGGCGGGCAGGCGATGACGGCGCCCATAGTGAAAGGTGCCCAAAGTGAAAGGCTCCACAGTGATGGTTGATGGTAGCTAGAAGACGACGCCAGTGTCCACAATGATGGTGCTGGCGCCTTTCACTGCGGGCCACAGTAGAATGCGCCGAGTGGTGGCCGATGGAGCGGTGGGTGATGGCCAATGGGGTGTCAGTCATGCCGAACTTGGCTTCGACTCTCATTTCTTCCATTTCTTTCACTATTTTTACATTATATCCATCCAATCTTCCATTATAAACTACCGGATTGGGGTGGTACATGGCCGATGATGGCAGCAGCGGGTGGTGACCGACGGGGTGGCGTCGGTGGCGGGAGGTGCTTGTCGGTGGTTGACGGCGGCGGGCGGGCAACGACTTCGCCCACAGTGAAAGGCACCCATAGTAATGGTCGGCGGCGGCGGGCGGACGACGACGACGCCCACAGGGATGGGCGACGGCGCCTTTCACTGTGGCCACCGGTACCCATCACTGTGGGTGCCGTCGTCGCCCGCCTGCTTCCGTCGACCATCGGCGAGCACCTCCCGCCGCCAACGCCACCCCGTCGCCCACCACCCGCCACCGTTGTCTTCGGCCACCACTGGTTGCTCGCCGGCGCCCATCACTGGTTGCCCGCAGTGAAAGGCGCCGACGCTTGCAGTGAAAGGCGCTGGTGCCCATTACTGTAGGCACCAGTGCTTATCACTTTGGGTGCCGACGCCCAACACTATGGGCACCGGCGCCCATCACTGTGGGCGCTGGTGTCTTTCACTATGGGCGCTGGCGCCTTTCACTGTGGGCGTCGTCGTCGTCGTCCGTCACCGTCGACCATCATTGTGGGCGCCTTTCATTGTGGCCGCCGGCGCCCATCACTGTGGGCGCCGTCGACCACCAACGAGCACCTCTCGCCATCGACGCCACCCCGTTGGCCACCATCGCCACCGACCACCGGTTGCTCGTCGGCGCCCATTACTATGGCCAATGGGGCGGCGACGGCGGGCAACCGGTGGTCGGTGGGGGTGGTGGCCGACGACAACGACGGCGGGTAGTGGTCAACAAAGCGTCGGCAGCGAGAGGTGCTCGCCGGTGGTCAACGACGGCGGCGGGCGGGCGACGACGGCCGGTGGTGGGCTGCAGTCGATCGTGGTACTGGCATCCCTCTAGGATTAATCCCATGGCCCAATCGTGGCCATTGAAATTGGATGCATCACGTGTCTCTTCCTAAAGCGTCAACGATAGAAAGGGGAGACAAATCATCAGTGAAGCAGAGTCAAATCCCTTTGAAATTGAGAGCGAAGCCCTTTATAAGCCTCAGGTGTACTTTAGTCCAAAACAAAAAAATGGTCAGAAAGTAGTGCAAAAAACAACTGGGTCTATTTCTAACAATATGACAGAGTTGGGAGCCATTATGGGAAAAGCCTCTTTTTTTTTTAATACCACTCATGTCTAAACTAAACCAAACCCTAAACCCTAAGATCTATAGGCCATCGGATGAACCGTAGACTTAATCCTAATCCTAATCTAAACCGAATCGAACCCCATCTACCGCTCGTGTCTCGTCTCAGCTGAGCAACTGCAACAGGAAGGAAGAGGCGTCGGGGCGTGGGAGGAGGCGGAGGCCGGGATCGCCACGGGCGTTGAGGACAATGGAGTGGAGGATAGTGTCACGCCCACCAACTGCCGCCACCTCTGTTGCTTGTGTTGCCTGGGCCACCGCCATGGCAGCTCGAGAGAGTGGAGAGCAAATAAGAATAATTTCGGGTTTATAAAATAAATCTGGGCCCTTAACAGTGTCCTGTTTATCGAACCCATTTTTTGTCTGGGACCTGACACCAAACATACATGATACATTACCCCTAATGTAAACCCGGCGGCGCTTCTTCCCTTCGTCTCCAGAAACCCTCCCCAGTGCAACGGTTTCTCCTCCCCCCCCCCCCCCCCCCCCCCCCAGCTACCCACCCCCACCGGCCGGCCGATGCTAGTATCATAAATCCGGCGGTCCCCAATCCGGTGAGTCGCACTATAGATCTTAAACCTGTCTCTGTTTTCTTAATTTCGATCCCACTAAATTCTTTCAAAACTTTTTTTTAGGGTGTATATGTAATCTTTTCCTTGATTTCCAGTACTCCATCTCTCTCAGTCTCGGCCTCTTTTCCCAATAATTTACCCTTCTATATGGGTAAATTAGACTTTACCCCCTGAAGTTTAGCCCAAAATCACTTAATCCCCCTGTAATTTATTTTGTTCCAAATCGGTCCCTATAGTTTTAAATGTTAGCATAATACCCCTTCTGCAACTACTAAATTTCCTCTTTTGGTAATTTCTATCTAATCAAAACTGAATTGAAGGGGGAAAAATGTAGTTTGTTAACTATAGGGGAGTTAAGTGATTTTGGGCTAAACTTCAATGGGGGGCAAAATGTAATTTGCCCTTATATTAATTTGTTGATTGCAATCCTGAGACTTCTCACTCTTTTTGGCCAATCTTGTCATGAACTTCATGTATTGATGGACCTACACCTGTTCTGCAACAGCAGTATATAGCCTGATAACATTTGATATTTATGTGGTTTTCACCATGTTAAAACTTAAAACCCTGCAGTGAATGGAAACATGTTGGAGGAACTTTTGCGTTCATATGTTTTGATGCCTGTGTACATTGTTCTTTTTTATTTTACATGCGTCCTTCCTCGTACTCATAGGTTCATAATGATGATTACTATAATTAATTGATTTGTAAATTCAAGTATGGGTTCATCTTTTCATGTTAGATTACCTTATATTTGGCTAACATAGTGTATCATTTTGTTATATTGGATATCTGGCTCCCCCCTTGCAAATTGGTGGTGCTGGCGGTGGTAAAATGTAGTTTGTTAACGATTTGTGGATCTGGTGGTGGAATGATGAAGCCTAAAAGACAACCAAGGAAAATAGGGCGTGCTTCAAGGAATGCCAGAGAACAAATAAGACATTGAGAACTTGTAAAGGCATAACAAGTTAATTAGGATGCTAAAGAGATAGCTGCAATAAATTTCCATGTTTTAATGACTTGTATGATAATCTAGACTCCAAATAATTTGAAAAAGAGATACAAATTAGGCAGGATGAAGAAAAGGAAAACTAGCGATACATATCATGTCAGATGCATCAAATGTGAGGGCAATACTATCTTGGTAAAGGATGATAGAATAGAAAGCGATAGAAATAATATTTTTATAAATTATTGAATGAGATTCTTACTATAGAAATTTATTCAGAAGAACAACAATTGAGGAGTTGGCATGTTTACTACTGCACTACTAAAATAATTGAAGTGGTGAGGCTTTGAAAAGAATGCAAAAAGGTAAGGCACTATATGATCTTATGGGAAACCAATTCAAGTCGGAAAATTTTAGGAAGTTAATTGGTTTGTTTTATGAGATATTCAAAAGGAGGAGGATGACTAATTATTGGATAAGTATAATGATACCTATTTATTAGAATAAATGTGTTATAAAAAATTCTCTAATAATCACAAAATTAAGTTTATGATTCATACTCTAAAGTTGTGAAAGAGGGGTATGGAATCAAAGATTAAAAAAATAAAAAAGAATATAGGAGATCCAAGTTAGATTTATGCCAATAAGGTTAACAATGGAGGCTATTTTCTAGAGAAAGCTTATATTAGAGCACCCCAGCTTGGGAGCCAACCCTTGATCTCACTTTTAATGCCTCCTCTATCTTCAAGGCCATTTGGTAATTCTCATTGATCTTGCCTTCAATCTTGGAATGGAATCCTTCACAATGTTGTGCTACTTTATATGTTTCGGTCTTAGCCACCTTTTTAAGGGTTATGATGATCATGAATTCTTCTACATATTCTATATTGCTTCAGGAACTTATTTCAACTATGACATTTATTAGTTCATATACAATTTACAGTCTGGAGGAAGAAAGTTCTCCTTCACCTTTAGTTTCATCTCATTTGAAGTGTTGATAGAAGGCCACAATTTCCAGCATTATCTTCTTTCCATGGTTTCTACCAGAGACGTGTGGTCCCCTTCAATTTTGTGGTGGCAAAGTGAAGTTTCTTTTTTTTTTACATAGTTTATTGGACAAAATAATACCCATTGAATAGGCCAATCTAAGAATGTTTTTGGATTGGGCTTTCCATAGAATTTTGGCACCTTGTAACACACTTAGAAAAATTGTCATAATCATTTCAGTAATCATCTTCTCTAATTGTATGAGCTTTGGTCGAACTTGTTAAGAGTCTCAATTCTCTTTTGTAACATTTGTAACATAAGATCTTAATCAAGTGAGTTTAACGCTCAAGTTGAAATATTACAACATGACCTCGACAACATACTAACACATTGAGTTATTGAGTCAATTCTCTAAGCATAGTTTGCATTCCAGTCACATCTGTTCTCAATCCCTTCTTTCACGGCTACACTCTTTAATTTGTGTTTCCCATGTTCTCGCTTGATATAGTTTGAATTTTTTTTCGCTATTTGGTTGCTTGACAAATATCAAACCGATAGGCAGAACAAACCCCTATAAGAAACATGTTCTAGTACAAGCAACAAATATGAGGAACTTGTAGAATAAAAGTTATTTTTTCCCAATATGAACAACTCCTTACCAACACAAGCAAGTACTTAATTGCAACACCATATTGTTTTCTACCAGAAAATGGCATGAGAATGATAGAAAAGTAGGTAAAAAGAGTGCTAGGGGTAGATAGATGAGAGGAGCATGGTGTGAGGTTCGTCTTAATCCGAATCTGTTCGACTGTGCGGGTTCGGATTTTAGCCAATTTGACCTGCCGAAGCTGCATTATGCCCCTGAATCACATCTGATTAGGATTTGGTTCATATCATCGTTTTATTATTAGTATCATTATTATTATATTATATTCGATAGTTATTCCTTTATTCATATATCACAATTTGGATCTGAATTCTGAATGACTGATTCGGACCCGAATGGGGCTAATCGAACCATAATTTTTAATTTGTTTAATATTTTTTCCCGAAACAGTCAAACCCGAAACACTTCGTTTTTTGCTCTGTCATAAGACTAGGAACCCGAACCAAAATCTCAAACTTGGGAGAGGCGTCCCACTGTTGGTCTGAATGAGAACCGGCCTCACACCAAGCTCAGATGGGGGTTTCTCTACGGTCACACCACGACACCACAGAGAAGGCTTGATAGAAGTTTTTCAAACCCCTATTCGATAATCTTCACTAAATACATTGTTCTCCTTTGAATAGAGTACCCCCATTGGTCCAGTTCACTCCCTTCCATTAAATATTGATTTGATGCAATCTAAAGGCTGATTATTAAAGTAAATAGTGAGTAAAACTCTCAGCTCGACTGTCTCAAGGAAAATATTGGTAATAATCACAATTAAGTTGGTTCTTCAAGGTTTGCAATAATTATTTGTTGTGTTGCTCTCTACCTGCTTGCTCATGTTGATTCTTGGGATGAGTCTCTATCTGCAACTAAAATCATAGTTATGCCTTTGGCAAAACCTAGTATTTTTGGGTTTTGTGAGCCTTGGAATGGTCCATAGCTTCGGGCACGCTTGAATGAGAGTTTCTCTAGGGTGACATCAAGACACCACGGTGAAGTCTTGTTGTCATACCAAGGCTTGAGGCGGACGGCTTTCGACCTAATGCTCAATAGTCTTCTTGAAATACATGGTTCTCCCTTGAGTAGAGAATCTCATTGATCCAACTCACTCCCTGCCATTAAATCATGATTTACTTCAATTTAAAGGCTGACTTAAAAAGTAAAATACTAAGTAAAACACTCAACTCGACCAACTTGATTGGTAAAATTACAAATTAGGTTGAATTTTCTATGGATGCAAGTATGCAACAATTAGATGAGGCGACATAATTGTAGTTGTCTCGCTGAAGAACCGCTAATTGCGTGGTATATGCCTACTCATGTTGATTCTTGGAATGAGTCTCTGTCTTCAATGCAATTGATAGTTGTTGGCAAAACCCAATAACTTTGGGCTTTGTGAGCCTTTGGATGATTGACATCAGGTACACTTACAGGTCCTTGTTACTGTCAGTCTACGCTATCAGACGAGATATTTACCCAACCACATAAAGCCATAGAAATCTTCTATGTGCCGATCATTGCATGTGTTAAGTAGGATTGCCCTATGTCATTCCATATGTTCATGCACAGTGTGTTCAGATTCGTTTTGACTCAGACGAGTCGACTCGTTTTGACTCGACTCGGTCTCGATTTCGACCCGACTCGGACCAGTGACTCGTAGGCCGCCTAACTCGTCCGAGTCATGGTCTGACTTATATCTGACTCGAACGAGTCATGGTCTGAGTCGTCCCATGACTCGTCTGAGTCATGGTCAGAGTCGTCAGATTCGTTTCTGACTCGATCGGTCGTTTTTATCCATTATATTTTGATAGTTGCATGACGTTGATGCATTTTGTGATATTATTTGCCATATGAATGCAATATATATCTCTAAGTTTTCCCAAATTTCTACTATTTTATCTACTATTATATATATATATATATATATATATATATATATATTAATCCAACGAGTCACTATGTTTATGACTCTTACGCGCCACGAGTCGACTCTTCCGAGTCGTGTCGCTAAGGGTTGTAACGAGTCGCTTTCCGAGTCCGAGTCTAAAATCATTGTTCATGCATGCAGGGACTGCACTTCTCATACTCGCACACTTGTCACATTCTCATGGGTGATGCCCGGTGGGCTCACGTGTAATGCCTAAAATCTTCTGTGACTCCATGCATGCCAATGCGTATCAATTTCTGGCTCTCTCATGTGTGACGATTCCATACTTGTAATGATAAATGGTCTATGGGGTTGACTAGCTTTTAGTTGTTTGTTTACCAACGGAGAATTAGATTCAGCCTAGGTTTATGTTTTATTCAGTATCAGGTAATTCAGGTGTGCAGCACCTCTTTGCCACAACAGGTTCATACCATGTTGCAAACCAAGTATAGACCTTGCGCAACTGTGCTCCTAGATGAAACTGTGGATCCATCATGAGAAGCAAGTGAACTGCAAATTGAGACTCAAAGTACCCATTGCTGTATTTAGCCTATGGTACATTTGCCTTCAGGGTAACAATTGTCAACTGGACTGAAACACGAGGACGAGCTTGGACCTAGGACATACCTTTGGAAGCCAGGTGTGATATCAACAAAATCATCTCGTTCACTTCTACCAAAGCTCTGTATTATTTATAGCTAGATTGGCTTTTTTTAAAATACCGAAGCCCGTTTTGATTTCCAATTGTTTTAATACGAATTTTTTTGATTGATTTGTTATGATGCATAAACAATTTTGTTTCTTTGTTCATTACTCAATTGTGTTGTAGACCTTCTTGGTTAGAGTTTTGCTCCATAAATTATTTTCTTTGGCATTATTTGAGTAGGCTTTTACTTCCTCCAATTGGTGTAAGTGAAGAATGCTGGCATAATCCTCTGTAGTTTCACATCATATTGTCAGCTTGTCGTATAATTATTTTCAATCATTTGATTCATTTTCTTTTCTTCATCTAGAGGTGCTCCATAGCATACGTCAAATTATTTTTCCTGATGAGGAATGGTTATTGTTGTCGTTGAGTTTTAGGGCTTAAACTATAGACTTGGGGGGAATTTGGCATTTAAGTTTGGCTTCATTCAAGTTTACCTTCACAAAGCATTTACCTGCAAATTGGGTGAATTCATGATGGTGTTGATAACAATCAGGGACAGGGAAGGCCAAATATGGTTTCTACTCTACCATATGTTTGTTGAGCTTTTACACAAACTAAGATGTATTTCTGAGTCTCTGACTATCCCTGATGGTTTTGATGTAATGCTCGACTTTGTCTGTGGATAATTTGCATCTTCTGCTGCTGGTTTCAGTTTTATTTGTTTTTTTTGTTGTAGTGCCAAACTTTATTTGGAACTCTTCTATTCTGAGCTTATGAGGTTTCCTGGGTAATGCGATTATTCTGTTTTATTTACATTTCTTCCAGATGCTGAAGTTTGGTCAATTGATAGTTGCCCATAACCCAAGGCAGTTGTAGTTTCTCCACCTCTGTTAAAATTGGCCATTCATCAGAATTTATAATCTGCTTTTGATCGATGATTCAGAATTTTGGAAAAAGTCTATTGGAAATTAGGAATTGGGGTTTGAACCATGCTTATTGTCGTCAATATCCATCTCTGGGATCCATTTTCCACTTCTCAACTGATGTGGATCACTGGTCTTTTACTGTCGGATACCTCAGGACGTCATGCGGGCTCTCAGAAGTTACAGCACTAACAGCTGCCAAAAAATTTATTCTCAAGACACCAGAGAAAGCTGACTCTGTTATTGCGTTTTTGATGAATCAAGGATTCAGCAAGGCCAATATCGGACAAATTGTCACTCTCCATCCAAGGTTGCTTGTTCTCAATGTTGAGAAGGGCTGGAAACCCAAAGTTCAAGTTTTTCGGGACTTGGGTCTATCTACATCTCAACTTGTAAAACTGATAGTTTCAAACCCAGCCATCTTGAAATACAGCTTAAAGAATCGGATAGAGCCATCCATTGATAATCTCAAGGGTTTTCTTGGCACGAAAGACAGAGTCATTTCAGCCATTCAAAGTTTACCTTGGTTGATTATAAACAGTAGTGCTACTGGGATTAATGCGTCTTCTCTGGCAAATGAAGGGTTGTCCCAATCAAATATATCTAGGTTGATAAAGGGACATCCCCAATTGATGAGTTGCAGGCCAGATCGGTTCGATGAAATCATCTTGAAAGTCAAGGAACTGGGGTTTGATCCTTGTACACCAAGTATGTTCCTTCAAGCCATTTGTACTTTGAGCTACAAGGATTCGACACTGGATGCACGATCTGATTTTTATAGGAGCATGGGGTGGTCTGAAGTGGAAGTTCGCGTCGCGTTTCGTAAGCAGCCCATTTGCATGAGGCTTTCAGAAGATACTATCAGGAAAAAGATGGATTTCTATGTGAAAGAACTTCATTTTAAGCCGTCCGACATGGCGTCTATCCCCAACCTTCTTCTCTATAATTTGGAAGCGCGGATCATCCCAAGAAGTACAGTTCTGCGGATTTTGTCATCGAAGAACCTGTTAAAGGGTGGCCTGAAGCCACGTCAGATCTGTGCAGCACTTGCAATGCTTGAGATGAAGTTCTTGAAGAAGTATGTGATTCCGCATCAGGACGAAGTGCCTGGTGTGCTGGAGGCATGCTATGATAAAAATAATGTTGCGCTTTCAGACCAAACCTTACAACATATTGCAAGGTAGATTCCATGGATTTGTTTGCTGCAAAACAGTAAAAGAAAGATGCTTCATGTTTGGAACATTGTTTGACAAGGAAGAATACTTCTTTGTAAGTATTATCAGTTATGCCTATGCACCGCTTCAGTGACCTCGATATTTAGATCTCAAATTTTGTAAGCAACTTATTGTGCATGAGAATTTTTAGTTACTGGTACCTTGCTTTCCTATATGTGTATCCTAATGTTATTGGTGTTTATTATGGTATGATAGGCCTTCAGACTTTGTTTTTCAAGATCAAAGATGAAATCCAATATCAATTGTAATGTCACTTACCTTAACATTAGTCATTTTCTATTAAACAACTATTTCTTAATCGCATTCTTTGTCATGTGGATCAGATATTTAAGTCTACTAAGTATTAAGCTTGACTGGAATTCTCCTGATGCTATAGTTAACATGGGCATATGGTCACATATGTTGGCCCATCATAATCCTATAAGGAGTGCATTATTAGGATTTCATGTCTCAGATAAAAAATCATTTATTTTCCTTTCTTGGTAAAGAAGTAATGAAAAAATCACATCTGATCCTTATCATCAAGATTTAGACGGAACACGCTCATGGTTATTGCACGATCGCTTCAATGTCACAGTATAACACCAACTTAGATAAATAGGAATTACCTGAATCTATTGATTTAAAAACTGGTCCTGATACTGAGGCATTTTGGTGTCTGGTCATGGGTCAACATTTGTTGGCTGATTGATCCTTGATGTCATAAATGAGAATTCTGAAGAAGGCTAAAATAAGGTTAAAAATATAGGGAAATAGAAAACAAGGACAAATATGAAAAGTTTAGAATTTTTGTTTTGGTAATATATGCTTATTTCTCCATGTGCACCAGTCAAATTATACTTTTATGAGGAAAGAAAGCATAGTAGTACTATCCAATGTCTCACATATAGTTGGCTTATATAAATTATATTTCTTGTTAGTTATGATCCATTGTTTCATATGACAATCAACATATAATTTAGGTGCGAAATTAAGCTAAAAAGAAAGATTCTTTACCTTACACTTTGGGCCCAGAGGTGCAGAAGATTCTTTGTCTATTGCTAGCTCCTTTGTTTTATTGTGTTGTAGTTTCCTAAGTTACAGGGAAAGCAAGTGTCTTGACAGGCTTTCACAAGTGATGCAGGTATCTACTGGCTCCACTGTGATGAGTTTTTTAGACCAAAGGATCAAATCAGAAGGACCCAATAATGGCCAATGAAACTATATAGAGGCTTAATAGAACTGCTCGTTGCATACCTGCGAATCTGTGAATCTGGGACGTGTGGTTAATGGGGTTGGTGGGTTACCAGGTTAGTAATGTGTCTTGTTAATTGGTAGGGATGCTAGTCATTGATATTAAATGAGCGAGGGGCTCATGAGAGTGGACATGGACGGTTGTCGCTGATTGTTGTGTGTGTGTGTGTGTGTTGGGAGAGGGGAAGCATAGATTGTTATGTATGCAGGAACCTCGATAATACCGTTTAGAGGCCTTTACGAAAGAGTTTAATGGTAGTGGGATTCGTAGACAAAGAGATGAAAGAGAGAGGATACGAGATAGAGGGCAAAGATCTTCATCAACCAGAGTTCCTCGAGACTTCACCACCAAGCGAGATTGCATCATAACAACCCACGCTGAAGGAGTTCCAACGGATGCGGTTTCAAGAACTACACAGAACCAACGGACGCAATATATGCTGAACGCGCTTGAATACAAACCCGAGGGTTCCATCTCCTGTTAGCTGCTTCTGGGTTCTACATGATGTGTGGAGCTGTGGAAGGAATGGTCCCAGCAGTACGACGACTCACTGGAGATCTCATTTTTATTTCTACATGCTGAACTTCATAGCATTGCTTTCGAATGTGCTATGGCTGGTGCTGTTATGAGCTGTATGTTATTGCTGAAGAACCTGATTGCTTTGTATTGTCTCTTATAGTGAATGCCCATGCCGATTGGCCCAAAGCAGGCACCTTCGGCACGACACCCCCCCCCCCCCCAAGAGAGAGATTCCGGTGGGCCATGGGGGGATGATGCAGAGAGAGAGAGAGAGAGAGAGAGAGAGAGAGAGAGAGAGAGACCCTGGATCGGCTTGAGGGATACAAGGTTCGTGATGTGTTTGATCCGTACCATTAGATCGGATGGATAAGTTGTCTGTGCGATTTTGAGGATGAAAATCTTGTAAATAACCCGAACGGCCTTCATGTTATATAGAATTAGCCCACTATACAATCAGATCCAGGTTCGGTACGAGCATACGGACGGGGGACTGGGTCTGGATTTCCTCGCGCTTACTGGTTTTGGAGTCGGGCTTTACCCGACTAAATTTGGGTGCCGTGGTCTGAGTTACGGATCCAAATGGCATTGCTAATAAGATCACGGCTGTTGATTCCTTTTAGATGGGAAATACTTTATTAGTTCTTGATATGAATTTGATTAAACTTGCATTCTATCATCATATTGCCGTAATATATTCAAATTATGGTCTAATTAGTTTGCTGTAATTCCGACCACACTGTAGTGGAAATTACATCTGTATAGCTGGTGGCCGGCGGCGGCGGGGAGTGGCCGGTGGCGGCGGGGAGTGGCTGGTGGCAACTCGTGGTGTTCGGCGTGCAGCAGCCGACGGTGTTCATACTCTTAAGAAGAAGTGTTCTTAAAAGCGGACCCGATAGGACTGGACCAACTGGAATCGGGAGCGAATCGTTAATCGCGGTTCGTAGCACAGCAGATCCAAGTCAAATTGGATTTATTAAACTTAAAAATAAATAGATTTTTTGTTTATTGTAAATTTAATACAGGACCTAATGTTTATAAATCCCTCAATACTACTTGTTATTAGGCCTGCAAACAAACCAAGTTGTCCCTGAGCGGTTCAGAAACATGCTCGATAAAAAGCTCGTTCGAGTTCGTTCGATTACTAGCCAAGCCAATCTCAAGCAGCTCGGTTCACTGATGAATGTTTAGGGCTCGTGAGTAGGCTTGTTAATAGGCTTATAAAAGGCTTGAATTGACTGAGTCTAGAGTTCGTGAACAAGCTCGATAAGGGATCGTTTGAGTTTGTTCGAACACTAATTGAGCCGACGTTCGAGTTTGTTCGGTCACTAATTGAGCCAACCTTAGCCTGCAGTTTAGGTTCTATTTAATAAAAGAGCCGAGCTCAAACATACCAAAGTTCGACTCGGCTCAACTCAATTATTAAATAAGCCAAGCCGCCTGAAGTGTAGGCTACTAGGCTCTTTTAATATTCGAGCCGAGCTCAAACAGACCAAAGCTCGGCTCGGTTCGTTTGGACTGGGCCTTTCATGGATCCGACCCGAGTAGTTCGCTGCGCTAAATCGTGCTGAGTCACCCAGACGCAAGTTTCGTCCAAAGCAACGGGAGGAGAGAGAGAGAGAGAGAGAGAGAGAGAGAGAGGAGGGGGAACGATGGAGGTATGTGAGGGAGATGGAGAGGAAGTGGAGGCCATGGACGTCGATGCGAGCTCGAGGTCAGGAAAACTGGTTCATCTGCTCCGCCGGTTTCTCGAGATACAGCAGAGAAGAGCGGAAGCTTACTCGAAGCTCCGAAGGTACTCAGATCGATGATCCCCTGGGCCCTGAACACCCCCTCCCCTCTTTTCCCATGATTCTAGTTCCTTACTCTCATATATGAATTTTTTTTAATTCTTATTTTCTGATATTTCAAGGTTTTGGAGACGGGTTTCCTAGGATTTGTGATTGTTTTTGAAGTGGGTTTGTGGTCTTCTTGACTGGGGATTTACGAATTCGATTTTCTTGATCAGTTCTTTTGTCCTCGTTAGAGGGAGCGAGCATTTCGTGTTTGTTGATTTTCCTAATAAGCAGGTAATTGGATTGCAAATATCTTTGTAATATGCTGAATGTACCACTATTCGGATATTTTAGTGGTTTTTTCTTTGATAATGGTCCCCTGTCCCGTATTGATTTCTAACTCAAAACTGGCATCTAAACCTATTGGAATAAGGGAAATGCTAAATAGCCAACTAGTTTGCCAACTTTTCAGTTGCCAACTTTACGTGGCATCCCCCTAATGGTTCATCCTATGGCCCCTAGAAAAATGTTCCCGCAATGAGGAACTGCCAGCACTCCATATCACATGGAGTTGGCAACAAAAGTTGGCAAACGAGTTGGCTATATAGCATTACTCTTGGAATAAATCTCGAAGAACTACGATAAAATTAAGGGATTTTTGCATATACCCCGAGAAACATCGATATTATACATACCCCATGAATTTTTAAGTTTTACATCTGACTTCCTGACATATTCTGATAATAAAATCCCCCTCCAGTTAAGCAGTCATGTGAAAGATTGGATTTTTAGGTAATATTCCCTAAGAAGTGAACCGTTGAAAAGCATGTGGCCATTTTACCCTGGCTCAATTGAAATGGAAAAAATGCTCTCCAAGTATGAAGCCAATATAACTGTTTGGTGACTCCCATCTATCAACGGTCTTATTTCGTTCCTCTCCCCATTTCTGCCATTTCCTTTGCATAAAAACCCCTCACAAAACCCTGCTCCTCTACTAAAGCTCATGAGACCCATCAATCTCTAATTCTACAGACGAGCTTGTTTCTCATCTGAAGCTAGTGACACCCCATCTCTCTCTTTGTTGTACCGAAGCTCACCAAGTTATTTTCCAAGATGAGCACTTCTATAAGTTCCTTTCTACACAATTCAACACCAAGTCGAGTATGTGATTGTAGGAGAGGATCTTGTGAAGTTTTGTCTCTAATAAAGAAAGATCAAAAGGACAACGATTTATAGGTGTCCGAAAGAAAGGGTAAGATCATCTTGTTTTATTTTGCTAAAGTCCTTATTGTTCTATGTACTAACTTTATCATTAATCACTTTTTGTAGACGATTGATGACTACGGTTTTTTTCACCTGGGTGGATGATGCCAACCATAGTATTGTTGACATCGAGTATTAGTTGATGGCTATTCAGGACTCGATAGAGAATAAACTTAATGGGCTTGATTTTAAACTTGAGAAGATGGAATTATTTGAATAGAAATTTGATGCATATGTGCAATACTAACGCATAATCATTTGCTTGGTTATTCTGTACTTGGTTTATTGTTTGTATTGAATGAAGTGTTTTTTCTATTTAATGAAATTTATCTTTGTCAAACACATGATTGAATTTGCAAATACAAGAACCAACCATTGAGAAAACAACTATTGTTTACCACTACTAAATAACCACCACCCCACAAATAACCAACCATTGTTTAGTACTACATATAAACTAATACCACCACCACTACAAAAAACTATCTTCAACTACATCTTGCATCCTGAACAGCCTCAACACATTGTTTGGGGTATCAATAACCACCACTACAAAATAACCAACAATTGTTTAGTACTACATATAACATAAACCACCACCACCACTACAAAAAACCACCTTCAACTGCATACTACATCCTGAACAGCGTCAAAACATCTTGAACAACCACCAATGAAAGCATACCTGATGACATTTGTGCACACAATGTCTAAGGTAACATAGAAGCAGCAGAAACACTTAATTCTCCTAATTCTATATACGTACCACCACCACCACCACTCCAAAAGAACTACTATTAGATACCCTCACGCCCCAAAACCCGGGTTGTAAAGGGAGGTACACAATGGGTATATTAAGTGGGTGATGGGTGCCTCCCTCACCGATGTGGGACTATCCGTTAAAATTCCCCTTCACGCGGAGCACACGTGGCAATGATCCTCCCACGCGGAGCACACGTTGCAAGGCACGATCGGTGGGGAGCACCCGGAGCAGGAGTAGGAGCAGGAGACGATGAACCCAACTCTGATATCATATTAGATACCCTCATGCCCCAAAACCCGGGTTGCAAGGGGAGGTCCACAGCTGGTATATTAAGCGGGTGATGGGTGTCTCTCTCACTGATGTGGAACTATCCGTTAACAACTACATTCAACTCCATCCTGAACAATAAAAATGACATTAAATTAGTAATATACAAGAGTTGAACTCCTCCCAACATAATGGAATAACAGAAGAATATAGTACATACATATTTAAATGACAACCAAGACAAGGGTAGTTTCTATTCTACTCATTTTTATAGTTCTCTCTTCATATTTTAATGGAATAACATATAAAGCTGAACTCCTCCCTACACAATGGAATGATATAAAACTGTCATCCCATATAAAACTCATTTCATATTTTAATGAAAATCGTACCCTAAAACTAGCTTCTCATTTCTTCCAAAATATCATTCTATTTAAAACTCATGTCACGCTATACTTGGGATCTCCTTCAGATTCCCCAACACCAATTAAAACATAAAAAATATGATAAATAACAAATGAATATTGGGATCTCTTTCAGATTCCCCAACACCAATTAAAATATTAAAAAATGTTATAAATAATAAATGAATCTTGGGATCTCCTTTAGATTCCCAATGGAATAACATATAAAACTATCGTTCTATTTAAAACCCATGTCACTATATATCTTGGGATCTCCTTTAGATTCCCAAACACCAATTAAAACATAAAAAATGGTATAAATAACAACAAACTGCTATATACTACACTAAATTTTATACTTGGGATCATCATTGTGTTTTATATACTTGCTAACAAACTGCTATGTACTACATCCTGGACCACCTCTTATAGGCACAACACGACCCGCAAATTGGGCGGGACAATTGTGCCCTACTCGAATTTGGGCGGGCTTGGGTTGGGATTTTAATTATATATGTTGGGCTTAGGTTGGAAAATCTGAACACAACCTCAATTCGGGTTGGGCTTGGGCAGAGGCTTCGGGCAACCCGACCCAACTCATAACCTGACCATTTGCTAAATAAAAATTAAATATAATATAATATTGAATAGGTCCGATCAAAATCCTTATGTTGGATCATTCGTTGAATATAAGTTTAGGTTGCACTGTGGTGGAACTTTGATGCGTATTTATTGTTACAGCGTATGCTGTACATCTATTTTTGTTGGTGAAATTTGTGAGTATCAAAACCAACTCGATGAGGTTGTGTAACCTGTGGGTTAGGATAACATGTGTATCTATAACCCTGATTGAAGACTTCAGAGATGCTGCACAATTTCAAAATAACAATATAGCGAAAATTTAACATATGATCAGACTTCCTAGCTCGTATATCTGCTCACTCGTTTCTTGAACGCATATATCTGGGTGTAAAGGATTTTCCTTTGTGTTTTGGTTTGCGAAACTGTTTTACTTGATTTGCGTGTGTTTTGATATTTTTATCGTTTCACGCTTTTGAGGTCTTTGCTTGTTTTAAATACATTTGTTTTCGTATTCTTCATCTACCAGTGTTCTCGGATTTCTCAGATTGTAAAAGTTTATTTTCGACGGATTTTGGTTTTGCCCCTTGAGAGACCTGACACTTAGCCAATCTAAAAAATTGGCCAAGTGTTGGGAGTCTGGTCCTTCACAATGCGGTCCGGATCGAATTCTTACGGTCCGAACTGGAACTTGGGTCGAACAACCCAAATGCGCAAGGGTTCGGACCCAGGTCCAAATCGCTAATTGCATTTTGGTCCAGACCGTTCCTTAAGTCGTCTGGACTGTTAGATTGGTTTGGGCAGCCTATAGGCCACTCTTCTCATTTTCTAAGGCTTTTGGATTTTGACGGTGGAGTTCTTGCAAATTGTTTTCAACCTCCTTTGCCTTCCCTCGTGGTTTAGAGCGTGAATCGCATCTCTATCACTTGGAGAATCTTGTCCTTCTCCACGAGCACCTTGTGTAGATCTTTTTAGGTATTGCTTTCGTTTGTCGGTTTCCATCTCTCTGGCGATGGATGTTTTCAAAGTTGGACCGGATTCCTTTCCTGGACTATTCGTTCTCAACGAATCAACCCTAAAACCCATATGCTTTTGGTCTTTCATGTGTATTGAGCGTAAATCCTTCGTTGAAGGTCCTCTTATAGGAAATTTAGGAAGACAAGTCCTTGGAGGGTTGGATACCCTTGGACAGAAATCCTTTGCTACGGCTTGAAGGTCCCCTCATAGAGAATTGGGGGAGACAAAACCTTAGAGGGTATGTACCATTGGGTTCACTCTTTACTGAGGAGTGAAGGTGGCTTGTGGCTACGAGTGCTTGGGCGTGCGCGTGCGAGCTAGGTGTGAAGCTAGCGATGCTTATGAGGCCGAGGGCGGAAAGTGGCAGAGATTAAGCAAATGAGGTTACAGTAGTTTAATTGCGAAGGTGGCGGGGCGTTGAGCCGAGCAATCTGTGGTGTACCTGCTACGTGGAATTGGCAGGGCAGGGTTGTGGATCGCAGTAGTTCATCCGTGGTAACTCTCTGGTTTTTGTACCTTTACCCTTTCTAGTGGATCACTTGCCCCTTCGGGGTCACGGTCCTGGCGTGGTTTTTCCCTTCGGGGTTTCCATGCAAAAATTGATTGTGTGCTTTACTTTCTCGCGTAGCCTTGTATGCTTTCTCCCTAGCACGTAATCAGCTCTTAGGTCCTCACTTGTTTGTACCTTGCGAGGAGAGGAGCGAACTGCCTACTGCATGCTAACCTAAAACTTATAAGTGAGTGAACCGAGCAAAGATAAAATTCTGTAACACATTGACTGTATGCATTGTGCCGCAGCTGTCGCTGAGGCAGGCGATCGTGTGTGCAAATTTTATTTGGCCGAGTGTTCCTTCCGTACTCCGGGAACCTCCCTATTTAACCCCTACAAACTATAGAATTTCATTTATCCTTCTTCTAATGGCCACCGTTGGATGGCCATTTATCCATCCAACGATGTACGATCTTTGATATAAAAATACAAAGAGTTGCTTTATGTGTTGTACACTTGTACTATTGTAAAGGAACTATTATGTGTTGATTATTTCTCCTCTACTATGTTGAAACCGGCCGCCCCGCCCCGCACAACCCAGCCAACCCGACGGGTTGGGCTTGGGTTATGAAAGTTCAACCCGACCTCGGGTTGGGTTGGGCTTAGGCAGAAGATTCAACCTCTTGGGTTGGGCTTAGGACCTCGGGTTGGGTTGGGCTTAGGCAGAAGATTCAACCTCTTGGGTCTAGATGAAAACATATTGCATTCAATATTCTAAGTATTCATTAGGCTTCAATATTACTAGTGATAGGTTGATATAATTCTCCTAAAAAAGACATAAGATCACTGTGGGCATTGAAATTAGCCCACGGGTCGAACCCGATTTGCACACGTAAAATAGGCTCGCACCCAACGGCCTTCGGGTCGAACCCGACCCGCACACGAAACTTGGGCCCGCACACAACGGCCCACACATGCAACTCGGCCCACACACAACGGCCCACATGCGCAACTCGGCCCACACACAACGGCCCACATGCAACTCGGCCCACACACAACGGCCCACATGCACAACCTGGCCCATACACAACGGCCCGCATGCGAAATTGGGCCCGCACACAAACGGCCCGCATGCGAACTCGGCCTGCGTGCAAACTCAATTCGCGCGCCGTGGCCCAACTCAAAGCAAACGGGTCCCACTGGACCCGCAACTCGAACACAAAGAGGGGGACCCACCGGCCCCCCCTTCTTGAAAACCATGCCCCCCTCCCCATGGGGAGGTGGGGCCGGCCATAAAGGAAAAGAAAAAGAAAAGAAAAAGAGAAGAAAAGAAAAGAAAAAAAATAAAAAAATAAAAACCGCCTCGATGCGGGGGGAGGTGGCGTGGACGTCTACGCAGCCGTCGATCCGCGACGATCCCTCGATCCAACGGACAAGATGACGTTGTGTCGCCATCCGATCCAAGAGTGCAAAAAATAACAACTCAATCTTCAAAGATCGAGTCACATCTAGCCCGTAACCACCCCAACTAAAAAGGAGGGGATCGAGTTTGTTTCCCCGGATAAAGGAACAATATCTTGATGGTTATGGGGGAGATATCGGATGAAACAAAAAGATTTCAGCCATATCTCCCCCAACCGCCCCCCTTTGCCTATAAATAGAAGGGGTGGGGGAAGGCACAAGGGGTCCGAAAGCCGAAGACGAAAGAGCTCCGCAAGAGAAGCTCCAACGCTCGAAGACCGAAGGCTTCACGAGGCATGGCAAGCACGTCCTACGGGAATCCTTGGCCCTTCAAGTCCTCATCAACGTGAAGACCTTGCACTCGAAGATCAAAGCTTCGACTCCTCGCACGAAGAAGAAAGCTTGGAGAAGAAGACCCGGAGTCGTCATCACCCCGACTGCTCTAACGATCTTCATCAGCTCCGAAGACGCCATAAGCCAAGGCCGGAGAAGAAGATCGAAGCCGACAACACCCGTCGTCTTCAACAAAGGCATCAACTCCTTGCACGAAGAAGAAAGCCGGGAGAAGAAGGCCTGAAGCCGGTGTTACTCCTGCCGTCTTCGTCAACAAAAGCCGACGCTACAACCGTCGTGCTGAAGCCGGTGCTACCCCCGCCGTCTTCATCAACAAAAGCCGACGCTACAACCGTCGCACGGAGATCGGTGCTACACCCGCCGTCTTCATCAACAAAAGCCGACGCTACAACCGTCGCACGGAGATCGGTGCTACACCCGCCGTCTTCATCAACAAAAGCCGACGCTACAACCGTCGCACGAGGATCGGTGCTACCCCCGCCGAAAGGCCAAGCCGACACCACAACCGTCGAGGAAGCCGGAAGAATAAAGAAGTCCTGAAGAAGCAGCCATCGCCGTTCGAGAAGAAGATCGAGCCAAAGCTAAAGCCAAAGCCAACGTAAGAAGCCAAAGCAAACGCACCGGTAAAGCCCGCGCCAAAGTAACGCACGTGCCAAAGCCAAGCAACTACGACGGTCACGAGCAAAGCACCGCACGTTCTAGCCGATACGACGCGAAGTCCGGAAGAACTAAAGCATCGCAAGTCTCTACCCGCCTACGTTCAAGCGCAAGCGCCAAAGCAAAGCAAAAGCCAGAGCCACGCCAAAGCCAAAAGCTAAAGCCAAAGCCGACGCCAAAAGCACGATCGACGCCGCGAACCGACGATCAAGGACGCCGAGGTCTAGCAAGGATCGAGGAAGACACGAAGACCAAGGAACGAAGCCCAAAACCTCCCTAGCCGAGAAAGCGCGAAGCACGGACGGGACGAAATCAACGGTGGAAACTCCTTAGCCTCTCAAAAACCCTCACCCTGTAAAGACCTCTGTCCTGGGCAACCCCTTCAGAGCTCTCGCACGAATACCACGTGGAGACGCGGATCAAAGGGACCCTCCAGAGGATCTCTCCCACAATCTCCTGATTAAACATTCGCCGCACCCGGACTCGCCACACCCGAGCCCCCGGGTCCCGGCGCACTCTGTAATCTTGTGTGATTCGCAATAAAGACGACCCGTATCTTTTTCTGCGCACACAATCACTATGATACCTGGTGATTTGTCACCCTACTGACGGTAATAATATGAGAGAACAATACAAAGATTTTGATTAAATTTTATTAGTAGATTATATTTACTTAACGACATCCCAAATGTCTATAGAGAACTAGTAAAATACAATTACAATTCCATGCTATTCCAAAAGCAATCTACCTTTCTACTCCGCACATAAAATCTCGCATCACTTTCTCTAGGTACATTTGATACTTAAGGTTTCTCTTTTTGTTTTGGCTTTTAGAATAGTTTGTGCATTTAGTGGACTACTGAACTTGATGCATATTTCTACAGGATCAGGTGTTGTTTTGGTCCATTGATGAGGTATGTTCCAGATTAGCATGAACAGCAGGAGAGAACCAACTACCAAACAAGTAGTTGGTTGGGTTCCTGACATTTTTTTTAATCACAAATCATATAGCGAAGACAAATAAACATGCATATATTATATGTAAACTAGTCATGCAACCAATGATATGAGTTTGTCAAAAGGTATCGACCCAATCGAACACAAGACTCAGGTACCTAAACTTGCTAATATGAAAGTTGATGGTATTGGAACTCACAATGTGGTCTAGTTAATTTTATTAATTATACTTTCTTTGTGCAATTGCTATTTTTGGACATAATAATTTGTTAGTTACTTTTTTTTCCTCTCTAGCGCATGTTGTGCTTTATTTGGACTTAGTAATTTTGTTTTAGCACATTGTCCCAGTCAAGTTACGTCACTAGCATATGATCGCTAAAGTATCAATTTAAACATATGCTTATTCGAATTGACGAGATCATCCAAGGTAAGATATCAAACTTTAATTATATCGATAAAGTGGACTTCAAATAATCAGGAGGCGGCCTAAAATGCCTTCATAAGTATGACGTGGTGGTCCCACCAAGGCACCAACCATGTTTCCACATCCACTGGCCTTTTCCCCTCCCCATCATGCTTCATGCTTGGGAATCCCATCTTGTGAACTCACACATGCATGCTTTTCTCTCCTAGGTAGTTATGCTTGGCACACTTGCTTCCCCAACAGATCCCCACACTCTCTTTTTCCTGTGTTTCCACCACCATCCTAAGCCTATATCTGAGCCACCCTCGAGGCCCAATGATAGAAAATTGAGATTATCTGAGAAAATTCTCCCACCAATGTTGTGCCCTAGTTCGTCCTGAGAAAGATTCCATTCCCTTTTTGATGCAGACGAGCCCTACGTGCAGATTTTCACAACTGATGACATATTTTTATTCCCTACGGAGATCCAGGAAACCGATCGTCAATCCGTCTGCATCATTGGAGAGCTGTTTCGATGACCTATGACTTTGGTTTTTTACTTTCTGTCGATCCGACTGACGGATCTTGAGTTATTTATGTTTTTATTTCTGGTTTGGGTAGGTGCGAGCCATGTTCGCATCCGGTTCGAGCCACAGATGCCGAACTGACTCATTTCTATGTTTAGGTTTTAGCCATAGGATCTTAAGTCGATTTAGATCTCAATGAATGAGATTCAAAGGGGGTCAAAACCCCTAAAAACCCTAACCGAACCCCCCCTCACCCGGCCGGCTTTCTCTCCCGCGGCAATACCCACGCGGACATGCCTCGGGAAGCGTGTCGCGCCCCTCCTTCCTCTTTCCGTGCGGACGCCTCTCCCTCTCTCTTGCCTTTTTTTTCTTTTGTTGTTTCATTCTCTATAAAGCCTACAAACGCTAATTGAAGAGGGACGATTGATGATGAATTGAAACCCTAGAACGGAGAAGCGGGATCGCTTGTTCGGCACCTTATTCGACGAATCCTCTGGCTTCTAGTCTTCTTCTTCCCTCCGCAAGCTTCTTCTTCGTCGCCACGCCCTCGTCTACGATTTCGCAGAAGATCGACGCGGAGATCATCTCTTCTACAAGATCAAATCATCTCGGCTTCTTCACCCTTTTCTTCCGGACCACGCCTCCTCTTCCGCCCATTCATCTACAACAACGGAGCCTTTGATCCTGGCCGGCATTGACCAAAGCACGGTTTGAATCGTCCCTCGATATTTTCATTGTGATAAATCTCCCCTTTCAATCCGGCCTATTGCTGAATTTAAATTAGGGTTTCAAAGTAATTGGCTTCTGAAGAAGCTCATCCATTAGGTTTTCTATCGCTTAGATCTATGTTTGTTTTTTGAGACTTTGGCTTATATTTGAGATATTGTTAGCCTTTATTGCTGGAATTTGTTTACTAAATCTGAAATTAATCATTCTCATGTCAGTTTTATTGCTCCGTGAAATTAAACTTGTTTGGGCATGATTGGATGATGATTAGGGTTCTTAGTCTTTGCTGAAATTAGGATCAAGACGTGCAGAATTCTATCTTTAATTGTTTAAAATTCAGCACTTGAGTTTCTTTTAGCATTTACATGCATCAAGTTGGTATCAGAGCGCACTAGTCGTCGCGTTCTTACGCAATGGCCGGTCCTCTTGCATCATTCGCATCATTGTGCTTGCTGAATTTTTTTTTTTATTTTCCTTCTTTTCATTTTAGTTTTTGTGTCTTTGCATTTATTAGGAAACTAGCATCCCGTGTATTCGTATCCATATTAGGATCATCCCTTTCTCTCTGTGGTGAGTTGATAGCATCTTCTAGAGACTCTCCAATGGCTGAACCACCAAGACAACCTTCCCCAACCCGCACTTAGCAAGATGCCTTCAAAAGGCAACAAGCAAACATGGATAGGCTTCAGACTCAGATCGAAGCCTTGACCTTAGCCTTCACCACTTCCCAAAATCCACCTTGACCCTATCGAGAGCACAGGACTAGAACATCTCCAGAGCGTAGTGAGTTAGATTTTGAGTCAGGAGGTGATAGCGTCAGTTCCTCTGACGGGTCTGATAGGCGAAGTAGAAAAACTCATAGGAGAACAAAATCCCATTAGGGCTGGGATCATGGTATCAAAATCGAAATTCCTGAGTTTGAAGGTAGGATGGATCCTGAAGAGTTCCTAGAGTGGGCAGAGAGAATCGATCAATATTTTGAGTGGAAGGAAATTCCCCGCGACAAACAAGTCAAGTTTGCTAGTCTCAAATTGAAAGGTCATGCACTGATCTGATGGAGATAGTTGCAGACCACGAGGGGTAGAAAGGGGAAATATAAGATTTCTACTTGGACACACATGAGGGGAAAAATGCAACAGAAGTTTCTTCCTTCTGATTTCAAACAGAGTGTGTTCCAAAAATTCCAAAACCTGCGACAAGAGCACAAATCGGTGGATGATTACACCAATGAGTTCTACAAGCTCCAAGCTCGCAATGACCTGCATGAAGATGAAGAGCAGAGCGTCGCTAGGTATGTCAATGGTCTTAAGCCCTCAATTCAAGAGATGGTGTCCCTTCATGACTTGTATCAGGTCAGTGATGCACACCGTCGGGCTAAGAAAGTTGAGTCTCACCACTCCCGATCTGCGTCCCGACGATATGACAATATTAGGACACCATCCGGATCTGTTAGTGGACCAATCCCTGGACCTTCCCCTGTAGCTGGTACAGTTCCTACACCCACTGAGAAGGGTAAAGGAGTCTTAGGAACCAACCCGAGCATGATGAAGTGTTTCAAGTGCAACCAGCCGGGTCACAAGTCAGCCGATTGTCCTCGACGTCAATTCAATCCACAGACGAATCTCGCGGATAATGAAGAGGACAGTCATGAGTCTGAGGGCGAAAACTTCAATGAGTTGGTCTTGGAGGGGTATGACGTGACTACGCCACTATTAGTTATTCACCAGTCTCTATCACCCCAGGCACCTAAAGCGTTACTACCCCACGAGCTCTGTGGAGGACCCCCAAAGCCACATTGCAAGAACCAGAGATTCGAGCTGTTCCGAACAGTCTGCACTGTCAATGTTATGAACCTTTGTGTCTTGATAGATGGAGGTTGCACCACCAACTTAATCAATGAAGGGATAGTCAGGATCAAGAAGTGGAAAGTCAAACCATTGGCTCACCCTTACAAAACATCTTGGCTAGACAACACCACGAGCAAACTAGTGACTCATTGTTGTTTGGCTAAGTTGTCGATTGGGCTGCAATATCGAGATGAGGTTTGGTGTGATGTCCTTCCCTTGGAAGTAGCTGATATTATCCTTGGGCGTCCATGGCAGTTCGACCGAGATGCACTACATCACGGAAAAGCCAACACTTATACTTTCCTTAAGGACGACATCTCACCTTATAGCCCACGTGTTTTAAGAGACACCGATCCCATGCACCTAAAACTCTTCTGAGTCAGAGTCATCCCATACCACCATTTGCAGATAATTTAGTAGGGTGTTCTTCTGATTCACTAATAGTTGAGAAGGGATTAGACAACATCTTGCATTCCATCGCATGCACATCGCATTTAGAATCTGTAGGCATCACTTGCACTCGCATTCATCAGTTGCCTGACATCTTTACATTAGCTGTTCATTCATGTGTGCATCCATATTATCGATCAAGTGTTGAATTGAGCATTAAAGTAGATTTTGCTATGCTTGTTCACTTTTCAATGCTGGGTACTTATGAGCCATGTTTTTAGATTTCAAAAAGCCCATCATTTTTACTTTTTCGAAGTCATAACAAGTGGCTTGATGAGTTATTTAATTTTTTATTTTATTCACTAAATCCAGAATGATTGCGTGACCTATCTTCTTAGTCTAGAATCCACTTGTTTTGCCACGTGCGCAGGCCACTTTGAGCAACACATATTGCACCCGCAACCCATGGCCTCTCAAAGACACCATAGCTTATTGCGCGAGCCAATGACCCGCAACATATTATGCTCCCGCGGCCTTTCCTTTCATATGTCTTTTGAATTTCATGTCAACCTATATTCCTATTATCACATGAAATTATCTGGAAATCTTGACAATCTTTTCGTGCCGAGGAGGATGTTGGTTTTGGCTTTCAGGTCTTCGCTTGACGTTGATGGGCAGGGGATGCCAGATGAAGTCGCTGCGTACTTGAGGCTGATTACTTGGCCACCGGACCCGGGAGAACAGTTGGAGCAAATGCAGAGGTTGCGGCTACTTCCAGGAGAGCCCCCACCGGATCCAGGACCTTACTCGACAGGAGTCGAGTTCTTTTGAGTCCGGGGGACTTGATGCAGACGAGCCCTACGTGCAGATTTTCACAGCTGATGGTGTATTTTTATTCCCTACGGAGATTCAGGAAACCGATCGTCAATCCGTCTGCATCATTGGAGAGCTGTTTCAATTACCTATGACTTTGGTTTTTACTTTCTGTCGATTCGACTGACGGATCTTGAGTTATTTATGTTTTTATTTCTAGTTTGGGTATGTGCGAGCCATGTTCGCATCCGGTTCGAGCCACAGATGCCGAACTGACTCATTTCTATATTTAGGTTTTAGCCGTAGGATCTTAAGTCGATTTAGATCTCAATGGATGAGATTCAAAGGGGGTCAAAACCCCTAAAAACCCTAACCCAACCCCCCCTCACCCGACCGGCTCTCTCTCCCGCGGCAATACCCGCGCGGACACGCCTCGGGAAGCGTGTCGCGCCCCTCCTTCCTCTTTCCGTGCGGACGCCTCTCCCTCTCTCTTTCCTTTTTTTCTTTTGTTGTTTCATTCTCTATAAAGCCTACAAACGCTAATTGAAGAGGGACGATTGATGATGAATTGAAATCCTGGAACGGAGAAGCGGGATCGCTTGTTCGGCACGTTATTCGACGAATCCTCTAGCTTCTAGTCTTCTTCTTTCCTCCGCAAGCTTCTTCCTCATCGCCACGCCCTCGTCTACGACTTCGCGGAAAATCGACGTGGAGATCATCTCTTCTACAAGATTAAATCATCTCGGCTTCTTCACCCTTTTCTTCCAGACCACGCCTCCTCTTCCGCCCATTCATCTACAACAACGGAGCCTTTGATCGCGGCCGGCATTGATCGCGGCCGGCATTGATATTGTTAGCCTTTATTGCTGGAATTTGTTTACTAAATCTGGAATTAATCATTCTCATGTCAGTTTTATTGCTTCATGAAATTAAACTTGTTTGGGCATGATTGGATGATGATTAGGGTTCTTAGTCTTTGCTGAAATTGGGATCAAGACGTGCAGAATTCTATCTTTAATTGTTTAAAATTCAGCACTTGAGTTTCTTTTAGCATCTGCATGCATCACTTTTCTGTCTTGAACTCTTCTTTGCCAACTTTTTTCCTTCACTTCATCCCTCGTTCTGGGAACGTGTAGCAATATTAGCAGCATTTGTAAACTTTTCAAGGTCATCCTTGGAGAGTTCCATGGCTCGTGATGGCGCTTATAAGGTAGCGCTCATCAGTGATCAGATCATTCTTTTCAACCTTCAACCTTCAACTTTCTACCTTGATTTCTTTTTAAGCACTTCTCTCCCTCATTCTGCCTCTGCCCCTCGGAGATCCCATCAGATTATTTGCTGATATTAAACATGTATTTGCAAAAAAAATTATGTCTTGATAGGCTATGCATAAGTTTTGAGCTCAATTGAACATCTAGCCTTGCCTTTTGGTTGATTTTTTTTTTAAAAGATTGCAAGTTTCATGGTCTTCTATATTGTAGTTTGTTTAGTTTCAGAATTATGGATGCAGATTATTATTTGTTGTATTCTAGTTTGCTTGATTTCTATTTCATGCTATTATTATTAAGTTTTCAACCCGACTATCTTTGTTTGTGCTCGCTAATTTGAGGATTTCTGCATTTTGTATTTGTAGTTCATTATCATCAAGGATTTCTGCACATTGTATTTGTACTTGTACATCGTTGTCGTCATCATCATCATCATCATCATCCGAGTCTTATATCACATCAAGATGGGGTTGACTATAAGTAAGATTGAAAAGAATTTACTTATCTTTTATCACGCGGCTAGCGTGCTTTGTTGACAAAATAGAACTTGTTCCTCAAGCTTGTCACTCTTGCTTATGGCTCTTCATCTCAAGTTAGCGTTGTAGGATGTGTGCCCTAATTCCTTCTTTTGATTATCATCTCATATACTCGAAGATTCCTTAAGTTACTGTCAATATGGAGCTTTTCCCCAACTCATGGTGTAATTTAGGACCTAAGCACATGGAAGATGACTGGTGGAGGTCAGGAAGTAGGGTTTTACAACTGCATCCTAATGTTCTTGGTTTTGATATTTAGTTTGGTTCACCCTTGCAAGTTGCAACAACATTTTGATGCATTGGGCATCCATCTTTTTTCAATCTTCGTTTTGTTCATTTTCTTTAATGAAGTATGAAATCTGTTTGTTAAATAAATATAATATAACTTCAATTATCCTTTTGAGAGAATCATATTGGTAGTCCTCTATAATTAATTCTATTTTTTGGGCATGTTTGCATATTTTGATGATTCATTTGATGATTTTGATCACATGTTATTTTATATTTTATGTGTGATTCTTCTCGCATGGCATTAATGAATGGTTGTATGGAATTGTAGTGTTCTCTTGTAAGAGTAGTAAGTAGAACATCGTCTCACACTTCTGCATTGAAGTTGTGTATCATGTGATGGATCATTATTATAGTTGTTCTCTTAGCTACACAGCCTACACCATCTTCTCTCCAATCTGATTACCTCCTCTGTTCACCATGAGTGTGATTTAATATTTGAAAAAGAGAGGAAAAAAAAAGTTATAGTTTTTCTAGTGTTTGACTTTTCATCCTCTCAAAGTCTAATCACCCTTCATCTATGGAGGAGCTCGCTAATTTCTTTATGGCCATACATATTACCACCTGCTCTTAGTATTTTCAAATAAATTCGAAGTGGTTGATCCCTTGAGTTTGATAGTGGTTTGTATAGATTAGACAGTATAGTTTTCCATATATTTTTGTACTATGTATTGTATTGTTGATGTGTCTTTGTTTGTGCTTACAACAGACTCCTGTGACGGCTTAGGTCCATTTTAAAGGTACTTATTAGCTTTTTGCCACAATTAATTGATTATTGCATCAGTTTTGCACATCTGATCTACCTCCTCAAGTTTCATCTATAAATATGGAATTGTTATAGAAATGATAGGGTGTGATCCTTTTAGCAATCCCACATTGTAACTCCAGGTTTTTAATTCAATTGAATGGTAGGAATTGTAATTATGTCCAATATTGTGTTTTATTATGTAATTAAGGTTTGACATACTTAGAATCTAGGCATAAACTAATTATGTCAAATATTGTGTTACTTTAGGTAATTTCACTAATTTGTATTTTGGCATAATTAGAATCTAGGCATTAATTTTAACTAAAGAACTGGAATTGCAAAGGGGGTATTAAATGAAATCGCACCCTTTCATGTCTAGTTACTGTAATATGGCTATCTGTTTACACTTGGTAAAAAACGTTCAAAACACTCTAGCAAGGCCATAGTATGGTTGATAAAATAATATCCATGGGTCAACCGATACTATATATAAGATAAGGTTGGTTTCTAGTGTCTATGCAATATGTTTTCATCCTTTCTTTGGTTTTGGGTTGTATTTGTTCTGCATACCATGGTAATAAATCCTGTTAAGAGGTTCTCAGCTTTTAATTGCTCTTCCTTTCATCCATTCGTCTATCGTCAAAGTCCTATCCCATTATGACGAGGTTGACTATGAAGCATAACTCTAATTAAGAAGGCCCCTCAAATATATTGACAGGTATTTTCCAACCGTCTGCCACATGTCATCAACCCTCTTAAGATTTGTGCCCAAACCTTGACCAAGACAACTTGGCAAGCGAGAGATTTGCCAAGAAACCTAAAAGGCTAGTTGGCAGATAGGAACATTATCTGTGACACAGTTTTAGCCCATGCAGCTAGGCAGCAACCCTCCAAGATTTCCTAAGACTACAGAAAAGTCCTTGATGAGGGGGGAGAATGCAAGATTTGATGCAGGGAACTGTAGGCATCATTGTGTCACAAACAATAAGGCAAAGAAGCAAATGAAACAATATTCGTGCTTGCTCTTCCTTTCATCCCTGGAACAATTAAAAATGATTTGGGATCAGTGAACATATCCGAATTTTCTGGCAGGGGATTTACTGAATATATGAGTACTGGAGGAGATTCGGCCTACCAGCAACTTTGTGGAGAGATTACGAAAGAATTCAATGATTGTTCAAAACAAGTAAGTTAATTTGTTAAGATTTTTCTTACATTCCATTTACTTTGTGGTAACTGAGCTAAGATGACTTCTATACAGGTTCTCGAAATGGAATCACTGCTTTTGACTCCAGATTTATGTCGTAGTGATCTTGCTGCTCTTTTAAAGGCTGTCCAGGCACAAGAGAAACAGAAACTTCATTTGGTAATTACTTCCCATGTTTCAAATTTGTCTGTTACAAACAGTCCTATAGCAATATTATCTCTAGACTTGGCTCTTTTTAAAAAGATTATTTGGACATAATTTGCTGTGAAATGATAAGTAATACCTGACCTCATGGAAATTTAATTCTAGTTAACACTTCACAAAAAAATCACAAAATTGTAAAACTTCTAGGGTGGTAAACAAGGGAAGAGATGTAGCAACAAAGCTACACCTTAGGTGCAGGATCCGGGAGGGATATGTCGACTAATGTTACACTTCTATAATTACTAATGAACTTTCACCTGCATAAAAGTTTTAGAATTTGCTAATTTTTGGTGGATGTGTTATTTATGGCAAAGCGATCATCCTCACCAAAAATCAACAAATTTGGAAACCTCTAGGCGTATCAAATATGATATTCAAATTAATGGTTAAAATGGAAGGACGATAAAGATTCTAACCTTTGATGACCCTAGAAGTTTTAGAATGTGTCAATTTTTTGTGGATATGTTATCTATGGTTAGGTGACCATACTCACCAAAATTTCGTAAAATTTAATTGGTGAAAGTCTATTAGTAACTATAGGGTCAAGATTGAGGGATACACTACTTTGCCACTAAAATGGTCGAATTCTAGAGCATCGGATCAGGAAGATAGGAGCGACGGAGATTAGCGTCAAAACCCACTATGAGATGAAGTTGAAGCATTAAATGCATCATGTTATAGCTCGCATGGGCTCTAAGTACTCTACCCCGCAAAGCATTCTAGATATCTTTAGCATACCATAAATACCCTTGGTTGTATCTTCCATTGTTTGGCTGTACCTTCAGCCACATGGTTGGATTTTAAGCAATCGGGTCGTATTTTTAACCACTAGGTCATGCCTTCAGCTAGGGCTGCAAATGAACCAAGCCGTTCATGAGTAGCTCGCGAACAAGCTCGGTAAAAGCTAGTTCAAGCTTGTTCGATTACTATTTGAGCCAAGCCTAAGCCTTGATTTTAGACTCGTTTAATAAACAAGCCAAGCTCAAACATAGTAAAGCTCGACTCGATTTGGCTCGTGAACATGTTTGTTTAGGGATCGTGAGCAAGCTCGTGAATAGGCTTGCGAATAAGTTCACAAAAGGTATGAATAGACCAAATATATAAAGTCTAAGATTTGACATAAGATAGAGTTCATGAACAAGCTCGGTAAGAGCTCGTTCAAGTAGGCTTGTTTATTAAACCAGCCAAGCTCAAACAGACCAAAGCTCGGCTCGGCTCGATTACTAAACAAGCCAAGCCTAAGCTTGAACAACCAAGCTTTTAACTGAACCAAACCCAAACATACCAAAGCTCGCCTCGGCTCGGCTCGGCTCGTTTGCAGCCCTACCTTTAGCCATCAGGTCGTACCTTTAAACCACCAAGCCGTAGGGAGTACATTTCAGCCTCCAAGTTGTATCTTTTAGCCCCCCAAGTTGTACCTTTCAACCATCAGGTTATACCATTAAGCCATCAAGTCGTACCTTTAACCTATCAGGTCATAGGTCGTACATTTTCAGCCTCCAGGTTGTAATTTTCAGCCCCCCTAGGTCGTACCTTTAGCCATCATGCCGTACCTTTCAGCCACCAGGTTGTACAATTAAGCCATCAAGTCATACCTTCAGCTGCCAGACCGTACCATTAAGCCACCAGGTTGTAACTTTAACCTTTCAGTTTCTTTGGTAGTACCTTTAAATCACCAAAGTGGTTGAAAGGTACAATCTATGACTTGGTGATTTAAAGGTATGACCTGGTGGCTGAAGGTATGACCTAATGGTTTAAAGGTACAACCTACGACTTGTAGACTGAATGATATGACCTGGTGGCTAAAGGTATGACTTGATGGTTTAAAGGTACGACCTACGACTTGTAGACTGAATGATATGACCTGGTGGCTAAAGGTATGACTTGATGGTTTAAAGGTACAATCTAGTGGGTCGTACCTAGTGGCTCAAGGTACGACCTGCAATACGACCATGTGCTGAAGATATGACCAAACTATGGAAGATACGACTAAGGGTATTTATGATGTATTAAAGATATCCAGAATGCTTTGCGGAGCGGAGTACTTGAGATCATGTGAACTCTGACATGCTGCATTTAATGCTTCCACTTCATCCCATAGTCGGATTTGACACGTAATCGCCGATGCTTATTTTTTTCAATTTGATGCCCCAGAATTCATGGCCATTTTAGTGGCAAAGTAGTGTGTCCCTCGATCCCGACCCTATATGGGTCGGGATCCAAAAATACATTATTTTGACACAGTTTGGCACAAAACATCCTAATCGTTGGATAGAGGTTCAAAATTTGTTGATTCTTTGTAAGGATGATCATCGTGCCTTATATAGCGCATCCAATTTATTTTCCCTAACATGAAAGTAAGCAGAACAACCAAATATATGCAAATAATAATAATTAGTAGCATATTTTCTAGATTATACCTCAATAGGAGTTTTACTTTTATTTGACGTTGCTGACAATCTATTTATGAGATGGCACGCATAAATCACTTTATTTGGTGATGGTCGAACGAGATGGGAGGCTAATGGTGCTCCAATACATGTTAGGAGAGAAAAGGAGTTGTAATTGTATTATCCCTTTCTTTTTTAGGGCATAAGGAACTAAATAGGCAAACATATGCAATTGTTAGACTCGCACATAATGAGGATGCACTACACACCTAAGGGGTGTATAAGCATATACACACTAACGCTACAAGGACGAGTATGCATCTAATATACATGTAAAGTACCGCATCCTACATATCTCGAGCAATTTATATTATGTGATCCTAGATAGCGTACTTTGGTTTAGGTTTTTGAGAAATGCATCTAACTTTGTTTCAATACAAACTAATCTAATCACAAAATGAACTTCATTCACGTTTTATTATTTGATACATATCTTTTAGAGTAATGTATTATGGGGTAAATGGGTAATGAATCATTCCTACCATCGTATTTATGCTTTAATCCTTCCAAAACAACATGATGATTGATGTTTCCTTTGGCTCTTTGTCTTTACCTTATGCCTTGGAGATTTAGCCGGATCCTCTTTAACTTTTTTCCTTTTCGTCTAGACTCTTTCCAAGGTACTAGGGTATCCTTATAGGTGGATGCACAATGCATGAGCTTAAATTGTGTAACCAAGAAGAAAGGTTGATCTCTTTGACTAGAAACTTTTTACTTAGAAATCTTTTGGCCGGTTTAAGCATCACTCGCAAGATTCCAACCTTCCAAAAACTTCCATCCGAGCATAATTTCCAACATATCTGAGTTTCTATTTGCAAAGCTCTGCCACCTTCGTAACTATTCACTATGCATCTTGTTTGATATATTCTATCACCAACTCAGTATGGAGTCACCTGAGATATAATACAAATGTTTGCAGGAAAATTTCTTCCATTTTACCTGCATTACACAAGGCAAGACATTTACATCAACAAAGGTGCCCTCATCAATACTTGACTACCCTAATTTTATGAAATCATCGCCGTCATCATCATTATCTCAGTCTCCATTAAGACGAGATTGGCTATACGAAAGTCTGGCAAGAACTTTACCATCGATATCAACCTGACGTCGACCTTCTATGATTTGTGCTCACAACCTAATGGAGGCAACTTGGCAAGAGAGAGGGTCGATGCCATGAAACCTAAAAGATTAGTTCGGAGGCTTATCGTGTTGGTTACACAATTTAAGCTCATGCAACCAAGGAGCAATTATGAAATCATCACCAAGTTCTTCATTCTCTGAGAAAATAAGGTTTCTCTGGTAGCTTTGTAAGAGCTCTCCAAGGGGCTACCTTCGCCAAAATAGGGAGCCGGATGGTGAAAATAGAACTCCGAGGGTTGTGGGGAATTTCTTTTACTATCGAGAGATTCCTACCAACAATCAATCGATTTGAACACTGTAGAGTTGGGAGTTGACACATTGATTTGATATCGAAGTTCGGTCATAGCTTACATCTCCGTACAATAAGGCGCAATCTTGAATCCATTAACTTTGAAAACGTAAAGCTACTCCTCAACAGACCAAGGAATGCTTTTACACGTTAACAAAGAAGAAGATAGGAGAGATAGAAGAAATTCGGGATAAGGTCCCAAATCCGCTTTAATGTTCGTGAGTGGTTGTAGAAAACCACTATATTCTTCGTGAGTGGTAGAAGAAAATCTATCGGTTCTAAAACCGAACTCTGCAACTCTGGAATTTGCGGAGAACAATAGGCTAAATGATTTTTGGATTTGGATATGGATCTGGTGCCGAGTCTGCTATTTATAGAGTATGGAAGTTGCCGAGCCCCGGAGTGGTTTTTGCAGGCAGGTTGCCGGGTCCTAAGCTATCTTTGTGGGCCCTCGGGGGCTGCCGGTCCCCGCGCTGACCTTGTGGGCTCGTTGTAGCCTACTGGGCCCCAAGCTGTCCTCGTGGGTCCCACTTGGGGTGTATGTTGTTCTGTGGACCTGTGAATGCCTTAGCCAAATTTTGCACCCACAAGGGGCTCTTTAGTCCGCTCCCTGAAGTAGGGAATCACTACTTGGCTCATTACATATGGCGAGTGAGTTACGCTTGCTATTTTCGTTCTGCCCCATCTGATAATCGTTGCATTTAAAAAATAATCAAACAGTTGACCACCTGATTTCTAGGACTCGATGACCGTTGTCTTTAAAAAAAACAAATCATAATAATAATAGGGAGCTTTCAAAATAATAATAATAATAATGGGGAAAGAATAGGGAGGCCCATGGAGTTGGTTCCAAAAGTGGCTCCCTATTTTTTAGGGAAGGTCATCTCTCCCCAAATAATAAGGAAGGAATAGAGAGCCCCTTGGAGACACTCTAAGCCATCTAGGCACCGAATTGGTTTAGTTTGACTAGAAGGTGTTCTGTGGTTGCACTTGAGGATTTAAGATGATTGACTCATTAGTCATTACTTTATCTCATAGAAACTATTTCTTTGTATTTTTTTTATGCCCTACTTCTCATGAACTTGTCTATTATAGTAATGCCATCTGCTTTGCTTTGTCGCTCCGCATCTTCCCTTCAAAAGACGGCTACGATCCAGGTCTTGAAGAAGACAGGCCGCCCATCAGAGCGCCTGGTGACCCACGAGCACTGCCGGTTCAACAAGCCTGCGGCGGAGCACGAATGCGTGCATGTCCACGAGATAACAGAGGCCGCCGGAACAGAGGATGCTGAGGCGGACGCCGAGTACGACAGTGCTCTCAAGGAAGCCATCCGAGGCGTGCAGGAGGCGGTGACCAGCATAAACGAGCACCTGGAGGAGGTCCGGTACGAGATTGAGGCGCTCGAATCGGAATAGTCCCCCCTGACTGGAATATACTGTGGTGCGGAACCCTAACCTTCTGGTTCCATATTGTTGGACTAGAAATTAAATCTCTGTAGGAAATTAAGGCCTGCTTTGTTCAAATAACTTTATGAATTGCTGTCAGCATATTGGTTTTTACATATGAAATTATTCTGAGATTTGAAGAATGTTACACTTGTGGTTTTGTGTGTTTCTGCTGTCAATTTTGTTGATTTTGAGCTTTGATCCAATTCTTCAATGTAGCCACCTTACATTTCTTTTTCCCCTCCAAGGAGGGGTGAGATTCTAGCAGGGTTTGACTATAGCATGTAAATTACACACTTAAGGATTTATAGAAGTCAATATTAATTTTTATATATATATATATATATATATATATATATATATATATATATATATATATATATATATATATATATATAGGGTTATTTTGACTTTGCCCCCCAAATTTTACCTTGAATTAGACATTACCCCCCATCTTTTTATTAATTTGACTTTGATCCCCAAAACTAATTGTTCCGTCAACTCACCCCCAAAAACTTTATTTTTTTTTTCCGGTCAGCTCACCCCCAAAAACTTTATTTATTTTTTCGGTCAGCTCACCCTTTCTCTGAGATGGTGAGCTGACGGAACAGTTAGTTTTGGGGTAAAGTCTAATTCAAGGCAAAATTTGGTGTGCAAAGCCAAAATAACCCTTTTTATGGGGTAAATTACACAGACTCCCTGTAGTTTAACTGATTATCACTTACACCCCTCATGTTTAAAACTCTACAAATGCCCCCCCCTATAGTCTGAAAAATGCATCACTTGTACCCCTGGGACTCCAGAGGGGTCTATATGTGTGGTTTTTCATACTATAGGGGAGCATTTGTAGGGTTTTAATCATGAGGGGGTTGTAAGTGGTAATCAATCAAATTGCAAGCTGTCTATGTGTAATTTATCCTTTTGTTTTTATTTTTGTTAAGTTAGGACCCTAGTCATTTTGTGGGTGCAAATAGCAACACAACTTCTTCGCGAGTCCAACTGTGTTGAGCTTTGGTCTGTCTGATCATCATTTTGTGATGGAGGCACGCCGCTGCTTTAGCTTTGGAGAGCCTCAAGGGCTGGACTACCCTATCTCAAATCTCATTCCCATGTTTGGGATACTCTGAAGCTACTATCTCTACTGCTTTTTAGCTTCTAGGCCTTGGCTGGCTCTCTAACAAGCTGCAGTCTCCCCTCGTGTGCAATGCTTTGGTTGGAAACTGCTATATGAAAAATTGTCCACAATGGATTACTTACATCATCTTGGCATTCCAGCCCCCCTCTCTTGTCCTCGCTGCCCATCCGAGGTTGAGAATAGTATGCAGGCTCTTTTCACCTGCACGAATCCTCGGGCGATTTGGCTTTGGGTTTTCCACAAGGCTAATGTTTCCTTTGAGCCTCCTTAATCCGTGGATGAGCAGCTTCAACAGGTGGTCTCATTGTCCCATTCCAGCCCAAGCACCCGTCGCCAGATGAACGGTTTGTTGTTTCATAGCTTACGGGGAATCTGGAAGAGTAGGAATCAGAAGGTGTTTGAAAGTCTTGAGGACTGTGGCCACGGTTGGTCGACATATTCTTCATTGTCGAGAAATTCGAAGGATTTACGACACTCCACCATTGTTACTGTCAAACAACATTCTCCATCAGATGGGTTAATTTTACTCGGGCCTCTCTATACATCTTCCTCTTTCGTTGCAGAGAAACTAGCCTTATTTTATGGTCTTATGTGTTATTCTGCCTACTTTGCTCTACAGCCTTTTATGGATCCAGGGTGATTCCCAAGTTGTCATTAATTCTCTACTCGACCTGGATCTGAGTGATCCCAGTTTTCGAGAATGCTGGTTCCACTTTCGGAAAGCGACGTCAAGAAAATCAGTCATGTTTAACAGGAAACTAATCAAGTAGCTGATCTTCTTGCTCACGGGGGTTGCTGACTACCTCGTCTTCAATTGCTTTGGGTTGCTGATACTACTGAGCTACTTCAGTTGCTACCTCAAGATCATGTAGGGACATACTTCCCACGTCTTGTTCATGATTTAAGCTAAGTTTCTTGTTTTAGTTTTGGTTGGAGTTGTAATTAGTGTTTTTTGGTTATCTGTAGTCTAGTTTATCAAAAATAAATAAATTTTGGATATGTGTATTAACGTACGAATACCCATACCTAAAAATTAATCAGGTAAGGTTTCTATACCCATCTATATAACATGGCATGTCGGTTTTGTGCTGACTAGACAAAATGAAAGCTGACTAGGACAAGCTGACTGGACAAAAATAAACCAAATAGATCTAACCATTTATTCAAAAACCAACGCATGATCTCTATTTCCCCGTCAACCTCTCCTTGGTTTCCAATCCCAGCCTATTTAAATTGCACCAAACCTGACTGTTCCTCCCGTGATTGTTATTCGTATCAACGGCTATAAACCCGCATACTGAAATTTCGGCCGTTCCAAACCATCGGGTCGATCTCGAGGAATCCATTCGAATAGAGACAGCTGTGATTGATCGATTATAGAGGGAGGGAGAGTTGGTCGTGCTAAAGGCACTCGCTTCGTGCTAATCGGCACGAGCGAGAAAATGAGTGTCCCTATGAATACCGGTGTTGTCGTCGAAAGTGTTTTGTTGCTGAAGCGTTCAGATGTGTTGCCGCCAAAGACGGTCCGCTGGAGTGCTGACAGGCACGGACATATACTAGTACTCTATAACATGGTTTAGTACAAAATTTGTACCCATACCAAATGTATCAAATGTTTTGGGTCGGGTATTTGGAGTCAGTGCCACCACTCTCTCTCATATATAGTCGGCGCACCGGATCGCTCCTCCTTTATTGTCTCCACTAAATTCTCCCATCTTTCTCGCTATCAGAGGGGGGAAGAGGAGGAGCGGAGACCTCTGCGTTTGGTTTCGCCAAAGCTGTAGGATCCCCTGGTAATGTTTCCCTCTTTGTCCGATCTTAGGGATATCTCATCTCGATCTAAGATCTTCGATTCGTTTCAATCCATCTTTCTCTCAATAAGATCCTGGTTGGATCCGTCTCGTCACCTATCGATCATCTCGTTCTTCCTCTTGGATTCACAGATCTGCAATTCTTCTCCAGATCTTGGGATCATCTTCCCCTTTCTCAATTTTGGTTCAAAATTAAGTGATATCTAGCCATTTCCATGTTAGATCTTGGGTTCTCCCTCCTTTTCGCCCGATATTGATTTGTTTTTTCCTTTAGTTTTGTGGCAGATCTTGAGATCCTGTTGTTGGATCTTAGATCTATCTTCGTGTTACGTTTTTTTTTTTAATGTTTTTGAATATGAATTTTCTGTGTTCAGCAGCTGAGGAGATGGGGCTTACCTTCACGAAGCTCTTCAGCCGCCTCTTTGCGAAGAAGGAGATGAGGATCCTGATGGTCGGGCTCGATGCGGCCGGTAAGACGACCATCCTCTACAAGCTCAAGCTCGGAGAGATCGTCACCACCATCCCCACCATCGGTAAGCACTTAGATTTCTATGTTGGGGTTTCTTTTTCAAATAACATTATTTAAATAATTCTTGAATAAACATTATTTTATGAAATAATTATTTTTCAAATAACATTATTTTTTGAAAGTTCTGTTAATTTTTTTTCCATGTCAAGTAAACTTGGTAATCTAATTGCCGGGTTTATAATGGTAGTTAGGATTAATCCTGAATCATGGGAGACCTCAGCCAGTTGCATTCAATTTTTGAAAAAAAGAAGAAGAAGCCGAACTTGCTGATAACACTTGATTTCTATTTAATCTGTTTTTTTATTGAACCTGGTAATCCAATTGCCGGGTTTAATGGAAACGCATTTCAACTGAGCCCACCAATAACCCACTTTTTCTTTTTGGAACCAGGTTTTCTATTAAACCTGGTAATTGGATTACCGGGTTCAATGGAAAACTGCTTTCCAAAAAAAGAACTACAGGTTTTTTGGAAAACTGGTTTCCAAAAAAAAAATCTAATTATTATGAAAACCTATTATCTACCGAACCTCGAAATTTAATTGTTGAGTTCAATTTTTTATTTTTTAAGATGAAATTGGTTGGTTGGTTCTCCGTTGATTATAGCTTTATTACATGGAGTAAATAAAGCCAGTAATTTTGTTTTCTGGCATGAGAAGTAAAAAAAATAACCTGCTCTTCACATGTCTGTGAGTGTCAGTTTTGCATTTAAAATACCGTATATACTTTGCTATTTAAATAATTCTTTGAATAATGTTACTTTTTTTGAAAAAGCTCCATATATAATAATGTTATTTTGAGAAAACCTCATATATGTAGTTTCATTTTTCTTGGGTGAATTCATGTTGGCAGCTACCTTCTATGGTTATTTTTTATATTCTAACTATTACCATGCATTCTAACGGTATATCTATAGCCAATGGTTTTCAATTGATTGATCATAGTGCTAGAGGATTTGATCACTAATTGTAGTTTTAAGGTACCTTATGCATTCAATTGCCTTTTTTCTTGCTGCAAATGTTTTAGAACTTGGTTTTAGTTTTACGAGTTCCCGGATAGATTTTTGTTGTATATTTTTAAATGAGAAATATATGTACATAGTTTATGAATAAAAGTTATATGCTTAATATTCTTATTCAAGTCTTCAATCTGATCTTATTTTATTCAGAACATAGGAAGACAAGACCTTCAACCATCTAGTCATGTCCCATCTGTGTGGGGTTGGCTTTATGAATCTTCTTCGCCATTCATTTCTGTTGAGGGATATCAATGTGGTCAACAAAAGATTTTCCATGTTTTTTTAAATAACATTCATTAATGTTATTGTATGTCTCCTATCCTCCTTTGACCTTCTACCGTAATCATAGACCTTTCTTTATTAAGGTCACCTTTGCTCTACGTTTTACATGTCCAAACCATAATTTTTTCTTCATTATCATGACCTTAATCGGTGATTCGGTGTCACTCCAACACTTATCTAATACAATAATTTACCACTTTATCCCTTCTATTTTTACTGCACATCCACCCACATCCTCATTGTTGCCATACTAGTGTCGTCAGCAATGACAAACTTTAAAGAAAGAAGATGAAACACTGTACTCTACACTCAATTGCCAATTTCTGGTAGACCATGGGCAGACCTCACTATGGACTTCATTGTAGGTTTTTCTCGAATTGCTAGTCATGCGTATTACGTGTTTGTGGTTGTAGATAGATTTTCGAAAATGGCTCATTTCATTTCATGTAGGAAAACATATGATGCATCACATGTGACTGAATTATTATTTAGGAAAGTTGTTTGCATGTATGGAATCCTCCCTAGGCACAAAAGTTCAATACGTACGTGAATATCATCCGTTGATTGATGGACAAACAGAAGTTGTTAATCATAATCTAGGGGACATGTTGCGATGTGTAGCAGGAGAAACATAAAAAAATGGGACTTAATTTTATCATGAGCTAATTCTGCACACAATAGTTCCTTAAATCGTTCTATTGATAAATCTCCTTTTTAAATTGTATATAGTCATGTTTTTCGACGTTTCCTGGATTGTACCGTAGTACCATGACATAGTGCATATACCAAGGAATTCATCAAAAGACTTAAAGGCCGTGCAACAAGATCTATGGAAATTTAAAGTGACAATGTTATACAAAATAAGAAAACGTGCAGATTATGATTTATATATGTCAAGAAACCTTAAACATCTATTAAAAATAAACCATATACACAAGAAAACTAGACACCCTATGTTATGTATTCTAAAAGATAGAGCCCTTGCTTACGGGTGTAACTTGCAAGCTGCAAAAAGTGTGCAAAAAGTTCAAAGTGTATCTTTATATCTATGTTATCCATTTATAATAAGCTCCAAAACTAAGTATATTGAATAAACCAAAATAGGAATTTAACAAGTTAAACTACATAGTTCTTACCCCTCTAAAAGTATCAATTATTATGTATTTTTTTCAATGGCTATGTCTTGGAGATTTCGTGGCCACTTTAAGAACACATGTAACAAGTGTTGGACATACAGGGTTGCGAGTATAAAATTAATTAATTTTTTTTTGTAATTTAGGTTGTAGGAAAATTTTGGATTCCTTTTATAAAACTAAACTCATTTTTTTGAAAAATAAAATACCTTTTTTTATTATGGATGTTGATTTTAAATTAAAGATGAAAGTCATGTTTTGTTATGAATTTACGGTTTTTGAAGGCTTCTCTTGCATGTCCATTTTATGTATATATTAGATATTATATATTGTCATGTCCTACATTTTTAGGATTTGTTGTATCTTGTATCCGAGTCAATGTTCATATCCCTGTCCGTGCTCCCTAGATAAAACCTTAAGAATTTTCTTTTATTTTGTTTTTCATATCCATCTGGGTGTAAATGTAGCAAGGAAGAATTAGTGATGGTCCTGATGTATTATCAATATGATCAGGTTGTGTGACTGAAGCTTCTTAAGGTTCACATATAGGTATTCTAATATTTGCTCTCATTTGGAAGGTTTGTCTCTAAAAGGAGGCTAGAAAGGTGGTGACAGTGTTCTATTTTTGTGGGGTTTGGGATGGTATTGGTTAGTAATAGCAAAGGAGGTGAGGATTTTGAAACCCTGATTAGTTGGATAGCTGTTTTTTTTGTGTGTTTATCATGCGCTAAGAACACCGTATGATTATTCGAACTATTCTTTCTACAATAATTAAGAAACTGAAGTGTACACACATGGTATCATTTGTCTCATTGTTAACTGACATTTGGATTTTTGTTGCAGGGTTCAATGTGGAGACAGTCGAGTACAAGAATATTAGCTTCACTGTTTGGGATGTTGGTGGTCAGGATAAGGTAGGTGCTTATGTTCTACTCTTTTTAAAGTATATACTTGTTGGCATGACCACATACCTCCGATGGCTCATCCATACAATTTAAAGTGTTTTACCAATGGCTCATACATACAATTGTCTAATCTTTGTAACTGGATTTTTCTTGCATGAACAATAGAGCATATTATATCTCTATTTTCCATGTAATTACCCTAAAAGAGAAGAAATTATCCTAATTGTGATAATAATGGATTTCCAGGGAGAAATATTATTCAGCCAAAGTCATATTATTCAACCAAAGAGTCTTCCATACTTTTTTTCTGCCATACTGATGTGGCACCTGATCACAGCCATCCCTTTGCATGCCGGTCAGGGCATAGTGTGGTTCACCGGTCTGGGCTGGGTACACGGGACGGCTGTGATCGGGTGCCACATCAGTATAGCAAGAAAAGTATGGCAAACTGTTTGGCTTAAGCCTGAATATGATTTTCCTTTCCTAATACCTTGTTATCTCATTGTCATGATTGGTGGGTGAAACAAATGCCGATATGTTATGCCATCTGATTAATTGATGGTCTCTGAATGTTCGGTAAAACAGATCAGACCTCTGTGGAGGCACTACTTCCAGAACACACAGGGCCTTATTTTTGTCGTCGACAGCAATGATAGAGATCGTGTTGTTGAGGCAAGGGATGAGCTCCACAGGATGCTAAATGAGGTAACTGCTTTTCATGTTACTTGTTAGTCAAAAGAAGTGTTCTGCATAGCAACTTTTGTAAAATCTTTTGAGGAGACTTCTTTGTATGTATATGTGTTTATATGCATGTATCCATGTGTTTTATGTGGTGGTTCAATTATAATACCATCGGTAATTACGCACTAATAATTGTACACTAATGTCTGATCAATAAAATCTATGTGAATTCAAATGGATATTTTCCTAGTTAATACGACTATAGCAAGGAAGGTTGTGAATAACCCTGTAAGGAAATTGGTTAGTGTTAGTTGAAGAAAACGGAAGAGGACTGATTGCGACAAAAAGGATTTTTTTAAAAATTTTTTTTTGATGGTGTGTGTGGTTAGTGGGGGGACTCATCAAATCAACAATATAATTAAATTATAATACATGATATCTTTTTTATGCAAAATGCTAACTCTAGAAATTACAGCAATATGTACTATGAACATTGTAAATTGATTTCTAATGATTTATTGCTTATTGCCAAACTTTCTTCAATCAAATAACTATTCAGAGAGCTCTTTACCTGCAAGTACATTGGAACTGGTCTCACTGCCTTGGTAATTTGAGGTTTACATGGTTAATATTTATGGCAGCGTTGTTCATATTATTCTTAGTGTCTATAGCATTGTCATGCAATTGTCAAACACTTTCATTTGAATACGTACTCATAGGCAGAATGTGTGCCAATTACTGGCTGGGATATCTGTATTTGTTATGTTCTACAATATTGGTATTCCAGAAAATAAACAGCACTATTGGTTATTGCTCATTGAACGCATTTTATATATGGATGGTTTTCAAAAACTTTATAGAAACGTCGGATTCATATTTAATTAACTGAATGTCATGTTAGTACCCTTTTATGTTTGTTTTTGTCTCCATTCTTTAATGATACATTATCAATGTTATTGTTTTATTGTTGTCTTTAAGTGCTATATTGTTCATTGATATGAATTCTTAATGATTTGTTTTTGGATGTCGGAAGGATGAGTTACGGGATGCAGTCTTGCTTGTGTTTGCAAACAAACAAGACCTGCCAAATGCAATGAATGCTGCTGAAATTACAGATAAGCTTGGTTTGCATTCCCTGCGTCAGAGACACTGGTATGACATTTTCCTTGTTAAAATACTGTATCTTGAATGGTTATGCATTTTAGTCATGCAAATTAAAATGATAGTTTGATTGCTGCATGAAGTTCTCGGGGCAGAATGGTGATGATTTCATGGTGATGATTTCAACTTAACATCATGTATTTGATATATAGGGAGTCATTTGAGTGCAATATAAGAAAGACGCAACTCTGGTTTGTAGCATCGTCAACAATGTCCTTTTGCATCTTAGCATTGCACAATTTATAATTATTACATCAAGCCGCATCCATTAACTGGTATCAGTAAATTTATCCTTAGGGGTTTATCCTTTTTTTGTTTTTTTTGGTTGGACTTGGGGATTCATCCTAAGCAAAGGGCTAACTCTTTCAAATCCTTTCCGAAAGGATTGTTCTTTGGGAATGGTGAATCTATGTTTCTCTTGTAACCTTTGATTCATGTAAATTCATCTCATTTTTAATTTCACCACTTATCCAAAAAAATTAGGTGCCCCCTTCCACGATATTTACGTTGAATACCTTCCATAGCAGGGTATGCTTTCTTATCTTGTTTGGCATGATTGTATCTGAAGGATAAGATTTAGAACAAGCAGAAAGGGCTTTTTTGTATATAGTAGGTTGAAAATTTTGATTTTGCCTACAACATGGTTTAAGTTTTATAAGTAGAGATTCTCAATTCCATGATTTTGGGAATTTTATAGCTTTTACAAGACATCTAAGCACTCGAGTCATGACCTGCAATTTCCAAAACTATACGTGATTATGAAATATCATGAACATCAAAATGCACCCTTCATTCCGTTCACAAGTCAAAGTGCACCTATAACAAAGGCTAGGGCTTCAATTTTTGGTTGGAGTGATTCAACATTCAAATTCGACCCTAATATGCTAGTTCGGTGCATAGTCACGAAGTTCAGGTTTGGCAATAAGTCGGCAAGGGTAAAACTCGGAAAAGTTCGGCGGAAATCGGAAAGTTCAGGAAAAAAAACGAATAAAAGTCGGGAGAAAAAATGGGTTCGGGTTTTAATCGGCGACAGTGAAATTTGGAAAAAAAATCGATAAGTTCGAGGCATCCAAAAGTCAAGTTTTTAGCCTGCATTTAAACGACTAAGATATTTCTAACACGACTTATAACTTACCCCTCTCATAAGGTAAAAATAAAACTTGATAAAAAAATATTTGAGTGCACAGAGCACTTGACCATTACTTTATACAAAAATGATCTAGTGCTCACCTGCACGGTCGGTCGTGCTTACCATCGATCAAAGTTGTTCACGATGATCAGGTATATGCACAGCTTTGCACCTAATCATCATGGATGGCTGTGATTGATGTAGTGCACGATCAGGTATATTACTTATATACAGAAATGATCTAGTGCTCACCGTTGTGCACGATCGGCCATACTCACCAATCACCATCAATCAAAGCCGTCCACAATGATCAGGTATATGCCCAACTTTGCACCTGATCATCATGGATGGCTGTGATGGTGAGTGTGCCCGACCGTACACGACGGTGAGCACTTGATCATTACTATATGGGTCGACTTTTACCACTGAGTTGGACACGATTATCCAAATCGTTAGATAGAGATTTCAAAATTTATTGATTTTTTATGAGGACAATCGCCTTGCCTTAAAAAATCAGTAAATTTTAAAACCTAGACTTACCAATGAGCTTTTCAAATTAACGATTAAAACAGTGTCGATAAAGGCTTTTTTAGATTCAATGCACCTAGGGGTTTTATATATGGGAATATGGAGTATGGTCCTCCCCTCCACCGTACACATCTGTCCTCTCTAAAAAGGTGTTGGGTGGCACCTTTCAATAAGATTTACAACTTAGTCAACTTGGGTTCACCTCTCCCAATAATTGATCAAGAAAAAAATCACATAGCATCCCAAATGTATGTTTGCACCTTTGCGGATGACTGATTATCGTTGAATGTATTTCAACTTGATCGAATTGTTTTTAGTTTTTTTTCTTTTGATGTTTTAATGATCATAATCTACCCCCCCCCCCCCCCCCCCCCCCACCCCCACCCCCACCACCACCACACACACACACACGTGTGTGCGTTCCAATGTGACGGAAAAGGTAAACAATGAGGTTGTGAACAGACAGCCTCTAGGGTCTCTTAGGCTTTGTGGGATTAACACTCCATTATTATGAATATTGTACTTTTGGTTTTAATTTTTTTTCAACCTCCCTGTTTTTTTTTCTTCTTATTCTAAGAAAAATGACTTCCATGAATTAATGTTAAATACAAATAGTTGGCTCCTAATTTACTAAGCTGGCTATGATTTATGACACGATCCAATGCTGGATATGTATGGTTTGGTCTTGATTGGCTAAATTAGTGATGAAACAATATAGTGAGGCTGTTTGGTGCTAGAAAAAATTGGGGGACTTGGTGAATAGTCCAAAACATGAGTTTCTTTTAAGCCTAAGGACAGAGGACGAAAATGCCCCTCCATATACTTTAAATTTTCATTTGCATGTCATCACTTCTAAACTAAACCTAAAACCTAATCCTAAAACGTAAGATCTATAGATCATGGGGTTGAACCCTAGATCTAAACATAAAACCTAGATCAAACCCTAAAGGCTAATCCAATTCCTAAAACCTAAAATCTACAGGCCATAAGATAAACCCTAGAGTCCTAGATTTAATTATAAACCTAATCCGAACCAGACCGAATCTGCTCGTTGCTGGCGCCGCTCGTCTTTGCTGCTCGCCTCTGCCGAGGCGTCGGCGGTGAGGGGCGTCGCCTTCAAGGCACTTGCCGCCCAGCTATCGCTCGCTATCGCCGGCTCTGATTTGGGGGGGGGGGGGGGGGGGCAAGTTCGGTATTATTAATCTTTGTTTTTGGGACCTCCCCTTAATGGGATCTTATGAGTGGATTGTTCGTTAACCCTATTTGTTGTATGGTTCTAAACACCCATTACCCTCAAAAGACATTACCATTTGGCTGATTGATGCATGGAACTTCTGGTGATGCCACAGGTACATTCAGAGCACCTGTGCTACATCTGGTGAAGGGCTGTACGAAGGGCTTGATTGGCTTTCCAGCAACATTGCCAGCAAGGTACCAACTATAAATTTGTATTTACTTTTTTTTTTTTTAGAAAAAAAATATGCTGTACATATGTTGAACCTTTTTCGTCCATTTAATCCAAGTTAGTGGTAATTGTTTGTTGTTAACCAGGGTTGATAATCCCAAGGTTCCTCGGCATAACTACGGGTTCTTGATCGAGAAAGAAGTGTTGGAAGTGTCTCAGCCTCCTTAACTGGGTGAAGGAATGCTGCATCTTTTGGAGATGGTATCAGGATTGTTTTTCCCTACTATTTTGCTGTTGAAGATGTTTATGTTTCTACTTTAATTGGGGTCTTTGTGGTGGTGTTCTTTGTCAAATGGTTTCTATATATGGTTTTCCAGTTCAGTCCAGATAGAATGTTGCTTTAATCAAATCCCTGATTTGTCCTGTGATGCAGGATAAAATAATATTTGGAGGGCCAAATTACAATAGTTTTGTTCAGGTTTCCCATTAAATTGAGGCTAATGTTTGACATTTAATTTTTTATATTTTTCAACAATTGTTCGAGGGGAAAACTTATTTAAACCTGCCAGGTCGGCATTGGCGGTTTGTACCGATTTGTGTTCAGATAGCATTGCCCTGGCCGTTTCTCGGCCCAGGTTATGGCCTCTCACTTTCTAACCCTGAAGGGTGGCCAGGCTCCAGGGGGCCTTTCCCCGGTCGTGCCCGGGTTTGACCCTGGTGTGTGGAGAGGTGTTGTGGCCCTGGTGCTCCAGTAAGTGATTCACCTGTGGAGAAGCAGGACTGTCAAACATAGAATAGCGCCCACCTCAACCGGACTATCACGCATGTGCAAACAGAGTAGAGTGCTTGGTTATTGGAGTGATGCATGTAAGCAAATGCACACTGTACAGCTTTTGTACATGGTGTTTTTGCTTTTTTGGGCTGGACCGGGCAGGTGGACAGGGCAGTAGAGCGAGGGCTGAAAGAGGTCCAGAGATTGAAATGGGAAGGCAGCGTAATTGTTGTTTTTATTGAATGTCATGATCCTGTGGACATGTCATCAACCGCCAGCATTTGAACGTGCAAACAAGGCACAGCACCGGAAAAGCTCGCTCCACAGTCACAGTGTCTATTCTGGGAATTGAACAGGGAACCTCTCCAGCATGAGAGAGAGAGAGAGAGAGAGAGAGAGAGACACCAGAGGCGGACCTATGTTGGGCCAGCTAACTCTAGTTTTTGGGAAGTTTAATACATACCCAAAAGTCTGTAAATAGCTCACCAAAAAAAAAAAAAGGGAAATATTATTCATACCCCATAAATCTGTAATTAGCCCCCATTTCCAAGAAACTTGAATACACCCCATTTTTTTTTTTAATACCCCATTCTTATCCCAAAAATACCCTTCCCCCTTACACCCCACCTTCAATACACCCCAGTTAAATGGCCCGCCCCAACTTGATTATACCCCAATCAAACACATACCCCCTTAAATATACCCCAATTATATGCACTCTTGAATACACCCTACTCTTAAATAAACCCCATGCAGTTGGCTGATACTTGAAGGCACAAGTAGAGCTGCAACAATTGGGCGGGCCAACCCGAACCCAACCCGAACCCAACCCGAATTTGGGTGGGCTAATCCGAGCCCAACCCGAATCATTTCTCCTCGACCCGACACGAAGTTAGCGGGTCTGGGTCAAGGCTAAACGGGTTCGGGTCGTAAACGGGTCGACACGATAGACCCGTTTATTAAACGGGTCGGGTCCGGGTTTAGGGTTTGGACACGGTAGACCCAGGAAGACCCGTTTAGTATTCAATAGGTCATGTTGGGTCGGGTCGGGTCGGGTCTACCAACAATCCGATACTATAATATATAAAACCAGTGGGTCTTTCGGATCAGGTCGGGTCAAGTCGGATTGGGTCGGATCGGGTCAACTGAATAGATCCGGGTGGTAAACGGGTCTTATCGGGTCTTATCGTGTCTACCTGTTTATTAGCGAGTCGGGTACGGGTTTAGGATCTAGACACGATTAGTTAAACGGGTCGGGTCCGGGTCTAGGGGTTTTGGACACGACACGAAACTAGACACGACATGAACCCGACACGACACGACTCATTGCCACCCCTAGCTGCAACTTGGGCGGGCCAACCCGAACGCAACCCGACTTTGGACGGGTTAACCCGAACCCACCCCGCACAACCTGACGGGTTGGGCGTGGGCTAAGTTTAAACGAACATTGGGTTGGGTTGGGGTACCAAAGACGCTGAACAGGGGCTTTGGGGTATAAAAAAATGGGCATTGTTGGTATTAAAGGATTGTTGACTAAGTTATTGAGAAACGCAGGGGATACGGGGGCTAATTACAGATTTTTGGGGTATGAATAAAATTTCCCCAAAAAAAAGGGGCATTGTTGGTATTAAAGGATTGTTGAGTAAGTTATTGAGAAACGCTAGGGATACGGGGGCTAATTACAGATTTTTGGGGTATGAATAAAATTTCCCAAAAAAAAAGGGTTTTTGCAAATTGATACCTTTAAATATTACTAATTGTGAATGCACCCCTTGAATTGGACTATTTGCATATCGATTTTTGCAAACTTGTTAAGTTGTGAAGATACATCCCTGTCCATATTAGTGAAATATTTTTAGAATATTTTATGATTGTCCATTTGCTTTAAATATGAGTTTTTTTAGATGAAAGTACCCTCAAGGATTTAAAGTGGTGAATTTAGTGGATGGACGGTGAGCGGTCGATGTTTGTAGGGTGGTAAGCGATAGGCGTTGGCAGTGGCAGCATGGTGGTGGTGGCTGGGCAGTGGGCGACAATGGTGGAGGTGGGTTCGCATTGGTAGTGGAGCTGGGTGGATGGTGGTGGTGGAAGTTGGCGACTGAGGTGGAAGTGGGTGGTGGTTGTGGCTGGACAGTGGGCTACGATGGTGGAGGTGGGTTTGTAGTGGTGGTGGAGGTGGGTGGGTGGTGGAGGTGGGCGACTGTGGTGAAAGTGAGCGGTGGTGGTAGATGGGCAGCGGTGGTGGTGGTGGTGGAAGTGGGTTTGCAGTAGGTGACGGTCGTGGAAATCGGTGGTGGTGGTGGTGGATGAGCGGTGGGGGTGGAGGTGGGTGGTGGAGGTGGGTGGTAGTGGTTGGGTGTGGCCGGGCAGCGGCGGTGGTTGGTTGTGGGCGACGGTTGTGGTGGGGAGAGAGAGAGAGAGAGAGAGAGAGAGAGAGAGAGGGGGGGGGGGGGTTAGGTTATTTAGGGACAAATTAGTTATTTGTCTATATGATTAATTTTGAACCATGATTAATTGACGGGAATGTGACAGATTGTGACGGAAGTGTTAACGTACACAACTTAACATGTTTGCAAGGGTCGATATGCAAATAGTCAAACCCTAATTGCACCCATTTTTTATTTCACACATCAAGTCAAGCCCTAATTAAATTTGGGTTGAAGTTGAATGACATAAAGCTGATCGGAGCCTGGGAGTCAATTTTTGCACAGCTACCCCCCCATCTTCCCCTTTTCTTGGCATGGACGAGCTGGCCATCGGCCCCATCCCAAGTCCACCCTAATCACCAAAAAATTGGATGAATATCTTCACAGGCTTTCCCTTTCCCAATATCACAACAGCAAGTACATGACCTTCTTCGGACTCTCGAATCGAGATTCTTTTTTTGAACTCAATTGGATTAAGGTATAGTTTTTTTTTCATTTATTCCTCTTGGTTTTTTTGAAATACATTGTCTCATTTTCAATGGTTGATTGATGGGATCTTGGGATAGGAATCCATCATTCCGGCTAACAAACCCTTTGTTGGTGAAAATTGGATAGAACACTTAGACATCTATAGACTATCCCTGCTAGAGTGAATTTCTGGCTCTGCCATAAAGTACCATCGGACCAAGAGTACAACATTTGTACATGTGGGGAGTTGGGCCATGGAAACGAGTTCAGCAATCAAAGAGGTGTCGGCAAACCTTGGTTTTGACTCGTGCAAATGAAAAAACCCAGTTTTGCATTTAGTCCCATGAGAACTATCTATGCATATTTAATAGAACTTCTGATGCGATCTAATTAATCATAAATTAAGGGGTTAATTTAATCTAATTAATCGATTTGTAGGAGTGGTACGTATTACGAGGTCAATCTCATAAGAATTGCTAAAAATAGAAATTAGCAAACGTATGTAAATTAGCTATTTAGTCTTAATTAATTAACTAGCAAGATTGTTGATTTGTTTTGTGTGATTATTAAAAAGTAAACTATGCAATATTAAATATGTGAATTAAATATGGTAATGCGGTGCAAATTAAAATTCAGATTTGGAGGAGATACTAAGATGGTCGAATCAACCATTAGATCATTGTAGATGCTAGGCTCAAATTATGATGTTCTATATTTAAGCGAGTAGCATGTGAGAATATAAATCATGTGCTTGTCTCGAGGATCTGATCGTAAGGCTTTTTAATTATATTAATAACAAAAGCACGATTCAATTTCATACATGGGGTAATAAAGCAGAGTATAGATTTTCTAGATTAAACACAATGGATCTAAGCTAAATAACAAAACATCAATTGTCTAGATTAAGCACAATGGATCTAAGCTTTAATTATATGATGAAACTATGCTTTGATTAGCAAGACAACTAATTTTAACTACAAGACATACGTGAAATATCATGTGAGAACTCTTTTTATTATCATAGCAAATCCAAAATTAAATCATATATTAGTATTAAAGAGCATGACATAGAACACATCAAATAAACCTAACATCTACTAGATCTAGGGTTTCATCTCGGCATTAGCATGGAGTTAAGGTAGCCATGATTTATATTATAATGCTTGAGGTTCTCCTCTGGTTCGAATCATACGATGCATCGACTTGGTGAATTTATCTCTCATCCGAATTATCGCAATTATCTGTTTTCCATCGTTCTTCAGAAAAAGCTTCCAAGTGTGCTATGCATCTGCCATCGAATCGTTGCAATGATATCTTCTGCTTAGTTTTGATTCCATTGAGATGACTGTGTTGAGAACCAAGTCAATTCCCTGAAAATCACACATGAAATAACACTTATTACGTTCCAATATGATTATCGATAAAAACAGATAATTTAGACTATCAAGCTCTATATATTTTATACATAAGATGTATGAGAGCAAACCGATATGTGTAGTATGAAAGTTTAAAGTAAGAAAGTGATGATATGCATATGATAAAGAAGGCATAATTTGTACTAAATGAATGCTCAATAACTCCCTCTATAGGGATTTGTAGCTTCACAACAGCCACACCCTAACCCACCATACTTTCGTACAAAATTGGGTATTTTGATTAATTTCGTATGAAACTTCTAATCACCATTAGTTTTGTATAAAAGTGAACATTCTGATTAAATTCGTGCAAAACTATAATTATTATAAAATTTGTATTAAATATAATCATTCTGATTAATACGAAAGCGACCATTCTAATAAATTCCAAACAAAACTTTCTATCATGATTAATTTTATATGAAAATAGATATTCTGATTAATTTTATGTGAAACTGGCAATTCAGATCAATTTTATATAAATGTAGTTATTCCAATTCATACAAAAATAGACATTTTGACTAAGTCTGTACAAAACTTTTCACTCAGATAAGTTTTGTATAAAAATAGATATTCTGATTAATTTCATACGAAACTGACATATCCTAATTAGTTTTGTACAAAATTATGAATTCTGATCAATTTCATGCGAATTTGACCTTACTGATAAATATCGTAAAAAACTCTCCATCTTGATTAGTTTTTGTATAAAAGTAGACATTTTAATTAAGTTCGTATGAAACTGATAATCTAGATAAATTTTGTATGAATATAGCAATTCTAATAAATTGATTAAGAAACTTTTCATCCTGATTGGTTTTGTACGGAAGTGAATATTCTGATTAACTTCGTGTAAAACTGATAATTCAGATCAATTTTGTACGAATTTATCTATTCTAATCAATTATGTACAAAATTTTCATCCAGATTAGTTTTGTATAAAATTAGATATTTTGATTAATATTGTACGAAACTGACACATCCTAATTAGTTTTGTACAAATATATCCATTCTGATTAATTTCGTGCGAAACTGATCATTCTGATCAATTTCATACTAAACTTTATATTCTAATTAGTTTTGTACGAAAGTAAATTTTTTGACTAATTTCATACATAAATAGCAATTCAGATAAATTTCGTACGAATGTAGATATCCTGATTCATACAAAAATAGTCATTTTGAATAATTCGGTATAAAACTTTTCTTCATGATTAGTTTTGTATGATAATAGATATTTAGATTAATTTCGTATAAAATTAATAATTTAAATCAATTTCGTACAAATGTAGCTATTCTGATTCATACAAAAATAGCTGTTCTGATTAATTGGTACGAAACATTCCATCCTAATTAGTTTTATACAAAATAGAACATTCTAATTAATTTTGTGAAAAACTTGTAAATCCTGTTTAGTTTTGAGCAAAAGTATCAATTCTGATTAATTTCGTATAAAATTGGCTATTCTGATCAATTATGTATAAAATTTTCTATCCTAATTGGCTTTATTTGAAAGTGGATGATCTAATTAAGTTTTTTCAAAACTAGTAATTCAGATAATTTTCTTACAAATATAGGTGCTATGATTCATACGAAAATAACATTCTGATTAATTTTGGATAAAACTTTTCATCCTGATTAGTTTTGTATGAAAGTTAATGTTCTAATTAATTTCATACAAAACTGACAATTTAGATTAATTTTGTACAAATGTAGTAATTCTACTTCATACAAAAATGATCATTCTGATTAATTTTGTTCGAAACTTTCTATCATGATTAGTTTTGTATGAAAGTGGATATTCCGATAATTTCGTACGAAACTGGCACATTCTAATTAGTTTGTACGAATGTATCCATTGTGATCAATTTCATACGAAACTGACCATTCTGATAAATTTTATATGAAAGTTTCTATCCTGATTAGTTTTGTATGAAAATGAATATTCAAATTAAGTTTGTGTGAAACTAGCAATTCAGATAAATTTCATATAATGTAGCATTTTCGATTCATATGAAAATGACAATTATGATCAGTTTCATACAAAACTTTTCATCCTGATTAGTTTTATAAAAAAACTTTCTATCCTGATTAGTTTTGGATGAAACTTTTCATTCTAATTAATTTCGTACGAAATTGACAATTTAGATCAATTCGTACTAATGTAGTATTGGAAAAATCCTATAGTTAAATGTGTGTAATGAAAGCAAATTAATGATCCGAGGACCATAAGGAGTATGCGTTCCATTATTTAATTACGTTTTTTACAAATGAATACTGGTAATATTCTCTGTTTATATATAAATCCCTATAAAGTCAATATTTATATATAAACCCCTTAAATCATCCAATATTTATATATCAACCCCTATAACTAGTTGGCATCCAAAATAAAGGAATATTTTTAAAATATTTCTTTGTTCGGTTGTTATTTCATAATATAAAGAGAAAATAATCGATTTACCCTTGATTTTAATTACTTAAATTGACATATCTTTGTTGAACATAGACTTAACCCAAAACAAACACAAACATAACACGAATCTAACTTGGACTTAATCTGAAGAGTTCTCACTTTTGAGAGGTATTTACAGGGTTTAGGTAAAATATTAAGGATGAAATCAAAAATATTCTCTTGTTTTGGATTTCAGCTAACTGCAGGGGTCAATATGTCACGTTTGAATGAATTGAGGGGTTTATATATAAATATTATTTTTATACGGGTTTATATATTAATAGAGAAGATTGTAGGCGTTGATTTATAAAAAATCCTATTTAATTTTTATAAAACTAATCTATATGTACGTCCACTTGTTAGCATGTATATCCAACACCTTAACGAAAAACTAGAGATATGAATCTACTAGCATGGATGCAATTCATATTCTCGCTAGATCTCCCTGTTAGTGAATATCATACATTCGTGCGGATTTTTTAACTGTGGAGGATTGTCTTCTTTGTCGAAGGAGACGGAAGATAACCCACAAAGAAGACGAAGGTACGCGAGGGAGATAATGCCTTCTCATTCACTCGATCTCACATGATGCATGGAACCTCGCAAAAGGATCTCTGATTGCCACCTTGTTGCGATCCTTTTCCATCTTCGATTCACCACACGAGGAAGACATACCCACTTCTAAACCCATACACAAGAGGAAATGAGAGGGAGAGAAGAGAAGGGAAGATGGCTAAGGCTTCTAATAGTGGCTAAAGTCTCCCTCCCCTCTTCTCTTTATAGGTGGCCGACGTATGCAAGTTGTGGCCGGCCCCCCTTCTCTCTCTTTGTGTATTGGACGATTCGTAGGGCGGCTAGGGTTCGGCCGCCCTATGGAAAAGCCGCCCCTCTCCTTTGTAACTCCTAGAAGCAAGGGGGAGAGGATAAACAATAAACACCACATGGTGTTTATCCAATCCCCTTAGCAATAGATGTACGCAAAAGGTGTGGGCAGCCATATGGATCCACCTACCCATAGAGGCGGCTAGGCTAGGTATGCGGGGAGTTTTGGTTTCCCAAAAAGCCCCCCGATGCTTCTAGTTGATCGCCCATTTTATATGGGGCTCACATGGCTGGCCACACTAAGTGCGAGGTGACCTAGCTTAGCTAGGAAACCCTAACACACACCATGTTGTATCGTTGTGGGGTATCTCTAGTGATTTCATTGTTCATTGGGGTGCCCTTATTAGATACATAGGGTGCCCCTATTAAAGTTAAGTAGTCAACTCGTAACATATTCAGGTGCATCACAATCATGTAGCGAAACCGACACGAGGTTAGGGGACTATCGTGTATGTTTTCACACTACTCTGAGGTTGCCCTATAGTAAACATACTAACCTACGCAACTACTGTATTCTAGTGCGATGCACACACGGAGCATAGTACTATTAGGGTTGGACTTATTCTTTATTAGTTTATGCTTTGTGAAACAAGAAGAAGGTACTAGGACTGTACATAATGTAGATAAAGTGGAATATTTAGAGTCCAGGGTTCAGGGCTTCTAACTGTAAAGACCTAATTTTTTCTGTAAAAAAATAATACAAATATATTATTTTCTTTCAGTTGACTGTGGAATATAAATGGACTATCATGTGGCACGTTGAGACATCCTGTGCCACGTACAAGAATGTAAGTGCACATGAGTTAAGTTCGAGAGACAGTGCACAAAAGCTGTACATAGAAAAATACAGATTTTTCGTCCGATTGGGACTGGAAAGCTCTAACCCTGAAACTCTTAGTAGTGTTCCGGGAATGCTTTGGCATCGCCTAAGGGTTAGGAAACATCTTCCCCGGGTGCTATTCACTCCGTCTGGGGTCTGGGCTCGTATACAGAGAGATATGACCCTTTCGTGCATAAAAAGGCAAAATTGTCATTATTAAAAGTTGGACCTTTTCATAATTTTATAAAAAATATTTTGGACCTAAAAACATCACCTTCGGCCACCGCCTCGTCCGGCCACCGCCGCCGGACCACCGACAGTCGCCACCGGACCACCGGTCACCATCAATCACTGCCGCTCGTCGTACGTCGGACCAACCCGATCGCCACCATCCATCATCCAGCCAGATAAGGACTTTCCCTATGCTCGGGGCGAAGCTTGACTATCATTTTCCACTATGAGCTAAAGCCATAGAATATTAACTATAATATTAAACCTTTTGGGTTCAACCCAATGTGGTTTTACCCAATCAGAAACCTAAAAACCCATTAAGGTCCAAACCCAATTTATTCATACCCACTTCAGCTACGAAACCACAATATAGACCTAAGAAATTATAATTACCATTATTCCCCTAATACCCAAACCGTTGTATTCTAGCCATAACATAAGTATCGGACTCCAAATTGAGTTCCATCTGCGACTATGGATCCATGACAACAAGTCGGATAAACTAACACAGAATCACTAACATACCGAAGTGCTTCTACATGTATTTCAGGGTATGCACAAACCCAAGAATCACCATCAGAGGAGGACATCATTTGCACTCAGTCAGGTAGGGGATTTTGACACTAGACTTCTTTGATTTCATGCTTTTCGAATAATATAATATGTCCAATGATATTGCCTTATGAGTATGGAATAGTTTAACCTTGTTCGGTTTTGGAACTAGCCTGATCCTGGGTGTGGGGATGTCCCTGGCCTGTGGATCTAAAAGATAAATCTTGGGTGTGGGGTTGTCCCTGGCCTGTGAGCCTAAAAGATAAATCTTGGGTGTGGGGCTGTCCTTGACTAGTAGGTCTAAAAGATAAATCCTGGGTGTAGAGCTGTCCCTGGCAGTAGCCTAAACGAATTCTACTTTGTTAATCATTTTATACTCAGAGAATAATATCAAATTTTAATGTTGTGATATTCTGAGGCATGATTTTAAATAATTATAGTGCATATTTCTCTACCGAGTCACGTGGCAAAAATATAAAGACTCACCCCCTACAATCCTAGTGGTGCAAGAACCTAGCTCTACAGGTACAGAGGTTGGACTAGAAGAGGAACACCATGTGGAAACCGAGGACCCGTTGTACGAGCCTTATTTAGAGTCTGAAGGGAGGGAAGAGCAGTGAGGAGGACTAAGTGGAATAAAAGAATTATGTCATTCTGTTGCTTGTTTTCAAGAAAATGTAATAGTTGGATTATTATAAATAAGCTCTGTGTTCCCTCTCAATTCGTGAGATAAAAATGTGCCAAGTTATTGTTTTTACTTTTCACACCCCTATATATTACAGGTTGCCTAACCCGTAAAATATCGGGGTGTGACAAATACGGTGACGACAGTGGGACCCCCCAGCCATGCCTGAGGCTCACGAGATCGACGATGGGACCCTCAACTCTGCCTGGGGCCCACGATGATGATGGTGGGACCCGCCAACCGTTCATGGGGCCCACGAGAATTGTCCGGGGGGCTGATAAGAACCCATATTCAAGGGGGGGTCCTCATTCGAGACATAATTCCATTCCAGAGATCGTTTTTCAGTTTTTAAGAGTTGAAGAGCTCTAGTTAAGAATCGATCTCCGTTTCTATCCCCTTTTCTTCTTTTCTCTTATCGCTTGTATAAGTAACACTCGGCCTGTCGAGGTCACTGGAGATTTCAGAGACAGTGGATTTAAGATTGCATCTTATCGCACGAAGACGTAGAGTTTTTCGGTTTAACTGAATGGATCCCTAAATCTCTGCCATTATTTAAATCTTAATTTTTCAAAATAAAAACTATCGATCTTTTTTTTTCTTTCCATCTGGGTCCGTCTATTCGCACCGATGAAATTAGTAATAGCACCTGAATCAGTCTCGGCACCCGACCAATTTTAGACTTTTAGTGTCGGCACCCACAATATCCCCAAATGCCCTCCTTCTCTTCCAGGCCACCATCCATGTCCGACCATCCCCATCGTGCTCCGCTGCAGCCGTCACACTAGCGTTCTCCACCGCCGTCTCCTCCTTCTGAAGACGCCCCCAGCAACCCTTTTCTTTCTTTTTTTTTTTTGAGAGGTAAAAAACTAATAAATTAAATGGGTCAAACAGTACAGCACACGGCTTTCTCAGAATGAGCAAGCAGAGACACAAGGATTCAGATCCCTTTAGTAAGCAGACTAACAAGGTAGCTACCAAAGGGTTCTGGATCCTAACTAAGGACTAAAAAACACCCAAAACAACACCACTAGGCCACAAACCAAGCAAAGGGGGAAAAGTATCTCCCATGCAATCCTCAAGGTCAATGTCTTCATCAATCGATCTGTCTCCCCTTCAACAGGTGAAGAATCGCCCCTTCAACCATTGAAGTATCTCCCCTGCTATCAACGAGGAACTAGAAGGGCTTGGGCCCTCCAAACCGCCAAGATCTTCATCAATCGATCTACACCGTCGAAATATCTCCCTCAGATACCTTGTAATCGAGTATCTAGAACTCATCCAGCTAAGTGTTTGCCCTGCCACAATGGATCAAAGACAGAAGGGGTCCCACAAAACTCTACAATTGTAGACTAGTCACTATCTACACCCACAACAGCAACAAGGAGAGTTTTCCCATGGTAAGGTTTCCCCAATGGTAAATTTCCCCAATGGTAAGTTTCCCCATGGTAAATTACCCAAAACTAGAAGGCATCTGGTCCACCTTCCCATATCACTGCAACACCCCAAAAATCCAAAGCTCTCGAAACCCCAAATCAAATAAACTCCGACTGAATGAAAAGCTCCACCCGGACAACTTGCAGCAGGATTCTAACCAACAAGAAATCCAGAGCAACGGAATAGGCAATAGCTCCAGTCCCAAAACTAACACAGCCAAACCAAATTGAACTAACAATCACAGTTCTTCACGACCCAGAACCAGCAAACTCTGAGCAAACAAAGACCCTAACCAGCGATATCCGATCCCAGATTGCTGCTGCCCTCACTGACCAAATCCGACGAGTTGGCATAACCCGGTTGGATAAGAGTAGACCAAAGATCAATCCAACCGGCTACACTAGGCACTACACCTTTATTAGTGCTATTCTGAATTATTTCCCGAACAACCATTTTGGATAAAATTTCAGAAATCGAACATCTCTTACCATCATAAACCCTACTATTACGTTCGATCCAAATCGAAAACACCACTGTAGTAAGGACAATTTTGGCCGACAGACGTTGATTTTTATCCGGGATCGCCATGATAAAATTGCAAACTTTCTTAATTGAAAGCCCTGTAGCCACCGGATTCCAACCCAAAATAACACAATTATGCTCCCAAATCTCATTAGCCCACGGGCATCTGAAAAATAGATGCTTCACCTCTTCACAGGCTTGTTCACATAAAGGACATCTATTGGCCAACGAAATCCCTCGTCTTTGGATCCAGTCAAAGGTAGGTAGTTGATCATGAATCGCTCTCTAGGAACAAAAGCTATGATTCGTGGGAGATCATGGATTCCACAGAACCTTTGCCCATCTTTTAGTAACCCCCGAGTTCCGGATAGATTCCCAAGCCGAATTGAGCGTGAAGTCCTTCTTGCTGGTCCTACTCCAACAAATGCAGTCTGTAGGAAGACTCGGGTTAATCGGAATCTCCCGAATTAAGTGGAACAAACCTGAAATCGCACCGTTCGATGGATTAGGAAGATGCCAAGCACGATTAATAATCCACTCATTAAGCTTAGGCCAACCATGCTGCAGATCAGGTACCGAATGGATCCCTACAATTTGTAACGGACTGCGACCGGCCACCCACGGATCTCGCCACTTATCAATGCTGGACCCATCTGCAATATCATAAATCAAATTAGAAGCAACCCTCCTCTTCCATCTTCCGAAGGAGGAGGAAGGAGAAGGGGAAGGAGAAGGAATGAGGGAGGAGGAAGTGGAAAAGGAAAGAGGAAAGAGGGAGGATGACGGTGGCGATGTGGCTGGGGACGATGGCCGACGCAGGGTGGGTGCGTGACTCAATGGCGACCAGATGAAGACTGGGGATGAGGGTAAAAATGGAATTTGCTCTTTTTTTCAAAAAAAAGTTTACTTGGGTGCGATTATCGTCTCCCATCTTTAACTTCACTCCAAACGAGTCGTAGCACCGATTCAGCGGAATTTTGGAGCTGCCGCTCACCGTCACAGTTCGTAAGGCGCAGAACGCCGATCCCAAAGGTACCCTTCTTCCGGCATCCCACCTCCAAAAACCCTAAATTGGATCAGCAGTTCGGGCCCTAGATTTGTTTCAGAAACCCTGGAGTTTTCATTCAATCGACATCCATTGGGTCACAACCCTAGTCTGATTCCTGCTGCAATCTTCGTGTTAAAACCTTAGGATCGGTTTGCATCAACGGGCAGGGAGGATCGGAGTCACCGAGGATGAGTAGCAGAAAGGAGGAGGAGAGGAATGAGAAAATCATCAGAGGTCTCATGAAGCTTCCGCCGAACCGGAGATGCATCAATTGCGACAGCCTGGTACTTTCCCCTCTCCTTCCATGCTTTCCATGTCGAAAATGCTTCAGTTTCTTCATCCGCCCTTCTCTATCACTGTGAGTTTCTCCTGGTGTAGGGTCCCCAGTATGTCTGTACAAATTTCTGGACTTTCATCTGTACAACTTGCAGCGGGATACAGTGAGTGACTAGCTCTAGCATGTCATATTGGACTTTTCTCTTCTAGCAGATTTTTTGTTTTTGCACGTTGTTTCCGTAATAATTTATTTCTTTTGCCTTTTAACTACGGAGGAAGAAATTTCTTTCCATGACTTATAATGAGAACATAATATTTTCTTTGGAGGTATGATCTTTTGCGTAATTTCCTTCCTGATTTCAGCGGTTTTCGTTGGTGAACTCTTGATTTAGAAGCAATATATATGCAAAATTTCAGTCTTTGTTGGTCGCACTTTGTACTTGACGAAGGAACATAGTGAGTATAGGTAAGGTTTGGAATCTGCTTGGTGATAAACAACCTTTCATATGGTTAAGAACACTCTTTTAAGACTTGTCCGAGTCGAACCGGGTCGACCCGACCAAATTTCGAGCCGAGTTATGTGGCCCAGTCGGACCGAGTTTACTCGGCTTGGCTGGCTTTTCGAGTCGAGCTCGGGTTTCGTTTTTGAAAACTAGTCAAGAATGGCAATATGCCACCTTTTCTTTTAAAAAATGTGTGTTTCACACAGAGAGAGACAGAGATTGTAACAAGTGACGATTAGGATGAGTCATGAGAAACTAGACATAGGGATGCTTGATTGAATGGTTATGGAGGTGTTGGAGTTCAGATCGAAGAAACCGTTGTCCACATTGGAAGTTTAACCTTATCAAGGTTCTGAATGCTTGCTTTTGTTATTGTTGTGTAACTGAATGTATTGTGCGAAATATCACGAAATATATGTGATCTCAATAACCAAGATTACTATTGTAAACAATAGTAATTACCAGATATTCTTAATATTGAATATCTCATGCTTACTATTGTTTACGAATTATAAGCATTAAAGACTACCAGATCAAATAACTAGTGTTGTCAAGGCGACGAGGCTCGCCTGAGCCGCAAGAGACTGCTAGAGACTGAGGTGCAAAAATATATAATTTGCTTTAAAAATTAATAATAATTGTCAAAAAAATTCTAAAATTCATAAAAAAGTTATATTTTATAAAAAAAATGAAATATGACTATTATTCAACTAAATCAGTATAATGCATACATTGACTCATAACTAGTGTGGCCCTCAAATGAACAATTTATTATAGGCAACATGCCAACATCATATTCATAAAATGAAGGCATACATTACTCATAAGTGATAATTGATAAGTGAGAACTCATAGCCAATGAGTAACAAAATCATCCATGATAAGTTAACATTGTCTTAATTCTTAAACAATTAAACCATTTAAATAGAGCAAGAAGTACAAGTACTAAAAAACAGAGGACATGCTCGCAAAAAAAAACAAGGACATAAATTATAAAATCGCCCAATCACTCATCATCATCAAATAAACCCTCCACATCATCTTGATTGGCATGGCCATCCGCATCTCCAAAAGGCGCTTCTTCAACATAGACTTCATCATCTTCAAACTCTCCTATGTCCTCATCCTCATTAAGTAGCCTAAAGGATGTAGAAGCTAAAGTCCTTCTAGAATAAGTAATATTGCGGTTTGTCCCCATTGATGATTTTGTTCTATCAGCAGCACTCGATGATTCACCAACTCCAGACGCTCCGTAAACATCACCCCAAGTCAAAGTATTATTGGGAAATACCAACTCATCCTCATATTCTTTATCCATATCTTCTTGCCTTTTTCCAACCAACCATTCATTGCTTTCTTCAATGTCATTCAATAATATGGGATCAATGACATCTTGATGGTCATAACGATCTTGGAGCTTTTGATTATACTTGACAAACACCAAATCATTGAGACGTTTTTGCTCCAACTTGTTCCTCTTCTTGGAATGGACCTATAAAATATTTTGAATAGTGTTAGCAATTATTATTTTCTTGTTACTACTAAAGTGTTAAGTAGTATTGCTTACGTGCTCAAATACACTCCAGTTACGTTCACATCCACTAGCGTTGCATGTTAAACTCAATATGCGAATTGCAAAGCGTCACAAACTAGGAGTTTTGTGCCCATCGGAGCTCCACCATTCAACTGAATATATTCATAAATTAATAATCATTAATCAATTTATCTGGTAAGTATTAAAATAAAAGAAATTAAGAACTAATCAATAACTACATTACCAGGTGATCGTTGTCCTCTATTTCTAATTGCCACATCTCTCCCAAAAATTCCTTGTGAACCGTTATAATGTGACAATTCTTTCATAATCTTGTCTTGTTCATTTGCCTCGGGTATGAGTCTCTTAACGCAATCAAGAAAACCTCTTGCCACCTCCACATCATCTTTAATGCTACAATTAGAAAAGTAATACTCTGGATTCAACAAGTAACTAGCAGTATGTAGAGGTTGATGAAGCTGACAATCCCATCTTTTGTCAATTATTTCACACTTCTCTGTATTTTTTCTCTTGGTTCAGAAAAGATTTCATGATTGTCTCTTTCATCTTCTCCATTGCCTCATAAATGTACCCCATTGCAAGTTTCTTCTCACCATCAACCACTCTTAGTGCAGGAATCAATGGGGTTCCCAACTTCAATAAATATGTGATACCATTCCAAAAATTTGTTGTATTCACTGTTGCATAAGCATTCTTTCCACTCTGCTCCTTTGCCCATTTACTTGTCATCCAAGCTTCACTAATGAACATTTGCTTCAAATGAATCAAATCCATCTTGCTTCTTTGTAGACTCTCCAAGGTAATAAATAATGTAGTGAACCTTGCCTTCGTGGGCCTAAGCAACTCATGTTGTGTGAAAGACCGTATCAAATTCAAGACACCAGAGTGGTTATAAATGTAACCACTTAATGTGACTGCCCTCTTGATGACCCTATAAAATCTAGGGATGTTTCCAATGTCTTTTAGCATTAGGTCAATCCAATGGGCAACACATGGTGTCCAAAACAAGTGCCTTCTCTTCGCCTCTAATAACTTTCTTGTTGTACATATAAAAAAAATACAACATTACCACAAAAGATAATCAAAGAATATAAAGAAAAAACAAAGATTATAAAAGATCTATTACTAAGTAACTTACTAACCTACTCAAACATAGGCTGATGCATTATCACTGATCACTTGTACCACATTCTTCTCTCCAACCATCTCCATCATCTCATCTAACAAGTGAAACAATTTATCACCGGTCTTCGCATAAGGTGAAGTATCAATTGACTTAATAAACACTGTCCCAAGAGGAGAATTCACTAAAAAATTGATCAAAGTCCTCCCTCTTCTATCTGTCCAACCATCAGACATGATTGAGCACCCTTGTGTCACCTATGAAGCATGGACATAGATACGGATACAGATATGGACATGGGTACGGATACGGGACACGACAAATCCAGAAAAAGTAGGACACGGATACGGCAAGGATACGCCAATTATATATATATAATTTTGTATGCATATATGATTAGAATACTAGAAAGTTTATACCCTTAGTCTAGATGTCTTTCACATATGAAAATAAGTTGTCGTCAAGGGGTACCAAAGGCGTTGGAGTAGGCGGAGAGCCCTAGCTTCGTCGTCGGATGGCTCAAGCATCATCGTCGTCTGAGGGGGGGTCAGGCGGTTAGTGTATCAGAGGAGTAGAGGATGGAGGTATAAGAGGCTCGGGGGGATCAGACCCTTGGTTGAGGCGTCATGAGTTATAAGTGAAACAATAAACAAGGTTCAGTTATTACTTTTGAATCTGTCGGCCTGACCTATTTTTAAATGACTCCGACCAAAAATAAACAAAAAAATGACACCAGCCGTATCCGCGTCGTGTCCAAGCCGTATCCCCGCCGTATCCAAGTTGTATCCCCGCCGTATCCAATTTATTTAGTATTTATTTTAAATTTGGATACTTCTCAGCTGTATTCGATACGTATCCAGTCGTATCTGTATCTGATATGTATCCGACACAGACACACGTCCTGTTTCGGAGTATCCATGCTTCCTTGTGTGTCGCCCATTGCTCTTTATGTTTTGCCAATAGATCATTGGTTTTATCCACTTCTTTTTCAAAAGTGGAACTCTCAATTCATGATAAGATGGGGGTTACATTTGCTCATCAGCTTTTTCTATAGCTTTAATCATTTCTTTGAAGCTAGGGAGTTTAGTAGTATTAAATGCAATCTCAGCTTGATAAAACCACCTAGCAATAGCTCCACAAGCATCCTCCCTTTGTTCCTTCCTAATCTTTTCATCTATTGTAGTTTGCACTAATTTTCCCTTCTTTATTGTTTGGGACCTTTGGGTTACAAATGCACCGATTGGATCCCGTTTTGAACCCGAAGTCAATCCCCTATCTCTTCCCCTACTACCACTACTAAGTTCTTGACCCATACCCATGTCATCATCATGATCCAAATCTACATAATCAGAAGAGTTACCTTGTGACCCTTTGTTGCCTCTATATTGGTTTGCATGAATCTTCTCCTCCATATATTGCTTGATCTCAATTCTCACATCTTCTGGACAGTGTTTGCATTTCGATGTATTGCGATAACCCCCCACCAAATGTTCTTTCAAACGCCTTATCCCTCCCTTGTATGTATTCTTACAAAAAATACACGTGACATCATTTGTGTTGACTTCATTTTGTAATCTACCATACGCCCACCTGAGATCTTTTCTATTATTATGAGGTTGTGATCCGGATGAAGATTCCATCTTTCAACTACTTGCAACCTGTTCATAGAAGGAAAAAAAGACTAATAATTAACATTCAGAAACAACTTTTAAAGACTATCAAATAGTAAAAAACAAAGAAAAGAAAATACATATATTTACTATTTTTTAAAAGCGCATCTTTAGTTCATCTTGTTTTCACCAATTAAAGTGCATTCAATGTAACATAAATTGACTAGATCGCATTTTACGCACACATATTACTCATATTGATTAGCTTGTTGCAGGATCGAGGCCACTTGCATACGCAGAGAAAGATAGCGCGGGGGCCGGGGGGCTGCAAAGTGCAAATCATCCTCACAGAGCGAGAGGGGGAGGAGGGAGGGGCCGCGGGAGAGAGCGCGAGGGGGGTTTGTTGGTTGTCCTTAAAGTGAGAGAGGAGGAGGGAGGGCTTGATGGAGGGGCCGCAGCCCGCAGGCACCTCTGCTCATGCAGAGCGAGCTTGGGGAGGGGGGGGGGGGGGGCTGATTGTCCTCACAATGGGAGAGGAAGGGGAAGAGGAGGGAGGAGTCCGAAGGTGACGCAAGCACCTTCACCACGCAGAGAGAGTGCGAGGGGGAAGGGTTGCAAGTGGTCGTCACAGATAGAGAGAGGGAGGAGGGAGGTGCCGCGGGCACTACCACGCAGAGAGTGAGGGGGAGGGAGACTGCAGGTGATCCTCACACACACACACACATATACACACACACACACACACACACACACAGACGGAGCCGCGTAGGAGTAGGGACTCACCTAAATCGAGTTAGGGGAAAGGGGGCTGCAGCCTGCAGGTGGTCCTCGACTCCTCACATAGAGAGAGAAAGAACCGCGGAGGAGGGACTCACGATCTCACCAGATCACTGTCCTCAGTTGCTGAAGCCTGGAACCCCCTAGAGATTCTGAGCCGCTGAAACCCTAAAACGAGAGATTTATCTTACTTGAGTTTTATTCAAATAGGGAAAAAACCGAAAAAAAACCGGGGAAAAAAAACAAAAAAAAAAAACAAACCAACTCGAACACAGTAAGGCGTGTGCCCTGCGCCTGGTCCATGAAGCGTTGAAGGTGCGCCTGAGCCCACACGTTGCTGTGCTCGCCTCACCAGGAACCGCCTGGGGCACATATGCATGTATCACCTTGAGGCGCGCGCCTCACTGCGCCTTGACAACACTGTAAATAACCAAAACTGAATTCCATGAAAATTATCTTTCCAATGTTTTCATGGAAGATGACAGTGACAACAATGAAAGGACATATATCTAGATTCTAATTTATGGCGAGGAATAATTCATAACTTGGGAGTTGGGAGTCAACAAAAATTAATTGAGACTTTTCTCCAATCCTTGACAAGTATCTAGATGGCAAGGATTTTGCTACTGTTAAGCATCCAATTGCGAAATTGTTTGCGAGAGGATGGCTGATATGAAGGATGATTATCTAGATATTTATATGCTTATTGATGATCATGATGTAAACAAAATCTTGAAGCCCTCCATTACATCTATGCATGTGTTATTATTTTTTGCATATCTATGAAGACCCTTTCTTTAGCGAGGATAGCTTCAAGGCTTCAACCTTTATGCATAGAAATACATCCCATGTGATTTTTTGATTTGTCAACATGGTGCAACTAAAAGGATATGGAAGGGAAAGTGTGGTTGAATTATCTGCATCTTGTTCGTCGCCTATAACATATGCAAGTCAGTACAATCTTTTTCACTTAAATGTGTCAACTTCTTGTTGAGTCACGCAAGTAATTAATGTTTCCTTTAAGTCAATCAACGAGTTTCACCTATCATGCAAGAGTCAGGTTGAGTATACACTCCACTCGAAGTTGATTTTTTTTTTGCCATGACAACAAATGACTTAGCCAAAGTTGAAGGTATAGATTTAGAAGGAGCAAAGGGGCATGCATTTGTGGTCGATCATACCAATGAGCAGATTTCATCTGCTGTTTTGTACATATTACAACTTACTATTGGAGAACATATATTCTCACACTGAAGTTACATCCGAATGAAAGATTATTCTAAATTTATAACTTCTATTTCGAGGTCTTTGATCGGATTTTGATGTTGTAGGGGTCAAAACATGGTTGATTTTGAGATCCTACATCCATCGATAGTATTGGGCTTTACATCCAGGTGTAAGGCTTGCTACAATTGTTGGGCTTACTCCAATTATTGGGTTTGTTGGTTGATTCATTTTGATAGAATCGCTTGAAGGTGGGTTTGCTATTTAAAGCTTAAGGTCTTGGACTAGTTGGTTTGCGTTTTCCAGAGTGTTGACTTCACAAAGGATGAGTTCTTTTGAAGGCCTTTTCGCAAACAGACCTAAAGCTAGACAAGTCAGTTTTGTACTTTCTTATGTGTTGCAACGCATGAAGAATTCATCGAAGCGAGCGATGTACTCATTTACGAGTTTGTCCCTTGAGTCGACCTCAACCATTGATCTAACTGTCGACTTGTGTAGAATACAGGGAGATATTTTTATCTCCTTCATTTCATCCCACTAGACTATTAGAGATTGGTTGCCCTATTGATCAGGCATTCTACCGTGTTCTAGTACAATTTAGCTGTACCAGTCAGATTCATTTTCGCAAAGCAAACTCTGCGATCTTTAGGCATACCATACGGCTCAAAATAGTAGTTCATCTCAGTGAGTCAGTCAGTGAAGACTTTTGGCTCGAGGCGACCATCGTAACTCTATTCTTCTACCTTGATGTTGCACATTGCACATTCATTGGGTGTTTCTTGCGCTCCTTGATAGTCCCTTGCTTGATGTTTCCCTTGGCCTCTTTGGCGAAGCTGTTCAATTTCACCAATCTCATATCCTCCCTCATTCGCATTACGAAGGTTGATAATTGAAGTCTCTGCTAATGCCAAGCGGACATTCATTCTATTGTCGACTTCAACGAGTTGAGCTTCGAATTCTGCTCTCATTACAATGATGTCATGTACCACTTGATGATTCAGATTTGGATCCATTTCCGGAGAGTACGTCGAGCTACTACGCGTTTTCATGCACTAGAGTGTAGACATGGTTTTACCTTAATCTAAACCCACTGCTCTGATACCAAAATTGATGCGGGGCAAACGCAGGAACCAGTCCTAATGTAAAGATTTAAAATTTCAGATTATATTCGGCAATTAAAGATTAAATAACAGTTTGGATTTTCATGTTATTTTGAAACTAACGCATGTGATAATTAAATACTAGGGGAAGGCCTTGATCCTACAAGTCCACATCCTGGGTCATGTGAAAAGTCTTCGCGGGCATATCGTTTGGAAGATAGAAAGAACTTTCAAGTTAAATTAGGGTTATGTTGGATTATGTAAAAAAATTCGCAATTGCCAAAGGATTTGAAAGATTAAAATATGGCTCGAAAACGTTTGCAAAGGTCACATGCTCATGTATTTTCTTTCGGTCTATTAGAAACCGACAACATAAAGTAATTAAATTATTTCTAGGTTTTCAGGTTTGATTGCATGGAAATCCGAAAGAAATTATCAAATGAAAGATCACAATTCGTTTTCGCAGATCTAGATGGCAGAGAAAGATTAGAGGCTTTCCAGATGATTGCAGATACTTTGCAGAGGAGTTCCAGAGCCTTCGATCAATTCCAGAGAGCAAACTGGGCAAGGAAGACGACGATGAGGACTGACTTGATGAAAGGAAGCCTCGAAGAAGGCAGTGCGATCTCTAGAAAGGTTGTGAGGTTTTGGGAGGGCCAATAGAAGCTGTACGCATAGTGACAAAGTTCGGGTTCGGCAATAAGTCGGCGAGGGAAAAACTCGAAAAAGTTCGGCGAAAATCGGAAAGTTCGGGAAAAAAACAGGTAAAAGTCGAGAAAAAAAAACGGGTTCGGGTTTTAATCGGCGAGGGTGAAATATGGAAAAAATCGGAAAGTTCGGGGCCTTCAAAATTCCAGTTTTTAGCCTACATTTAAGCACCTAAGACATTTCTACATGACGTGGCATCCGATCACAGCTCACAGGAATTGACACCAATGGCTGTGATCAGGACACACGTGTCCTGGATTGTGTCACAAAAATCGGTAAAAAAACGCGTTTTTTAAATATTTTTTTTCAAAAAAAGGCAAAACATCGGCGATTTCTGTAACTTATAAAAATCGGGAAAAAATCGGCAACAAGTCGGCAGCCCATAAAATCGCGTTTAAAACGCGTTTTTTTGAAAAAATCGGCGAACTTTGTTACTATGGCTGTACGGCCTCTTTAAGAAGTCACGACTTATTTTATGGTAATTAGGGTGCCTTTGGTAATTCTGCTGCGATTTCCTTTTAAGTTGTGGTGCCTTGGATATGTGGGTGCCCCCAATGTTATTAAAACCGGACCGGCCGGTCCGGACCGAGAACCGGCGAACCGGTAGGTAAACTGGTTCGGTTCGGATATGAATCGGTGTTGGAAAACGAACCGGTATTGAACCGTCGGGCCGGGCGGTTTTAGGTATAAACTGGACCGGGCGGTTTTAGGTATAAACGAACCGGTTTTTTTTTTTGGTGCACAAATGCGCTCTCTCTCTCTCTCTATCTTTCTCTGGGTTTGACTGTGTTTGTTGGGCCGGTGAACCGGACCGGACCAGTACACAAACCGGTTCGTCCTCCGGTCCGGTTCTGACAACATTGGGTGCCCCTATATGACCGATAGCGCGGAAATAACCCCGAGCATGAATCCTTTGTGCGTTAGTCACGAAGAGAAGCCATGAGGCTCTGTTTCACACATATGGAAGGTGGGACAACTCCTTCGCAAGGGGAAGAAAAAGGAAAGGAAGGGGAAAAAAGAGAGCCAGAGAGGGAATAGTAGCCTATCTTCTTCCTCTTCTTCTTTTGATACTCCTCTTGCTTTTTGTTGATGCTCACACAAAGATTTAGGTTTTGAAAGATGGATTGTTGGGGGGAGGGGATATGGAGTCCACCAGATTCGATGAATCCTTCTCTGATGGTATACAGTCCAAGTATGCAATCAAGCAATTTATTTCATAATTCATTCATAAGCATAAAAGAGGACCGAGCTCTTATATAATAAAGCCGATTTATATCCATAAATATCCTTAGATAATGTGGGACCAAAAACATTAAAAAATAAACTTGTTACCCAAGTCAAAAAATTTCCCTAATAAGTGTGTCAAAAATGACAACTAAATAGCAAATAAATAAATAAAATCTAATTTACCCCAGATGGGTCAGGCCTTTGGCAGAAGCTGGCTACGCTCCTAGCTAGAGCAAGACCGAGGTACCTTAGACACTCATGCGACATGTGTAAAGCTGTTGAAAGGGTGCATATGGGTGCATGCCCTCAACATATACTTTGTAGATATGACTAGCTGATTAAATCAATGAACTAACTCTGATGTTTGTTAATTTAAATAGTTTACGCCTTCTATCATGCTATAGTTTGTCTTGTCATTAATTAAACAAGCCATTTTAGTAGGGTTAAATGTTAATGATGCACTATAGCTACATTCCACCCCCCACCCTCTCTCTCTCTCTCTCTCTCTCTCTCTCCTTTTCATTCCATCTTTACAAACAAATATATTTTAACTGCAAAATTTCCTTGCTATGGGGTGTATATTATGCATTATTATATGTACCTTTTATCATGGTTTGGAGATCGATTTATAGATTGCGACGAATATAAGGATCGATACAAGAGTTCTGACTCTGTCGGGACCGATACAACTCGGGCCGTATTGGCCGAGACATCTGATCAGACCCGGTACATACGACTATACGAGTTGTATCGGCCTGGGCCCTAGCTACAACTACTAACAACTAGCTTTGAATTTGCCTTGTTTCACATGAGTTGTACAGACTGCTCAACGTAAGCATTTAAGAAGCCTGAGTCCCTATATATCTGCGTCCTCCCTCTTTTTTTTGGCCTAGTCATATTGGCCGATACGTGTCTCGAATCCCGATATCGAGTTTTTGAACTTTGCTTTTGGTACTGACTTTAGTTAAGAGTTGTTCAAACTTCTCGTATTTTTGGCAGAAACTGGAGCATCTCAAAGGGCTTTTATTTCCGTTGCATAATAATGTTAAAAAATCGTTTAACTTTTTCCCGACAATTTCAAATTTCTAGGTTTTGACATATATTTGTTTTCTTTATCATACAGCCGTGAGTTTACTCACCGTGTGAAGTCGGTCTCGATGGCAAAATTTAACGTACAAGAAGTTGAAGCTCTTCAAAGGGGCGGCAATCAGGTTTTGTTACCTGCTAATTTACTTTCCATGTTTCAGAAGATGAGTTGTGTTTTTACCTTGCATGAAATAATTGCTTATTGCAGCGTGCGAGAGAGTTGTTCTTGAAGGACTGGGATGTACAACGGACAAGATTGCCCGATAGCAGGTGAGATGACTGTATTATTCATGCTACTAGTTCTTGTGTCATAATATCCCATGAAGCATGGTGATTGTTTAACCTTGTTACAGCAATGCTGAAAAGATTAGGGAATTTATAAGAAATGTATATGTGGATAAAAAATATGCTGGTGGGAGGCCCTCCGACAAGCCACCTAGAGACACTCAGGTAAGCTTTTTTCCTGTTTCATATCTGGTATATACTTGGTCGGGTTTCAGATTGAAGTATATTCTAATGGATTCTATGATCATTTACATGTGTTTCATCCTTTGAATCCTAAAGCTCATACTTTAAAATATCTACTTTTTGTTGATTTTACCATTGGGATATCTTTTCTGTGGACAGAGCCTTAAAAACCATGAGGATCACAGGAGGGCCAGTTCCTATCATTCATTTTCTCAGAGCCCACCTTATGAACATCAATATGAAGATAGGCGGTATGGGAAACAATCCGGTATGTTAAGTAGAAAGCCAGGTTCAGACCGTGGGCATTCTGAAGGGAAGATCTCTAGCTTCATGTTTAGTCCAGGTCGTCTGGGAGAGCAAATGCATGAGGACAACTTTGCCAACGAGAGTTGTGGTTCAAGAATTTCAGACTACTCAGTATCGGGTAGAGGTGATCCTTTCAGATCTGATGGCCAGTCACCAAATTTCCAGGACACAGGATTGAGCTGCCGGCCTTTACATCAAGTTAGAGAGATTGTAATTGAAGATGCACGGCCACAGACATTGAATACACACTCTGAAACAACTGTTAAGAGGGATTTTGATGGGATCCCATGTTCACAGGTTAGCGATTCTTCTGATTACATCATGTCCCTCTTTTTAGTTATTATGTTAGATGAAGTTGCTGAATGAGAATTACACATACATGATGACCTTGGCCTTTCTTTGGGTGTGTATGTGTTTGTTTATGATCAGAGAACTGCATCCTTAGGCAGCTTTGGATCCTCTGATGGAAGTTCTGCAGTTAATTCAGGAAGCTTGATTGATATTGTTCTTGAGCCTGAACATGCTTTTCCCTCATCACTTTCATCTGCTTCTGCAAATTCAACGAAGCTGGATCTTTTCAATCTACCAACTGTACAACAACCGACGACTTCTTTGGCTCCGCCTATAGATTTGTTTGCAGGCATTAACCATCAGGCTTCATTTACGACTCCATCTGAGCAAGAAACATTTTCAGTTTCAGTCCCAGAAAACGTAGGGTGGGCCACATTCGACTTACCTCATCATGCAGGACCTGCTTCTGAAACAAATTATGAGCTCCCTTCTATGGTGCTTCCTGGTGATGAAGCACCCAAGAGGAATATCGATGCATCTTCATCCATGCATAACAACTCACAATGGTTTTCAGTACAAAATTCTGCCGCTCCTGAACCTTTTCCATTGATGGCTGATCAATGGCATGTGGGTATGCATGAAGTTAAAGGATCTGCTGATCCGACGAACTTTCAGGTAAGGAATCCATCAGTTATGTGATGCAAGCTGTGATATTGTTTTCTGCTATATAGATTTTTTTTAGTGCAAGCAGTGCCTCCTTTCTCACGCACAACTTCAGATTGTGCCAAAGATTAATTGCCTTATTTGCAGTCATGGAATGCTTTTGATGATTCTACTGGAAATGTTTCTCAAAGTTCATTGTGGACTCTACCTCAGAATAGTGAAACAAAAGCTCTGATGCATAAACCTTCTACATCTGATGATCCCTATACCAGTTTGAAAGTTTCAGAGGTACTGCTGTTTTCTGGTTTGGTGCAGTATATACATCTTTTCTGTGTTACAGTCTTATTGTTTTGAGGCCTTTGCAGATATCCGTCTCGAATGGATTTCAAAAACCAGCTCTAAATGATAACACCCTTGGTCTTAGTTTACCATTCAATGGTGTTGTGGGATCATCATTTGCTCCATCTGTTCTCCCATTGATGGTCGGTGATTTCTCAAGATTTTTGTCATGTACATCTGGCTTTACCGCTTTAGCTCACATAGGATAGTTAAAGTACATAGATGGGGTAGAGATATAGTTACACTACCTTGTGAAACACCATCATGCCCTTATACTTGTTCTCATTAGTACATGTTGAGTGGTCTGTAATATGTTGTTCACTTCTTCCTGGAATTAATGCGCAGTTTTTCATAATAGAATTGCCCATTATTTGGTGAGCGAATAGAACACAAGCGCAAGGTTTTTAATTTTGTTTCGTGTTGGGTTTCGGTCCAAAGTTGAAACCGAAATTGACCAAAATTGGAAAATTATATTTCAGTTTTGACCTTGAAATTGACCAAAATTTCGACCGAAATTGATTGAAATTTACTAAACTAGTTCCAGTTCGGAAAGCAGAAACCAAAATTGTCTGAAATTTGACCAAAATATGATCGAAATTGACCAAAATAGTGTTTTACACATACCTTTTGTTTCGGTCCTGACCGAAACCGATATATTTGACCAAAATTTCAGTATTTTGGTTGAAATTTCAATCCATGCACAAGCGCAAGGGTGAAAGGTTTTGGTTATTAATTTGTACATATGTGAGTCGCTGAATTTTTTGAAGAGGTTGCCTTGTTATTTTTCAAGTCTCTAGTTTGAAGTTAGTGACTCCACCTTGACATAAAGGTTGCTCAATGGTCTTAGATGGTAAGGGAAACCATTTGGTTATGCTAATTGTATGCATCCACACAATTGCACTGGTATTGAGCACATGATGCATGCAAGATTAGAAGCTTCATGATGCCTAATTGTCAGCCAAATCTAGTTGCCACAAGAATTGGGTGAAACCACACAAAGTATAAGAAGGATTGTATACTTGGGATGACCATGTGAGTCATTATTGACGTTTATGAAGTTGGTCCCTTCAGAAGCATGCAACATGACAATATGCACAACAGGCTCCACATGAGTATTAAGTTGATATATGGCTGTGACGGAGAAAATTCACTTTTTTTTTCTTTTCTTTCTGAGGTTGGTCGCTCATGAAGGATACATATAGAGGCTCTGTGATTGGGGCTCAAACGGGTTTTTTGTTTTAATAAATAATGTAAACATCTGCTCCTGTTGATATGATAAATACACTATATAAACATATTCAGATGCATTTGTCTAACAAAATTATCTAATTGTGCTTCACAGGAAGAGACCATTCTGAAACAAAAATCAACAAATCCATTTGATCTTTTATATGACTCGGATCCAGAGTTAAACGATGTGGTATGTATATAACTCTTAAATATTCTTGTTGCAAAATAAAAAGCTGGAATACAATTTTAGCTTTGTTTTTCTTTCCTGATAACTAGCAAAGGATTTATGATAAGGTTTACAATATGGTGATGACACAGCCTCCCTTAGGAGGGAGAGAAAATAGGGATAATGCAATATGGTTTTTGGAGTTTTTTTGGCAATTAACCTTCTAAGAAACATGATCATCATCCTAGTCTTATCCCATTGAGATGGGATTGACAATGGAGCACAATTCTAATAAAGAAGACTCCACAAGAAGATTGACAAAAATTATCCTACTGACTTCAACCTGACATCAATTCTCTAAGACCAGGGCTAACAAAACCCGATTAAGGCAACTTGGAAGTGAGGGTCCTGCAGAAACTTACATGGCTAGGTGATGGATAGACCTTCGTAAGTGGTTATGTAATAAAAGTCTTGCAACCTAGGAGCAATTCTTTAAGTTTCTTCCGGACCTTTGAAAAAGCTAGACAAAGTGGGTAGAAGGAAAGTTTTGATATAGTAATTTGCATTCTATCTATGTGGCACAAATTATAAGCCAAAGTGATGGTCTTTCACTACCAAAATATGTGGTTCCCCCTTTCTCCAAAGTCAGTGAAGTATTACTTTCATAAATCACGCATGGTGGAAAGAGAGGTTGATGCAGGACGACCCTCCGCCTCCTGCTTCGTCACATCGCTATCAGTGGCGCCTCCATGAGGTCGAGATTGGTAGTGGATAAACTAGATTGTGTTCGTTTCGTTTTTATCTTAAAAAATCAGACTGAAGAATTGTAGTTAATCTAGGATTGGTTTAGTTTAAGATTTGGTTTCAGATTTGATTCGGTTGTGAGCCCGATCTATAAGGGATTATGTTCTTTTATTTGTTTATTTAAGGAGATTATATCTCCTCTGAGAAGGCAGTGAAGAAAAGAAAATTTCGCTCCTAGGCATTGTTGATTGATCTGCTACTCTAAACTTCAGGCAACCGATGAAGAGGAGTGGAGGTCAAATGTCGATCTCAGATCCGACCACGTGGTCATATGATGGATCGAGAGGACGATGCTGTGAGATGCTTTCCTCCGATTCTGAATGGTGATGCCGATGACGATGGTGTTGCAACAAGAGGTAGTACCTTGGGCTATGACGAGAGGCAACGATGAGGCTACGACGACGGGCTGCGATGAGGAATTGGAGCCAATCGGAGTATGATTCTAGCTTAGATCCTCAATTCATAGTTGCGATGCCGAGCTTCCTCCAAAGGGGAAGAACAAAGCTTCATCCAAAGACGGTTGCGATGCTGAGCTTTCTCTCAGGAGGTGGAGCTCGGTATTTGGAGCAGTGCTCGTCGGAGCTTGAGGATTAGAGATCAGTGGAGCTCGCATGGTGGAGGGCTGAGTTGTCGATGGGAGCCAGAGCTCTCAATGAGATTTGGATCTTGAGACATCGACAATGCTTGGAGCTGGAGAATGGATAGAGACAACTCTGATACCATGTTAGCATGGGAAGAAGCCCAAAGGGCACACCATGGGAGAAACCCTCAAGGGGAATGCTCAAATGTGTTAGGGCACAAGGCCAACATTATATATTGGCACATACATCCATAGTTACCAAGTCGGAAAACGGAAAAAAAACGGCAAGGGAAAAAATCGGAAAGATACGTTGAAATCGAAAAAAAGGGAAAAAAAACATGAAAACATCGGAAAAAACAAAAAAAAATCTTAAAAATTATACCAAGTATGTATATATGTCATTTTCCAACATTAAGAAATCAAAAGTTCAAAACATATAGCATATGCGTTTATTAAGCACGAACAAAATAAAACCCGAACCCAATTTAAACCCATACCAAACCTAACATGTTTTATACGTGTTTTTCCCGTTTTAAACGCATATAAAACGCCTACGGACGTTTTTTTCAAAAAAACAAGTTTTTTTCTTGTTTGCTACGACTTCGGATCGATACGTGTTTTATACGCGTTTTTTTCAAAAAAATGTCCGTTTTGGTAACTATGCATACATCCTATAAGAGTGTGGTCACCTATGGGTGAGAATAACACACAATGGTAGAAAGAAAATGCATGTAATATGAAGACATAAAGGGTAAAAATAACTACTCTTAACAATAATAATGATGAACACTTGAATATAGTCGATGGTTAATTTCTAACGTTGATGTTATTTAGGGGTTTTATAGGATTGGTAAGTGTGGTATATGGTTTTTCAATCTTGATATCTTTTATGGATTATGGATGTGTTTTATGGTTATGTATTCTTATATCTTAATTAGTTCTCCATATTTTTTTAATTTTTTGATGCTTATTATTTAAAATTTTTGATAAAACTAATAGTTAATTTTTTATTAAGTATTGTATTCCCGATATCTTTTTCAAGAATTATTGTATCAACGTATCCGTCTCGTATCATATCCGTATCCTGCCATGCTTCATAGCGAGGGAGTCTAGATATTGCTAGGTTTGGCAACAGGTATTAGATGAGACAAAGATGCATTGCACCCTTGGAAGTCGGTGTGTGTGAGTTTGGCAGAAAGGTATTGGGTTGCAGTAATTCCGTATTTAGTTTTCACTCTCATAGTGCATGATCCTCTCTTGGGGCAAAGCCCTCATGGGTTACAATTAGTTGAACCATGTAAAAAACAATGTGAGTACTCTCTGGTTGCATTTTTTTTGTTGCCTACTTTGTTCCATGTATGAATATTTTGTGTATTGTTTAAGAGTACTTGTATTGTTTAAGAGTACATGATGTCATAGCTTTTTGGTGGGAGTATTAGTCTTTGAGAAACCTTTAGTTGTTATTAGATCTATTCAACCCCCTTAGGTCTTTATCTTGTCAAATTGACTACATTCCCTAGGTCCGTTAGCTGACATCTCTTAGGGTGTCCGACTTCCCAGCAAGGATTTGATCCGAACTATTCCCATGACTTCTAGTAAACTTTTGAGAGTTTTCATGTGTATATACAAAAGCTAGTTCTGCTCATCAATATGTTACTGACCTTTTTAGCATATAGTATCTCTGACTAGTAAATCTTAATCTATATTGTAGTATAGTTTGTAACATAGTTACTAGAATGAGATGTGTCCGAAAAGCGGGATACAACTTTGAAACAAGGAGTGCTTTATTTGATTTTTTTGAATAATATTTCAGTTGGGATGTAGAAATGAATGTGCGAAATGGGAAATGGGGCTTTTTTTTGTAAATGGATTTCGGTAAAGAATGTAAAGATTAGGAGAGTGCTTTTGTATTATAAGTAGGAGTAGCTGTAATTGTTCATTTTCAAGTTTTTAAATGAACTGTTTTAACACTTTCATGCTCGGAAAATCATTCTGAAGAAAAGTTTAGAACTTCTTCACCAAATTATGTTTTTTACATATGGTAAAATGTACTACATACTATCGATTAATAAGATTCAGTTAAAATTAGCAATTCTTGTCAACATCTTCATGCTTAGAAAATCATTCTGAATCAAAAGTTTAGAATTTATTCACCAAATTATGTTTTTTACTTATGGTAAAATGTACTACGTACTATCGATGAATAAGATTCAGGTAAAATTAGGAATTCTTGGTCAAGCTCCATGAGTTGACTTGCATGCATAAATGTTTTGCTCGGTGATTCTGAATTCTTACTCGAATTCATTCCATGTGTTCTAAAATATTTTCTCGTAATCCAACTTAAGTTCTAGCCTTTTAGTCATTTTAGCTGTGTTTAGAGTTTGTGAATAATGAGGTAAATACCTGCAATTTAATTGACAAAAATACTTGCATTAGCTATATAAATCAAATAGGATTGGCGTGAGATGTGTACGTAGATGTATCAATTTGCATGCACACATCCATGCCTATATAATCACCATAGATGATGATTGAATTGTGAGGTAAATAGTACTATATGAAAGGCAACAGTACAAGTATTAGTTAGAAAAACCTTCCAAAAATGATAGAATAATAGAATGTTAATATGCATATAGCACACTCAAATATTCTCATTATGATATTTTTGTGATATTAAATATTAATTGATAGGAAGGTCTGCATAGGTAATGACTAGTCGATATGACTGTCACAGTTGGCACTGTGCTTGAGTTAATAACTTTATGGTAATTCTTCTAGTCTTGATCAACAAGTAACTCACGAGGTTTAAAGTTTATTTTCGGTGGCCTTTTCGGTTAGCCTAGGATCTGGATTATTTGTCAAAACCAAAACATTTCATCTGAAACCAGTCACTATCATCGAAACTCACTTTTCAAATTTAGTTTGGCTGAAATAGGCTGAAACATTTTGCTGTTTAAGTTTCTGCCGAAACTGTTCTGATCAAGATCAAACAAATGAAATGATCCGAGACTAGGTAAAACCTATTGCTTGTCCTGTTTCTTCTCGAGCCGTTATCAAACCTGAAACAGTACATCCATAATTAAATTTCAAATCATCACAAACTCTGAAAGAGCCAAGCTGCCACCTTTAGTCAGCACATAAAAGGCTATTTATAGCTAAGCTGAAAAATTGGGACGGGGATGCTTGGATGCAAGCCCCCAAGCGTCCCTAGTGAGCAAAACCACAAGCTTGCTGAGGAAAGTCTCAAAACCTATGATCTGTAGACACCGGCACGGGTGTCGAGTGTCGACACGGACACGGGAGTCGGACACGTCAACATCATAAAAGATGGATACTGAGACACGTGGGTATATATATATATAACAAAATTATGAAATTGATATAAATTAGAAATTATTATCCTTTCGGAATTCGACTCCTACATAGTCTACCATTTCCCTCTGTTCACCCAATTGGAGAAGGGAGAGACTCACAACATTCGGTTTAATAACATGGAGCGATAGTATCATGCCGTGTCGACACGGGTGGACACGGGAATCCGTGTCGACACGGGTTGACACGGCTCCGAGGGCTCAATTAGAGGTGTCCCCCATATCATAGCTCAAAACACAAACGTGTCCACAAATCATGAGTAAGTATAAGAGTGAAGCACAGACAACAATGGACCACGTGACATAACATCCAAAAAGATCAACAAGGCATGACTAAGTCATTCACAACCATCAAAACATAAAGTTTTTATCATTGAGTCAAGCTGGGTACAACCCCAAGTTAAGTACAGATGAAGGATAAAAAAGATCAATATATGGAAAGGAGAGAAGGAAAGAAACACCTAGACGTAGAAAAGACTACAGGTCTATCGGAGCTATTGCAGCACTCAAATTCAGAGGAAGCAGACTTTTCTTTACGAACAACGGCTTCCATTCAGAGATCGGAAAGACTTCGACGCCCTTGAGCGGATTCGAGTGGCATTTCATCCCAGTTGGCGAGATCGCTCTGTCCATCACCGCCGGACCGTGCCCAGTTTCCGCCGAAACTGCAGTGTTCAAGATCAAACAAATGAAACGATCTGAGACTAGGGTGAACCTATTGGTTGTTGTGTTTCTTCTCGTGCTGTTCTCTAACCTGAAACATTATGTTACAACTCCAAAAGAGCCAAGCTGCTACCTTTGGTCCATAAAAAAGGCTGTTCGTGTTTGTGCTAAGTTCTCCAATGATAGATTTGGGTGTTAACCACATCATCGGTAAGTAACTTCGGCAAACTTCTAAGTAGAGGCTTACACACAAAGTATATTACCCTCCGGGACTCTGGATCTCCACTCAATTGTGCATGGTGATTTATGGAATATACTTAGTTTTAGTTGTTTTTTTTCATAAAAGAATATCCCTGGCCTTTCTCTACTTGGCTCAAACTGAAGTTTATATGTTTCAGTTTCTGGGCATGAGCTCTTTACAGGAGGCATTACCAAATCCACAGCTGCCATGGTTCTCCCAGAATTCTATCCCAACATACATCCCTTCAGTGCACCAAGGTAAGTTCTTGATTCTGATACCATTTTTCGTAAGTCTAGCCTCCTATCCAGCTAGCATCACTTGTATGTTCCTCGGTTTTCTAGGAGAGTTGGCGTATATCGCAGGACAAGTGGCGAGCTCGCAGTTGCCGTAAGTTGCTCTGCTTATTACTGTGTTTTCTGTATCGGGTGGTGTCGGTTTATGTATCTAAAAAGTATGGCGGCATCGCAGGAACGCACCTCCACAGGGCCCTGTTGCATCCCTTGGTCGAGGAAACCCTTTCGCGTAGAAAATTGGCAGTGATCGCACTCTCACGATGTATCACACTGATGGTGGCATTCGATCATCATCTGGTGAGCACAACCCAATCCAGCTTACGGAACAACCCCGCTCCCCAGTTCTTTGCAGCCTGATGGACATACGTGAAGCTATTGGAATTTGGACGACTAGGGCTCTGTTCACTGTAAAGGAGTTCGACTGCCGCGGGGGTGGTGGTGGTCCGGATTGTTGGTTTCTGTAGCTTTTGCACCTATCTTTGATTGTGGAAACAGTGTGATGTGCTTTTGTTTCTTTGATGTGTTAAGCATTTGACTCGATTCTCGGCATCGATTCAAATTCACAGGCAATCACAACCGTTAAATTAGTGTAAAGTGGGACCCTTGAGGTGCTGAGTTAAGAAAGGGACGTTATTAGAGTATCATCCAATGGTTCAGGAGAGGCCATGCTGTCATCCATAACTTGGGCATTTGTTGTCTTGGCACAGTGGGCAGATTTTGCAGTTTCACCTGCTATTTCAGACTGTCCGCAGTTTCAACAGCTATTTCACTTCTGGTACTTCCAACCGATAAATATTACATTCTGGTGCTTGATACCGCATGAATTTTTATGAACATTTATGATTTTTTTTTTTTCATTTCATGTCGCAATTTTGGTTATATTACCGTCACCTATGAGCCATTTGGCTCGCTCATACTTTTTTGTATGCTTTGTTGTTTTCCACTTTCTTGTGCGTCCGCAACCAGCAGCCGCGCATAGGGGTGGAAATGGGTAGGGTATGGGTCTTAAAGAGAATTATAAATCATCAAAGAAAGGAGCCATAATAATAATCAGAGAAAAGAGAATATTATTTTGTTTGATTGTATTTGTATTGAGGTTTGTATGTCTAAATTTTAAAAAAATAATATTTTTAAAATTTACTTATCGAACTCTACAAAATTAGATCCACGGTGATTATTAAATTCTGAAGAAAAAAATTGGATACAGGACCGATCTATAATTAAGTGGCATTTATCGAATTAATTGGCATTTACTGACAGTTATAAATTGTCCAAATATGTCACTTTCAAAACTAAAATGTCACATAAAGCTGACAGTTATAATCAAGAGACTATCGGGTGCAAACTACCGATAAAGTGTTGATTTTATAAATATTAGTTTATTTAACATTTGGTTTTGAAAAGTGATACTTAGTTAGTTAAAGTGATAGTTTGGTTTTGAAAAATGACATATTTGGGCTATTTATAATTGGCTGTCAATGTCATATAATTCGGTAAATGTTACGTAATTATAGGTCAGTACTGTATCCGATTTTTTTTCCCTTAGAGTTTAATAGTTAACATGGATCTAGTTTTGTAGAGCTCAATGAGTAGATTTCAAAAATATTATTTTTTTTCAAATTTGTATATTTATAATGAAAGTTATGTATTTTTAAGATGAAAAATACATATCCCCAAAAGTATATGACATTTATTATTTTATATTTTAAATTCATCAGAGAACTCATCTAGGATTGATAGAGGGGAATATGGATCTTTGACGAGTGCCACATCAAATAGCCTACATTGGGGCCTATAGAAGATGAGACACGAATCATTTTTCTATGAATTGGAGGTGGTTAAGTCACCGGCGTTGCCCCACAACCAAACCCAGACTGCATGCAATTTGAAGATCTATAGCACGTTAAGCTGCCTACATGTCACGTGTAGTATAAGGGGAAATCAACTGAATATTTTTTCCTATCACGGGGTGTTATCATGTGGGATTTAAAATGGAGGGACTTACTATTAGGTCCCCACAACAACAAGTCGTTAATTGTAGGTCCCGACAAAAAAATCATGTCATTAAAGATCCAAAATAATAGATTAAGTTACATTAAGCCTAGCGGCTAGCAAAAAGACATATGCTCATGGAAAGCTCTCATATTTACCAAATAACCATCATGTTATCTAAAGATGTCGCTCTCTCACGAAACCATAATTTTCGACATTGATAGTGGAATCAATGTAATCACTGTAACTGCCTGCTACAGTAAGATCATTGTAGTAATGAGTATCATTTCATATATATGAGGATCATTTCAAATACTGTAGCAGCTACAATGAAATCATTGTAAGAGCTACATACGATAATTACAATGTAGATATATAATAATTTCATTATAGCTGCTATAATGATTTGAAATTATACTCAGATATATAAAATGGTACTCAATTCCTAACCGTGATTTTAAATGGTACTCAAATATACAAAATGGTACTCAGGGAATTGAGTACCATTTTGTATATTTGCGTATCATATAAAATAAAATCAATGTAACACTGAGTATTCTAGCACTGAGTTGTTGTAGTTAGTGTGTCCTTAGCGTGGGTTTTTTAGATTAGTATTATCGTATAATGACATTGGTTAATGAATAACTAAAATGATATGTGTAGTCCACATGTAACAAAGACCATAGGAACATAGCAGGCCACTGAGGTGCCTGGTGGGTCCATGTAAATACCTGATTTTTTATGTATTAAAATAATATGAATCAATTGTTTTTCTTATATTCATTATGGAATGTTGAATGATGTATGAGACATCATGTGACATTTACGGGTACATAAGTGCACAGAGAGTAAATATGGAAGACAGTGCGTAGAGGCACACGAAAAAATACGGACTTTCGTCCGATCGGCCATAACTTCGAAACTCAAATAGTCTTCTGGGAATACTTTAACATCATATCGGGGGTAGGAATTCTCCCCATGTGCGTTTTAACTTCGTCCGAGGTCTGGGCTCGCGTACAGAGAGACAGGGTCGCTTTCGCACATGAAGGGTAAAATCATCATTTCCGAAAAAGGACCTTTTTGTATTATCAAAATTTATTTTAGACCTAAAAGTAATTAAAAATGGATATTTTGGGATTATATATATTTTTATTTTTAGTGCTAAATCCTAATCCGGGGTTAATTAGCCATAATCTAGTTTACTAAACATGATTAACTAGCCCTGATCGTGTTTAGCACTAAGCTAAACCTAAGGGCACTACATAACAACTAATGTGGGGGGCCACGTGACATCATCCCACATCACCCCTATGCTCCCTATGTGAGATGCAAAGTTAATCATAATCCGGGGATTAACCAGTATTAAACTAGCCTTAATCTGTCTTAGTTAGCACCCTAAACGCGTTTAGAACCTAATCTAATCAAAAGGTGATAGGATGGCCATCAGGTGGGGATCACAGTACATCATCCCACATCACTCCCATGTGCTCCCATGTGGAAGACAAAGCCACCCTAAATCCGGGTTAATTAGACCTTAACTAGTCACTAAACTAGGTTTAATTAAGCCTCTTTTGACTTCCCCTCCCTTATCATTTCATTTACTACTCAAAGACACCTCCACTTATGCCTTAGCTGCCAAATCAGTCACCAAGGAAGTCTTCTTTCTCCCAAAAACCTTGAGGAGCTCCCAAAAATTAGTGAGCAAGCTCACTAGTTTTGGTTGCAAGGAAAAAGAGGAGAAAAAGAAGAAGAAGAAGTGAAGGAGAGGTGGGCTAAAGCTTAGGGTAACTTCATCAAAACCTTTTCAAGGTAAGCTACAAAGGGTAGGGATAGGATGCATGAAGGTTTAGATAAGTTTCTTCCAATTTTCTTCCATAAATCAAGTCTTTAATCTATGATATTTGGCTAAAAAGCATGCAATAAGTTGTTCTTCAATTTAGACCTATGAAACATATTTAAAATTTAAATTTGATGTCATGAGCATGTTCATATGCATGATTCCATAAATCCTCATGTTTTACGGAATTCGATTCAGAAAGAATCGAGCCTCCGAATCTTGTATTTTTCGAAGATCCTTTCGTGTTCTTCGAGTTCTTGAGTGTTTTAATCAAAACCCTGAAACCCTTGAATTTTTATCCAAATTATAGTTTATGATTCATGCAAAATATGTTAGGCTTCATGCTAGGGATGTTAGGATCGATAATTTTTTAGGGTGGGATTCGATTCGGAGCGAATCGAACCCCCAATTTTTTGAAATTGCGAGAAACGAAGTTTTTTCTTCGTGTTCTTGAGTTTTGAGATAAAAACCATAAAAAAGGTGGTTTTTAATCCATAAACCTTAAACCCTTTTATCCATACTTGTTTATGAATAATTAAATTAAATTATTAATGACATCATAATAAAAACTTTTAATAAATAATTAAATAACATCATAATGACATCATTTGACTAAATAATTTAAATAACTTATTTATGACATCATTTAAATAATAATTTAATAAAATAAATTATTTAAATAAATAAATAATTATTACTTTGAATTAAATATTATTTAATTAATTAAAAAAAATTATTTTTATTAGATATGGGTGTTAGGTTCCAAAAAAGTGTGTGGGAAGTGGGGTGATCACCGCGTGCGGACGAAAAAACCTATTATCGTACGCAGTCAATGATCCCACCGTCACATGTTATGAAAGGACATATCCCACTCATTTAGGGTTTTAATCAACGTCTGTAAACTTTAAGGACATGTGTGGCTTGACCACAGCCGAGGAACGACTTTCGGACTTGGAATTGTTTCAATATGTAAGAAAGGGCACGAAAGCGCTGCCCGATTTTCTAGCTTATATTGAGCCAAGTTCCTGGGTGCACCTAAGTCTATACTTCGTTCGCTTAGGGGCGTGTGACACCCTGTAAAGGTTAAGGACTGGTGTGGCCTGACCACAACAGAGGAACAACATTTGGGCCAGAAAACTTTTTAATATCCTAAAAAGGGCGCGGAAGCGCTGCCCCTTTTTTTACCTTATATTGAACTGTTCCTTTGGGCCTTCTTTAGTCTAAAGAAGTCCCTAACTATCGTTTAGATATTTTCAGATCATTTGTTGTGATCCAGATGCTACCCTAGCTTAAGAAAAAAGAGGCACCAGGATGTCGTCTAACTCGTAAGTTTGCTTGTGGCGCAAAGTTGAGATGGACATTAAGACACTAGACCAATTTTGGTTGGTGTAGTGGCTCGTAAAACAATCTGACCTGGGTTAGATGAGTCTCTGGTTGTGGTGGCCTCTTTCAGTAACGTAAGGCTAGTGGCATTTAGCCTTTTAGGGTTTGATTTTACCAGAACAGATCGTTAGCATTGTCATAATCCTTTCACCTTTAGAATACTTAGCACTAGTTAGTGTGGCTCTCATGGAGTCACTTAATTTGTCCTTAAAGTGACTCAGGGTTTGTGTTATTCTTTTGGCAAAAACCTAGGTTCCAGGTATGAGTTGAGTTCGAGGTCCGGTGGACGGACATTCGGGTGAGAGGAGTTACAACTTCGAGGAGCCGATAGGGAGCTGGAGTATGGCTTGAGGAGTGTACTTCTCTTTGTTTTGTTCAGTTGTGACCTTTAGTCCTATGTACAATTATATTTTATCATCATGTGAACAATTGAGGAGTGTATATCCTTTGAGTTGTACATTGTCTTCTATATAGCATCCTTTGGACAATTGTTGATTCAATTGTTGTTCATAGATGAGTTAGTATTTGAACCTGACATTTGATACTATCTGATAACTATAATCTTTTGCGTCTGAAATAAGTAGCCCTTCAAGGCTATGAGTGGTTGTGAGGTTCAAAATCGCCCTCTGGGCTCGAGTATCGAACTCCTACGAGAGCAGTACTTCACCTAAGAAAAAGGAGTAGTCTCCCTCTCTCGGAGGATTGATGCCCTTGGTAGTCGAGTATCAAACTTTCCATTTCTTCACCATTTTTCTAAGTACAATAATAGCTATCACATTCCCTTTGCGAGGACTTGACTGTATGCTACCTAGGCATTGGGTTAATTTGAGTAAGGGTGAGCGAATAAACTTTAATAGGACTTAATTTCTTTACAAAAAAAATAAATTACACCTTGAATCTTCCACTGCGGAGAAAAATTTGGGGAGAGACAGCTTGGTATCGGAGCCTAGGGACATGACCTTAGGAAGAATTTGAGTATAGGACTTGAGTATGAAGACTAGGACTAGGACCCTCAATTAAGTATTATTTACTTAGAAAGTAAATATATGTGTTACATATCTAGAAATATTCTGATTAAAGTCTTTTGTTTAGATGCCAGGAGATCATGTTCAGGACGATACATTACCACCCTTGGCAAGAGCAGAGGTGGTGGAGGCTCCAGCTCCAGTTTCGATGATAGATCCTTCATCTTCGAGGATGGCATCGATGAGGCTACTATAGAGTCAGGTAGAGCCTCAACACATGGCCCAGTACATTAGGCCAGTTGTGGTAAGGCCACGGTGCCATTAGTGTGATTCTTCAGACGCATTAGGCCTTCTTGTCCTTGTAAAGAGAAGAAGGACGTGATATGGTTAAAGAGGAACAACTGCTATGTCAACGCCCACCCTGGGAGAGCACATACCTATCAGTGTCGTAGGGATAGGGTATGTGCTTCACTTGTGGACGGATAGGGCATGTGTGAGCGATGTGTCCTTTGAAGGACATTTGCTTGACGTATGGTGTTTCAGGTCACCTGATGAGGGATTGCCCTTAGAAGGGCATTAGACATCCATAGTAGGACACTGAGTGGTCTTTCATCTATGTATATGTACTTTTTGAGTTTATAACTTTTTGGGCGTGCATGTGTATACTCGGATGTGATCCAATAGTCATGTATCATTATATATATATATATATATATATATATATATATATATATATATATATATATATATATATATATATATATATATATATATATATATATATATATATATATATATATATATATATATATATATATATATATATAGGGCTGTTACGTTGCGCTGTGAGCTGCCATGGGGGGAAAGTGAGCTGCGGGTTTTTTGACCCCCCAAAAAGTTTTGGAATTTGATGAAATTTGGTGAGGTTGTTGTCTAGTATAAGATGATCATCCTCACCAATTTTCATCAAATTCCAAAACTTCTAGGGGGGTCAAATGGTCGAAGCAAAATCTGCAGATTTTAACGGTGACTGCGGACGGCAGAAATTGCTTCGACCATTTGACCCCCCTATAAGTTTTGGAATTTGATGAAAATTGGTGAGGATGATCATCTAATCCTAGACAACAACCTCACCAAATTTCATCAAATTCCAAAACTTCTAGGGGGGTGAAAATACCCGCAGCTCACTTTCTAAAACCGCAGCTCACAGCTCACTGTAACATTCCTCTCTCTCTCTCTCTCTCTCTCTCTCTCTCTCTCTCTCTCTCTATATATATATATATATATATATATATATATATATATATATATATATATATATATATATATATATATATATATATATATATATATATATATATATATATATATATATATATATATATATATATATATATATATATATATATATATATATATATATATATATATATATATATATATATATATATATATATGAGATATGTTGTGTATATCATCCTTCTTTCTGCTTCTGAAGATTTCCCTAAAATTAGTTATGTTCATTCAGATGGTTACCACCAGAGCTTGAGGAAGGCAAGCACGTCCTTTCTCCTTTTCCGAGGCACCTGTCAAGACTTCCAATGTGGAGGTTCCGATGACAGGGACCCCTCTCCCTACCGACCCTTCTACATCAGTCCCTCATATGGGACAGTCTGAGGTCACCTTGATGATGGTTGAAATGTTGTGACAACAATGAGATTGGATGGATCGACAATCACATATCCAAATGGAGGCTTTGATCGGTAGCAGGGCAATGAACCGGCTGACTGATCAACCTCCTGCCGCCTATGCAGGGAATTGTTCATCCGAAGAGCAGATGGAGCATACAATGAAACTCTTTCTGTCTCTGAAACCCCCAACTTTCAAAGGAACTTCAGACCCACTGGGATCACCCAGCCTGGCACGTATCTTGGCCGTTATGGTGTCTTCCGACCTTTCCTCGCTTGATGGCGGTTCTTCGGCGATGATCAAGTCAGGCCAGCCATGTGGTAGGGTAGTCGAGCCAGCACCACAACGTACCCTGCTCCTCCCTCGACCTGGTTCCTGTCGAGGAGCTCGGGTTCCTTTGATCTCCTCCCCGGGCTCAATCTTCTGCTAACAGAGTAGCTCGCGGGCCGGGTCATGTAGACTTGTGCCCGGTTCATGCCATCGGGTCCCACAGATCTCCATGCTAGACAAGACTGGGTGGTCCAGCGGTACACGTGTCATTATCTGGTGGGCGTGGCAAAAAACCCCTTCTACAAGAGGCCGATCAATGGTTTTAGGAGATCGGATGAGTCCTTACCGTAATGGCAGTGGCTCCGAAGAAGAAAGTCTAACTGGCATCCTTTCAACTGAAGGGCGAGGCTTATTCCTGGTGGGAGTCTAGGGGTCTACAGCGAGGAGCGGATCAACCGGAGAAGACCTGGGCCTAGTTTGAGATTGCCTTCAAGGCGCACTTCTTTCCAAAGAGCGTGAGGCATTCACTAGAGGCTGAGTTTCTATCGCTTACTCAAGGAGCGAGCTCAGTGGCCCAGTATGCGACCAGGTATTTGGACCTGGCAAGATTTGTTTCCTTGTATGTGGCCACCGATGAGATGAAGGCCAATCACTTTGAACAAGGCCTGAAGCCGAGTATTAGGGGATGACTGTCGACACTCTTGATCTAATGATATAGGAAGTGATTGCGAGAGCCCTGGCAATCGAACGGGAGCAGGCTGAGTCCTAGCAGGTATACAATAAAGGCTCGAGTAGCAACCACAACGGCAAAGGGGGCCAGTTCAAGCGAAAATTTCAACGCAACCATTCTCCAATTCCAGACCGAGCACCGGGCCAATCACCACCGATAGAATACATGTGCCTTGTAAGAAGCCTGAACACTATATAAAAGAATGTCCTATGCTGAATCAGAGAGAGACAGACTCCAAACACCATTTCTTTCTCCTCGAGAATCGAGAAGAAGTGCTATAACTGTCATGAAGTTGGTCACCTGAAGCCTAACTGCCCAAAGTTACAACTGAAGGGAATTCAACATTTCCAAGTAAAGAAGGTGATTCAGCCACCACCTTATTATCGGCCTCAATCACTGAACCAGAGGCCATTGGCACCGGCTGAGGAAGGTCAGTCACTGACCCAGGAAAGATCTTATGCTAAGATTCCACAAGATGGTTGTGCTCAATCCAAAATAATCATGCTCCTAAAGGGACCCAAGATATGCGCCTCAGGGGCGCATGTAATTAAATATCGTAGTATGTAACTTTAATACCTTTTTGGTAATGTAAAAAGCTCTTTTGGTGGTGTACGATCACTTTTAGTGATGTATGATCACTTTTTGGTTGTGTATGGTGGTACGTTGTATAAGTACCCGTCTTAAGAATACAATGTTGTATCGGCCTTAGAGCTAAACATATACTATAATGTGTTTTCTCTTTGTTGTTTTAAAGATCTTGTAATTTGGACTCTTCTATTATACTAAATCATTGATGTTTCTGGGTATGTTAGGTACTTTTTCTGTATTTTCTACGATGGCCCGTGTTCTGTTCGACACCGGCTAATCTCATTAGTACATTGTTCCCTAGTTTGTCTCAGCACTGGGGCTACAACCTCCTCAAATGGAAATTGCCTGGTCTCTTAGATCTTACCTGCCCACTTTGTGGCAGCAAGGACGAGACCACCAATCACCTTCTTCTGGCTAGCTTGCCCCTCTGCTGCTCTGATCTGGGCTTTTTTCATATTGGTCTTAGGCCTGGGGGCAGGGCCTTGCTCGTTTCGTGCCCTGTGGACTTTCTCGAGATCGTCTTCTATCCCCAAACTCCTGCGACCGGGGTGGGGAATGATTGTCATTGATGTGCCCTGGTCTATCCGTGTTGAGCTGGACATGAGGATTTTCTCTGGGAAACCTCTCTCGATCTATCTTGTTATCGCAAGGGTTGGCTCCCTCCTTCAGTTGTGGCTTAAATGCTCATTAGCCAAGGCTAAGGGGAGGCTCCTGTGCTCAGGATCTTGTGAGTCTGTAAACTATGGCTTAATAAATTGGTAGGGGTCCATGCCTAACCCCTCTTGCCGAAAGGGATTTCTCAACAAAAAAAGCCCCTTCTACTTTACTGTATCCGGTTGTCTGCTATTATCCAAGCCCCCTGACAACCTGTTGAAGCCGGTGACAAACTAGCCTATTTTGATATGGCAACCGAGTACAGTAGGTCAATCTATGGGCTTGGATAATATAAATTACTTTATTTTTCTTAGAAAAGAAAGGGAAATTAATGCGTTATGATGACGAGTTGAATGTTTGTTTCTCACATCAAATAATTACCTTAACATTCGGTAAAAAAAATAATTGATGGGCATACTGTGTTTCCCATTGCCCTCATGATTATTTATTATTTATTATTAATGCCAAGTTTAGTCTCCTCCCTACCTCACATGCTTGATTACTTTTCCTCCTTTATACCCCACATGCTTTCCTACTCCTTCCTCCTCTTTCCCCCACTCCTTCTCATCGTCGGAGCTCCCACTGCCCCTCCTCCTTACAAGAGCCACCATCGCCTCGCCTTTCCTCCTCCTCCTCCTCCTTTTTCATCGCCGGAGCTGAGGAGGAGAAAGGGAGGCAACATCAGTTCCGACGATGTAGAAGGATAAGGAGGGGAGGTGAGGGACGGCTCTGGCAATGGGGGAGAAGGAGGGGACGCCGGTGGAGTATGAGATGTGGTAACGATTGGGGGTGGGCTATGTGGAGAGCATACTTGCCAATCAAAAAATTTATGGATAAAGGGAGGGAATGTTGAGCATTGTGGTGTTGCTCGGAATCCTATTTGGAGAAGAGCCGTTGGCTCAGAGTCCTATTTGGAGGAGAGCCATATGTTCGCGACCTTGAGCGGAAATCCGGCGGGATTGCCAGCTGGCACAAGTCCATCGGAGAGGTGGAGCTTGTTGGACGTCAGAAGAGACTTCGGAAGTTTGTCTATTGGTGGTGGAGCGACATCGGTTGAGGTGGAGCTTGTTTGGACATCGGAGGAGACTCCTGGCGTCATGGCCACCGAAGGATGGTTAGTGGAGGTGATCGTCAGACATGATGATCGGCCATTGGCATTCAGTTGGGTGCATACATCGGGCAGAGGTGTAGGGCACATGTTTGGATGCAAGCACCGGCATGGTGCTTTTGGCGCGTCTTCAGGACGCACGTTCATGACACCGAGGAGGGGTCATTCGGCACCATCACAGTGCCGTTTGGAGCGTCATCAGGAAGTGGGTGTCATATCAGCACGGTACCATTTGGCACTGTTAGAGTACTTTGAAGATGACGAATAGACGTCTGATTTGTGACATTTTGCTATGGTGGAGATTGTTGATGACATCTCGCCATATGTTTGCGATACTGTGTTGGAGCACCGCTTTGCGGGTGCTCTGTGATCAATCATGGAGTAATTCTATTTGGAGGAAAACCTAGAGAAGACCCCCATTCTGGGGGGACAATGCCACGTTGTGGAGACCAAGGCCATGATAGGGTGAATCTGAGAGGAGGAGCACAAGGCCGTTGGAAGATTCGTGGTGCTTCGATGATGATTGATTTGACAGATCATGACTGGTGAGTATCTAGATCATGGATTTTGTGGAACTCGTGAGGGTTATCTATGCGGAGATTGCCATGAGCGATTCGTTCAGTCAAATCTGTGGGAGAGAGAGCGAACAAAGAGGTAGAGCTTTCTTCTTCCATCTATCATATAGCATGTTCAGTTTGGTCTTCTCTATTTGGTGATTTTTGGGAGGATCGTTGGCGTATGTTGGAGACAGTTTGATCTCCGTTGATGCGCATGGTCGTCTTTTATGGCGGAGAGATATGTGAGGATTTGTTAGAGGGCATGGAGTGCCGTTGGGTGTAGTCCTGTTTATCGTCTTCATAGTGGATTCCTAGAGGTTGTGGTTGCCGGAGAGATGATGTAGGTCCGGTTGGAGTGAACCTCTGTAAATCTTGTGTCCCTCTCTCTTGTCTATGTTTTTTTTTCTGTGTGTCTTGTGTCGTAACAGACCGGTGCAGTATGGGATGCACCGATGGGATCTGACGTTTCAGGGATCCGCGGTGTCGGGCCGCATATCCGCAGTTTCGACCTTCCTCTATGCCGGGCTTCGTATCGTCTGCTGTGCAACAGGGAAAACATGAAGATTTCCTTAACATGTCCTGACGGCATGTATGGGTTTGGCAACTTACCTTACTTAGGTCTTAGATAAAAAAAATCCATGCGCGATAAAGGCCCCATAAAGATTTCCTTATCTAAACCTCCTTATAGATGCCCGAAAAGGGTTGATTCCACCAACCACACAATTACCTTAACATGTCCAAGACCTAAATCAATGGCTCGGATTAAAACTCAAAATCTTACCACGCGGAGGGCATGTATGGGCCTAACAAGTATAAATGCATCTTCCCCCGCAAAATACGAAGGTGCGAACCCCTTAGCCCATTTGTGTCTAGGCAGTATGGAAATGAGTTCTATTTAATTGGCTCCACCTCGTGGCCACAACCACAACAACAAATATTGTCGTCAATCGCCAGTTAACGTTCTTGTACCAATTGGCGGATCGGTACAAGAAACCCCTTTGCTCGAAGATCAGAGAGGTAAGCACCCTCTAAGTTCTTGAATTCCATATGCCTAGGTTTACAATTTCTCTCTTTGATCCAGGGTGGTCGATCTCATCAGGTACTTGACGAGAGCCTATGATAACACAGAGGCATCGGTATTCGATCAGAGGCGATTGCCGGCGTTGTTCGATGAAATGCCTCAAAGAAAAAGAGTCATGGGCCTAGGTTGGCGAACCATCCAACCATGAGCTCATTGTTCTAGTTCATGAGCTATGGCCAAAGGGAAGCTAGCTTGTTGCGGGCTTTTTGATCTGATCACCAAATAGATGGGATAAGGCTTAAGGTTATGTGATGCTTGTTGGCTGAGGCTTCATGGTTAAAGGCTGCAATGATGCTTTCAAACGTAAGTTTCCTTTCGAAAAATTCCCATTGCTAGTCGATTATATAATATAATTAAACCTTATTCGATCGATCATGACTGCAGATCGTGAGTTGGGGCCCTGGCTTAAGGGACTCGGCATCTGCTGCAGCTCGCCAGCCTTCCAGGCGGTGCCGCGACAGGCAAGTTGAAGAGAGGCCTGAAGCTGAAGTCAGCGTTCATGTCGTTGGGGAGGAGGGTTTGGGTTCTGGTACGCTCGCTGCTCCATCGGAATTAGATTCTGATCGGTTGGCGCTCGCTTCAGCTTCCTCGGCCCTGCGGTGGCGTTCTCGGCCTCGTACTGCCGCTGCTTCGCCACATCGCCTTGCTCCTCGCTCCTGCTCCACCGCCACTCTTTTAACTCCTTCAATAGCTCTTCGTCCCTTGAAATTCGCCACTCTGTTCTTGCTTATCTCATTGTCTTCCTGGTTCCCTTCGACCTTGGGCGATAAGTTCACTACTGATCGCCGACAGTGGCAGGAGCAACATCAGCAGGTTGAATGATGGCATTTGAGGCAGCAGGAGGAACGAGAGAGAGCCGAGAGCGAGATTATTGACATCTGTATCGTTCAATAGATGCACGTAATCGAGCCATCCGGAATAGGCAAAGTCTCTTACACCGCAGAAGCAAAGCACCAACACAAATAGAGCGAATCGCAAAAACACAAAACAATCAACAGAAGGGAGAAAGAAAACACGTAAAGAGCACCAGACAATGATTTACGTGGAAAACCCAAATAAAAAACAAACAAACACGATTGACGAAGAAATCAACAGAAGGTACAAGCAATCACTCCCTCGAAGAGGAAACCCGGCCTGCTTCCATATTAGGGTTTCTCCTCCTCTCAAGAAACTCGCAGAAGTCTCACAAAATAATCTCACAAAAAGTCAAAGTGCTTATGAGGGGCCATCCAAAGTTATTGTAAACAAGATTGGTTCTAAATTAATTCCCAAAGCATTTATTATAAAATTACTTTTGTTCTCACAGTCATCATGGCAAGAAAATTTGTATCTGGACCCAATATGATTCGAAGTTTTTTTTTTTTTTTTCCAAACTCCTTGTAATTACTATTTGACCTTGAGTAAATCAAACTCCTATGGAGCCAAGGGTGAATCGGTGCCCTATAAAGATGTTAAGAAAGCCCTATAGTCATTGCCCATCAAGATACAAGATTGGAAGGATGCAGTGGAACTCATCTGGCCAGACGTCAGGATGCTGGGGGAAATGACGACGGAGATACCATTGGGAATCATCATTTTCGAGATAGGCGTCTCGAGGTTGAGATCCATAATATCCCCAAAACCATCTCCTCGCGTTCTGAATTTGCGTCGCCCTCTCTTTCGGTGACAACTCCAGCTTCCTACACAGAGGCGGTCAGAAACCCACCACGATCGCATAGGAGCACCCAGGTTGCGACTTACGGGTCGGTGGAATCCAGGAGGAGGAGTGGCCGATGATGTTTCCAGTTTGGGAGCGTGATCACGCTATCTCTTCCTATCGGAACCCCCTCGTTTGCTTTTGGTGCAAGAAGGTTGGGCACACCATGGCCTCCCATCGCTGTCGTATGGCCAGATCAACAAGCTCCGCCAACAACCTTGCAAGATCTGTGCAATCCAGAGCCTCCTCTTCGAGATCAGTCTAGGTTCCTCCCTTCACTCTAAGATCCGGCGCGCATAGTGGAATGATGCGTGAAACCTTGGCGAGATCCGGACTTTGCAGAGCCTCGAGGAAGGTTATCTCCGGGCTGGAGCTCTCAGGCGATCTTCGATCGGCATTGTGGGGTTCTTGGGCTTGGTCGGTGCAGGAGATCCAGGATGGAGAATTCCTTGTTGAATTTCCATCAGGGACCTGGGACCGATCTCGGTCACCTTCAGCTGGGACGAGCTCCGAGGGGTGGTGGTGCGTCGCAGACGGACGATAGTGAGGGTCACGATTTTAAACTTGCCATTTGATGCATGGGGAGAGGACACGCTTCGTGATCTGCTGGGAGCGTATGGGGAGGTCAGAGAATGTTTCAAAGTTTATCTTCGCTTCTCACACTGTTGTTTCTGCCAACGTCGTCTTCTTCCCCTGCATGAGGTAGACATATATTCAATGGTAAGACAACTAGTGCCGAGGAGCTTTGAAGGTCAGTTGTCTCAACCTTCAAGCTATGGATTGTCCCCTGGTCGGCCTCCCTTTCTATTGAGGCAAAAGTTTTTTATAACCTTATTGTTTTGTTAGTTGATTTTAATATAACTGGTTGAGGGCTGCCTAACCCTCTCTCTTTTATGAGGGGTTCTCAAAAAAAAAAAACTGATGCTTGGGTGGGTGAGGAGTTTGTGTGTTCAACCTCGACTTACCTAGGAGTGCGTGCGGTGGGGAACTCTGAGTGGGTGGGGCTTTAATTCATTCCCGCAGGGTTAGTCTGAGCCTAAAGTGGGTCATTGTCCGAAAGGTTTGGGGGCACCCGCTGATTTCAAAAATAACAAAAAAATAACTTTCGCCCATCATGGAAAGAGTTTCCATCTGCATTTCGTTCATATGATTTTCAAGATATAAACTAACATGTGATGAGAGCTAATTAAATTCAATGAGAGCATCCACTGTCGTGGACAATGACCTTATTCCTCATCGATCTATTACTATTAGATTTTTATTTTTGTGTAGCAACCTATATACCTCTTTTTTTTTTTTTTTGGTAAGCTAGGTTGGTCATTACATTATGACCTTTAGGTCCTCACGAACAAGGACCGGCAAAACAGTTGAAAAAGAAGAGGTCCACTCACCTTCGACTGCCGCCAATCTAGCCTCCCTCGCCAACCAGTGTGCGGTGCTATTCGCAGTACGAGAGACCCAATGTACTTTCACCCCCTCTAGGCCCTGCCACAACTGCATGCACTCAAGAAGTATAGGGCTATGTTCTCTAGTAATTCCTTTCCCCAAAACCAATGCATCCCTGGCTCTTGCCGCATCCATAAGGATCACCACATGTCTACTCTACCGTCGCACCAGAGCCCCAAAAGCCTCCCTTAATGCCCACAATTCCACGGCAAAAGCTGAAGAAACCCGGCACCTCTTTGCTGCCGCTTCCCGAATCTGCCCGTCAGTGGACGCGAGAACCCACGCTCCACTAGCTACTTCCTCCTGGGTGTGAAAAGAGTCATCCGTCCACAACACCTCCACCACATCTCTAGTCCATCCCCCCAAAATAGTGTCATGTATCAGGCCACGAATATACTGGCAGCACATCTCAGTACTTTGGCGCACACTATCCTGAATATCACCATTAGTATTTTGAAATAGTTTTGCACATCTATCATTCCAGATCTTCCATAATGAAACCGCCACTACTTCACAAGGTAGCGGAGAACCTCGCCTACTCTCCTCCTTCGAAATCGGATATAAAAGTTCAACCATGTTGACTTGAATACCCGTACATTCACTGAGTACCTTCCAAACCGTACTCGCTCTCGGGCAGCTCCAGAACAAATGATCAATATCTTCTTCGAGAACCCCACACCACGGGCAACAACCAAAACCCCACCCGACCCTCGAACGAAGCAAGGCCGCAGTTGGCAGGCCCCCATGAAGAAGCTTCCATAGGAAAACCTGAAACTTATGAGGTAACCTTAGAGACCACAACAAAGCACCCCGCCAAGGAGGCAAAACACTGTCAGTACCTCCACCCGTCCCTCTCAAACCCCGGAGTAATTGAACGTACTTCTTCCCCAGCCTTGCCTCCTAATTCTGCAACTCCCGAACCCTCCTCACTGATCTCCTCAACCAAGCAGAACTCTTCCTTCCATTCCACTACTCCCAGTTATCTTTAGTCAGCTGATTCTCCACTCTAATCCACCGAGCCCCTTCTTGTGGTGCCGAGAGAATAAACGCCAAGGCCGACACCTCCTGTTGTAACTGCCTGTCAATCAAGCTTGTAATCTGAAGACTCCCATTACTCCTACTTTGAGTAACCACCGCCCAAGAAATCAGATGTAGGTGCTGACCGCCCAAGTTATGCCCCCAGAAAAATGCCCGACCTATACTATCCATTTTGTTTAGAACACTCATTGGAAGATCCCCAGCCATCATTAGATGGATCGGCATAGCCGCCAGCACCGATTGTAACAGAATCATCCGCCCAGCTAGGGATAACATCTTGGATTTCCACCCAGACAGTCGAGCCTCCATACGACTGATAAGAAACTGGAAATTTGTAGACCTCACCCGCGTCCCACTAATGGGAACCCCTAAATGATTCCAAGGCTTCAACTCTTCCTTCATCCTCAGCACCTTCAGAATGTGTCTTCTTATCGCACCTGGCACGCTAAGAGAAAACTTAACGTTGGATTTGTTTAGGTTAATTCGCAGACCATTGCTTCTCTCGACCTGGGCAAACACCTCCCTAAACCCTCGCGCATCCAGCAAAGTGGCTCTAGTAAAGAAAAGGAAATCATCAGCATAAGCAAGGGTACTTACTGGATTTGGATTTCTCCTCGTTGTGAACCCCTCGATATCTCCCTCATACAGGCTGGTATTGATCTCCCATTGAATGACCATGGCTACAAATAAAAATAGGTATGGTGATAGGGGGTCTCCTTGTCGTAGACCACAACTCGGAATTATCTTGATGGTCTCCTCTCCATTCACCAGAAGTCGCATCGTAGACTTAGTGACACATTGCATGATCCACCTACACCACTGCTCATGAAACCCCAACTGTCGAAGGACAACCTCTAGTGCCTCCCATTGCACCTGATCATAAGCTTTTTCCAAATCAATCTTCACAGCCATAGCTGAATGTTTAACTGGGGCCAAGTGTATAGCATGCATAATCTCCTGCGCTAACAGAATATTATCCCTGATCTTTCTCCTAGGTATAAAGGCGTGCTGCGTCTCTGGGATAATCAACGGCATAATCAGCCTTAACCTGCTGGTGAGAATTTTTGATATGAATTTGTATTTGACATTGCACAAACTGATCGGCCTAAAATCGTCCGGCTTCGATGGAGACTCCGTCTTTGGGATCAGCACCACCAAGGCTTCATTCCAATCTTCTGTTAGACATCCTGACTTAAAAAAAGATTGGATATCACGAACCACATCCATACCTATAATATCCCAGAAGGCCTTGTAAAATTCACCGTTCAGTCCATCCGGTCCTGGAGCCTTATTATCCAGCATGGAAAAAACTATGCATCTGATCTCCTCCATACTCGGAATCCTCGTGAGGAAGTCATTCATCTCCGCCGTTATGCACTGTGGTAATTCTGTCAATCGCTGGGCATCAACCCCTTCAGTCCGCGTCCACCTTCGTTGGAAAAAATTAACTAGAACCTCCTTGATAGCGCTAGGATCCTCCACTACCTGATCCTCAATGTATAATCCTCGAATCCGATTCCGAGCTCGCCGGATTTTAGTGCTAGTGTGAAAATAATTTGTGTTCCGATCACCCAGTCTTAGCCATTGAACCCTAGATTTTTGTGCCCATATAGCTTCCTCTTGAGTTAAAGCCCACTCTAGTTGATTAGTTAACCTCTGCTTCTCTCCCTGAGCGTCCTCCCCCATTACTGATTCAGATAACTTGTCCAACGCGTCCCATAAGAATTTCACTAGAGAGTAGACATCACCAATCTCATTTTTATTCCAAAAGGCAAGGGCCTTACGAGTAAAAGGGGTGTTATCCGAGCAGCTCGCACCTCGAATCCAACTATGATTAACAACCTCTCTACAATCCGGTCTCTGCAACCAGAAATTCATAAAACGCCAGGGAACCCTTGCCGGCCGGATATTTGGCACCGTGGAGACCAGCAACGGGTAGTGATCTGACACACATCTGGGTAGGTGTCGCACCGAAGTGTCATCAAACTGCATTGCCCATCTAGAATTCATGAAACACCGATCCAGTCGCTCCCAAATCCGAGCTTGACCTTGTCTATTATTACACCATGTGTAGTATTCTCCTCGAAAGCACACATCTTTAAGTCCACTTCCTTGAAGCATCTGCAAAAAAGCCAACGAACTGCTTGTCCATTGAAATGGTCTACCCCCCTCTTTATTAGCTGGATCTAGTATACAGTTGAAGTCACCAATCACACACCACGGCAACTCCATGTGGCCCAACCTAACCAATTCTCCCCACAAAACTCTTCTATCCCTCTCAGAAGTACTCGCGTACACCACTGAGATAATAATTGGTGTTGCCCAGGGGACCCAAACAACCACATGCATCACTTGGTCTATTCTGTATAAGGTCGTAACTAAACCGACCTCTTCCCTCCATAAGCACACAATCCCACCCGACTGACCATCCGAAGGTACACACATCACCTTGTATCTCCCCTTGCATATAGCATTCACTCTATGAAGCTGATCTACACGAACATGGCTCTCCACTAACATCACAAACTGTGGTTTAAACTTTTGCACTAGCAACTTCAAATGGCTTGCCGCCGCCGGTCGCAACAACCCGCGGCAATTCCAAAACAGGCATTGCATTAAGGAATTGTAGAGATCAGTGAAGAAGGGAGTCTACCTCCCTTATGTGAACGCTTTAGAATGGCTCCTCGAAGCGCCAGTTTCTCTTTATGTTTGGTCCGAAAACTACCGCGATGTCTACCACCACCCCCCTCCTGATCCTGTTGTGAACCCTCCATTCCTTCCTCACCACTGACACAATCCCCCTCTTCCGAAGAACCTGACAAACCTCCCAAATTCTCTACCTCCCTCCCTGCATCCTCCATCAGAGCTTGAGTTGAAAGTACCACCTTCTCATGCAACAACGCTACTTCCAGATCAGATCGCATCCCTTTACCAGGCCTATCAAGTACAATATTCTCTACCACCGGATCCGGCTCAGTAATACTCGCCTCCTGCTGCATGCCGAAACCCGGAGGAACCTCCGGAGACACCGGATACTCCAAGGCTCGCTCAACTCCCCCAACTTCCGGATAAGAGAAGCAATGCTCTAACCCCTCTCCGCCCACCTTAACTCCCTCCCTCCTACAAGAAGGTCCATCCTGTACCCCACGACTATTCTGCATAGGCCCCTCATCCACTGCCATCAGATCAACGGATCCCTTTGTCCGCCACAAACTATGTGCCACGTCTTTAGATTCCAGAGGCCCCTCACAAGCACTCCCAGGAGACACCTTAGCCCTTAAAACATTAATGTTCTGTTTTGAAACTCCCCCCGCATCATCATTCTGCATGGAAGGAATAACCACTCCCTCCTCTTGCATTGAATGCAACACTTGAAAACGTGAACCAGAGCCCTCTCCACTCACACTGCTCTGAACACGCTCTCCCACCTTCCTCGAAAAAGATGGATGAGATCTCTGAAGCCCCACCGAGCTCGGAACAGTCTCAGGAGCTCTCGGTTTCTCCACCCCCACACTGACACGCCCCTGACCCCGATGCCCGCCGGCACCGCCCGGAAGACTACCACCGCCCTGAGCCCAGGTTGCCCTTGCCTGACCTATTACTTGACCAACACCACCCCCAATGTCTCCGCCCGCTGTCCCGCTGCCGCCTTGCTGTAATAAGGTCTCCCGCCATACCATCGGGGCACCACCATCCACGGCCCAAATTCTGCGATCCCTTCCTTCTCCGAACTCAAACTCTGCTCGCCTGCTGCTCCCAACTTGGGACCCTTCTCCGGAATAACCCCTGCCCCAGCGTCCCCCTCCTTGGGCACCCCCTCGACACCCGGATTATCTTCCAACTCCCTACCCAAATGAACTCCTGACTCGGTATCTTTCTGACACTGATGCTCCAAAAGACCCACCTTACCACACGCAAAACATATGTTCGGTAGATTTTCATACACAAAAGGTTGATAAAAATGAAACCCCTCTTCAGCAGTTCCCACATTCGTACCAGGTGCAAGGCTTGAACCTAAATCTACCTCCACACACACACGAACAAACAACCCTCTCGAATTCTCTATGGAATTCATATCTACTCGTATAGGCTTCCCAGCAGTAGATGCTATCTCTAGCACTAATTCTTCATCAAAGCAATCCACCAGCAGTCCCGGCAAACGAACCCAAACTGGTGTCCGATCTATAGTATCCTTGAGAGGTTGGAAGAACGGTGTCCATCGCTTAAGAGTCAAGACCCTCCCCTCGAAAATCCACGGGCTACCCTCCCACACATCAATAAGATCCTCTTCAAGCTCAAATCGAAAACAAAAAAAATCATTGGGCAGGTCCATCACCTGTATCTTACCAGCACAGGGCCACCGCTGCTCCACCTTCTTCCGCAGCATCTTTAACGACATTTTAGGTCCCAAGAACCTACCGACCAACGCCTGCCGCCACCGACTTTGGGAGGCCAACAACTTCTCTTTATTTAACAACACCATACCATCAACTATGTTGGACATCCAGGAGCAATGATTCGCATCAATCCTTCCTCCCCACCCTGACGAAGTAGAACCCTTCGTCACTGCCGCATACGATCGAGGAATCCGTTCCGAACCTCCCGGATCATCACCATCCGCTACCACCTTCCGACCAGGAGAAGGACGTGGAGGTTCAGCAGCGCTTGCCATCACAAGTGTAGAAAGCCCAACACTTTACACATATCTCTTAAATGATATAGATTGTTGATATAGTCCACTGGTTTAGTCCCACATCGGTGAGGGGGGCACTTATCGGCCGCTTCATATATCCTCTGTGGACCTCCCCTTATGACGCGTGTTTTGCGGCGTAAGGGTTTTTAACATGGTCTAAGAATTGGGTTCACTATCTCCCTCCGGGTTTGGCCCCTTCCGATTGTGCCTCACTCCGCATGCTTTGCTTGAGGAGAGATGTTGCGAAAGTCCACCGATTAGTCCTTCGTCAGTAAAGGGGCACCTAACGGCCGGACATCCCCTTTTGACCCGACTTTTGGGGTGTGAGGGTATCTAACATGGTATCAAAGCTTGGGTTTACTGTCTCCTGCTTCGAGATCTCCCCACCGATTGTGTCTTGCCATGCGTGTTCCGCGTGGGAGGATCCTTGCCACACATGCTCCGTATGAGGGTAAGTGTTGACTGATAGTCCCATATCGGTGAGGGAGGCAGCCATCACCCCCTTAATATACACCATGTGGATCTCCCCTTACGAACCGGGTTTTGGGGTGTGAAGGTATCTAACATGGTACTCCGCTCCATATGCTCCCTTACCGATTGTGCCTTGCCACGCATGCTCCGCATGAGGGGGGTGTTGAGATAGTCCACTGGTTTAGTTCCACATTGGTAAAGGTGCATCCTGATCAGGAGACTGGCATAGCTCTGATATCATGTTAGATAACCTCACACCCCAAACCTGGGTTGTAAGGGGAGCTCCACAGAGGGTATATAAAGCGGGTGTTATGTGCCCCCTTAACTGATGTTGGACTAACCGGTGGACTTCCTCAACACCCCCCCTCAAGTGGAGCACACGAAGTGAGGCACAATCGGAAGGGCCGCATCTGGAAGGAGACAGTGAACCTAGCTCTGATATCGATCATAACATGTTAGATACCCTCACACCTCAAAACCAGGGTTGTAAGGGGAGATCCACATAGGGTATATTAAGCGGTCATTAGGTGTCCCCTTTACCGATGTGGGACTAACTGGTTGACGGATAGTCCCACATCTGTGAGGGAGGCACCCATCACCCGCTTAATATACATCTTTTGGGGCTCCCCTTATAACCTGGGTTTAATTTGGAGTGTGAGGGTATCTAACATTGTTTCAGACCTGGGCCCGTCAGTAGCTCCTACTATTGCTCCTGCTCTGGGTGCACCCTTACCGATTGTGCCATGCCACACATGCTACATGTGTGTGTGTGTGTGTGTGTGTGTGTGTGTGTGAGAGAGAGAGAGAGAGAGAGAGAGAGAGAGAGAGAGAGAGAGAGAGAGAGAGAGAGAGAGAGAGAAGGGGGGGGGGGGGGTTCCAGACATTCCAAGTCGGTTCCGGGTTATCTGATTCGAAACTAGGGTGGTTAAGTCCAATTTGCATGTACAAAGTCTTACTAGTTATGCAGTGTAGGTTCAACAACCATGGATCAATTTTGAATAATTATCATTAGAATATTTCAGGAGTCAAGCTCGACTATGAACATGGCTGTTTTGATGCCCAAGCATGTAATAATATAAGAATACCGTGACCAAAACATCCATTTCCTTACGCAGCTTTTATGTTTCATCAGCCTCGCAATTGAGGCAGCACGTCGTAGCAACCCTCGGAACGGATAATTTGTTGTGCACAGCAAAAGCGGGAGTGGCGCATACACAAACCAAGAGCATAAAATGAAATTGGAACGTCCAGAGGAGACATAGTGAACACACAAAATTCTTTTTAACGTGTTAAATTCTCACAGATTCAACTCATCAAATTGAGATTCCACACACATCCACGTTTGAACCTCCGAACAAATGCAGCTGGATAGTAGTCAAAGCGACTATTATCACCACCAAATGATATCCATCAACATTCAAAGTGTTATCCGTCAACAGTTAAAGTGCTACCAGTCGACAGCCAAATAAATGTTGCTTTGATGTTGCTACAATGGTGCTCACCGGCACCTTCGATGGGCATTATTCGGTGCCTCCACCAATGATGCCCACTTGCACCTCCAATAGATCTCCATCGAAGCCTCCAACAATGGTGCCTGCTAGCACCCAATCGATCGACCTTCATAGAAGTCACTCCAATGTTGCTCGTAGGCACCTCCACCATCGCACACGCCATCGGCCTTCATGCCGACCACTAAAGGGCCTGGGGGGGGGGGGGGAGGCACGGTGCACGTGCTCTCCCCCCTTTGTGGTATTGATCTTCCTTCGAGCATCCCTATCTGGAGATCTTCAATTCAATGTGATGCTTCAATTCCAATGATAGCCATCATGTCAACCATGGGAGCCTCAACCCCCCCCCCCCCCCCCCCTCTCTCTCTCTCTCTCTCTCTCTCTCTCTCTCTCTCTCTCTCTCTCTCTCTCTCTCTCTCTCTCTCTCTCTCTCTCTCTCTCTCTCTCTCTCTCTCTCTCTCTCTCGTATTAATAAAGGATTCATATTGGTTGCTTGGCTTCCACTCCAAGCAACCTAGCAGTGTAACCAAATGGGACTCCCTGAAATATTATCTCTCTGTTCCCGATCCTAACGTCTCAAACAAAAAATCCTCAAAATAACAAAAAAAATCCTAAAATTACTGCAATATGGCGGGATTTCGTCTGGGTGAAATACCGCAGGAGTAGCACATACACAAACCAGGAGCATAAAATTAAATCAGAAAGTCCAGAGGAGACATAGTGAACACATAAAATTCTTTTTAATGTGGTTAATTCCCACAGATTCAACTCATCAAATTGAGATTCCACACACATCTGCGTTCGATCCTCCAAACAAATGCAACTGGATAGTAGCCAAAGCGACTATTGTCGCTACCAAATGATGTCCATCGACATCCAAAGTGTTGTCTATCAACAGATAGTGCTGCCCGTCGACAACCAAAAAAATGTTGCTTCGATGTCGCTACAATGGTGCTCATCGGCACCTTCGATAGGCATTATTCGATGCCTTCAACAATGATGCCCACCGGCACCTCCAATAGACCTCCATCGAAGCCTCCAACAATGGTGTCTGCTGGCACCCGATCGGTTGACCTCCATAGAAGCTGCTCCAATGTTGCTCGTCGGCACCTCCACCATCGCACACGCCATTGGCCTTCATGCCGACTGTAGACACATAAAATTTGATCGCACTCTAACCTGACCCGTATGCGCAAACCCGGGGGCCCAACCCGACATGAACCCATGAACCAGGGCCCACCAGACCCAACCCGAGCCAACGAAGAGACCGAGTGGGCCCATCCTCAAGTGGGGCCCACCCGGCCCCCCTTTGGAAAACCGTGCCCCCCTTCCCGCGGGAAGGGAGTGGCCGCCTAAGGGAAAGAAAAGAAAGGAAAAAAAAGAAAGAAAAGAAAAGGAAAGAAAAGAAAAGAAAGAAAAGAAAAGGAAGAAAAAGAAGAAAAAGGAAAGTAAAACCGCCATGTGTTGGGGGAGGTTACGTAGACGTCTACACAAGCGTGGATCTACGTCGATCCCTTGATCCGATGGACAAGAAACGAAGCCGGGTCGCCATCGATTTAATGTGCAAGATTCAAATAAAAATTCAAAATGATTGGGCCATAACTACTTCGCCAGAAAAGAAAAAGAAATAAAGGTTTATTCCCCCATAAATGAAGGAATGAATCTTGGGTAGTTATGGGAAAGATATTTAAGGGATTTAAATGAACCTTCCCATATCTCTCCCCACCCCTCTTCACCTATAAAGAGAGGGGTAGGGGGAAGGCTCAAGAGGTCAAAGACAGAAGAAAGGAAGTTCTGCAAAGGACGAGACTCGCCTTCAACAACCCAAGGCTTCACGAGGCTCGGGAAATCCTATCCCTTTGGGGATCAGCTTAGTCCATTGAAAGTCCTTATCAAAGTGAAGACCCTTGCACAAGAAGATCAATCCTTCGACTCTGTGCACGAAGAAGAAAGCTCGGAGAAGACGAAGCCTTTAACTCCGAAGATGCCAGAAGAAAAGGCCGAAGAAGAAGATCGAAGTAGCATCACCCCGTCGTCTTCATCAAGCCTTCGACTCCGATCAAGCCCAAAAGCCCAAAGAAGAAGATCGAACATCAGCCTAACGTTTTCATCAAGCCTTCGACTCCGATTAAGCCCAAAAGCCCTGAGAAGAAGATCGAAGCGGCATCACCCCATCGTCTTCAACAACGTCTGCTCCATTCACGAAGAAGAAAACTTGGAGAAGGACATTCGAAGCGACGTTACACCCGTCGTCTTCAAAACAAAGCCTTCAACTCCGATCACGCCAAAGAAGCCTGGAGAAGAAGATAAGTCAAGAAGACGCCACAACTATCGAGAAAGCAGAAGAATAAAGGAGAATTGAAGAACGTCACCATCATCGTTTAAGGAGAAGATCAAGTCAAATCAAACCAAATCCAATGCAAGAAGTTAAAGCAAAAGCACCGGTAAAGCCCGCGCCAAAGCAACGCAAGTGCCAAAGCCAAGCAACTACGACGGTCACGAGTAAAGCACCGCACGTTCTAGCAGATACAACGTGAAGTCCGAAAGAACTAAAGCATCGCAAACCTCTACCCATCTATGTTCAAGCGCAAGTGCCAAAGCAAAGCAAAAGCCAGAGCCATGCTAAAGCCAAAAGCCAAAGCGCGAAGCACGAAGTGAAAAGCCAAAGCGCGAAGCACGAAGCCAAAAGCCGAGGGAGATACGATGACCGAGGAATGAAGCCAAAAACCCCCTAGCCGAGAAAGCGTGAAGCACGGAAGGGACAAAAGTAACGACGAAGACTCCTTAGCCTCTCAAGAAACCCTCACCTTGTAAAGATCTCTGTCCTGGGCAGCCCCTCTAGAGCTCTCTCAAGAAGTAACATGGAGACGTGGATCAAAAAGACCCTCCAGAGGATCTCTCCCACAATCTCCTGATCAAATCTTCGTCACACCTGGCTCACCACCCCCGAGTCCCCGAGGCCCGACCTTTGTAATCTTCGTGTGCTCAATAAAGACAACCCAAATCTTTTTTCATGCATACACCTACCACTAAAGGGCCTAGGGGGGGGGGGGGAGGCATGGTGCACGTGCTCTCCCCTCTTTGTGGTCTTGATCTTCCTTCGAGCATCCCTATATGGAGATCTTCAATCCAATGTGATGCTTCCATTCCAATGATAGCTATCATGTCAACCATGAGAGCGCCCCCCCCCCCCCCCCCCCCCCCCCCCCCCCCCCCCCTATTAATAGAGTATCAATATTAGTTGCTTGTCTTGCACTCCAAGCAACCTAGCAATGTAACTAAATGGGACTCCCCAAAATATTCTCTCTCGGATCCCGATCCAAACGGCTCAAACAAAAAATCCTCAAAATAACAAAAAAATCCTAAATTTACTGATATCTGGCGAGATTTCGTCTGAGTGAAATACCGCGAGCCCCAAGGCAAAAATCTGGGCAAAGGATGGGTATGGTGTTTTCTTGCAAATGGAGCCAATCATCAACATAGTTATAGGGTTAAGAAAGTAGGGAAGAAGAGAAGAGCCTTATATATCTACTAGTAATGCCCGTGCCTGTCGGCACGCAAAAGTTATCGAGGGCGGCAAAAGAAATTTTGAGAGCATGACCAAATTTTGAGGGAGTAGGCAATATTTTAAGGGTGACAATAATAATTTAAAAATGATGATTATATTTTGAGAGATATGATAATATTTCGAGCACGACAACAATCTGTGCTGGCGCCCACGTTTGACGGGGGAGCCTACATTCGACGTAGACGTCCATATTTGTCAGGGGCATGCTAGCATGAGCAACATACTAAGATGGATCGTAGCCGAAATAAATACCGCACCTGATTGAAGTTTGCACCCTGATTGGAAGTGTGTTGCTGCGACCCTAAAACCTCGGTGGTTATGACATCCTCCTCCATGTTGATGTCTCTCATAACCTACTAAAACATGTAGCAAGGAAAGTCAATGTCATCGAATATTTAGAAGTTCTACTTTCTTCGAATAAGAAAGTCACCCTTAAAAGCATCAGATTTTGTTATCGGATGTCAAAATATAATCCGAGAAGCATCATGTTTTGAAAAGGCAACAAGTTTTGAACATTATGTAATGTTTTGACATCCGAGAAGCATTAGATGTTTTAAAATTTGATATCAAAATCGGATGTCATTTCTTATTTGCAGATCCACTGAAATGAAACCCAAACCTGATCCGAGGAGCCGATATTTTGATATCAGATGTCAAAATTTGATTCGAGAAGCATCGGGTTTTGAAAAGGAATCAGGTTTTGAACATTAAGGCTTTGACATCTAAGAAGTATCAGGTTTTGACATCCGAGAAGCATCAGATTTTTTAAAGTCCGATATCAAAATCGGATGCATTTTCTTATTTGAAGATCCATTGAAATGAAACCCAAATCTAATCCGAGAAGCATCATCTTTTTTTTAAAATCCGATATCAAAATTGGATGACTTCTCTTATTTGAAGATCCACTAAAATGAAACCCAAATATGATCCTAGAAGCATAAGGTTTTGAAACCCAAATCTGATCCAATGCCCGAGCATTTTGAAAATCTTGGCAATTTGAAAATCCCAATTTTGTTTCAAATCTTGGCAATTTTGAAATCATATTTTCGATTCAAAAAGCCAATTTCAAAATCCGATTAAAAATGCCAATACCCGAGCCTAATCCAAATTCATTTTGCAAAACCTGATGCATCAAAATTTCAATTCTGCTAAACTTTTAAAATCCGATAAACATAAAAATTTTAAATGAATAGGAACTTTGAAATCGGATCCAATAACAGAGTACTGCTAATGAATCACCTGTTGTTAAGTACTGGTAATGAAAAATAAAAACCCGAGCAGTTTGAAAATCAAATTGATATTTTTTAAATCTTGGCTTTTTTGAGACAAATTGACATTTTGAAATCTGATCCAATACTCGAGCCTTTTGAAAATCTTGGCAATTTGAAAATGCCAATTTTGTTTCAAATCTTGGCAATTTTGAAATCGGATTTTTGATTCAAAAAGCTAATTTCAAAATCCGATTCAAAATGTCAATACTCGAGCCTAATCCAAATTTATTTTGCAAAATCTGATGCATCAAATTTTCAGTTCTAATAAGCTTTTAAAATCCGATAAGTATAAATTTTTTAAATGAATTGGCACTTTAAAATCTGATCCAATAGCATTTTTTGGAATCTGATTTTAAAATCCAAATTTAATTTGCAAAATCGGATGCATTTTTAGCGAGATTGAGGGGACGTAGAGAGGGGTGCGGAATGGGGCGACGACTGAATTGGCGCGAGATCAATGGTTGGGAAGAGGAGAGGGGTGCGGAGTGGGCAATCAGAGGGGAGGAGGAGCAAGAAAAGGGACGTGAAGGGGGCGATCAACAATCAGATTTCAAAGGGGAGGGGGCGTGAGGAAAGGGACGCGGAAGGGGACGATCAGCGCATCACAGGATCAATAATTTTGGAATGAAATTCGGAGGGGGGAGATTTGTTGCCATGAAGAGGAGCGAGAGATCGTGGCAGAGAAGGAGGGGAGGAGGAGCACGGGGTCGGAGGGTGGGGGTTGATTTGGGTGCGGGGATCAGGGGTCGCGAGAGATCGGAGAGTGGGGGGAGAGTGAGAGAGAGGGCGGGATAAGGGGTTGCATGGAAGAGGAGAGAGAGAGAGAGAGAGAGAGAGAGAGAGAGAGAGAGAGAGAGAGAGAGAGAGAGAGAGAGAGAGAGAGAGAGAGAGAGAGAGAGAGAGAGAGAGAGGCGTGATTTAGGCGAGGGGATCGCAGGTTCGAGAGATCGGAGGGTGTGGGTTGATTTGTGCGCGGAGATCGGGGGTTGCTAGAGATCGGATGGTGGGGCGTGATTTTGGAGGGGGGGTTTATGCAGGCTGGAGAAGGGGTAAGTATTTGCACGGCTGAGATCATGGGCTATGAAAATCCGGAGAGTGATCCTAAGTGTTGTTTATACCCCCCACAAAAACCCTCTTCTATTATATAGATAAATAACGCATATGATATATATTAGGGAACATATATCATGAAGTCTAGGTAGATTTGGGGACATCCTCCTCTATTGAGGATGCAAAGGCAATATATTTATCTAAATCTATATCCGGACTAGTGAATTTTATGAAAGCTCGCTATTATTATTTAATCAACTAAATCACCATCGCCACATGCCAGCGCACGTAGGAATACCCATATTTACGCACCCTCTTAAGGATAATGTTGAATTAATAGTAAATGCTAAAACGATGTAAATCAAATTTGCCTGAAATGCGAGTCTGGGCTAAGTTGAACGGTGGCATTGACTATCAGAAACACTAATAGATCTGCTTCTTCTGCCAGACCAAATATGTTAAGCAACCATTTCACCAGAAAGCCTAAACTTATGACCTCAAAATTAACTCGAGTTCAAATATCATATATTTTTTTTGAGAAACCACTCTTCAGGAGAGAGGGTTGGGCAGCCCCGATCAATTATTATAAAAAAAAAGAATCAAGATACAATACGGTTACAAAAATCTTTGGCCTCTAGGGATCAACCATCACAGATATTAAATCCCGCTATTTTTCTGCATCTGCTGATGTCACTTAACTCTGAGTGTCGATGTCGATGTTTGAGAAGATAACATTTTAATTCAGTATTTTGCTTAGATACCCCTAATAAAGCTTGATGCTGCAGAAAAACTCCTAGCTTTTTAAAATTTTCTGGACAACCTTCATATGTCTTGATTTTTACCAATTTCCCCTGAAACTACTCAGTGTTTGTGCACGTAGCACCAGTGGCGACCAAGGGTAAAATGGTCACAGAGTTGACATATGCTTTTTCTTGCATAAATTTGATATATATGTGATGACTGCATAGAGAATTTTGTAAAAATCTAAGGGTTTATTCTAGAATATAGAACTTTGTTAGGGGTATATATGCAAAAAACTCCTTTTAATTTTCAACTTTACTACATTGCACATGTCTGTATTTTTAAATGACACTTGTTTTTCATCTTTATGAATTTAGTCCCCATCAAAGAAGAGCATTAATTTCCCATCATTTTTTTTTGGATGATTGTGTTTGATTCACTATTAAATGTAGTTGGTGCTACTGAAGTTATTACTTGCTTCCAATAGAAATGTGTGAAATATACAAGAAGACCCTTTTCACTACCATAAGGGCCCATATAAGATTTCACATATACACATATCAGTGCCTTTTTCCAAAATGCATCTTCTTCGGATCATGGATTTATAAATCAAACAATTTTCATGTTACCACTTTCCAAACTTTTTCTACGGCGACGATAACGTTGGATTAAATGGCTGCTAACAGTGGATCTTCAGTGACAACTGGATCCATTGTTGTGCTCCAATGGAGATTCGCAAAGGGTCTACACCACACACACATACACACTGGAGTTGAGTCAGATCAGCCTCAACTTCCCCCAACCATGGTTAGTAAATCTATCCCCAGTTAGAAGCCTCGCGCGCCTATTTTATCCCCCCCGCTCCTCGACCCAAATGCCTCACATCGCCCACAGCGTCAGTGGAAGCAAGAGTGGTTTAGAGAGAGAGTGAGAGCTTCAGCATCCTCCTCTGATCTCTCTCAGCTTCGTAGGTTCGTGCCCCTTGACTTCATGCTTCCATCTCTATTGTAGTGTTTCTTCTTGTAGCTTTTTTTTCTTTCTTTCGTTCTTATTTATTTTTTGAATTTTGTTTGATCTTAGTATTGGGAGAGTGGTTTGGGGTTCAGAGCTTGATTAGTAATCACTAACTGATGACGGTAGTGCAGAAGATGGTAGCCGCCGCTCAGGCAGCCGCAAAACAACATTTCTGTTGTAGTGGTTACAGAAGCTTTCGAGCGCATCTCAGCATGTATACATGTATTCTAATATTTAAGTTTGTTTAAATACAGAGAAGTGCTACTCAGTCCGAAGTGTTTGTCCAGCGTGAATGTGATTCACTGGTCAGGACTGGATGCAAAGGACGACTATGATCAGTACACGTCAATAGGGCTAAACGTTTCGAGCTAAACAATATTTTCCTTAAACATAATCTAATCATCAATATTTTTCCATTGTTAGAAACATTTAGGTTTATCGTAATATGAGTTCCTATTTCAATGGTTAGAGAAGAGCAATAAATCATACTGTTTTCTTGAAAATGTTTTATTTTCTTGTTTAGTATTTTTTATTTCTGGCTAACTTTATATTGATAGGTATTAAATCCGGCCATTTTTCTTGCATATGTTGATGTCACTTAACTCTGATGTCAATGTTTGAGAGGGTTTATGCAAAAAAAAAAAAAGGTCCATGTTTGAGAGGAAATATTACATTTTAATCTGGGGTTTTGCATAGGTACATCTAATAAAGATTGATGTTGCAGAAACACCCCTTGATTTTACAAAATTTCGTGAACACCATTAGTGTATCTTGATTTTTCCCAAAAAAAAAACACCATATAGTTTTTTTTTACCAGTTTCCCTTGGACTACTCAGTGTTTGTTCACGCAGAAGAACCAATGGCGACCAAGGGTAAAATGGTCACAAAGTTGGCTATATGGGTTTTCTCGCATTAATTGATACATGCGAAGGGTGCAGATAATTGTGTAGAATATAAGGATTGATTCTAGAATATAGAATTAGTAAGGGGTATATATGCAAAAATCCATTTTAACCTTCACAAACATGTACTTTTCGAAAGACGCGTGCTCTTCATCTTTTATGGATTCAGTCACCATCAAAGAAGTGCATTAATTTTGCATCAATTTCCGTAGATCATTGTGTTTGATTCACTATTAAATGTAGTTGGTGCGACTGAAATTATTACTTTACAATAAGATCCTTTTCATTACTAGTAGGGCTGAGATAAGATTTCGTACAAAGATCAAGTCCTTTTTACAAAATGCATCTTCTTCGGATCATGGATTTCTTCCTCCCCTCTTTGATGAATCACACGTGCGCGGGAAATCTTTTATATTTTCTTCTATTCCTAGATAATCAATTCCATTATCATTTGCATTGAATTTCTTTTGGGAATTTTTCTTAATACCCTAGCGAAGTTCGTTATTGCAGAAAACCCCCTAGACTTTACAAAATTCGATATCGATTGTTGCAGTTGGTGAAGCTTTTTCCCCACTTGTGGTTGCTTACAAATGGACGACTACGCCTACTCCGGATGGCTCGATTACGCGCAGCTTTTGAACGATACAGACGCCGATAACCTCCCTCTCGTCGCTGTCGATCCTCTTCCTCCCGTCAATGCTGCCACCGCCGCCGCCGCTGTCGTCGCCGAGAGAGCACCGATGGAGCCAGCGGCAGAGCCCACCGGGGTGGAAGGGGACGCGGAAGAGAAGGAGATTGCAAGAATAGAGGAGAGGATCTCCAAGGACAGAGAGATGCTGAAGGAGCTGAAGGAGCGGCAGTGGAGCAGGAGCGAGGAACAAGGGGAGGGGGCGAGGCAGCGGCGGCAGGCGCAAGAGCTGCTGAGAAGGAAGAAGATGTCGAGGGCCCAAGACGGGCTCCTTCGTCACATGCTCAAGATGATGGAGGGCTGCAAGGCGAAGGGCTTCGTGTATGGCGTCATACCGGAGAACGGCAAGCCGGTGGGCGGAGCCTCCGAGAACCTCCGAGGCTGGTGGAAGGAGAAGGTCCGGTTCGACCGGAACGGGCCGGCGGCGATCGTCAAGTACGAGGCCGAGAACGCCGTCGCGGGGTGGAGCAGTGCCGCGAGCTGGGGGGCCGCGGGTCTCCATTCGCTGCAGGAGCTCCCGGACACGATGCTGGGGTCTCTCCTCTCGGCGCTCATGCAGTACTGCGACCCGCCGCAGCGGAAGTTCCCTCTGGATAAGGGGATCCCTCCGCCGTGGTGGCCGACGGGGCGAGAGGACTGGTGGCCGCAGTTGGACCTCCCGAAGGACCTCGGGCCGCCGCCCTTCCGGAAGCCGCACGATCTGAAGAAGTCCTGGAAGGTGGGCGTCCTGACCGCCATCGTCAAGCACATGATGCCGGACGTCGGGAAGATCGTGCGGCTGGTGAGGCAGTCCAAGTGCCTCCAGGAGAAGCTGTCGGCCAAGGACAGCATGATCTGGACGGCCGTGGTCGAGCACGAGCGGCGCTCCTACATGCAGCTCCACCCGGATGTTCTCCTTCCTCCTATAGCTGAGTGCGGCAAGGGGGTGCTCGCCATCGCCAGCCACTCCAACGAGTACGACGTTGAAGCCGCTGGCGACAGCGGGAGAGAGGGGATGATGAATCAGAACCCGGCCAGTGGGAACGAGTTGGGTCTGGTGTCGCCGCCGGTGAAGGAAGAGGGCGGGGTGGGTCCGGATCGGAAAAGGAAGGCCATTGACGTTTGGCCGCAGAGTGAGGAGCCTCCCCTTGGGTATCTCGACCGGGATTCGTCCAACCCCCACCGGTACATGTGGCAGCACCAACCCAGTCTCCCTCAATCCGGGGCGACCGGATTCCTCCCGAACCCCCCCCAGCTCTCTCTCCCCTATGATCACCCAATGCCGACTGGAATCGGATCGAGCATCATGGGGGGGATCCCGGCTGCTGGGCCTTCGGCTGGTCCCTCGTACGGCCTCGGCGTTCCGCCTGACGCGCAGAATTCCATCACCCAGCTGATGAATTTCTACGATCAGAGCCTCCATCCTATCGGAGGCGGCGCGGCGGTCTTGGAGCAGCCCAATCCTTTTCAGCCCATGATTCCGATAGAGAGCAGCCTCTATCAGCAAGGCACTGGAATGGGAGGCACCATCTTCGACGAGCTCAACGACTTCCAGCCGCAGCGAGCCCCGGGCAATCAGAACGTCGCCCCGGTGGAGCAGGCGTTCGAGAACCCTGCCCCCAATGACATGAACGCCGACTTTAGCTTTGGGTCTTTCTTCACCATGTACCCTGATGCCCCAGGTCCCTCCAACTGGTTCTTCAGAAGGTGATGGATCCGATGGCCTGCAACCATTATCGGTCGAGTATACATTAATCGCGAGTGTAGATAGAGTAGCGAAGTCCGTAGCCGAATAGAAATTCAGAGATACTCAATTCTTTACAACAATGTGAATTTTTGAAAAGGAAAACTTACATCTGAAAGCATGGATGTTGCCGCCAATTGTATCGCAGTTCATGACTTTTTTTTCTCTCGAGCATTTCATCGAACACTACCTGCAATCACCTCTCGTCCTCTATGCTATCATAGAAGCCTCTGAATCTAACGTCCAAGTCATAACTTTTTTATATCACCTGGAGGCTGGATCAAACAGAGAGAGAGAGAGAGAGAGAGAGAGAGAGAGAGAGAGAGAGAGAGAGAGAGAGAGAGAGAGGAAAACTGTAAAACTAGCTATTTTGGAATTAAAGCCCTGAACTTAGTCGCCCCAAACGGGGTCCGGACGTCGACACTTGTTATTACGGCCGGAACGGACGGCTCCGGATTGTTGTGATCTATAAGCCATCGAGAGAATCCTAGAGGACTCCCATCATTCGGGCCGGGTGATCGAACAAGAAGGGACAGGAGTCGACGCCTGGACCGTATAACGGTGATTCGTGGTTCGGGGCGACTATTTTAAGTCATTGGTTTTGAAATTTAAGAACCAATTCTTAGAAGTTGAAGGGTGCTTACCTTTTGGGCTTCAAGCAAATGGGGAAGGGAGCTGCTTGGCGCCGTCGCTAGGGAGTTCTTGCGTCGATTCACCGATCGGCCTGAGAACGCTAGCGCACGGTGGGAGGCAATGGTGGTGATGGTGGTGGTGAGCATGGGGGCGAGCCCATTAAATAGAATTCATTTCGATACAACCGAGAAGTAAATGGTCTAGAGGGTTTGTATCTTCGCCTTTTGCGGAGAAGATACATCTGAACTTTGTCAGCCCGTGCATGCCACCGAGACAAGGTAAGATTTCGAGTTTTAACCCTAGCCTATGATTCAAGCATTTGAAATGTTAAGGTAATTGTTTTTTTTTTTTAAGAAATCCCTCTAGATGTTAAAGGTAATTTATTTGGTGAGTGGAATCAACCATTTTAAGTCATATATAAGTTCTAAATAAGGATATCCTTGGAGCTTTTAACGTGCTCGGATTTCATTTTAGAAGAGCTAAATAGGGTAATTTATCTTCGCCAAATCCATACATTCCCTCGGGACACGGTAAGAATTAAAATCTTACTGTGTCCAGAGGGCATGTACGGACTTGGCGAAGACTACTTGCCTTATTTAGGAGTTCAACTCTGCTCCAGTAATGAAAATGGTCGGTAACAACCATGCTCTTGCGATGCAGAATCAATGACCATGATACACACCCTGCCCAATAAGGATAAAAATACTATTTCACATCATGTATGCTGCTTTCGCATCGCAATCTATCTAGTTGTTACCAATCTCTTACCGTCCATGTTTGTTACCGGAGCAAAAACAAACTTCTTATTTAGATTTTAGAAAAAGAAATATGTCCACGAAAAAAGCCCTCGACCCTTTGTTTTAGGTCTTTGGAAATTAAGGTAATTGTTTGGTGAGTGAAATAAACTTTTCAAGTCTTCTAGAAGGAGTTTTAGATAAGGAATCCACATGGGCAGTTAGATTGGCCTATTGTACTCGGTTTCCATATTCAACAGGCGATGATGGTCATCGGCTTCAACCGATTGCGAGGGGACATCGATAGGGTGGGGCTATCTATAGCCCACGAAATGCCATAGCCAGCCCTGACTTAAAATTGAAAAAATACTCGATGTGTCCATTGTCTAAAGGTCACCCCCTCTTTTGACAACCGTCTTGTGCTGGTTGTTGGCGCGAATTACCCTTGATGAGGTCGATCCACTACCTTATGCTTGTGGAAGTAGACTAGGGTTTCAGATCTCCGACAATCTGAAGAGAAGGGAAGATCACATATGGTAATCACAAAATAAAAGAAAGAAAGAAAAAAAAAACAATCACACAAGACACACGATGTTTGTTGACGCAATTTGGATAAGCCCTACCTTTGCGGGTGTCAGTCAATTTCCTTTGAACACTATGGAATTAGATTTTAGTTCTACACCATCTTCTTCATACTCTCCTACACCGGATCTCAAGGAGACAATCCTTCTCTCTCGATCCCAATCAATCTCTCTTCGTCTCTTACTTTCAAGGGAGAAGCCTCGAAGAAGGTCTCAAAAGCCATCAAACAACTATGAAGAACCTCTCCTAACCCCCTAAAAGAGGAAACCCCTTAAATAGGGTCAATCCTGTCTAAAATAGGAATCCACAGCTGTGCAGCCAGAACCCGTGCAGTGCGCACCACGGTGCGAATCACCAAGATAGAGTAGAACCGGCATTCTGGGAACTAGACGGTGTGCACCGTCCAGACAGAGACGCCTGTGATGTTCTACGTGACGCCTTCCTCTATGTGCAAACCTCCCCGGGCGCCCGTGGCCTGAACGAGCCAACAAAAAGAATCTCCACCTTGGCAAGGTTGTTGGAGTTGATATGTTTTAAGCTTGTAAAACTTTGTTTTGATCAATTAATAAAGAATGAATGTTATTATATGAGATGCATGATGATACGTAATATAGTTACATGTTCTTGTTAGAACAAAGAGCCATGGCTATATGGTTGTCCACCGAGTTGAAGACTAAGTAGATTGATCATATCTAACCTAAATTAGTTTGCAGCTATGATCAGGTTGGTCGCCTTATCATGTTAGACTGTTGGGGTGATAGTACATGAGTGTTTTCACCATCGTTATCCCTAGGCACAATGTCTGTGGTTGAACGGAACCAAATCGGTGCACAGATTGGTGAGCAGACACCAGTGCACTAAGTTATGTTTCTACTTAGGGTAAAACGGTCCTAAACCCTGAGAAACCATAACTGTTGGGCTAACCAATTATGTGATGCTTTGGTACAGTATTATGTGCGGGTTCGGTTACGTGACCCAAAACCACGGTGTGCTAGGTTACCCTGCTAGCGTCGTATTAGCGTACCATTCTTGTAGGCCATCCACACCCCTATCATGTGGTGCGTTCCTTAGTCTGACTTACGTTGTATTAAACCCAGATCTAGTGGTCATCGTTGGACTGTTGACCGAATCCGGTTACTCGACAGGGTAATCGGAGGTACGACGTACGCAATCAATCTAGAAGGAATCGAATCATATAAGCACTCGAGTCTAACGATATTATACATCGCTTGAGTCGCTTCATGGTACCAAGTGGAGGGACAACGGGTTTACCACTACTAAGTGGAGAGCAGGGGTACGCAGGAGAACATAGTAAGTCTAGGAGGAATTGAGTACCACCTGCGTCGCACTCTGGGTAGCTACGCAGGTGAACTCAAACTCAGAGGATTGATGGTACACTTGGGTAGTGTGTCGATTAAGTTCAAGTTGGAAGCCATGAACCCTAGTCTCTGAAGGTTCCACCTTATCGACATTATGTACAGTACCTATACCATCTCCTCGAAACACAGGATGCTGCTAGATGAAACATAAAGTCCAAACTTACACTCCGTGTGTGCTTTGCACTAGTGCATGGTAGATGCTTAGCTTTGTTGTGTACTAAGGGGAAATCCTAAAGTAGCACGGAGATGCACGTAGTCATCCCTTTCCATAAGTGGACTCCGCCATTTGTAATGTACTGAGATATGCTGTGAGTTGGCTAGCTGACTTTGCTAGGGGCACCCTATGTGTTTACTAAAGGCAGCCCAGTAAATAGTAAAATCACTAGTGCACTTCACTTATGCGAGTTATCATATATGTGGAATGACTTAATTAGTGTCATAGGGGCATTTTGGTAAAACAAGCATAACCATGCACTAAGAGGGGTTGGCCCCATGTGTTGGAGGACATGTGTGGCTGGTCCCTTTGTTTATAAGAGTGCGGAGCTCCTTAAAAGGGGTCGACCCTATTGTATAGGGGCATAAGGTTTGACTTGGGGATAATCACCCTTAGAACCAAGGAATAAATTAGAGAAGCTAGGGCCGGCCCTAGCAAGTTCCACACGCAACCTAGGGGGGCTAGCTTCATCAAAAGGACAAGAGGAAGAGGGGTGGCCGACATTATTATTGAATCCATACTTGACCCCCCCTCTCTCTAGCTTTCTATCTCTCTTCTCTCTCATCTTCTTCGCTTACGACTTCATTCTCTTTGCGTGGTGTCTTTATAGACAAGAAGGACTAATGTAAGGGGGCACTCAGAGATCTTTCGTTGGTGCACCGTGCATTGTGTGAGATCGGGTGAACATTGAAGGCTTCACCTCCAGTGTATCGTCGGATTCTTCGCAGGTTATTTTATGTCTCCATTGACAAAGAAGATAATTCTCTATGGTTAAAAGATTCGCCTGAAGGTATGCAATATCCTAACTCATACATCTAGCATAGAATCGAATTGTATGCATGCTTGTTAATTCACATCGCTAGATTACCATTATTGTGTTCAATTTACGTGCACATATGTGCACACACATATATATTAGTTTTAATGAAAGCTTTAATCATATAACACGCACCACACATTGTTTTTCGACCGGCAAATCGCTTCCATTGCAAGCCTCTATCATTGGAGTTTTCCAACAATTGGTATTAAAGCTACACTAGTAGTGTGCATTTTATGGCTTTCCATAAAACCATCATGTGCACGCATGGTAAGCGCGAGATTTCATCGGGGTTCCTACGCTTCATGCATATGTATATATGTTGCTTGTTCTATGTATCATGCTTGCAAGGCACTGCTAAAAAATATAATCTGGATATGTGATTGTTTGCTACCGGGGGTCGGGCCCCATGCTAGCCATTGTCTGGATTTTCTCTCTTTATGTGTGGATAGGTTTTAGAGCCATAGTCAGGCGAGTGGTGGGGATTGACCATCCTTGATTCATAGGCTTTTGCTAGACGTGTTTTCTTTTCTTTTTAGAAAATTGTATACGAGCAAGCACTAGCCCGAAACATACTAGAATGTTTTTGGTTACATATCAAGAAAGAGACATTGTCACGGAGATCTACCATCGGGAGTGTAAGTGAAACCTTGGAGGACGAAGATAATCTGACGAAGTGCTTGCAAGTGTGATGAAGGAGCCGGACCGAGGAACTTTGCAGAGGAAGTCAGAGAGCCAGCGCTGTATTAGTCAGGTTCAGGGGTCGGACCCTGAATTTGATTCAGATATTTGGTTGCTTCCTTTATTTGTTATTTATACTTTATATCGAACCCCGATGAGATATTTTTATTATTAGAGGGATGTCTTTCTCTCGGGTCTAAGAGACCTTATTAGGATAGGATTCCACTAGTAATGCCTATTATTTAATTGACCTTTGATGATAGCGTGGGCTTCTCATATTCGGTTATGTCACCATTGGATCAATACATGATTAGTCGGGCATTCTTATCTGGCCAGTATCAAAATCAATAAGGAAATAGAGATCTACTATGACATCAATTGTCAAATTTATAAGTGAGGCACCATGGTAGTGGAAGTCTTTTTCTGTCATTCTAACCTTAGGTTAGGCTTCACGAGACTAGTGTAATAGGCAGTTTTCCAGAGCATCGATGTTCTCAGGATATGTAATGTGATCCTTAAATGGAGAAATCTATTTGAGGCAAGAATTATAATATTCCGAGTTTGATTAATGCTTTGCGAAAGGTTTGAGCATAGTGGGAGCATGGTTTGACCATGGTCTAATGTGTAGGTTGTTGCAACCTTAGCATGCATTCATACTTGCAAAATAATCCTCAAACTTGATAAGGGATGCAAGAGAGGACTCTAAGAGGTCCTCTAACTTCCATGGCTAAACACTTCGTGTTTGAGTGGGAAGGCATAACTCAACATCCCTTTCGGGTGAGAGTTATATTGTTCAATGCTGGATGACTTAGCAGTCTCCTTCGGGATATGACGATTACAGGGTCAGAAGAAAAGGACTTAAACGCCTATCTAAAATCTTCGATGCTTCACATCTCTGCTCCTGGATCCTCGTAGTATGGAGTGTATAACGGATCTTCAATTCCCTCCGGTTCCTTCTCTTTTCGCTCTTCCTCTTCTCCTTGTCCTGTAGGGTCAGTCTCTGTAGAGGGTATAAAAACTATAGGGGGGTGAGTATAATCCACTGACTCACCGATTAAGCCTAGTTTATTCAAGACAAGATGAATATACTGATATAATAACTAACATGATTATGAATAGCAATTCAAAAGTTATTGATCATCCGATTCTCTTTTTGGCTCAAACTAGGGTAGGAATCTCAATCTTACCCGGGGACTTTTTGTCTGAAACAAGGCTAGCCCCATACCTAGGTTTTTTTTAGTCACAAGACTAGATTAGCCCAACACCTAGGTTTCTTTTTGGCCTCAATTAGGGCTAGCCCCACACCCAAAATTATCTTTTAGGCCTACAAGCCAGGGACAGCCCCACATTAAGGATTATCTTTTAGGCCTGTAAGCCAGGGACAGCCCCACACCGATTTAATAATCAATATATCTAATAAATTCAACTAATCCATAGCATATTATCATTATTTTAATGACAAATACTTATCAAGAATTTACTAGGTTTAGTCCCCTACCTGAAGAGTCGTAGAATCTTTCTCCCGACGAAAATGCCTTAGTATGCTCACAACCTGAAATATATTTTTTTATTTTTGTTAGTTTTACATTTTATTTCACAAGACTCAGACGGAATCAAATTCCGATGTTAGATGCCTTAGGTTTTTATAGCTAAACTAATTTATTTAATGTATTTATCATATAGGGATATTTAGACCATTTTTAACATAATTTAAATTTATATCTATATTGTAGGATTTTTCGATCTTAAAACTTGGCCACAAATGGAACTCAATTCGGAATTCATTTGCTCTAGTTATAGTCAAAATAGCCGGGATTGACGGATTATAATAGGTGGTCTATCTTTAGTAAAAGGTCAGCTTGTCTTTATTAATTTTGTTCAGTTTGAATATTTTCGGAGTGGTTCTATCATAACAATAATGGGTAGTTATTTTGTTTAATGGGCTTCGGCCCAACACTGTTATTGTGAGCCCAACCCATAACTTAATGGGCTGGCCCATTTGTTTAGTGGGTTTAAGCCCAAAATAACATTATGGGCCTATATGGTGTTTAATGGGCTTATGCCCACAACTATTATAGTGAGTCTAGCCCATAACTTAATGGGCTGACCCATCTCCTTAGTGTGCTTTAAGCCCAAAATAAAAGGATTTAATATTGGCCTATCTGATTCCTTGGACCAATAGGGCGATCGGCGACGACCGGCAGGCCGGTGGTTGCGACCGGCGGCGGCGACTGCAGACCGGCGGCGACTGCGGCGGAGGGCGGCTGTAGGCGGCGGGGTAAAGTGGGGTCAAGTGGGCACGGGTTTCAAGGTAAATGGGCTTGTGTGCAGAACTATAGAGGTTTAGGGATTTTTTATAGGCCTTTTTCCGGAATACCAAGAGGCCAGGGTTTTAATTGCAAATCTGCCCATTATTTTTATTTATTACTTCAGTTGAGGCTCCCTCTTTTGACAGTTTTCAACCGGTCAGAATCCCAAAGGGTCTACAGTTGGTTGACTCTTGGTCTCTCCCCCCCCCCCCCCCCCCCCCCCCCACTACAGATATTTATTTTCCGTAGCTTAGAATGAATAATTTGAAGGACTTTTTAGTTAGAGGGGGGAGATATAAGATTTCACCAATGGGTTCATAGTTCAAACCCTACCTTGGTCATTTTTATTTTTTTACTTTTTAAATATTCTAAATGTGCTTAAAACATACAAGTTTGTATACGGTTTTTTATCGTTTCGACGAGCCGGATGCAATGACGTAGTTCGATTTTTGTTTTGAAATTTGTACAAATTTTTTTTATTATATTATATTAAAATCATTAATATTTTTGGGAAGTTACAGCGTTGATGGGGGGTGACAGACGATCCATGGTGGCTCCTCTTCTTCTTCTCTCTTGATCTTCCTCTTGAAGATGACGGTTTCTGAAGCGAAAAATCGAATACATTTCTTTAATAGAAGCGTGTATATGTAGGCTTTGAAATGTAGACGAATAGTAATTGTCCCGCAGGTGATCTCGATCGTCCGATCTAGGTCATCGGGGCACTCTGATGTTCATGGCTGATCAATCGGCGTTCGGGCCCAATTGATCGGTCAAGGTGTTTTCACTATCTACGGAGAAGGGTAACAGCCAATCGATCGCGCCTCACGATTTTTTTGTCATCAGGGCTGTGCCCGGATATTGCCCTTGGAGATTGTTTTTCCTCGTGGTTGCATTTAGCTTTCCTTCTTGTTATGCTTCGTCTAATACCGCTTTTCATCGTTTATGGCTTTTTTCCTGCTAAACATAACAATACACTCAATTAGAATGATTTAATATAGGTATATCATGATTAAGCATAGGTTTAGGGTGTGGATGTGATGTATTTATATGGCAATCAGCCTAATGCATTCCCTAGGGTCCTTCATTATATATGAAAAACACATACCAAAACAGTATTCTAATTAAAACAATAATCAAAGTCATATTTATTAATGTTAATATATAAAATTCACGCTCAGGACATAAGAGCTACAACATACACAATATAGGACATACCTAGGTTTTGATCATGCGACCACCTAAGAAGAAAACAGTGGTTAACGGCTTGGGTGTAACCACAGTTGCCATGCATTCATACCCGGTGGACGATTCAACCATGTTCGAGAGATGGGTTTCATTTGAACCCTTGGACGTATTGTACTTGTACATACATTTATCACGATTAAAGTTATTACACAACTAACCGTATTTGCTAAAAACTAATATATATGTTGAATATTTAGAGCATCTCGAATCATCCTCCATAACTCCAAAATGGAGGTGGAAATTACCCCTCCAAACCGTCCTGTATTTCCACCTCCATTTTGGAGATCTGTATTTTTAGCCTCTATATTTGGAGGTTTGGAGGGATTTGGAGGCCAACCTACATATAGCACTCACTGTTCATCATACTTAATGCCAAAAATACCCTATATCTTATTCCCCTCTTATTCCCCCTTTATCTCATTAGAGATTTGCATGTGTCCCAAATCATGCATATAAATAGAGTTTTTTAATACATAATGGGGATATAAAATATAGTTTTTTTTAATTTAAAGTAAAGAGATATAAAGTATGGAGGCTTATGGTTGGAGTGCATGTGCCTGTAAATCAATTTTATCACCATTTTGGAGACATGGCATCCAAAACGGAGTCCACCGTTGGAGATGCTCTTATAGAACCGTCCTAGTACCATTAAACTCGACTCTCAGAGTACAACAATAAATAGAGATCTTGAAGCCCGACCCGAAAGAGGATAGCCCAACTCAATCCGACCCGGTCAATGAGCAGGGCTGGTCCTAAAGTTTTTAGGGCTTGGGGTGAAGATCGTAGATAGGACCCTTTTAGATATACTAATAGGCAAAAAACTAACATAAAAGTAAAAAATCATTAGAAGTAAAATATTAGTTTTTATACCTTACTGAATTAAGACTAACATAATTTTTTTTTAGACAATAAAATTATAGAAAAGAAATTAAAACAAACATATAATCATTTTATGTATCTTGCTGAATTTTCTACACAATAAAATTGACATGTTCTTCCACATAAAATTTTTTTAAGATAAAAAGTCCGCTACTGCAAAGCGATTAGCGAGAAACAAAAATTAGATGAATGACAAAATTTTCTTTGGACTCGAGTGAATAATGATTAGCAAATCTGCAGAGCCATCGGTCGTGAGGGATTGCATGTCGTCGCTGACAAACACACACACACACACACACAAAGCAAGAGAGAGAGAGAGAGAGAGAGAGAGAGAGAGAGAGAGAGAGAGAGAGAGAGAGAGAGAGAGAGAGAGAGAGAGAGAGAGAGAGAGATTGGGGAGGGGGGGGGTTGGTCGCTACTGCAGAGCCACCAGCTGTGTGTGGTCGCTAGACGCTAGTCACAAACACACACATTGAGAAGCTGTGGCCAGCCAACTAGCCCACCTGGGGCATGTGGCTGTGGGGATATTGTTCGTTCAGCATCTGTGGGCGGCCACATTGCGTGAATGCGATAGCAAGAGGGAGAACATCAGCGAGAGGACCCATAAGAGTTGAGAATGGAGGGCCTCGAATGGTCGAAGAACAATTCACAGTCACCGAGAGAGAAAGAGAGAGAGAGAGAGAGAGAGAGAGAGAGAGAGAGAGAGAGAGAGAGACCGTAGTAGAGATATATAGGCAAGAATTTTTTTGGTAAGCGTGCATATTTCAGTGCTGACATTTCGTTGTTTCGGGAATGAGCAGTTTGAATGGGTAAACAGGCAAAATTATTTTGTACACTGAAGCCCGTGCAGAGCCTACAACTACTTGTTTAGGTTTTGGGTCAAAATACATGGAAAAATCCCAGAGATTAGGAGTCTTCTTCCTAATTGGGGTGGGCCTGTTTTGAACCCTTTCTTAATCACGGTCGCTAGATGCTCAATTTGTTCTAGAATATACATAAATTTTATTTTGGGACCCCCTGATTGTGGGGCCCGAGGCAGTTGCCCACGACGCACATGCTCAGCGCCGACCCTGTCAATGGGGTCAACGGGGTACCCAATGACCCCTGGGCCGAGACTAGGCTACTAGGCTACCACCTTGAGCCCGTAGCTTGGCCCCGACCAATGCTACGACCGACGGGTTAGCATCAATCCTAAAGACTACTTCGTACTTCTTAGTTGGTTAGACCATTCCAATGATTTGGTGGTTATGGACTCCAAACCTTGTTTTTAGTGGATTATTGTTTCACATGCTTTGATTTGGAATCCAAACCTGGCCGGGTCTTGATCAAGGCTGACCAACCTAGCCCAACTCGGCTCAAGCATGGTCTTTGACTAAAACGGCCTTAGGGGTGTAAGACGGGCCGGGTCTAAAATATCTCGGGCCGGGCCTATAGATGTCAAGCCTGGAGAGCCAGTCGGGCTTGTAAGCCCGGCCCGGGCACATATGTAGAAATTTCGGAGCGAGCGAGACATGATTTAGGCAAAAAATAATATTTTTTAATAAAAAAAAACTGTACACAACACAATATATTGTCATGTGGGGGTTTGAAAGTTGAACCTTTATAAGTTTACACATAACCATGACCACTGTATTTTTTTTTTTATATATTTGATATATATATATATATATATATATATATATATATATATAAAATAAATACACGGTATATGATTCGGGCTTTTCGCACCGGGCTTGCGGGCTTCCTTTTGAGCCGGGTCGGGTCGGGCTGTGTGCTCAATGTGGCAGCGTGTTCGATCCCGGGCCATGATGTGTTCGAGCCTGGTCAGATCAGGCTATTGATCGGGCTGGACCGCGTTCGGGCCCGATGGACTTTTTATACAACCCTAAACGGGCTGCACCTTTTTTGTCGGGACCGGTTTACATTCATAATATACTGTGGGCACACCCTGGCTCCCCGAGTGAATATGGTTTTGCACCAAGTCACTCTAGAACAATATACAGTTTGTGCAAGTCCCTCAGCTAACTTTTCCTTCCTCTAAATAACAAAAATATACCTTTAGAGCATGTCCCTTCCATAGCCGGCTAGACCATAAAGCCATTAAAGGCATTAAGGCCCCATTTACTTAAGTAGCTTAAGGTCCCATATGAAGAAAAAAAAAAAAAAAAAAGCCTCCAAACCCTCTAAACTTAGCATCATGGGCAGCTCTACATATGGATGAGTGGGATCAATTGACCCCACTCACCGACTCAAATCTATTAAAAAATCTATTAATTTTTTATTTTAATCATAATTTTTTTAGTTTTAACTGTTGGTTTGACCCCACTCCATCGATTCACCGAACCCTATTTCTCGCTGTCACGTGAAAAATATTTTTTAATATAATTTTTGACCCCACTGATATAAATTTCTGGAGCCGCCACTGCTTAGCATATGACACCGACGCCATATAAAATAAAAGAGTAAGAAGTATAAAAAAAAAAATTATTTATAGTAAATTAATTATATTAAATATAAAAAACGTCTTATTTTTAGTTTTTGCCTTAGGCCCGATTTTGTATCGAGTTGGCCCGTCCCTTTCTCTTTATCACTTAATTAATCTGTAGAATTTTGATACAGTGATTTCACTATAACAATAAATAAATAAAAATCGATGAGATTTCTCGAAAAAAAAAATTCTACAATGATTACTCTGATGCAAAAGAATGATATTCTTCGCAGATCGTTACTCCACAAAAATTGTTACTTAATCTCCAAAATTATTACTCTTTTTGCTACAGTGATTTATGTCAAAGTCAGATTATTGCTTACCTGTACCTAGCTAGGATTGCAAACAAGTCAATCCGAGCCGAGTTTTGGTCTGTCTGAGCTTGTTCATTTATTAAACAAGCCTAAACATCAGGCTTAGGCTTGACTTGTTTAATAATCGATCCGATCCGAGCCGAGCTAAGCTTTGATATGCTTGATGTTTGCTCGTTTATTAAACTAGCAAGCCTAAACTTCATGCTAAGCTTCACTCAATTAGTGATCAAACTGTCTGTGGGTGCAAAAATTGTACCGGACCGGATCAGAGCGGCGTGGGCCCGCGCAATTGCCCAAGTGGGTAAGCCCGCCCGGGTTTATGGGCCCACTCTACGGGGCTCGCAGATCAAGCCGTCCCCCTTATTGGGCCCGAACAACGGCCCAATAAGGGCCCAGCAAGGAGGCCCAGAACCAGTGCCACATCATCATCGCCACATCATCACTGCCATATCGGGCACGTGCCTACGCTATAAAAGGACCCCCAATGCATCCAGGAAGGGGGTTGGTCATTCAATCAGAGGAAGAGAGGATTCAGAGCTAGAGCTTACTTCTCCCCTCCGAGTTTCTTTTCTTGTTGCTCCGTGCAACCCCCACTGTAAAAAGCTTCTCTCGGCCTATCGAGAGAACGCTTCCCCACCATTTACTCAAATTATAGTGAAGATCAGGCTGGGCCGTGTTCGAGCCCGATAGACTTTTATACAACCCTAAACGGGCTGCACCTTTTTTGTCGGGACCGGTTTAGATTCATAATATACTGTGGGCACACCTTGGCTCCCCTAGTGAATATGGTTTTGCACCAAGTCACTCTAGAAAAATATACAGTCTGTGCAAGTCCCTCTACTAACTTTTCCTTCCTATAAATAACAAAAATATACCTTTAGAGCATGTCCCTTCCATAGCCGGCTAGACCATAAAGCCATTAAAGGCATTAAGGCCCCATTTACTTAAGTAGCTTAAGGTCCCATATGAAGATAAAAAAATGCCTCCAAACCCTCTAAACTTAGCATCATGGGCAGCTCTACATATGGATGAGTGGGATCAATTGACCCCACTCACCGATTCAAATCTATTAAAAAATCTATTAAATTTTTATCTTTATCATAATTTTTTTAGTTTTAACTGTTGGTTTGACCCCATTCCATCGATTCACCGAACCCTATTTCTCGCTGTCACATGAAAAATATTTTTTAATATAATTTTTGACCCCACTGATATAAATTTCTGGAGCCGCCACTTCTTAGCATAAGACACCGACACCATATAAAATAAAAGAGTAAGAAGTATAAAAAAAAATTATTTATAGTAAATTAATTATATTAAATATAAAAACGTCTTATTTTTAGCTTTTGCCTTAGACCCGATTTTGTATCGAGCTGGCTCGTCCCTTTGTCTTTATCACTAAATTAATCTGTAGAATTTTGATACAGTGATTTCACTATAACAATAAATAAATAAAAATCGATGAGATTTCTCGGAAAAAAAATATTCTACCATGATTACTCTGATGCAAAAGAATGATAATCTTCGCAGATCGTTACTCCACAAAAATTGTTACTTAATCTCCAAAATTATTACTCTTTTTGCTACAGTGATTTATGTCAAAATCAGATTGTTGCTTACCTGTACCTAGCTAGGGCTGCAAACAAGTCGATCCGAGCCGAGTTTTGGTCTGTTTGGCATGTACATTTATTGAACGAGCCTAAACTTTAGGCTTAGGCTTGACTTGTTTAATAATCGATCCAATCCGAGCCGAGCTAAGCTTTGGTCTGCTTGAGGTTTGCTCGTTTATTAAACTAGTAAGCCTAAACTTCATGCTAAGTGTTGGGGGTAGCTGAAATCCGCCCTGGAGTTCGCCCCCCCCTCCGCGCTCACCAAATCATCTTGACAGGGAGCGAGATCCACATTGGGCTGAAGGGGCCTTAGGCAAAGAGCTCGCTCAGGAGCTCGCCCAAGCTTGCTCAGGAGCTCGTCCAAGCTCGAGCAAGAGCTCGCCAAGCTCGCACGAGAATTCGCCTGTAGTGGCAGCGGGAGTTAGACCGTCATGCATACAAAGATACCGGCACCACAAACGCCCCCAGCTCGCGCAGGAGCTCGCCCATGCTCGCGCAGGAGCTCGCCCCAGCCCGCTCCGGAGCTTGCCCAAGCTCGCCAAAACTCCCCTGTCTATCGAAGAGGTCGCTCTTGCGAGGTCCGACTCTTGATAGATGTGGAAGAGAAGGCGGAGCAACGGAGGGCGAGCTCGCCCTGGCTTCCCACCTGAGGTCGCCCACAATGCATGAAGGGCGGCCAGGTGTCGAAATCCCACAGAAGCTACGTGGACAAACGTGGTCCACGGAAGCCCGCCCTAGTCAGTTTGGGACCTCCCATACTTGGAACATTCCAGAATGGCCACCTGGCAGCGACAAGAAAGATGCTCTCCCCCACTCAAATCGCCTGGCAGGCTCGACGACAAAGAATATCAGGGGCGCGAGTTCCAAGGACTGTCGGAGACCCACGCGAGCCAGAACGTGGGGGTCTAGAAGGCGCTGGAAGGAACCTCTACGTGTTGGGCAACGGTAGGTCGCCAATGTCTATAAATGTCCACCCCCAGGCTCCAGAGTACAGGTTCGAAACCCTTTTCCCTACCACTTTCGTCTACTGTAGCTCGCCGTTGTGCACCTGAGACTGACTTGAGCGTCGGAGGGTCTGCGCTCCTAAGGGAGCCAGCCGTTCTTACGCTTTTTCTTTGTCTTGCAGGCAGCCCGCACGGACCAGCAAAAAATCCCCCGAACATTTGCGCCGTCTGTGGGATCTCTCGACTGGTTCCTGTGAGGACGCCCACGACCACGCGGTTGAACGCCGGGGGCTCTTGTAACCCAAGGATGGCTCCGGCACCGAGGGGACGCAGGCGACCGAAGACCGGGGCGAGGTCCGCGCGCAGCGAACCTCCTGTTGAGACCCCCCAGCCCCACGTCCCGCTCAGTGACCAGCTCCTGTTGGAGATGTTGGCCACCCAGCGGGCCATGATTGAGGAATTGACGCGACTGCGTCAGGTTCCGGCGGCCAGCTGATGGTCCGGGCCGGCGAAGACGGTATCTCTGGTGCGACCACCAGCTTCAACATCGCGCCCGCCCACAACCATTCCAGCTCGGCAGGTTTCCCACCGGGAACCCCCGGTCAAGAGAGCGGCCATGCGCGGGGTGCCGGAAACCCCGCTTACGAGATTGCAAAGGTTGGTGACCCAGCGGTCAAGCAACAAGGCGACCTCACAAGCAACCATTCCCCGACGTCGCGACAGAAGCGCTGATTCAGATGAATCTGAGGCGAGATCTCTGGAGAGAGACCGCGACCCACGCCATCGGCAACGGGGGAAGGAGCCCGAGGTGACTCTGTCACAGGGAGCTCGCGAGGCAACCGCCTCTCATCGACCCGCTGTTGTACCGAGAGAACCCGCAGATCGACGACGAGAGGGTCACTCCGTAGGAACCCCCTCAGGCCGCCAAGGGGGAGGACCCCGAGGGAGCGTACATGATCGCATGGGGCCTGCGCAGCCGCCTTTGGGAGCTTTCCCCGAGCACTGGCAGCGACCTAGCGCGCCTGTAGACCTGCTGGAGGACCTCGCCGCTCACGGAGGTAGCTCGCCCTTCACGAGTGAGGTGCACCAAGGAGGTTTCCCCCACCATTGGACCCCGCCCAAGTTTGTACTGTTCGATGGATCGCAAGATCCAGTCGACCATCTCTTGGCCTACCAGAAGCTGCTATTTTTCCGGGACCAAGACCACGTTTTGTGCCGGGCTTTCCCGAGTAGCTTGACGGGCTCAGCGCTAAACTGGTTCCACAAACTGCCATCGGGCACCATTCCAGACTTCCCTACTCTCTCCAGACTGTTTCTGGAGCAGTACCGCTGCAACCGGCAACCCCCTAAGAGGATTGAGTCTCTCTTCACCTTGGCCATGGGAGCCCGCGAAACCCTTTGAAGCTTCGCGACGTGTTTTCGAAGCGCTTACCTCGCTCTGGAGGACGCGGTCGGCCAAGATCGCACAACGGTGAGCGCTTTCCGGAACGCCCTCCCCGAGGGAAGCAAACTTCACGATGCACTGGTGATCAAAGATCCCCGCACGATGGTCGAGCTCTTCACCCTTGTCCAGCAACACATCAAGCTCGAAGATGCGGTGTTAGACCAGAAGGGAAAGGCAGTCGAGCAGCGACCTCCTCCGGCTCTGCGACCTCTCGTCGTTAAAGCCGTGGAGAGGCGGGATGTGCCAGCGGTGGTGCCATTGCCCGGACCGCCTGCAACTCCTGTAGCGCAGCCTGCTGAAGTCCCCACTGTGGTCGCTGGAAGGCCGGCGAACTGGCGCCTGCCTCCGGGACCCGGGGAGCGGGACTTCACCGTGTTAACCCACTCCCCAAGGCAAGTCTTTCACCAGATCCGGAATGAACCCTTTTTCCAGTACCCACCACCCCTGCAGGTCGGGGAGCCCGGCTCTACCTACAACACGCGGCGGTGCGCCTTTTATCGCAGCCCCGGGCATCACACCAACAGATGCCGGGCTCTGAAGAACCACCTCGAGGACTTGGTCGCACAAGGCCATTTGGATCAGTTCATCTCGCCCCCAAGGAGATTCGAGGTGATTCCGGCGCGGGCTCTTCGGGAGGGAGACCGCCCGGGGATCGCTGAGCCCGCTCTACCTCCACCGCCACCGGGAGGACCGGCGGTCTGTCACACTATCAGCGGGCGCCTGAACGGCCCAAGATCCAGCAACGAGGTTCGTCGACAAGATAGAGAGATGGAGCGGGCTCAGAAGGTATTCTTCGTTTCTCTAACCCCTGTATTGCTCCAAACACCAAGGGTAGAAGCCCGAGACTTCATTTGGTTCTCGGAGGAGGACATGGTTAGGGTTGTGACCCCCCACAATGATCCCCTCGTCATACGCCTTATGATGGCGAACATTGAAGTAAGGCGGGTCCTGGTTGACCCAGGAAGTGCCGTAGACATTCTATTCTTATCGGCCTTCCAGCGAATGGGGTTGAGACAAGTTGACTTATCTCCCTCAACGGGCTCGCTCACCGGCTTCACTGGCGAGGTCGCTAAGGTGGCAGGGGAGATAACCCTCACCATAACGGCGGGCCCGGAGGTACGTCAAGTCCGTTTTGCGGTGGTGGATGGGCAGTCCACTTTCAATGCCATCCTAGGGCGACCTTGGCTGAGGCAGATGAAAGCGGTGTCCTCGCCTAATCACCAGGCCCTCAAGTTTCCCACCAACGGAGGGGTCGTGGTAATTCGGGGAGACCAGGTCACTGCTACCAGGTGCGAGCAGGACGTCTTTCACCTCACAGATGTGGAGGTCGCTGAGGCCAAGAGGCCCGCGCCCTCCTAGCAATTAGCGCCCACCTCGAGCGGGCTCCTCCAAAGCCCAAGAGAGGTCTCCTCGCTTAAATCCCCTACTTCACCCCTGGGTGGGAGCGGTGTGGATTTTGAGCTCGAGGAGAAAGGTCGCTTGGCGGGGCCCCAGAGAGGAAGTTTTCCCGTTGCCGAGCCGCTGCAAGAAGTCAACATCGGTGGCGAGGACGGACCGAAGACCGTCCATCTCGGGACCTCGCTAACCAAAAGCGAGGTCCTGACCTTAACCGACATGCTCAGGGAATATCGTGACGTATTCGCCTGGAGCTTCGCCGACATGCCAGGGATTGACCCGGAGGTCGCCTGTCATCGTCTTCACACCATGAAAGAATTTCCACCGGTCCAGCAAAAAGCTCGGCACATACCTGCTGCGAAGTCCATTGCAGTGGCGGTGGAGATAGACAAGCTAGAGCGAGCTGGCTTCATACGCGAGGTGCACTTCCCCGAGTGGATCTCCAATATCGTGGCAGTACCAAAGAAGAGCGGAGCGGTCAGAGTGTGCATCGACTTCTCCGACCTTAACAAAGCATGCCCAAAGGACGGATTCCCCCTTCCACGAATAGGCGCGCTGGTCGACGCAGCAGTCGGGTTCCGGGCCTTATCTTTTATGGACGGATATTCAGGGTATAACCAGATACCTCTCCATGTCGAAGATCAGGAGAAGACCGCCTTCTATTCTGGGGCGGGCTACCAGAAGCTTTTCTGCTATCGGGTAATGCCGTTTGGATTGAAGAACGCAGGAGCGACCTACCAAAGGTTAGTCACTCGGATGTTTAAAGATCAGATCGGCTGAAATGTCGAAGTCTATGTAGATGACCTCCTGGTAAAGAGTCAAGAGCGGGAAGGGCATGTGGCCGATCTCCGCGAGATCTTCGAAGTGTTGAGAAAGTACCAAATGAGGCTAAACCCGGCAAAGTGCGCATTCGGGGTGACTTCTGGGAAATTCCTAGGGTACCTGGTCACCCACAGGGGGATCGAGACCGACCCTGGGCAAATCCGAGCACTTGTCGAAATGCCCGCACCAAGAACCCGGCAGGAGGTCCAGAGATTGAGCGGACGAATCACCGCGCTAAATCGGTTCATCTCCAAATCCTCAGATAATTGCCGACCTCTTTTCGAGCTACTTCGAAAAGGGGCGAACATTTGTTGGGATGAAAAGTGTGAGCGCGCTTTTCAAAAGATTAAGGACTATCTGGCGAGCCCGCCAATCCTAGCGGTGCCTAAGGATGGAGCCGAGCTGGGCGTGTACCTCGTGGTCACCGAGAATGCGGTGAGCGGGGTCCTCGTTGTCGAAGAAGCGAAGATAGAGCGACCTGTCTACTTTGTAAGCCACACAATGCTCCCCGCCGAGCTCCGGTATCGACCAATCGAGAAGGTCGCATTGGCCTTGGTCCTTAGCGCGAGAAAGCTTCACCCCTACTTCACGGCGCACACTGTTAAAGTCATCACGGAGCACCCTCTGAAGAGCGCGCTCTCCAGACCCTCGGTAGCCGGCAGGCTCTATCGATGGTCCGCCGAGCTCGCTGCCTATGGTTTGGAGTATGTCCCTCGAGTTGCTGTCAAAGGGCAGGCTCTTGCCGATTTCTTGGCGGACTTCCCCATAGAAGAACCGGTCCAGTACCAGGAGGATGAGCCAACTGAGGCACACCCTGGAAAGGCAAGGTTCTTGGACAACCAAGGCGAGCTCCCTCCAACTAAGCATTCAGAGATTGCGGGCTGGGAATTATTCATCGATGGATCCTCCAACGCTTCGGGGGCCGGGATAGGGGTTGCACTGATCGCCCAGTCGGTACTTCTTGAGAAATCAGTCCGGTTGGATTTCGCTGCTACCAACAACAAGGCAGAGTACGAGACGCTGCTGGCTGGTCTAGAGCTCGCTCAAGAAGTAGGCGCCAGACGGTTGAAAGTTTTCAGCGACTCCCAGCTGATCATTTATCAAATCAATGGAGATTATGCCTCACGGGATACGCGAATGGCGGGCTACGTGGATCTGGTAAAAGGAAAAGCCGTGAGTTCGAAAAGATCTCCTTCGAGCAAATTCCTCGAGCCGATAACAAGCGGGCTGACGCGCTGGCAAATGCCGCCTCCCTGCTAGGAGGATCGGCAGCTCGCCAGATTCTTTTCGAAGTTCAGAGTCAGTCCCGGCTCCAAGTAGCAGAGCCCGCTGTTAACCTAGTATCGGCCGAGGTGTCACCAGGCGGATGGATCGCGCCTATTATTTGTTTTCTCCTGAAGGGCGAGCTCCCGAAAGATAGAGAAGAAGCTCGGTGAATGGAGAAGTGCGCTGGTCGCTATCTCATTCGCTGGGATCGTCTTTTTAGGAAATCCTTCGGCGGGCCAAATCTTCGTTGCATCGAGCACCCCGAAACCGAAGAAGTTTTAAATAGCATTCATTCCGGCGAGCTGGGTAACCATGCCGACGGGCGGTCTCTGGCGGTGAAAATCAGGAGACAAGGATATTGGTGGCCCACTCTGGAGCAAGACGCTTTGAAGGTCGCTCAAAGCTGCATCCAATGCCAGAAGCACGCCACGACAAATTACATGCCCGCAGAAGAGCTGCATCCTCTGGCGAGCCCCTGGCCTTTTCAGCAATGGGGACTGGACATTGTGGGACCTTTTCCCGTATCAGCCCGGTAAAATAAATTCATCTTAGTGGCTACGGACTACTTCACCAAATGGGTGGAAGCGGTCCCACTAGCTAAGATAGGTGAAAAACAGGTGAAAGACTTCCTTTGGAAGAATATCTTCTGTCGTTTCGGTCTGCCCCAGATACTTATCACAGACAACGGCCGACAGTTCGACAATCGCTTGATCAGAAGCTTTTGTGCTCAGTATGGAGTCGACCTGAGGTTTTCGTCCCCAAGGTACCCACAAAGCAATGGGCAGGCCGAGGCCACGAATCGCGTGATACTAGACAACCTCAAGAAAAGGCTGGAAGGAAAAAAAGGATTGTGGGAGCAGGAGCTCGATGGAGTCCTGTGGGCCTATCGCACTACTCCACGTCGCTCAACGAACGAGTCGCCCTTCAGTCTCACTTATGGTTGCGAAGCCGTGCTGCCCATAGAGGCCGAGCTGCCCACAGAAAGAAGGCTTGCGTCGCAGGAGGTCGACAACGACAAACTGCTCGCCGACTCCCTCGATCAGCTCGAAGAAAGACGAGAGCGCGCCAATCTGTATCTCGCCGGATACAGATAGGAAATGAAGCGCGCATACGACAAAAGAGTCCGCCATCGAGCGTTCAAAACTTACGATTTGGTAATGAGAAAAGTGTTCGTAAACACACAGGAGCCTAATGCAGGGAAGCTCACGGCGAACTGGGAAGGCCCCTACATAGTACGCGAAGCGCGAGGCTCAAGGGCTTACCGGTTGATGACCGCTGAAGGCGACCTGTTAGAGCGACCCTGGAATGCCTTGCACCTCCGAAGATTTTACGCATAAGACCAGTCGCTTTGTAAGCCATTTTCAGAAAAGGTTATGAATGAACGATGGCGGTTTCCCCCAGATAATTCTGCCCGGAGGCTCGCCTTAGCAAGAGCGCGCGTAATCTACGAAAAAGTACAGTCCGCCGTCGTGCGGACTTAAAGCAAGACCGGGATCCTCAGAGGCCGCCAGTAGACGACCTTGAGATTCCCGGGGCAGTCCGCCGTCGTGCGGACTTAAAACCAGACCGGGACCCTCAGAGGCCGCCAGTAGGCGACCTTGAGATTCCCGGGGCAGTCCGCCGTTGCGCGGACTTAAAGCAAGACTGGAATCCTCAGAGGCCGCAAGTGAGCGACCTTGAGATTTCTAGGGTAGTCCGCTGTCTAGAGGACTCAAAACCCAACCAGGATCCTTCGCATTCACCTGCCATGAACGGAAGCATCCTGGCGCGAATTAGGGAAACTTGAGAAGGGCGACCACCCTTTCAGGTAGCCCGAACTTCCCTTGGTAACCCCTCTAAGGGCATGTCCAGTGAACAGGACCTTTGGGGGAACTTAACCGGGCAGGGGGCAGCTAGCTGTTGAGCGACCAATTTGTGCGAATTATCCTTTTAGTATTATGCATATATCATCAGTTTGTTACGTAAAACTTTCATACTACACGTAAACTGCATAATTATCTTTGCACCACTGCTTAGTAGACTTTCATACGAACACAGTGGCATATTGGTTCGCTCTCATACATTGCATACATGAAAAATACGGAGCCCGATAATCCAAATTATTCTTTTTATCGATAATCGCATTGGTATCTTACACGCGTCATTTCATGTGTGTTTTTCAGGGAATTGATCCGGTCATCGATGCAGTCAGCTCAAGAGCGTTATGATCAAGCAATGGACATTCTCACGGCAATGCGATGGAAGTTGTACAGGCCGTATGCGGACATTTCTGAAGGACTGATGATAAATGCGGATGATGATAAGTGGGTGACCAAGCCTTCCACGTGACTCTATTGCTCTTGAACCCATTATCCAACCCGTGTCAAACCCATGCATGCATGGGCCACGTCCTGTCCCACGGAAGCCATCCGGAGTCCAAATTCCAGCCGCCCGTTTCACCTCTACATCACGTGCATCAACCCCGGCCCGACCCGATAGCAAGCTTCGGACTCCCACGTTTCATTCCCACAATCACAGCCGTCCCTACCTTCCATGCATGCGACCCAATATCACAGCCGTCCGATACATCCACCATGCATGCAGCCCAATCACTACCGAACTTCCTTACTCTTTATCTCAAAACCCAAAATCCTAACTAATCCCAGCCGTCCCGTGCATCAGCATGCACACTGAATGCATGCAATCCATCAGCAACCTCCCTCTCTTTCCTTAAACCATCCGATCCCACCTATCCATGCGGTGCATCAGACCCGGCTCTAACCCAACCGCCCAGATCCCTCCTCTCTCTAAAATGCAGCCGACCATCTCTCTCAGCCCAATCACAGCCATCCAGTGCGTCAAACCCATGCATCAGACCCTTAAAAACCCAGCCATGCAGCCGTCCGATAAGCTCCAGCGCCCAGCCCTCGTGCTCCCTTCCACTTGATCACATCCGCCCGGTTTAATAGAGCCGTCCAGCTGTACCCGAGTACACCTCCACCGATTTTCTCTCTCTCCGCCTGGTTTTTCTCTCTCTCTAAAACCGATCTTCTCTCACCCGGGATCCTCTCTCTCGGATTCTCTTTCCATTTCTCTCTCTAAACCGCACTTATCTCCTTCCATAACAAACCCGACCCCGATCGCGAAGCTCCGGATCCCAGCTCTCTCTCTCTTTCCATATCTCCCGTTTTTCTCTCTTTTCCTTAACGGATCCACCGATCTTCTCTCTCTTTCCTTGATTCTCTCTACCTCTCTTTCCTTATCTCTCTAACCGTCCAAATATCAGCCCCTACCCGATCGGCCCCAGATATGCACGTTCCCCACCGAACTTACCTCTTTCTCCCACGTTTCTCTCACACTTAATCACAGCCGTTCCTTGCCCCGAAGCATGCACGTCCGGATTCTCTCTCTCTCCTCTCGTCTCTCTATATATTTACCACCATCAGAAACCTAGAGGGAGGGGGCTGCCATCTACTTTCACCACCGAATCCATCCATCATCTTCCACCACCGGCACGCCATCGACCATCACCTCCGAGCCACGTCCACCGTTCTCGAAGCCACGACTACGCCACGCAACCGTCTCCAAGCCGAGCCGCGTCATCATCGTCGCACATCGCCGTCATCGCCGGGTTCATCATCTTCAAGAAAGAAGCATCCGCCATCAACGACCACATGGCCATGCGAGGCTAAACCACCGTTCTAAGTTCTGGATGAAGCCTTGTAGTCGTATCTAAACCATGCTCTTATTTGATTTTCATATTTTAGTGCGTTTAATGAAAATAAAGTGCTCTTGCTCATTCATGCTTGATTAAAATTTCCGTAATAAGTTAGCTTTATTCTCCGTTATTATCAGAGTTCTACAGAGGTTTATCGCATAGTTTTATTCTTCGTCATTACGAGTAGTTTTACGGAGAATCATTACATAGTGTTAGCTTCTGTTATTACTCCGAATTTTACGGAGAATTATTTCTGGCTTATTCCATTAAAGCGAGGAAGATCACTACATTCGTGATCATAATAGTGCTCCATTGAATATCATCCACGGAGATAGATTGACTTCGTATCTCCGTGAACATCTTGAAAATCATCTAAAAGTATAGTTTAGATCGCTACTTGTGCGGATTCTAGAGCTTAGAACATCTCTCCATATAGATTACACCCTAAATCTTAATTAGCTTTCAGTTCTGCTTTCCGTATTTCTTTTACAAAACAATTTCACCAAAAAATCAATCATCCTATTAAACTATAATATAAAAGTAATTAGCGTTAAATTTTCCTTTAATTAGTTTTCATCCAAGTCTCTGTGGGATCGACCCGTATTTGCCACTGTCTATTAGATAGACGCCGTGCACTTGCGGTATAACAATTTAAAATCACAACAAGTTTTTGGCGCCGTTGCCGGGGACTTGAGTTTGAAAACTATTAAAGTTTAGTTTTTATTTGCTTTAAAAAGAAAAAAAAAAAAAAAGTCAGTATTAGAATTTTAGTTATTCTCGTTCGTATTTTATCTTCTTAGTACTTATTTTTTATTGTGTTTTACTTTTCAGGTACTTACACGCTCAACGGAAAACTTGCATAAGCATCGCCAAGGTAAGTACTCAAATCCTTACCCACGCCTCTCCAGTCAGTGGGTTTGATTACTCCTATTGCTTATTCCTGCTGATTCAATAACCGTAGTAATTAGGGTAATCGGCTAATGTGCAAACTTTCACCGTAGATCAAATAATCGAATTGCATTGCAACTTTGTAAGGTTGTCGCCAGCTCGGCACATACACCTCTTATAGTTGTATGTGTGTCTCAGTCTGAGGTGTACACTCAACCTTGCATCGATAGAAACCATTTGCTAGGGTGCTGCATTGCATAATAGTAGATTCTCTATTTGCATAAGTATTCTGATAAAGTACGTACTTTGTTTTCTTTACTAGCATATCATAATATTAGTTAAACTACTATTACTTAATTGGCACATTAATCTGGACACACAGTCCGCAGTTTGGGCACGTGTAGGAAAACGATTAGTTAGAATTGATTATAATAACATCGTAGAAATGGCGGAACAGCCGCAAGCAATCACCTTAGGGGATTATATGTATCCCACTAGGGCTACACAACCTTCTTGCATAACCTTACCCAATACTAATGCAAAATTTGAATTAAAATCTGGCTTAATCCAAATGCTTCCCGTCTTTCGGGGAATGGAGCAGGAAAATCCATATCAACATGTGAGGGAATTTGAGGACATATGTGGAACAATGAAATTCGATAATATGTCCGAAGAAAACCTCAAACTTAGGTTATTTCCCTTCTCGCTAAAAGAAAAGGCTAAAGCATGGCTTTATGCCTTACAAGCTGGATCCATAACTACTTGGGTAGGCCTACTCGAGCTCTTTTATAGAAAATTCTATTCTAAACAAAAGACGGCCTCGATTCGTCAGGCCTTGAATGTGTTTCACCAACTGGAAGGTGAAGCTCTCTATAAATACATAGAAAGATTTAAGGACCTACTACTGCACTGTCCACACCATGGCTTCGAAAAAATTAGACTAGTCCAAATCCTTTATGAAGGGTTGAACTACCCATCTAAGACCATGGTAGAATCATGTTGTAATGGTGAGTTCACCAAAAAGACAGCAGATCAAGCCTGGACCTACTTAGAAGAAATTGCCGAGAACACACTACAGTGGGAACCAATCAATGAAGAATATAGGAAACCCCTCCCTATTGCGCAAGGTGGGCTCTATAAAGTGGACCCTAAATTAGAAGCAGAAGCTAAACTGGCCACTGTGATGAGACGCTTAGAGGCTCTAGAAATGAATCAAGGAAATAGGACTCCCACTCCGAATACCTTAGAGGCACTAAGTCTTAATCAAACTATGAGTTGCAATAATGAGCTTAGCTTTCCTATTTGTTCAATTTGTAGTGAGCCTACCCATGCAGATCATCGATGCCCGATGGTAGGGGGACAAGAAAATAATATGGAAAAAATTAATGCTTTGTATCAAAATAATCGTTTTGATAATCAACAAAGGTATAATCCATATTCAAACACTTACAATGAAGGATGGAAGAATCATCCAAATTTCTCGTGGACTAAAGGTCCGTACCAAGGTGGCCCATCTCAATCTGTACCACCTCCAGGATTTCAAAAGCCACCTATACAAAATGCCACCCCTAACCCAGATAATCAAAGAATCAATTCTCTAGAGGAAACGATGAAACTATTAGCTCAGAATACCCTCCAATTCCAACAGAGCACCGCACAAAGCATTAGTGCTAACACGCAATCTATTGCGAAGTTAGAATACACTGTTAGTCAACTAGCTGATTCTTTGAATACAAGGGATAAGGGTACATTCCCGAGTCAACCTGAGGCTAACCCTAAAGGATCAAATCTAAGGGGTCAATTTGAAATTCATGACATCAAAGGAAAAGGCCATGAGCAGGCCAATGCAATCACTACACTTAGGTCAGGACGGCAAGTTGATAACATGATAGAACCTCCTAAGGAAACTGAGGAACCTAGGCAGAATGATATAATAACTGAAGAAACACCTGAAGAGGAGTCAAAATCACAAGAGGAAACTAGGGAGAACACAATACACGATACTGAAAATATGGCATCACCTAGTGAACCACCTCTTAGAACCTATATTCCTAGAGCCCCATATCCTCAAAGACTAGAGCCAGCAAAGAAAAAAATGCAAATGGATAATATGCTAGAAATTTTCAAACAAGTAAAAATCAACATTCCACTCTTAGATGCAATCCAACAAATACCTACATACGCTAAATTCTTAAAGGACCTTTGCACTTTTAAGAGAGCAACTAATGTACCCAAGAGAGCATTTCTGGCTCAGCAAGCTAGTTCGGTTATTTCATGCTCAACCCCTATCAAATATAAGGACCCTGGTTGTCCTACTATTTCCTGTGAAATAGGGGAATATCACATTGAGAAAGCCTTGCTCGACTTAGGTGCGAGTGTCAACCTCCTTCCATATTCCATATATGAAGAACTAGGTCTGGGGGAGTTAAAACCCACTAGATTGACCCTCCAGCTAGCTGATGCTTCAATTCGATATCCTAAAGGGATAGTGGAAGATGTCCTTATCAAAGTGGGAGAGTTTGTATTCCCTGTTGACTTTGTGGTCCTGGATACAAAACCACCAACTGAATTTACTAATCGAGTACCGGTAATCTTAGGGCGACCTTTCCTAGCAACATCGAATGCACTAATTAACTGTCGGAATGGTGTTATGAATATTTCTTTCGGTAATATGACCATACAAGTGAATATATTTAATGTGAGCAAACAACCGAGAGATGAAAGTGATGAAGTAGAAGAGGTCAACTACTTGCAAGAACAAAAAGAAAGTTTAGTATCGCAAGTAAACTGCGATGACCCACTGGAAGCCTGCCTTGCACATTTTGGAAAAGATTTTGATATTGATGATCATATCAATGAAATCAATGCACTACTAGAAGCTACCCCTTCTTTCGGAATGGACAAATGGCAGCCTAAGCCAGAAATCCTCACACCTTCTCTGACACCACCTGTACCTTCAATAATAAAGCCCCCGAAGTTAGAACTAAAACCATTACCACAAAATCTTAAATATGTGTTCTTAGGATCTGCTGAAACTCTTCCTGTCATAATAGCTTCAGACCTAGACGAAGACCAAGAGAAACAACTTGTTGAAATCCTTAAGGATCATAAAGAAGCTATAGGATGGTCAATAGCCGATATAAAGGGCATAAGTCCCTCTGTGGTTCAACATAGAATCTATCTCGAGGAAGAGACTAAAACAAGTCGAGAACCGCAAAGGCGGCTAAACCCTGCAATGAAGGAAGTGGTTAGGACAGAAGTACTAAAACTTTTGGATACCGGAGTGATTTACCCGATTTCAGATAGCTCCTGGGTGAGCCCTGTCCAAGTAGTTCCAAAGAAATCGGGTATCACAGTGGTGATAAATGAAGGTAATGAGTTGGTGCCTACAAGAGTGCAAACTGGATGGAGAGTATGTATTGACTATAGGAAGTTAAACTCTGCCACACGAAAAGATCACTTTCCACTCCCCTTCATAGATCAAATGCTAGAGCGGTTAGCCGGACATGCTTACTACTGTTTTTTAGATGGTTATTCCGGTTATAACCAAATTCCTATAGCACCAGAGGATCAAGAGAAAACTACATTCACTTGTCCATTTGGAACGTTCGCCTATAGACGCATGCCCTTTGGGTTATGCAATGCACCTGCTACATTTCAGCGGTGTATGACTAGTATCTTCTCTGATATGGTTGAACGTTTTCTGGAAGTATTTATGGATGACTTTTCAGTCTTTGGATCCAATTATCAAGAGTGCTTGCAACATTTAGAACTCGTGCTTGTAAGATGCAAAGAGAAAAATCTAGTGCTAAATTGGGAAAAATGTCATTTCATGGTGAAGAAAGGAATAGTCTTAGGGCATGTCATCTCTGATAAAGGGATTGAGGTAGACAAAGCAAAGATTGATCTAATCTCTAACCTTCCACCCCCACGATCGGTTAAAGATATAAGATCATTCTTAGGCCATGCTGGGTTTTATAGGCGATTCATTAAAGATTTTAGTAAAATTTCAAGACCGTTATGCAATTTACTTTCCAAAGATGTACCTTTTACCTTTGATGAATCCTGTCTAGAAGCTTTCGAGCGATTAAAAAAAGAACTTACCTCTGCCCCCATCATCCAGCCTCCTAACTGGTCCATCCCATTTGAAATCATGTGTGACGCATCAGATCATGCCATTGGAGCCGTTTTGGGTCAAAGAATAGATAAGTTGCCCCATGTAATCTATTATACGAGTCGTACTCTAAATGATGCACAACTAAACTACACTACAACTGAAAAAGAATTGTTAGCTGTAGTCTTTGCCCTAGAAAAGTTTAGACCTTATTTGATAGGTTCTAAGGTCATCGTGTATACAGATCATGCGGCTTTACGGTACCTCTTTTCTAAAAAAGATACCAAAGCTCGATTGATTCGATGGATCCTTCTATTACAAGAATATGATTTAGAAATTCGAGACAAGAAGGGGAGCGAAAATATGGTCGCAGATCATCTCTCTAGGTTAAACTTAGAATCCTTTAATAAGGAACTCCCTCTACATGAAAGTTTTCCCGATGAGCAGTTGCTACAAATCTCTAAACTCCCATGGTTTGCAGATATAGTGAATTACCGAGTCACTGAGGAAATGCCTAGTCATTGGTCGAAACAGGATAAATCTAAGTTCTTATCTGAGGTAAAATATTTCTTTTGGGATGATCCCTACCTTTTTAAATATTGTCCCGACCAAATCATTCGAAGATGTGTCCCTGATCATGAGCATAACAGTGTGATAGCATTTTGCCATGACTATGCTTGTGGTGGACATTTTAGTGCTAAAAAGACAGCTGCCAAGATTCTGCAATGTGGCTTCTACTGGCCCACGATGTTTAAAGATTGTCATGCATTCTGTGTAAGTTGTGAACGATGTCAAAAGCTTGGCAAAATAACCAATCGAAATATGATGCCCCTAAATCCTATTTTAATAGTTGAAATTTTTGATGTTTGGGGTATAGATTTTATGGGACCATTTCCAAGCTCTTTCGGAAATTTATATATCTTGCTTGCAGTTGATTATGTTTCAAAATGGGTTGAGGCAATACCGACCAAGACCAATGTTAGCCAAGTAGTGATCAAGTTTGTCAAAGATTATATATTTAGTCGGTTCGGTACACCTAGGGCGATCATAAGTGATGGCGGAAGCCATTTTTGTAATAGCACCTTCGATAGATTAATGAAGAAATATTCGGTCACCCATAAGGTTGCTACACCCTATCATCCACAAACAAGTGGCCAAGTGGAAGTCTCGAATAGGCAGATCAAGCAAATTCTCGAGAAAACCGTCAATCCGAATCGAAAAGACTGGTCGGTACGGTTGATAGATGCGTTATGGGCCTATCGAACTGCTTATAAAACTCCACTAGGAATGTCCCCATATAGGCTTGTGTATGGTAAGGCTTGCCACTTGCCAGTTGAATTAGAACATAGGGCCTACTGGGCAATTAAGACATTCAATTTTGATTTACCCTCAGCCGGTAACCTTCGCAAGCTACAACTGAATGAGCTTGATGAAATACGAAATGATGCATATGAAAATGCAAAAATCTATAAAGAGCGGATGAAAGCAACACATGATAAATCCATCCTAAGAAAATCATTCGAACCGGGTATGAAAGTTCTCTTGTACAATTCCAGATTAAATTTATTTCCCGGAAAATTAAGATCTCGTTGGTCTGGCCCCTTTATAGTTCGTGTAGTTCATTATCATGGGGCCATAGAAATTGAGAACCCCCAGAATGGTGATATTTTCAAGGTAAATGGGCAAAGGCTAAAGCCATTTTTAGAACTAAAAGATAAGGTTGTAGAGGAGATTCTCTTACAAGATCCTCTTTACACTGACTAATCCCATAAGAACCATGTCGGGCTGACGACACTAAACTTAGCACTTACTGGGAGGTAACCCAGATTGTATGATTCAAATTTATGTGTACATGTTTCTTTTTATTCATTTTTATATTAGCATTTTTGTTTCTGATTTCTATATGACAAAAATTGGTATTATCTTTTCATTTTCAGGAAAGACTTAGTTCATTCAGAATCTATCTCACGAGGAGTGCACCCCTGCGTCTTAACTACAACGAGACATTCTATATATCAAGGGAGGTTTGCTAGTAAACACTTGCATTCATGTCTACATCTGATAATATTGTCTCATCACTTTCACACCTAGAATTAGAGGATGATGTTGATGACCATTTTGAAAGATCAAATCTGTTCGAAACCATTGGATGCCTTGTGGATTTTGCTCTATCTGTTACTATTTTAGTGGATAGCGGTAGCTGCAATAATTTAATTTCTAAATCTTTTACTGATGTCCTCGATATAGAACATATCCCCATCAAAGAACCATATTCATTAGCATGGCTGTTTAAGGCTCCCAAAATAGATGTCACACATAGGGTTTACCCAGCCATTTCCATTCAGGATTACTCTGATGTAATCCCTCTTGACATAGCACTCATGGATTCTTATGATATAGTACTCGGTCGCCCTTGGTTATACGATCGCCACGTTCTGTATGACGGGCGACTTAACACTATGAACTTTCTCTTTCAGCACAAATATTTTACACTCTGGCCTCAACGCCCACTATTCCATAATATCATATCCCTACCACCGATCGAGAACATTGAGGACAATGTCTAATTTAGGTTTGGGGGTGATTTTCATTGCTTGCATCGGGTGTTTTAATTTAGTATGTATTGATATATTTCGTATTAAAAAAAAAAAAAAAAAATTTGCATCAACTTACGCTATAGTGGGACAGCTCGGCATATACGTCTTGGCGTATGTGTGTCTCGTCTGTAGTCCCCCACCAAAACTATAGCGTTCGTATAGAAATCTATAGGAATGTGCATTCGCATGTTTTTATTTTCTTTTTCATATTTGTGTTTCTTATCGTATTACTTTTGCTTTCCGCTTCGTTTTATTCAAAAAAAAAAAAAAAAAAAAAAAAAAATTTTATATTTATTTCACCTTTATTTCAGGTTTTGTAATATAATTCGATTGTACTCGAATAGGACTATAAGGCACCTGGTAATCAAGGTATAAAGTCCAAGGATCAGCTAGAAAAAGTATGTATAATATGGTTCTAACCCTTAGTAACCTTTTAGTGACTGTCAAAACAAACTAGACTTGACTATTCACTTCACATCTGGCTTACACCTCTAGGGTCTAGATTCAAAGCTATCATATCGGCCTAATATTCAACTTGGAGTCCTGATGAACCATGCGGATCTGGTTCACTTGGTTTGAAAAAAAAAAAATATATCATTAGAAAAGCGACCAGTGAATTCTAAGGTATAGCGGAAAGGGCTACCTATTAGCATGGTCTAGGACCTAATTATGTAAAAGTCTTAACCTGTATGCCCTAATATGAGTGAAGCCTGGTCGATAGGGTTATGAGAATGATCCTATGGATGCAGAGTGAATCAAATATAAAGGCAACATGAGGATGGCTACCTAACTCATGAGAGCGTTGGCAGCGTGTCATGGGCATAGAGTGCAGCTGGCATGGTACAAGTTAGGAAGGGATATATAATTAGATCCAGAAAAAATGAGACAAAAAAAAAAAAAAAAAAAAAAAAAAAAAAAAAAAAAAAAAAGAGGAAAATAGTGTGAAAGCCGTCGCTATAAATAATGTGGGAAAACTGGAATATCACATATAAAGCCGAAAGGTATTAAGGTGAATATCCACAACTCTCACTAGCCTGTCTAGATTAGCTGGTTTTGACTCAGGTTCTAAGGTCGACTTTGACCGTTCTAGGAGACTGTTAGAATGATATGAATGTAGAGAACCAAAACCCCAGTTGTGTTTTGCCCAGACAGCACCGTGCACTCGAGCATAGTTGACCTTGATATTTTCTAGCGGGAAACTAATAGTTAGAACCTAAAGTGCTTACTTCGAAAGCTGAAACTTGGGCTAGATGTTTTGCGAGTCTTGTGCCTTAGAAATTCTATTTTTGAGTACTTTTTAATTATTCTACAAAACCGACTTTTCTTATTTCTTATTTATATTTTCAAAAAAAAAAAAAAAAAAAATTAAAAAATTAAAAAAAAAATTTGTTTGAATTTTGTGGGTAGATTCACTGCAAACCCTCACGAGACAAAACTCGTCCACTGGGGTAACCCAGGGGTTTAAAGGCTTGTTGCACGTGCTAAGTGCAGTCGCGATTCCTGCGAAAGTGAGTTAGGAGTTTTTATTTTATCATTTACTTTGTTTATTTTTCTTTTCTTACTCGAGGGCGAGCAAGATTTAGGTTTGGGGGTGTGTTGAGCGACCAATTTGTGCGAATTATCCTTTTAGTATTATGCATATATCATCAGTTTGTTACGTAAAACTTTCATACTACACGTAAACTGCATAATTATCTTTGCACCACTGCTTAGTAGACTTTCATACGAACACAGTGGCATATTGGTTCGCTCTCATACATTGCATACATGAAAAATACGGAGCCCGATAATCCAAATTATTCTTTTTATCGATAATCGCATTGGTATCTTACACGCGTCATTTCATGTGTGTTTTTCAGGGAATTGATCCGGTCATCGATGCAGTCAGCTCAAGAGCGTTATGATCAAGCAATGGACATTCTCACGGCAATGCGATGGAAGTTGTACAGGCCGTATGCGGACATTTCTGAAGGACTGATGATAAATGCGGATGATGATAAGTGGGTGACCAAGCCTTCCACGTGACTCTATTGCTCTTGAACCCATTATCCAACCCGTGTCAAACCCATGCATGCATGGGCCACGTCCTGTCCCACGGAAGCCATCCGGAGTCCAAATTCCAGCCGCCCGTTTCACCTCTACATCACGTGCATCAACCCCGGCCCGACCCGATAGCAAGCTTCGGACTCCCACGTTTCATTCCCACAATCACAGCCGTCCCTACCTTCCATGCATGCGACCCAATATCACAGCCGTCCGATACATCCACCATGCATGCAGCCCAATCACTACCGAACTTCCTTACTCTTTATCTCAAAACCCAAAATCCTAACTAATCCCAGCCGTCCCGTGCATCAGCATGCACACTGAATGCATGCAATCCATCAGCAACCTCCCTCTCTTTCCTTAAACCATCCGATCCCACCTATCCATGCGGTGCATCAGACCCGGCTCTAACCCAACCGCCCAGATCCCTCCTCTCTCTAAAATGCAGCCGACCATCTCTCTCAGCCCAATCACAGCCATCCAGTGCGTCAAACCCATGCATCAGACCCTTAAAAACCCAGCCATGCAGCCGTCCGATAAGCTCCAGCGCCCAGCCCTCGTGCTCCCTTCCACTTGATCACATCCGCCCGGTTTAATAGAGCCGTCCAGCTGTACCCGAGTACACCTCCACCGATTTTCTCTCTCTCCGCCTGGTTTTTCTCTCTCTCTAAAACCGATCTTCTCTCACCCGGGATCCTCTCTCTCGGATTCTCTTTCCATTTCTCTCTCTAAACCGCACTTATCTCCTTCCATAACAAACCCGACCCCGATCGCGAAGCTCCGGATCCCAGCTCTCTCTCTCTTTCCATATCTCCCGTTTTTCTCTCTTTTCCTTAACGGATCCACCGATCTTCTCTCTCTTTCCTTGATTCTCTCTACCTCTCTTTCCTTATCTCTCTAACCGTCCAAATATCAGCCCCTACCCGATCGGCCCCAGATATGCACGTTCCCCACCGAACTTACCTCTTTCTCCCACGTTTCTCTCACACTTAATCACAGCCGTTCCTTGCCCCGAAGCATGCACGTCCGGATTCTCTCTCTCTCCTCTCGTCTCTCTATATATTTACCACCATCAGAAACCTAGAGGGAGGGGGCTGCCATCTACTTTCACCACCGAATCCATCCATCATCTTCCACCACCGGCACGCCATCGACCATCACCTCCGAGCCACGTCCACCGTTCTCGAAGCCACGACTACGCCACGCAACCGTCTCCAAGCCGAGCCGCGTCATCATCGTCGCACATCGCCGTCATCGCCGGGTTCATCATCTTCAAGAAAGAAGCATCCGCCATCAACGACCACATGGCCATGCGAGGCTAAACCACCGTTCTAAGTTCTGGATGAAGCCTTGTAGTCGTATCTAAACCATGCTCTTATTTGATTTTCATATTTTAGTGCGTTTAATGAAAATAAAGTGCTCTTGCTCATTCATGCTTGATTAAAATTTCCGTAATAAGTTAGCTTTATTCTCCGTTATTATCAGAGTTCTACAGAGGTTTATCGCATAGTTTTATTCTTCGTCATTACGAGTAGTTTTACGGAGAATCATTACATAGTGTTAGCTTCTGTTATTACTCCGAATTTTACGGAGAATTATTTCTGGCTTATTCCATTAAAGCGAGGAAGATCACTACATTCGTGATCATAATAGTGCTCCATTGAATATCATCCACGGAGATAGATTGACTTCGTATCTCCGTGAACATCTTGAAAATCATCTAAAAGTATAGTTTAGATCGCTACTTGTGCGGATTCTAGAGCTTAGAACATCTCTCCATATAGATTACACCCTAAATCTTAATTAGCTTTCAGTTCTGCTTTCCGTATTTCTTTTACAAAACAATTTCACCAAAAAATCAATCATCCTATTAAACTATAATATAAAAGTAATTAGCGTTAAATTTTCCTTTAATTAGTTTTCATCCAAGTCTCTGTGGGATCGACCCGTATTTGCCACTGTCTATTAGATAGACGCCGTGCACTTGCGGTATAACAATTTAAAATCACAACACTAGCACTTATTAGTTTCCTTCAAAAATAAAAATGAATTAAGTCTCTGAGTGTAGGGAAGTTTTTGAAGCTATTTGGTTCGCTTATCTTTTCCGGGCTCAGAGACTATATCGAGTGTTAGCGAGCATGCCAAGATTTTCGTTTGCATATATTTTAAAACAAAATGATTGAATCGAATTAGCTGCCTCGCCCGGGGTATGACCCTCAAGGTCGCTGCGAAAGGTTTTGGAGCGGAGTCATGAGCGGACTCGCAGAAAAAGAAAAGAAACACAGAAGAATAAGATACACAGGCGGGCTCAAAAAGATGAAGATTTTATTGATCAAAACAAAAAGTTACAAAATTTGCGAGCTTAAGGCTTGCTGGTCTCTGCCCCGCTGTCATCTCCTCGGCGCCGTTTCATCGACTTCTCGGTCTTGTATTTTTCCACAGCGGCCAGGGCGCCCTTCTTGAGGAGATCGTCCAGCTGAGCTTGGAGGCGACCTTGTTGAGCCCGAAGGCCTTCGGCGTGCGTCTCCTTCATAGCGGCGATCTCTGCCTTCAGAGCAGCGACCTCGCCCTGAAGTTCAGCCGCCTCCTTCCTAGCGGCCTCTCTGGCGGTCACGGCCTCGTCCCGCTCCGCCACGGCCTTTTTGAGGTCGTCGGAGGTCTTGAGCTGGGCCACCTCCAGCTTGGCCATGCTCGACACTAGGGTCGCGACCCTCTGCCGGAGCTCCTCCGTCTCTTTCAGAGCCGCGGCCTGCGAAGCCCGCTGGAGCTCGTGGATGTGCTCGTCCACCTTGCTCTCGGCCCTCGAAGGGAATCGTCGAACAAGGCGGCAGCGCCTTCCCGGCCCCAGTGACCTCCGCGGCCAGTGCCTGGCTCTGTTTCTCCGCCTATATAAGGAAGATGAAAAAGTTAGCAAAAATTAACATTTTTGGCGTAAGGGCAGAGAGAACAAGAGGTACCTCGGCTAGGCGTTCGCTTATGGAAGCGAAGGGGGCTCGGGCGAAGACATTGCGGCCCAGCAGCTGTCGCACGTAGTAGGGCGCCCTCCCCTCCTCCGCAGAGGAGCCCGCGCTGGGCCCCCCCGGAGTTTCGGTAGGAGGAGGCACGCCGGGAGAAGGAGTGGGGGCTGGCACCTCCCCCGGGCGAGCTCTGGCTGCTGGCGGGCTCGGAGGGTCCGCCCTGGCCCCTTTGGCCTCCGACTCCGAGCTGGAGGACTCGGAGTTGGAGCCAATGTCTACAAAGCTAGGGGACCTGTAGACCAGGTCCCCCAGGCCCTGCTGGGAGCCCGCTCCCTCCTGGCCCTCTGCAGGAGGCGAGGCCGGAGGGGCGGGAGCTGGAGCTGCTGCCGGCAAAGAGGTCGCAGCGGTGGCGTTGGACTCGCCCTGCTGGACCCCTGCCCCGTCGGCGGGAGGTGGAAGCTCCTGCCCGCTCGGTCCCGCCCCTGGTGCGGGAGCTGATGGAGCCGGGGGCCTCTCCACTTGGGCGGAAGCAGCAGGCTCCGCCCGGGAAGGTTGAGGGGCGGGCTCTTCCTACTCGGAGCCTGATGCCTTCTCCTCGGAGTCCGTCCAACTGGGCTCCGAGTCCAAGCCCGCCTCCTCAAGTGCTTTTCACCGCAGCTCCGCCTGGGCGTTCGAAGGCGCGGGCCTCGCACGCTTGGCCTTCTTCTTCCCGCGGGCCTCCATCTCCGGCGTCAGCACTGCTACACGGAGAGGGATGGTCAGATCGCCCGGGAAGTTGCCCATTAATATCTGAGCCATCCCGGATTCGACTTCCGCCATGGTTAGCGGAAGGTCGACGTTCGGGTCGTCGGGCTCGACCAATTGAATCTTGCGGCGAACAATCGGAGGTGGGGCAGGTGGCTGACCTGGGCCGGCGTCCGGGCAAGGAGGTGGTGGAGGCGCGGAGTCCGCTTCCTGGCGGAGCATCTCGATTGTGTCGGGGTCGTTGAGGCGGATGGGCGATGCCCGCCTCCGGACCACTTTCTTGCGGGGGTTCCCCCCCGAGCTCCCTGCCCCCTTGCTGGTCCCCTCGGCGGGAGGGGGGCCGTCCTTCTTCTTCCGGACGACTTTCTGCTTGGGCAGAATCGCGCCGGTCTTCCCGTCCTTCAGTTGGAAGGCGAAGTCCGGGGCGGTGATCTTCTCCGGGGTTCGCCCGCTGAGGTAGTGGAGGAACGCCTCGTCCAGAGATCGCTCCCGATCGGGCGCGATGCACTTCTTCTTCCCCGCCCGGAAGAAGGAGATCTCCCGGAAGACCGACGTCGGGGGAACCCCGGGGTGAGCCGGGACTCCGCTGTGCCGCCCGCGCCAGTCGCCGACCGCCACGAAAGGATAGTCCTTCCAGTGGCGGTCCTTGTTCTCGATGGCGGAAAAGGGGAGCACCTCGCCAGGCCACCCGGCGAGGTAAAAGTAGCCGCAGCCCGCGGTACTGAAGACCGGCTCGGGTTTGAGGAGCCACTTCTTGAGCAAGTAGCTCAGTGGGATCCTCGCCTTCAGGGCGGTCTCCAGCTGGGACATCCCGTAGAGTATCCCCCAGGAGTTTCCTGAGAGTTGGGCGGGGCAAAGCCCCGTCAACTCCAGGAGCTCCCCGACGAGATGACTCAGGGGGAACCGCAGCCCAGACCACAGCAGCCCGACAGAAGTTACTGTGCCCTGGGGCGGCCTCCCCGAGAGTGGCATCTCGGTGACGAGGATCTCCCGAGGGAGATCGATCGCCGCCCGGATACTGTCCCCGATGGGCACCCCGACAGGGTTTTGCAGCCAGACCACCGCTCTCTCAGCGGCGGGCTCAGAAGCTTGGGCGGCGGCAGCAGCGGCAGCAACAGCAGCAGCGACATCGGCAGCGGAGGCCATGAGAGCAGAAGGGCTAAGGCGGGCTGAAAGCAAAGAAGGAAGGAAGAGCTATTTTCACGCGACGGTAAAAATCGCCCCCCATCTCCTATTTATAGGCAGGCGAGAGGCGAGCGAATCGGGCCGCAGTTAATGCCCGAGCGCGCCCAACGAGGCGACGTGACGGTTATTGAAGCGACAGCTCACTTCTTTCCGGTAACAAAGCGCCACGTGGGCCACGCATGGAAAGGGCTGCGCCGGCGCCGGCGTTGTCTTTTGCTGACAGAGAGAGAGGCGAATGAGAAGGAGACACGTGTCTCGTGCCGATCGGGATCTCATGATGAGATTCATTGTATCGACCTCGAGCCTCGCACCGCATTTAAGATGAAACGACCGTTGGAGATTTGGAGCGATACCCCAGTCACAAGATCGCCCGCGGTTGGTGCCCGAAGCTCGCCCGAAGCAGACCCTGGTCGCGTGTGGCAAGCTCGCACCGGAAGGAGATCGCTCATGGCTGATGCTCGCGGCCCGCCCGGCGTTTGTGAAATACTGGGTGTCAAAACTCTCGACGCAGATCGCCCGCGGTAGGTGCCCGAAGCTCGCCCGAAACAGACCCTGGTCGCGTGTGGCAAGCTCGCACCGGAAGGAGATCGCTCGTGGCTGATGCTCGCGGCCCGCCCAGCGTTTGTGAAATACTGGGTGTCAAAACTCTCGACGCAGATCGCCCGCGGTAGGTGCCCGAAGCTCGCCCGAAGCAGACCCTGGCCGCGTGTGGCAAGCTCGCACCGGAAGAAGATCGCTCGTGGCTGATGCTCGCGGCCCGCCCGGCATTTCTGAAATACTGGGAGTCAAAACTCTTGGCGCAGACCGCCCACGGCAGGTGCCCGCAGCCCACAGAATTGAGGTCACCAATGACTGGTGCTCCCAATCCGACCGGCGTGTGTCATAAGACTCCTGAGCAAGCGTCAAAGTCTCCTTGGTCGCTCCCTCAGGAGGGGGTAATGTTGGGGGTAGCTGAAATCCGCCCTGGAGTTCGCCCCCCCCCCTCCGCGCTCACCAAATCATCTTGACAGGGAGCGAGATCCACATTGGGCTGAAGGGGCCTTAGGCAAAGAGCTTGCTCAGGAGCTCGCCCAAGCTTGCTCAGGAGCTCATCCAAGCTCGAGCAAGAGCTCGCCAAGCTCGCGCAAGAGCTCGCCAAACTCGCACGAGAATTCGCCTGTAGTGGCAGCGAGAGTTAGACCGTCATGCATACAAAGATACCGGCACCATAAACGCCCCCAGCTCGCGCAGGAGCTCGCCCATGCTCGCGCAGGAGCTTGCCCATGCTCACTCAGGAGTTTGCCCCAGCCCGCTCCGGAGCTTGCCCAAGCTCGCCAAAACTCCCCTGTCTATCGAAGAGGTCGCTCTTGCGAGGTCCGATTCTTGATAGATGTGGAAGAGAAGGCGGAGCAACGGAGGGCGAGCTCGCCCTGGCTTCCCACCTGAGGTCGCCCACAATACGTGAAGGGCGGCCAGGTGTCGAAATCCCACAGAAACTACGTGGACAAACGTGGTCCACGGAAGCCCGCCCTAGTCAGTTTGGGACCTCCCAGACTGGGAACATTCCAGAATGGCCACCTGGCAGCGACAAGAAAGATGCTCTCCCCCACTCAAACCGCCTGGCAGGCTCGACGACAAAGAATGTCAGGGGCGCGAGTTCCAAGGACTGTCGGAGACCCACGCGAGCCAGAACGTGGGGGTCTAGAAGGCGCTGGAAGGAACCTCCACGTGTTGGGCAACGGTAGGTCGCCAATGTCTATAAATGTCCACCCCCAGGCTCCAGAGTACAGGTTCGAAACCCTTTTCCCTACCACTTTCGTCTACTGCAGCTCGCCGTTGTGCACCTGAGACTGACTTGAGCGTCGGAGGGTCTGCGCTCCTAAGGGAGCCAGCCGTTCTTACGCTTTTTCTTTGTCTTGCAGGCAGCCCGCACGGACCAGTGAAAAATCCCCCGAACACTAAGCTTCACTCAAAGTGATCGAACTGTCTCTTATAGAGCTTGTTCACGAACTCCAAAAGCATAGACGATATAAATTAGGTCATTTCAAGCCATTTATGAGCCTACTCACAAACTTGCTCACGAGCCCTAAATAAGCATGTTCACGAGCCCAATTGAGCCGAACTTTGGTCCGCTTGAGCTTGGCTCGTTTATTAAACGAGCGTAAACCCTAGGCTTGGACTTGGCTTGATTTGTAACCGAACGAGCTTTTATCGGCCTAACGGAAGGGCCTCACACTAAAGCATCCCATTGTCTGTCCCGATCGCTAGATTCGATCTATTAGAAGGACCTAACACTAATCTTCCCAATAAAGTTCCATCATGCAACTGGGGGCGCCGGATAATAGCTGTACGTGTGGTGATTGGTGGGCTCGCCCACGCAACAAACATGCATCCTACCCAAAAAAACAAACCGGAGGCATCGCTTTCTGTCACAATTACCCCCGCAACCGACCCACCGGCATGGGTCTATCCCCACTTCGTGCGTCGCTATCTGATGGGAGCCTCACATGCGATGGGGTCGTAGTCGCACCCCGACCTAGGCTACCTAGCACTTCACCCCCACGTGAACCCCTCCACGCACGTATCTCGATGCACATCGTGGGGGCCCGGGGGGTGGATGGTGGTGATCTATCCTCAATGCTCTCACTGATCGTACGGTCCGGGGCCACACTCGAGGCATTTTCATCGTCAAGATGGGGGCAGCTCCCGTCGTCGGCTGATGCCAAGATCTTAGGCGGGCATGGTGGTGGGGGCTTTGTGATCAAGACCCCTGCTCCTAGAGTTTTCCTCGGCATGGGCTAGACAAGTGGGTTGCTATTTGCACCTACAAAATTACTAGGGGGCCCCCCAGTTTCATATCGATGCCCATGGTCGAGTTTCCATGTTTACTAAATATTTACTAAGAGCATCGATCTCTAAGGGACTCCTAAAACCGCTCCTTATTCTATAGAGCCATACATGGAGCTATCTCACTTGTTGGTGCCGTCTCCAAGGAACACCTTAAGCCACTCAATATTCTATATCTATTTTGCTGACAACTTTTAAATTTTAGAATATCTTGGTTAATTTTATAGGATTTTAAAAGGCCATGGTGTACTCCTGCCAGTTTTTTAGATTTTCAAACGGTCTCGAAAAACGACACTGGTGGCGCGAGGGTCCTAGAAGCTGGGAGGGAAAGCCGCTCGTCACATTTGACAAGCAGTCGGATTGGCGAAGAATCAAAGTTGGGAGCGATCTAGGGGTCCATAGGAGGCCGTACGTGTTTTGTCCTCTCGAACGTCACTTCCGCTTCTTTGTTGGAGATGCTCTAAGGCCCTCATTTTAATAGGGCGCCCATATGCGATCGTTGTCCCGATCGTCTCCTCCCATGATCGTCGAATCCGTCGCTGCTCTCCTCTCTATTTTCCTCCTGCTCCCGCCCTATCCTTTCTTCCTCTTTCCTGCTCCTTCCTCCTCCTCCTGCACCCTTCTCGTCGAAACCCCAACACTCATCTAAGGTGGTTTAGGGTTTCAACGAAAAAGAGAAAAAAAGGAGGACGAGGAGGAAAAAAAGAGGACGATGAACATGAGGTTATGTGCGGTGATCGACAAAGACGGTGGGTTGCACGGCGGTGGTGGCAGCACTAGAGATCATGAGCCCTTGTCAATAAACCTGTGGAAGGCTAAGGGACACATCTAGTTTTTTGTTTTTTTTACTTAAGGCGGGGGGGGGGGGGGGGGGGGGGGGGGGTGGTCCTAGTAAATTTGTGGGTGCACATGACAACACCCTTTAGTTAGTAATCATTGGTGTGAACTTTTGTTAGACAGAAGCAAACACAATATTTAGAGTTATTTATCCATGAGAGAGATATCTCATGGATCTAGGAATATTTTGTCGATAATATAAAATTTTTATGTAAAAGATTTCTTGGATTCGAATCTTGGGATGAGAGATGTAGGGATTCTAGTGAAGATAAATGAACTATTGGCGTCGTTGGGTTCACGTTGCGCTTAAGCATTTCATGGTCCATTTTATTCCACGTAACCCCTCAAGATTTATATAAATTATTTAAAGAAATGCATTCTTGTCATCAAGGTCCTTCACTCTTCTAAAATATTTGTTTGAGTAATGCTATATTGCTATGTATAGGCACGTTCTGTATGAATAGCGCTGCATCTTCGCTGCAAGGGCCGTACGATCGGAGTATGCATGCAAGATGACCCCATATTAGCACTGATGATGTGCATCAAGATTAGTGCACCGCTCTCATCCCACGGCTCGTTGCGCTATGCATACAAAGCGCATATGCATAGCTTCGCCCTATTTGTTTTTAGTAGGACTACATGCATGTGCAAGCACTAGATCCTTGTCGTAAAGATTGCTATCCAACTCAGCAAGCTTTGTACTTGACAAATATGTGTGGTTGAAATTAGTAAAAAATAGGTTTGAAAAGATTTGGACGGGCCTATGCTTTGGTGGTATGGAAAATTTTGGATAAATTAGTGTTAGGTCCTTCTAATAGATCGTATCGAGCGATAAGAACGGATAATGAAATGTTTTAGCGTTAGGTCATTCCGTTTGGAAGATGTCCTACTTGTAGCTACTGTACAAGAAAACATCAATCCGGATTTTGGCATGAATTGCTGTAGCGAAAATAGTAACAATCTACACAGATTGTAACTCTTTTTGCTATAATAAAATCATCGTAGTAATTTCTTATTTTAAAAAAATTCTCACCAGAAAAATAAAACTATTTGCTACAGTGAAATCTTTGTAGCAAAATAGTAACAATCTTTGCAGATTGAGTAACAATCTTTGTGGAGTAGCAATTTGCGCAATTGTTACTCTTTTGCTACAGTAAAACCATTGTAACAAATTTTTGTTTTTTGAGAAATCTCGCCATTTTGTTTTTTGCTACAGTTAAATCATTGTAGCAAAAAATCTTAATGAGGATTATTACTCTACAATCTATGTAGAGTAACAATATGCGTAGATTATTACTCTTTTGTTACAGTGAAATCACTATAGCGACAATGATGGAAGGACTTGCTCTAAACGGGCAATTTTGTCATTTAAGGGGGAGAAAAGTTAATGGAGGGACCTGCTCTCACTGCATCTTTTTCGAGAGGAAATCTTGTTGTCTGTCATTTTCAGTAAACCAATCTCTTGTCAGGTTCCTATCACTAAGTCCCCCAATATTTTTTGCTCCCGCGGGGGGATGCTAGCTTGAGATACTCAGTGATGCGTATGTACAGTTCACTGAAGAATAAACAGTTGTCTGATCTATACTTTACAAACAGTCTCGGCCCGTCCATCTCACCCTTGTCCTTTTTACAAACAATTAGATTGTTCTTTTTCTCCTTGCACATTAGGGAAAGGTCCATAGCATCCGAGCAATTGTTTTCGTACATTGGATAGGATTACATCCAGTGCACTAGAATGTCAATCACCCTTCATTCTCCTTCTATACAAAGGAAATATAAGCACCCAACTAGGAGAAAGTAGTTAAAGTGAAAATAGCTCAAAATAGATGCTCAAATAGAGAAATAGAGGTATATATAATAGCAAAACCTTGATATGACTTAAGTATGAAATAGCTAAAAACTTTGGGGACTTAGTAAAAACTCATTTTTGAGAGATGGTTTTGAGCTCCAGTCCACAAAGTGTCCGTTCAAGCTACGACCAGTTTCAAAAAGATATGTTTTACAACAAATCCCCCAACAGTTATTGTTGACTATTCCAACCTTTCAAATGAAAAAAATTGTCCTCTGATTGGGAGTACCAATTCGGGTAGCGAATTATCAATTCGATTTCTACAGTGATTCCACTATAGATACAATAAAAACACTCATCCAAATTGTTAATTTGCTACAGTGAAATCATTGTAGATGCTACAATGAAATCACTATAGCAGATTAACAATTCGGTTGGGAGTATCAATTTGGAAAACCGAGTATCAATTCAGTTACCACAATGATTTCACTATATAGCTATAGTCAAATCACTCCCAACCGAATTATTACTCTACTATATTGAAATCATTGTAGTAGTCATTGTACAAGCATTATTACTGAATTCTTATACTATCTTACCGAATTGATACCTAAAAGTAAAATGGATATTTTAAAAAATAGTTACAGAGGGAATTAATTCTAAACGCAACTTAAGCAAGGGTTTACCATAATACATGTTAGTTAGAAGGGCCTCAGACTAAAAACTTGTAGAATCTTTCCTAAATATTTTAAAAAATATGCATAAAGTAACCTAAATAAGCGGTGTTTAAAAAATCGGACCGGATCAATTGGTTGAGCTGGATTGGATCAAAACCAAAAGATACTTTGGTTCAAATTCGAACCTTTTGGTTCATATATAAATCATTTTTTATAAATTTATAAAAAACATTGTTATAAAATTTTGTCTATACCCAGCTTTGAACACAAGATCTCTTTGTGCTTCGAACTTTTTATGTTCAACCTCCGATCCGGGTTTAAAAAAATTGCACATGGGTGTACTAAGACAAACACGGTATGATCAGAAGAAGAAAGAAGAAAAAAAAAAAGAAAGAAAACATTGACTTGTTGAATACCCAAAGCTTTATAGAAAGCCCAATTTTATATAGTAAGATGGAGACCTTAGAAGATCCTTATACTCCTTTGGAGACCGATTAAAAAAAAAAAAAAGTACCCTTGGCTATTGTTACTTGGGCTCGGGCCATCTCAACCCATGGCTCGACTCGAAACCATCTATAAGCCCATTTGGGCCCCTCCATCCTTGACCAGGCCAGACCCGTTTTACACCCATAGCAACAAGACACACTGTTATGGGTCTGGCCATTGGCATTTGTTGGACATTATGAATAGAGAGAAATCACCGAACCTTCCAGGTACAACGTGTTAGAATTGGTGAGGTCTATAGCTCGTAAAAACCTAGTGTTTAGCTTTGTATGGTTGATAGTATAGGATTGCATATTGGTACGTACCTTATTACGTGTTCTGATTACAGAACAGAGAGCCATGGCTACATGGTAATCCACTTGAGTGGGAGACTCAAGGGACTGGTCCCATGTAACCTAAATACGTTCGCAGCTCTGATAAGGGTTGGTCGCCCTATCAGGATAAGCTGTTGGGATGACAGAGCGTAGGTGTCTCCACCACGGTCATTACCAGGCATAGTGTCTGTGGCCGAACGGAACCAACACGGTGCACAGATCGATGAGCAGACATCGGTGCACTAAACCGTGTTTCTGCTTAGGGTAAAACGGTCCTAAACCCTGAGGAACCATGTCTGGTGGACTAACCAGTTGTGTGGTGCTTTGGCGCACCAATGTGTGAGGATCCGGATGCAGTGATCCAAAACCACGGTGTACTGGGTTACCCGGCTGGCGTTGCATCAGCGTGTCACTCCTGCAGGCTATCCACACCCCTAACGGGAGGTGCGTTCCTTGGTCTGACCTACGTCGTATTAAACCCTGGCCAGGTGGTCATCAGTTGGACTGGTGACGGATCCGGTTGCTCGGAAGAGTAATCGGAGGTACGATGTATGTGGTCAACCAGGAAGGAACCGAGTCATATGAGCACTCGAGTCTGACGGTATTCTCCACTGCTCGAGTTGCATCATGGCACCAAGTGGAGGGACAGCGAGTTTACCATACTAAGCGGAGAGCAGGGGTATGAGAGAGAACATAGTAAGTCCGGGGGAATTGGAGTGCAGCCTGCGTCGCACTCTGGGTGGCTACGCAGGTTAACTCGGACTCAGAGGATCGATGGTACACTCGGGTAGTGTGTCGATCGAGTCTGAGTTGGAAGCCATGAACCCTGGTCCCTGAAGGTTCCACCTTATCGACATTATGTACGGTTCTTATACCATCTCCTCGAAACACAGAACGTAGTTAGAGGAAGCGAGAAGTCCAAGCATACGCTCCGTGAGTGCTTCGCACTAGTGCACGGTAGATGCGTAGCTACGTGTGTGCACTAAGGGGAAACCCTAGGTTAGTGCAGAGACGCATGTAGCAATTCCTTGCCATAAGTGGACTTTGCCACATGGGTGCGATGCACCGGGACATGTTGCGAGTTGACTAGTTGACTTCACTAGGGGCACCCTACGGGAACCTCAGAGAATAGTGAAATCACTGGTGCACTTCAATTATGTGTGCCTTGCAAAGTCTCGTACACGAGGAACGGCCAACTAGTGGCATAAGGGCGTTTTGGTCATACCATGCGCCACTATGCACTAAGGGGGCCGGCCCTAAGTATTGAGAGACTGGTCAAGGCCGGCCCCATTAGTTTCGGGAGGTTGTTGCCTCCGATGAAGGGGCCGGTTATGAGGCGCAGAAAACGGGCTGGTTTTGACCGTTTTCGAAAACAAGGAAAGGATAGAGATAAAGAAGAGATATATAGGGATAAGGCTTGAATCAATCATCCTTATCCATATTGTCCTTATCCATATGGATAGGCCGGCTATATATATGAGAAGGAGAGAGAGGGTGCACGAAATTAGTAGCATGGGCAAGCCCTAGGGCCGGCCATGCAAGCCATGGGGAAACCGAAGCCCCTCTTCTCTCTTCGCATCTCCTCTCTCGTCTCTCTCTCCCTCGCTTGCGCCATTGGATGGCGACTCGTCTTCCTCGCATGGTGTTTTCGTAGAAGGAGAAGGCTCGTCATATGGAGGTACTCAGAGATCCATCGACGAGGTGTCATGCATCGTGTGAGATCGGGTGAACTAGAAGGAGTCTCCCGCAACCTTTTGCTGTCCAGAATCTGCACAAAAAATCAACGTTGTTTCTGCGATTCCGGGAGCTACAGAAGTCCAAACGACGTGAAACTTGTTGGAAAAGTTGCATCTCGAAGTTGGCTACCTGCAGTCCAAATTTCAGCCCAATCAGAGTTCGGAGCAGAAAGTTATGGCCGTCGCACCGAAGCTATGTCGAGCAGATCCGTAGCCCGTCTCCATCGACAAAGAAGAAATTTGTCGCGGTGAAAGATTCCGCACACAGGTATGATCTCTAACAAGTAGATCTAACATAATTAGAACATGCATTCATGCTAGATTGTTCTTTTGCGTTAGATCGTCGTTAGGGGTTCGAGTAGTTGCCATGCTAGTTTCATACACGCATATGTAGATCGTTTCGATGAAATTTTTGATATATAACGCACACCGCCTACGGTCCTCGGACCTTCACTTTGCTTCCGCTGCGGGCCTCTACCAGGGATTTATTTCCAACAATTGGTATCAGAGCACGCTAGTGGTGTGCGTTTCATGTTTTTCATGAAACCGTCATGTGCGCGCATGAATAGTATGTGCCGTCATCGGGGTTCTACGAGTAGATCATGCATATTATATTTTTTGTGTGTTCTATGAATCGTTCTTGCAGGGCGCCACTTCCAAAATTATTCTGGATATATGATTGCTTGCTACCGGGGGTCGGACCCCGTGTTAGCGATTTTGTCTGGATGTTTTTTCTTCTGTGTGTGGATAGATTTTAGAGCCATAGTCGGGCAAGAGGTGAAGATTTACCACCCTTGATTCCCAGGCTTTTGCTAGGTTTGTTTTCTTTTTCTTTCTAGGAAATTGTGTACGAGCGAGCACTTGCTCGAAGCGTACTAGATCTTTTTCGATTACAGATTGAAGAGGAGGACTTGCCATAGAGATCCACCACCGGAAGGATGAGCGGAACCTTGGAGGACGATGGCGATCCGGCGAAGCGTACACGATGACGGCAAAGGGCAGAAAGCATCAGGAGATCGTATACAGAGGCTTGCACCGGATCGAGGAGCCTTGCGAAGGAGACAGAGAGCCTGCGCTGTGCCAGTCAGGTTCAGGGGTCGGACCCTGAACTTGATTCAGTTGTGTGCTTGTTTCTTTCAGTAGTTCTTTATATTTCTGTAGAGAACCCCGATGCGATAATTTGATTATCTGTGTTAGAGGGATGCCCTTTCCCCTCGGGTTCTAGCGACCTTATTAGGATAGGATTACACTAGTGACGCCTATTATTTAATTGACCCTTGATGATAGCATGAATTCCTCACATTTGGTTATGCCCCCATTAGGTCAACACCCGATTAGTCGGGTGTGCCTATTTGGCAAGCATCGAAACCTAGAATGAGTTGGAATTCTACTATGACATCATTCGTCAAATTTATAAGCGAGGCGCCATGGTAGTGGAAGACCTTTTCTGTCAGTCTGACCTTAGGCTAGGCTCCAGAGCATTAGTGTGATAGCCAAGTTTGCGAAGCATCGATGTTCTTGGGATATGTAATGTGACCCTTGAGTAGAGAAATCCACTTGAGGCAGGGACTATGATATTCCGAGATCGATTAATGCTTCACGAAAGGCTTGAAACGCTAGTGGGAGCACGGTATGACCAGGGTCTAGTGTATAGGTTGTCGTGACCTTAGTATACACTCATACTTGCATTAAATAACCCTCAAATCTAATAAGGGATGCAAGAGAGGACTTTTAGAGATCCTCTGGCCTCCACGGCCAATCACTTCGTGCTCGGGTGGGAGGGCATAACTCAACAACCCCCTCGGGTGAGAGCTGTGTTTTTCCATGCCAAGCTACTTAGTGATCTCCCTCGGGATATGGCGATTACGGCGCCAAGGGTTCAGGCTTTTACTCACCCTCGTGGGGGCCGTTAGAACTTCCGTTCCGTAATTGCCTAGGCTCGTGGTTAAGCATCCGAAGTACACATGAGGTATTCGTTGCGAAGACAATGGTGATCACGTGGTACTGGCCAAAAGATAACCATGGTTCATCAAAGCCCTTAGTTGGCAGATTTGGATAGGGTCAAGGGAAAGACCCGTGTAAGCGGATGACCTGCACACTGCCCCCTCGGACAGGTGCAGCCTATTCCGAGATCTTATATACATGGTTAAATTAATCCATAGAGGTGTCTTCGTTGTGAGGGTAGCGCTGACATTTGGATATAATTAGCTTATTTTCAAAATCCATAAAATAAGTTTTTCGTGCATTCTTTTTCATTCAACCATATAGTTCCCCTATCCGCTATCCCATAAGAGAACAAATTATCGGGTCTCTAACTACGTAGAGCGGATGCGCTTTCTTTAGCTTATGTATAGGGTAGTAAATGTACATTGGTATATAATCTAAATATCCTTGTACTAGACCTAACGGGTCCAGATATCACTAGGGCACTAACTAGGGCATATGAAGACTAGCGATAGTCTAAGGAGATGTGCAAGTGCTATGTTATAGCAGACTTGCGGACAATTCTTTAGAAGCGAGTCAGAGATATGCCGGGTCTTCTCTAATTAAGTTTTACTTGCATTAGATGTCTGGAAGGCGAAGTCAGTCGACTCATCGCTTTTCCACTAAGATACTTGTCGGTACCGAGATGTCAGTGGGTATGCTTGTTCGGGAACACATCTTTGAGTTCCAGAACGAACTAGATTCCCAAGACATGGTACCAGATGACGAGGTGGTGGAAGACGTCTGTCTTGCATCCTTGTCTGGAACCTTCGAAGGCGTTATCAGAGACTTTAGCTTTAACAAGTTAGAGATGATAAACGCAGAACTTCTAAGGAGATTTCCAAGAGACAAATGGATGAGATCAAGATTAAAGGCAATGCCTTTAGTGCTTAACCTAGGTCTTCTTTAGAAGAACCTAAGGGAATAACTTATAAGAGATCAAAAACTATTCTAGTGCAGAAACTGGTGTGGAATCCTAAGTCTGGTAACGCCAAGGACGGAAGTATTTCCGCTGTGGCGAGCATAGGGGGTATTTGAAGATTGAGTATGACCTCAGGATGTTAGGAGTTGAGTCGCTATTTAGTAGCAGTTCTTATGCTTCTTGGAATGTAGACTTCTGGTCTACAGATATTCAAGGAAAGCAGAAGGCTACTTAATAGTGAAGGAATCCTAACATAGGTACTGATGCCATAAGCCGCTGCGGAAGCTGTTAGATATGATTGTCTTAGTTTTTCCGAAATACGGATTTTGTTTTTTAGAGATGTAGTTCTGTTTCCTCTTTGGTAAATGAAGTTTTTAGTTTTAGACAGCACCGTAGGTGTGTATCTTAAACTAAATAGATAGCTTCATTACTAGAGAAATAGATCAGAATAATCTCTTTATATTTAATCCTAATTTGGAAATAGATATCATGACAGCTGCAGCGTCTAATTTAAATTCATCTAAATCCTTCGGAGAAGCTATCCCATTTGTGACCCCTCTGATTTAGATATTCTGCCTTAGATAAATTCAAAGGTAAAAGAAGGCCGAGTTTCTGTTCACAGATTCATCGGAGATCCTTCTAACCTATGAATGTTATCTGGAAGGCAGAATAACTAAAAGGGCCACTAAGGTATTGGAGTTAGTTAATTTTGACGTCTATGGTTCCAAGAGCGTCTAAACGATAGAAGACTCTTCGATTTAATCGAAGAAATAAGTCACTATCGGACGAGTTCCATAGGATCTTGAAGGAGCATGGGATTATCTCCCAGTTAAATGCTCCAAGGATGACACGTCAGAATGAAGTCTCCGAGAGAAGGAATCGGACCCTGTTTGACATGGCCCATAGTATGATGAATATTGCCAAGTGTACTACCCACTTTTGGTGGGGTTGTAACTTAAAACAGTAGCTTATATCTGAAACTATCTCTCATCTAAATCAGTGCCTCAGACCTATAGAGAGCTATGGTCTAAGCGAAAGCTGACACTATAGTGTCTCGAGATATAGGGTTGTCCTGCACTTGTGCAAAAGGACAAGAGGGATGAGATGGAGATATAGGTCCAGGTATATCTGTTTGTAGGCTACCCTTAGGAGGCATAAGGTGGACTATTCTATGATCTTGAGGTTTGGAAGGTAATCATTTTTACGAATATCATCTACCTAGACCAGGATTATATTATAGACCATAAGTTTACCGGTAAGGTAGTTCTGGGTGAACTACTGGGTACTGGTAGAGAGTGCACATCTGAAAACGTAGTGGGAGTAGATGATACAAAAAACTAGTATACCAGGTACTGTAGAAACAATTCACTTTTGTACCACCACCACTTCGTCGTTGTGGGACCATCAGAGCTCCTGAAAGATACTATGGAGAAACTTCGATAGTTAATCCAGAGTTTCAGGAGGATGATCCCTAGAGCTACGAAGAAGTAGTGGGAGCTTCCTTTGTACCACCACCACCTCGTCGTTGTGGGACCATCAGAGCTCCTGAAAGATACTATGGAGAAACTTTGATAGTTAATCCAGAGTTTCAGGAGGATGATCCCTATAGCTACGAAGAAGTAGTGGGAGCTTCCGACAGCTCTGACTGACAAAAGACCATGGAGGCAAGCATGTATCAATGTCCCTTGGAACAGTCTTGACACTTATAGCACTATCACCCTTCAGGGTGTAGGAGGTGTATAAGAAGAGCACCCGGTTGAGACTTAAGTAGCTAGATTAGTTACCAAAGGAGAAGGGATTGACTATGTCAAAACCATCTCACTGATAGCTATGCCTAAGTCTATAACGGATTCTCTTAATCCATCACAGCCCATTATACTTGGGAGATCTGGTTGATGAATGTCAAGACAGTTATTCCCTAACGGGAATTTGAAAAAGGACATATGGATGATGTAGCCTCAGGCTTTGTGTCAGTAGGTTAGGAAGATATGGAATGCAAGTTGCAACGGTCCATTTATGGACTGATGCAAGCATCCAGGTTGGAATATCTATTTTGATCAAGGGAATCCGCTCATACGGATTTGATCAGAATAATGATAAACCAAGTGGGTACAAGAAAGGTGAAAAAGCTACAAGGGTGTACGTAGTACTTTACGTTAACGATATCCTACTGATTGAAAATGACGTAAGAATATTGTTTACGGTAAAGGTTTGTAGTCATCACAATTCGATGTGAAAGACCCTAGTGAGGCGAGTTATGCTCTGGGAATCAAGGTAACTCGAGACAACCAGAGCAAGATTCTCTTGCTGTCACAGGCTACGCATGAAGATAAGATTCTAGCCAGATTCGTTTTACGAGGCTAGATATCTATTGCGCAGCAGGAAGATGGGTCGGTTTCAGTCGAACCCGGGTCCAGATCTTTGGACCGATGTGAAGGGTATACTCAGAAATCCTCGTTAAGTAAGGATTGTGAGTTAGCTTGCACTTCACAGGTCCTGATATCGATTGGACACACAGGATCTGACTTTAATGTCAGATGTGTGTTCCAGAAAATCGATTTCAGGGATTATTTTTATCTTGGGATTAGAAGCGGTAGATGGTAGAGTGTGAAGCAAGTGCATCACAGACTCTACCATAAAGGCTTAGCATGTTGTTGCGTGCGAGGTAGTATATCAGGTGGTAAGGCTTAGGAAGTTCTTAGAGAACTTGGGACGCGTACCAGAGGCTCAGTTATCTGTTGTTACAACAGAAGAGCGGTAAGCAAGGTCCAAGGAGACTAGGCACCGCCGTGAGGGGAAACCCATCAAGTACAAACTCCACTTGATCTGACAGTTATATGAGGAAATGCAAGTAGCGGTACTGAGGTGGAATCTACAGACAATGTTGTCAATTCCTTTAGGGAATTCCTGCAAAGGCTTTTGGGCAGCATGTAGAAGCTACAGAGCTCAACACCGTTATTCCTCGTTAGACCTAGTGGGAGATTGTTAGAATTGGTGAGGTCTATAGCTCGTAAAAACCTAGTGTTTAGCTTTGTATGGTTGATAGTATATGATTGCATATTGGTACGTACCTTAGTACGTGTTCTGATTACAGAACAGAGAGCCATGGCTACATGGTAATCCACTTGAGTGGGAGACTCAAGGGACTGGTCCCATGTAACCTAAATACGTTCGCAGCTCTGATAAGGGTTGGTCGCCCTATCAGGATAAGCTGTTGGGATGACAGAGCGTAGGTGTCTCCACCACGGTCATTACCAGGCACAGTGTCTGTGGCCGAACGGAACCAACACGGTGCACAGATCGATGAGCAGACATCGGTGCACTAAACCGTGTTTCTGCTTAGGGTAAAACGGTCATAAACCCTGAGGAACCATGTCTGGTGGACTAACCAGTTGTGTGGTACTTTGGCGCACCAATGTGTGAGGATCCGGATGCAGTGATCCAAAACCACGGTGTACTGGATTACCCGGCTGGCGTTGCATCAGCGTGTCACTCCTGCAGGCTATCCACACCCCTAACGGGAGGTGCGTTCCTTGGTCTGACCTACGTCGTATTAAACCCTGGCCAGGTGGTCATCAGTTGGACTGGTGACGGATCCGGTTGCTCGGAAGAGTAATCGGAGGTACGATGTATGTGGTCAACCAGGAAGGAACCGAGTCATATGAGCACTCGAGTCTGACGGTATTCTCCACTGCTCGAGTTGCATCATGGCACCAAGTGGAGGGACATCGAGTTTACCATACTAAGCGGAGAGCAGGGGTATGAGAGAGAACATAGTAAGTCCGGGGGAATTGGAGTGCAGCCTGCGTCGCACTCTGGGTGGCTACGCAGGTTAACTCGGACTCAGAGGATCGATGGTACACTCGGGTAGTGTGTCGATCGAGTCTGAGTTGGAAGCCATGAACCCTGGTCCCTGAAGGTTCCACCTTATCGACATTATGTACGGTTCTTATACCATCTCCTCGAAACACAGAACGTAGTTAGAGGAAGCGAGAAGTCCAAGCATACGCTCCGTGAGTGCTTCGCACTAGTGCACGGTAGATGCGTAGCTACGTGTGTGCACTAAGGGGAAACCCTAGGTTAGTGCAGAGACGCATGTAGCAATTCCTTGCCATAAGTGGACTTTGCCACATGGGTGCGATGCACCGGGACATGTTGCGAGTTGACTAGTTGACTTCACTAGGGGCACCCTACGGGAACCTCAGAGAATAGTGAAATCACTGGTGCACTTCAATTATGTGTGCCTTGCAAAGTCTCGTACACGAGGAACGGCCAACTAGTGGCATAAGGGCGTTTTGGTCATACCATGCGCCACTATGCACTAAGGGGGCCGGCCCTAAGTGTTGAGAGACTGGTCAAAGCCGGCCCCATTAGTTTCGGGAGGTTGTTGCCTCCGATGAAGGGGCCGGTTATGAGGCACAGAAAACGGGCTGGTTTTGACCGTTTTCGAAAACAAGGAAAGGATAGAGATAAAGAAGAGATATATAGGGATAAGGCTTGAATCAATCATCCTTATCCATATTGTCCTTATCCATATGGATAGGCCGGCTATATATATGAGAAGGAGAGAGAGGGTGCACGAAATTAGTAGCATGGGCAAGCCCTAGGGCCGGCCATGCAAGCCATGGGGAAACCGAAGCCCCTCTTCTCTCTTCGCATCTCCTCTCTCGTCTCTCTCTCCCTCGCTTGCGCCATTGGATGGCGACTCGTTTTCCTCGCATGGTGTTTTCGTAGAAGGAGAAGGCTCGTCATATGGAGGCACTCAGAGATCCATCGACGAGGTGCCATGCATCGTGTGAGATCGGGTGAACTAGAAGGAGTCTCCCGCAACCTTTTGCTGTCCAGAATCTGCACAAAAAATCAACGTTGTTTCTGCGATTCCGGGAGCTACAGAAGTCCAAACGACGTGAAACTTGTTGGAAAAGTTGCATCTCGAAGTTGGCTACCTGCAGTCCAAATTTCAGCCCAATCAGAGTTCGGAGCAGAAAGTTATGGCCGTCGCACCGAAGCTATGTCGAGCATATCCGTAGCCCGTCTCCATCGACAAAGAAGAAATTTGTCGCGGTGAAAGATTCCGCACGCAGGTATGATCTCTAACAAGTAGATCTAACATAATTAGAACATGCATTCATGCTAGATTGTTCTTTTGCGTTAGATCGTCGTTAGGGGTTCGAGTAGTTGCCATGCTAGTTTCATACACGCATATGTAGATCGTTTCGATGAAATTTTTGATATGTAACGCACACCACCTACGGTCCTCGGACCTTCACTTTGCTTCCGCTGCGGGCCTCTACCAGGGATTTATTTCCAACACAACGAGCTACCAGGGAGATGGTCTCTATTTGTAAGTCGCTTGTTCACCTGTGGACTTACAACTTGGAACCTGGTTCGAGAGAATTCCTTCTAGATCTGTGTAACTAACGATTGTGGTTTCTTTCTTTTCCTCTCTCCCCCTTCTCTTCCCTGTACACCGCTTAGTTAATTTAATCTACTGGTAGGGGTCAAGGCCGAACACCCCCTCATCTCCGAGAGGGATTTCTCAAAAAAAAAAAAAAAACACACTCTTATACTAGTCTAAACCTTTATATCCTTGTGGGGGTTCCGCACTTGGCCAAAAGCAGCTGCGATTCAAAATCAATAACTAGAGTTGCGGACCTTAATAAACTTGACCCTATTGAGATGGGTTTGGGATTGTATGAATTGAGATGGGTGTGGGATGTAATGAAATGATTTGGGCAGATTTTTTATATAATGAACACAATTTTTTTTTTCCATATCATAATGGAGAGTTAACCGTGGACCATTAAGAAGGAATTCAATTTGAAAGCCATTAAGCATGGTCCCCTCATGCGTGTGGGCATTCTTATCTCGTTTTTTTTCTTTAGCAAATTAGCAGTAGGTCCTTGGAGCATATGCTTTGCTTACAAAAGAAACAATAATTGCATTTAGTGCAATGTCCCTCCCAAAAAAACAAGTTTTAAACAACAAAACTTTCCTTTCATTACCCATCCGACAAAGGAAACAATTTGTCCACTAAAAATAACAATTCGGCTGGTGAACGTAGTGCATGTAGCAGCTGCTATAGTGATTTCACTGTTGCGACTGTAGAAAGATCATTGTAGCAAGATTATCAATTCGGTTCGATAAGAGTAACAATTAACCAAATTGATATTCTTGCTTCATTAAAATCAGTGTAGTAGCTGCTACATGCACTGTGTCAACCAATCTAATTGTTATTTTTTTATTGGACGAATTGTTACCCTTAATAGAACGACACTTTTTCCATTAGAAGGGATTGAAAAAGTTAATATTTACAGTGAGGACTTGCTGTAGAACATGTTTTTCGAAAGGGACGTAGAGCAATAGGAAAACATTGTATGTCCTTTTGCTAAAAAGGATCTTTCATCTTCACTTATGGCTAAGTCTCAATTTTTTAAAAAGGATTAACCAATACATGTTTAAATGTGGGAAGGAGAACCTGATATCTTTATTGAAGAATTTAACGGTAAAATAACAAACACCGACGAATTTGAAACTTGAACAGTTTCATCACATCACGTATGGGCTAGCCGTGTTTGGAGCGGTCGGTTCACGCGAGCCGAGTGCGAGCGTGCGACCCGGGAACGGTCCGGCATTTGCCCCCCGCTGCCATACCTCGCCATTCCAGAAAGCCGGTCCGGTTCGACCGCGAAGACCCCTGAGCGGGGCTGCTCCGGCCCCCACCGGTCGGGTCCCGGCCCGACGCTCACAGCCTTCTCGCACACGCAGCTCAGCAGCCCACTCCCCCTCCGCTTGCCACCGCCTCCGCCGGCGACGGCAGCAGCGAATCGATCGTGCTCCGCCTGGATGAAGCGGAGCTCCTCGTACTCCGAAGCGGCGCTCGAGAAGTTGGCCACGCTCCCCCGGTCGTAGCCCTCGGCCGTCGTCACGCTCCACTCCACGCTCACCTCGCTCGGGGGGTAGCACTCGCTCGGCGCGATCGACGGCGTCGCCGCCGCCGAAGCATCATCCAGGCTCCGCCGCAACTGCAGGATCCCGGCGGAGCTCCCCACAGTCCTTCTCGGGTCGAACCCCCCCTCTGAGTCCCGGCGGCGGTACGTCATCTGCGTTGAGAGGCTCTCGATCTCGAACAGGTCCGAGCTGGTGTCGCTCGCCGCGTCGTCGTCCACCGGACGGGAGTTGAAGCTCCGGCGTTCTCCGTCGCCGGCTAAGGGAGCCGCCGGATTCCGTGTCTGGAACTCCGCGGACTTCCTCAGGACTGTCATTTCCTCCGTCGGACGGAACACCTCCAGCGAGTCTCGGGCTGGGTCCTCCGGGGGGTCGGCGGCTTGGGGAGTTAATATGGGGAAGGAGAACCCGCCGCCTTCTTTGAAGGGCCGGCCGGAGTTGACTATCCGACGACCGATCTCCGCCTGGAAAATATTTTCCGGCGCGATGAGTCCGGAGCAGTGGACTACTTCCGGATCCTTCGACCAATTTCCGGCGACTATTTTCAGCTTTCTCATGTCATCAATCGCCAAAATTCTCTCAATCTTCTCCTCTTCCTTCACCATAGTAATCTGTTTAGGATCTTGGCTCGGGCTAATCGGGCACTTGGGTTGTTCGGAGAATTTCTCTTCCCCTGCTTTAGAGCTCTGTTTGGTGGGAGTACTCAAAGAGCCATTAAGGTCAAGATTCGGTCGAACTGGGGTCTTGGGTTCCGAGTAGCCCTCCCGAACATCGACGGACTTCTTGCCGGAGCAGGGACAATTCCGTCCGAAGATCCGCCGGACGGAGGAGGAGGGCCCCCTCCTCTGCTCGTGCATAGGATAAGCTCTCACGTTAACGGCGAGGGAGCCCGGTGGGTTGGTGAGGAGGACGGACTGGCTGTTCCAACTGGCCTCCGAGGAGGCGGTGGGGGTCGTGTGGAACGACCTATTCCGGGAATTCCTCCCGAACCCGTCGACAGAGGAGACGGACCACTCTCTCGGGTTGGCCGAAAGATCGCACCTTTCGGCGACCCCGTCGAGGGGGGCGATGGCCCTCCTCTTGGTCCCATCGTGAGGGTCGTGGCCGTCGTTGAAGTACCGCTCGGCAGCGAATATGCTGATCTCCGTCTCGTCGGCGCGGCGGACGTTCAGGTCTCGGGGGGCGGTGGGTGGTTTGGGGGTCTCGGGCCGGAGGTAGGAAGTGATGTGGGGGTCTCTGAGGTGGGGTTTTGGTGGGAAAGAAATGTTATTAGAAGCTGGGGTCTGGAAGTTGGGTCTTTGAGAGAGGACGCCATTCGAATTTGGGGTGGGAAATCTATACCTCTCCATCTCCCCTCCCTCTCTCTCTCTCTCTCTCTCTCTCTTCAGAAACTGAACAGCAGACACTCAGAAGACCTGAAGAGTTATCATCAGGCAGCAGCCGTTCATCAGTAGTATATGTAGAGCTCAGAGCAGTAGTCACCTACCCTTCTATATTATGCGGATCTTGGTCTTGTATTATTTTATATCTACTATTATACATAATACATTTTAGAGTAAATTACTCATAGACCCCTATTGTTTGGCCGATTATCACTTACACTTCCTTATGTTTAAAATCCTACAAATACCACCCTACAGTTTGAAAAAGCCATACACGTTCGTGATGTGTTTTTCAAACTATAGAGGGGGCATTTGTAGGATTTTAAACTTGAGAGGGTGTAAGTGATAATCGGCCAAACTACTTATCCTATAATTTAAATACAGGTGGATAGAACCATAGTATTAGGTTGCACCCTTTAGGTGCAGGTCCTCAGTTCAAACCCCGGGGCCAGACTCACTCCTTCAAAACAACCTCTGGATCAAAACAAAGTGTATCATTTTAAGAGGATAAAGCGTAAGGTTTGAGTCTCTCTCTCTCTCTCTTCTCTTACCCCATTTTAAAGGCCAACTGGAAAAAGGGTAATGGACAAAGAATTATTAAGACAGGTCTCTCTCTTTTTTACTTTTTCCGACTCTACCAAACAATACTATAAAAAAAAGCAAATAAAAAACCCGCATCACCCATGCTAAACACAAAAATATAATTATATAAACGGGATTTTCAAAGTATAATTAGATAAAAGAGGATTTATGCGATAAGAATTACAATGCCTTAATTTAATAAACAAAATCTCAAGCTACAATAGAAAAATGGGAATCCAGATGATCAGCTTTGATAACTTGTACATTGAAGAACACATCAATCACTGCAGAATAAAATACTAATGACGGTTCTAGAACTTTTGAGCCGTTGTCCATCGGGGCGAATCAGACAATCCAAAGTAGCAGACACAAAGAAAAATATTGTCTTTAAGCGGCATCACGTGCTAAAGCATCAACTATGGCCTTTTCCATTGGGCAAAGCCAATGCTTCGGAGGAGATGAGTCGTCTTTGACGCAGTATCTGTTGAAAACTATCATTTGTGTGAAACATAATTTTTATAATACACAAATTGAACTTAAAAAAGGATTGAGAGGTTTCCTTATGTGTGGGCGGTGTAGTCAAACAGGCAGCAGGTCCTCAGACATTCCACTCGTCTAGTGTTGTGGCAGATGATGCATTCTTGAAATGTAAATATGGATATACTTAACTTATCGAATGTACTATCACAAAGAATAATTTTTAAAAATTTGTATGTGCATTGATTTCTATCTTTGATTTACAGCAGGACCTCTGGGTAGACAATATTTATCGTGTTGTTCGAACTATCTTTCAGGAGTAAGACACTGACAGATTCAAAATTCGTGCATCGAGAGAATGCCACGTATAGTTGTCTATGAGTGAATACCGCGGTACGTAGGTCGATGCCGACAACTGACACGGTTTGTCCCTGAGACTTGTTGATTATCACAGCGTACGCTAGTCGTACCGGGAACTGGCATCTTGTCATGTTGATTGGGATCTCTGAATTTGACGGGGTCAAGGATATCCTTGGGATGAAAACCATGTTTCCAGTTTTATCGCTGGTTAGAATCATTGCTTCGATAATTTGCGTCACGCATCTGGACACTATGAGTCATGTGCCATTACAAAGACCATATTTCGGAGCGATATTTCTGAGAAGTATGATCGGACTCCCTACCTTGAGTTTCAACTTAAACGGTGGTAACCCTGAGGGGTTTAGTGAGTTCAATCTAAAATTGATCGAAATGTATAGTAAATTGATCGTTATTTCGACCAAATTTTGATCGAAGTTATCGAGATTTGGATCAAATGGTCAATCCCCTTGGTTTCAACCCTCATTTTGTTTCGGTCTTGACCCTAGAGTTACTCTATGGACAATCCAATTTGTTGGAATTGATGTGTTCTAAGCTTGTAAAACTGAGTTTTGATGTAATAATAAAGGATGGATGTTATTATATGAGATGCATGTTGGTACGTAATATAATTACATATTCTTGTCAGAACACGAGCCATAGTTACATGGTAGTTCATTGAGTTGAAGACTAAGTGAATAGGTCCTATGTAACCTAAATTAGTTTACAGCTATGATCAGGTCGGTCGTCTTATCATGACAAGTTGTTAGCGATGACAGTGCATGGGGAGTCTTCACTATGATCATCATCAGGCACAATATCCGTGGCCGAACAGAACCAACACGGTACACAGATCAGTGGACAAACGTTGGTGCATTAAGCCGTGTTTCTGCTTAGGGTAAGACAGTCCTAAACCCTGAGGAACCATGACTGATGGGCTAACTAGTTGTGTGGTGCTTTGGCGCATCAATGTGTGAGGATCCTGTCATGTGATAAAAAACCACAATGTGCTGGGTTACCCGGCTGGCATCACATTAACATGTCATTCCTGCTGATTATCCATATCCTTAACAGGAGGTGCGTTCTCTGGCCTGACTTACATCGTACTAAGCCCAGGCCTTGTGGTCATTAGTTAGACTGTTGACTGGATTCGATTACTTGATGGGGTAATCAGTGGGTATGACGTATGTACATGCAACCTGGAAGGAACCAAGTCATATGAGCACTCGATTTTGACGGTGTTCTCCACCGCTCGAGTCGACTCATGGCACCAAGTGGATGGACAACATGTTTACCATTACTAAGCGGAGAGCAGAGGTATGTGAGAGAGAACGTAATAAGTCCGGGGGGAATAGAGTGCATTATGCGTCGCACTTTGGGTGGCTACATGGGTTAACTCAAACACAAAGGGTCAATGGTACACTCGGGTAGTGTGTCGACCGAGTCCGAGTTGGAAGCTATGAACCCTGGTCCCTGAAGGTTCCTCCTTATCCAAACCTTGCATGGTTCTCGAACCATCTCCTCGATTCACGAAGCGAATAAATTTAGTCCGAATGAAATATGTTACGTGTATGCTTTGCATTAGTTCATGATGATCGCGTATGCACGTGTGTGCACTAGGATGTAAATTTGGAGTAGTGCGGAGACACACTAGGTCACAACCTAACCCTAATGATGTTCGTGACACGGGTGCGATGCATCGGTACGTGTTGCGAGTTGACCGAATGACTTCACTAGGGGCACCCGAGGTATTTATTGAGTGCACCCCAGTAATAGTGAAAACACTAGTCATAGTTCACTCGGGGGCATCATGCGAGTTCCCGGTGCGAGGGGCAACTAACTAGAGATGTGGGGGTACCTTGGGAAGCCCAGCACCACCACACACTAGGGTGGCCGGCCCCTCACATGTGGACAGGGCATGGTCGGGGCCCCCTTGTTTCTAGGGTTTGCAGTTGTAAACTTCAAGGAGAGGGGGGGCTGGTTATAGGGAGTTGACCAAAAGTAAGGGCCGGCCTTCACATGGAAAGGAGAGAGAAAGAAGCAAGGCCGACCCTAGCATCTAGGGCTTGCATAGGGCAGGCCCCTATATGAGAATAAGGAGAGAGAGGGGCCGGCCTCTGGTGCTTGGAGGAAGTTCTGGCCGAACCCCCCCCCCCCCCCCCCCCCACCTCTAGCTTTCTTCTCTCTCGTCTTCTTGCCTCATGTGCAGCTTGGCCTTCATCCTCGCACGACAAATCGAAGACGGAGAAGGGTCATTCATCGAAGGCACTCAGAGATCCGATAGCGATGTTCCGTGCAACGTGTAAGATCGGGTGAACGAAGAAAGCTTCATCCTCTCGCATATCGTCGTCCATCTTCATGGGAGTTCTTCCGTCTTCATCGACAAAGAAGACAATCCTCCGCGGTTAAAAGATCCGCACGAAGGTATGCATCGTTCTATCTCATAATCTAGCATAGTCTTGGATTGCATGCATGCTAGATATTCGATTCACTAGTTTTACCTTAGGTCGTTCGTTTTCCGTGCACATATGTGCATGCATATTAGTATCGTGAAAGTTTTATCGTGTAACGTGCACCACGCACGGTCTTTCGACCGGCAAATTGCTTCCGTAGTGAGCCTCTATCATAGGATTTTTTCAACACAATTAACATTGAGTCCTTAAAATAGTGTGATTAACCACCATACACGGGCAGAAGTTGAGGGCAAGGTGGGTAGCTTAGTTCATGGATTAAGGCTTGAGATCCATAAGAAATCAGCAAAAATCAGCGAAAAAGAAAAAATGAGGATGATCACCTTATCCTAAAAAAAATCAGTAAGGTGGGTGGCTTAGTTCATGGATCAAGGCTTGAGATCCAGCAAAAATAAACAAAAAAATTAGCAAAAATCAGCAAAAAAAAAAATGATGATCACCTTACCCTAAAAAAAAATCAGGATGATCACATTGTCATCGACATGCAAAAGGTCTCTCGCTGCATCGCATATTTGTCTTATGTTTCAATCAATGTATAGGGCAAATTTTTTAGGTTCAAATCCGACAAAGAATATAAACCAAGAGACCCTTTGCATTGAACTCACTAAATATTGATTAAACTCACTAAACATTGAACTCTCGGTGCCCTATACATTGATTAAAACATAAGACAAATATGCAATTAGGGCTAGCAATTTCGGACCCAACACGGCAGACCCGACACGAAGTTAGCGGGTCTGGGTCAGGGCTAAACGGGTTCGGGTCGTAAACAAGTCGACACGATATACCCGTTTAATAAACGGGTCGGGTCCGGGATTAGGGTCTGGACACGGTAGACCCGGGAAGACCCGTTTAGTATTCAACGGGTCGTGTCGGGTCTACCCGCAATCCGATACTATAATATATAATTCCAGCGGGTCTTTCGGGTCAGGTTGCGTCGAGTCGGATTGGGTCGGATCGGGTCAATTGAATAGACCCGGGTGGTAAACGGGTCTTACCAGGTCTTATCGGGTCTACCCGTTTATTAGCGGGTCGGGTACGAGTTTAGGATCTAGACACGATTAGTTAAAAGGGTCGGGTCCGGGTCTAGGGGTTTTGGACACGGCACGAAACTAGACACGACACGAACCCGACACGACACGACCCATTGCCACCCCTATATGGGGTGCACCGAGAGACCCTTTGCATGAAAACCCCGACTTTCCTTTGCCACTGACATGTTTCAATCTATGTATAGGGAAAAATTTTATGGGTCTTATGTTTTAATCAATCTATGTATAGGGCAAAATTTGTGTAAAGTTTTCAGTAGAAGACTTACTTAGCTTGAGATCCATAAGAAATCAACAAAAATCAGCAAAAAATCGGCAAAAATCAGCAAAAAAAAATCAAGATGATCACCTTACCCTTAAAAAAAAATCAGCAAAGTGGGTGGCTTAGTTCAGGGATCAAGGCTTCAGATTCATATGAAATCAGTAAAAATCAGTAGAAAAAAAAATCAGAATGATTAAAATGGATGAATCAATTTTTTTTTAATAAGAAAAAAGATCCAACATTATGCTATTTTTATATAAAAAAAAGGATCCAACATGGATTGAGTCAAAATAGCACCAAGCGGATGCTATTTTTAAAATAATAGTGAATCAATTCTCAAAAAAAAAAATAGAGGATGAATAAACTTTTTCTAATCAGCACAAGCAGCCTTTCGGGCAATGGACCCACTTCGGGCAACCAACCCTCCCTCCCTCTAATTTTGCATACCCGTGCCGATCGGCACGAAGCGAATGCCTCCAGCGAGAAAATTATGAAGACATTGATTGAGTCAAAATGGATGAATCAATTTTTTTTAATGAGAAAAAACGATTATGCTATTTTTATATAAAAAAAGGGAGACATATCATAGAAAAAGATGGATCCATTTTTTGGATCATGATCCAATGTCCTTTCGTGCCTTGTTAATAAACCGGTTGTGGTCCATGCCAAACGACTGACATGGCAATGGATCTACTTCAGGCTTGGAGTATTCGTAGGCTTCTTTACACGGGGATGTGACCTGCACTTGAAAAGGACCGAAATGTATAGTAAATTGATCATAATTTCGATCGATTTGCAAAGCTGATTTGTTTCATGTTTATTTTTCCATTTGAAATGGACCGAAATATATAGTTTCATTTCTAAAATTGATTGAAATGTATAGAATATTGATCGTAATTTCGACCAAAATTTGATCGAAATTATCAAAATTTGAATCAAATGGTCAATCCCCCTGGTTTTAACCCTCATTTTGTTTTGATCTTGATCCTAGAGTTACTGTATGGACAATCCAATTAACATTGAGTCCTTACAATATTGTGATTAACCGCCACATACGTGCAGATGTTGAGGGCAAGGTGGGTGGCTTAGTTCATGAATCAAGGCTTGAGATCCATAAGAACTCAACAAAAATTAGCAAAAAAAATCAGCAAAAATAAAGCAAAAAGAAAAAAATCAGGATGAACACCTTACCCTGAAAATAAATCAACAACGTGCCAAGGTGGGTGGCTTAGTTCATAGATCAAGGCTTGAGATCCACAAGAAATCAGCAAAAAAAAAACCAGGATGATCAAAATGGATGAATCAATTTTTTTAATGAGAAAAAAGGATCAAACATTATTCAATTTTTTTAATGATAAAAAAGGATCCAACATTATGCTATTTTTTTAATGAGAAAAAAGGATCCAACATTATGCTATTTTTAAAATAACAGAGAGGGGGCGGAGAGCGACTCCAAGGCGACTGCCATCCCCGTCCAAACCTCTGGCATCCTCGGACGCAGCGCTACCACCAGAATCGAGCACTTAACCCCAAGATCCTCAATGGATACTGGCAACAGTTCTTGGCGGTCGGGCCCTCATCCCCATTGCATGAGCGTCAGCCTGTCATCAACCCTAGGGTTCAGAATGGACAATGGAGAGAAGATGTCCCGAGGGCCTGGGGCCCAGATGGTTGTGGGGCCTCCAAATCTCCCTTCATCCGAGATGGCAGCAGGTCTTTTTTGCCCAAATATGGCCATCATGGCGGAGCCAGTCTCTCCTTGGGAGCCGAGTGGTCACATCCGACCTCTTCGGCTTCCCATCTTTTTAGTCAGCCATCCGCTCCCCCTCCACCGCCTCACCTCCCCCCCTCTAACCTTCCCCCTTTCCTTTCGCTCCCCCAACTTCAGCCATCATCTCTTCCCAGTCCTCCGCCTCCACCTCCGCCTCGACCCAAACCCTCTCCTGCGCCATAGTCGAACCTTCCGTCCGCTACGCCTCAGATGGAGAAGGTTCGTATCCCCTTCCCGCAAGGTAACTGCTTCCGCTGTGGAGGAAGAGACCATCTTCGATCTGCTTGTCGGAATGCCATGGTTTGTTGGGTTTGCAGAGGGATCGGCCACTCATCCAACGGGTGTCCGCTACGGTTCATTCTTGCCCCTTCTCTTCACAACCAGTCAGCCTTCCACCCACCAACACCCCCCCCCCTCAGATCCTTTCCCACCGCCTTCGTTACCATCCCGGATTCCTTCGAGTCTTACTCCATCATCGCTAAGCTTGACTCCTACGCTATCTTTCGAGTCTCCGGTGACTCCCCTACCCCTTCTGAACTTTCTCCCACCGCCTTCGTTGCCATCCCGGATTCCTTCGAGTCTTACTCCATCATCGCTAAGCTTGACTCCTACGCTATCTTTCGAGTCTCCGGTGGCTCCCCTACCCCTTCTGAACTTTCTTCCATCTTCAGTACCTTCTGGCAATCCCAGTGGTCCTTTCCATACTGGAGTCTCGGTCCTTTAGAATTCCTTGTCGAGTTTCCCTCCTCATATGTTAGGCACTCGGTTGTCAGTAGGGTCTCTCTCCACGTCGGCTCTCTTCACCTTGAGGCTTTAGCATGGACTGTAACATCCGCCCCAAACACACAAGATTTTGTCCGCTTTGCCCGTGCCCGCACGAGAACTTCCCAGGGCGGTCACCCATCCTGGTACTACTCTCGCACGAGCACACTTAACTACGGAGTTCTTACGAATTCTGTAGCGGCGCACGGTTTTAAAACGCATCTTCTATGTTTGGGAGGGGAAATTATATAAGCAGCTCAGGATCTCCTTCTCTTCAGGTAATGTGGAACTAACTCATGGTACTTGGAGGTATTTGGCATACAGAAAAAAAATAGTGGTTGTTGATTCTATATACAAAAACCCCTCCAACCAGTATAAAAAAATAATAGATGCCTTCTACATTCTCCCAATTATTTTATATAGCTTGGGTTATAAATATGCTTTTGAAGGAAGTACATGGACTGTTTAAAACGACAAAGAAGACTATAGAATGCAAACAAATGGATAAATTTTAAAGAAATACTATTATTTATTTATTATTGTAATTAAGTTTAAAGTCATGCCAAATTTCATGTATGATTATGGTGTTTACATAATGGCCTTTGTCAACTATTTCACGGCCAACATCAAGTTTGATTTCTCACAACATGACTTTACTGCGATCGGAAGAAAAATTGCATATGAGTTGCTGATGAGCTCTCTTTTACATTTGGAGTAAAATTAAAGAAAAATTATTCGAATTTAAAGTAATGACTTCTTTTATGTTTGGCCGTAGCAAGGGTCAGGAGAATGGGGCAATGATCAGTATCGACACGAGGGAGGTGTCTCACTTCAGCCTCAGGAAATCGATCTGACCACTCCGGATTGACAAACCCCCTATCCAATCGATTTTTGATGTGCTTGTGGGCTGGCTGATTGTTAGCCCAAGTATAAGCTAGTCCCCTATATCCAAGATCAATCAGTCCCAAGGAGGTTGACAAAGTGGCGAAGCCTGGCCGTATAAGAAATTGTTGGGTAATTATCGCCCAATTTGTTAGTAGCATTTAAAATGTCATTAAAGTCCCCAATACAACATATGGGTTCAGTAAATGTGTTGAGAATTCCGATGCAATCCTCCCAAACAATGTTTGAATGCCTTGAGAAGGTCTCCAACATCATCCTCTATGGTACCAAAGGAAGAAGGAAAAGGGGAGGCCATGAGGGGGGACACTCATGAGGACGGGAAATGAGATTTATATCATGGAATTGCAGAGGAATTGAGATTCTTCAAGTTAGGAATTGCAGAGTGGCTCATGCATATCCTCAACAACAAGGGCGGAGAGATCCAAAGGGAAGTCTGACTCCTAGTACATATTGAGTCCCTTCACTTGGGCCTCATTTGCTAGCCAATAGGAGGCACTGTTAGCCGTCCTGGACACCCACCGCACTGCGATATCAGGAATCTTTCACCAAACCTGCTGACACTCCATGAGGAGAGACCCCATAGTGCCCGCACATCCCTGCCCCAGCACTAGAGCATCTCGAGCTCTAGTGGCATCAGTGAAAAGCACCACTTTGGCAAGTCTGCACCGAGCCAATTCCTTCATTGCAGCCTTAATTAGCCATAACTCCACCAGAAGCAGAGAGCTCACCCTACACAAAAAAAAGTCCCCCGCAACATGGAAATCGCCCATCGGTTGTCGCCACCACCCAGGCCCCATTAGCGAGATCTGCAGCCGATATAAACGAACCATCTATCCAGACAATATACTGCACCCTAGTTATTGTGCTCGGCTCCCGTTTTCTACCCACAGAGGCACGCAAAAAACTGAGAGATATGTGCTTGGCCCTGTAGTGCAAGCGTATAGCAGTCCATATACTCTCATCTGAACAATTTCCCACAGCGGGATTTCCACAACAGCCATGGCCACCACTTCGTCCAGTATGGGTAAAAATAGCCTCCTTGCCTCATGAGTACCTGAGGCTAACAAATCCACACAATAGAAAATCGATACCCATACATCGAAGCACCTGACACCAATACTTCCGAGCCTTCAGACATGACCAAAACACATGTTCAATGTCCTTCTCTGGATCCTCACACTAGGGGAAACAACTATATCCAAGATGAATCCTCCGGCGTAGTAAAATTGTCGTTGGTAAAGCTCCGTGTAATAGCCTCCACAAAAATAACTGCACTCGCGGGGGAACCTACAACTTCCACATATTGTCCCCCCTCCACTTGGAATCGTCCACCACACTCCCAGCCCTTTCCCCTCTAAGCTCCGCAAGCATCTTCTAATACTTTGGTCGAATGCTAGAAGCATCCTCTCCGAACATCTGAACCCTCAAGATGGTCCCACACATCCACCGAGATGCCCTCCTCCCCTACCGTTCTTGCCACGAATCTATGGCCAACAGATATTTAGTACGGATCCAACTCGCCCCCACCCTCGAATCCTTCAAAATATAATCCAAAGTAGCTATCCCTTGTGACACCTAGGATGTGGTGAAACTCAGGATCTGTAGACCCCCACCCCTTCTCTAGCGGGTGATCGTCGCCTAGGACGGAAGGTGAAGATGCCAGACTCCTCCTTTGTGTCCCAAAAAAAAATTCCGACAGAGTTTATCCAGTCTATTGGATGTAGAGTTACTATTAGTCCCACCTTAGTTATGGTATTGTAATAATGTTCGTTCTCTCTCTATATAAGGAGAGGTAGTCTTATGTAATGGGATATAAAAAGAGATAATACAAGGGGTTATCACCCCAAACCCTAGTATCTCTCTCCCTCTCTCTTTGTAACATGGTATCAGAGCCAGCCTAAGGTTTCAGAAAACCCTATCTCTGGCCTTGGCCTCTCCGATCGCCACGTGTGACCTCGGGAAGGCCGGGTATAGTAATTAAATTTTTTTTCCTTCTCCTCCTCTGCTGTGATCCCGTGTGCGTGATCCTCCGTCGGTCCCTCCTGCACCCCGTTAGTCTTCCACCGGCCCCTTTTGCAGCCCGCGAGCCCTCCTACAGCTTGCTGGTCTTTCGTCGGCCTCTCTTGCAGCCCACCAGCCCTCCGTCTGACCTGCTGCAGCCCACCACGGGCCCTCTTACAACCCATCGACTATTCATCGGACATCCTGCAGCCTACCGATCTTTCGTCGGGCCCTTCTACAGCTTGCTAGCCCTCTGTCAGACCTTCTGTAGCCCGCCGCCAGCCATCCTGCAGCCCGTTGACTATCCTTCGATCCTCCTGTAACCTGCCAGTTTTCAGTTGGTCTCTCCTGCAGCCCGTCAGTTTTTGTCGGCCCCTCCTACAACCCACCGTCGACTCTCCTACAGGCCGTCGACTATCCTTCGACCCTCCTGTAGCCTGCCGGTCTTCTGCAGGCCCCTTCTGCAGCTTGTCGGTTCATATGCCGGCCCTTTTGTAGCCTGTCGGTCTTCTGTCGGCCCCTCCTGCAACTCGCTGGTCCTCCGCTGACCCCTTCTATAGCCCGCCAGCCCACCACCGTCTCTCCTACAACCTGTCAGTCTTCCTCCATCCTCTTTTGTAGCCCGCTAACCCTCCGTCGGATCTTCTACAGCCCACCGACTATCCTTCGACGCTCCTGCAGCTTGCTGGTCTTTCTTCGGCCCATCATGCAGCCCGTCGGTCTTCTACCGGCCCCTTTTTCTGTAGCCCGCCGATTATCCACCATCCCTCCTGCTGCCTACCGATTTTTTGTCGGTCCCTTCTACAGCCCGCCAGCCTTTTGTCAGACCTCTTACAGCTCGCCAACTATTCTCCGGTCCTCCTGTAGCCTATCGGTCTTCCGTCGGCCCGTCCTATAGCCCATTGATTTTTTATCGGCCCCTCTTGCAGCCCGTCAGCCCTCTGTCGGACCTCCTGCTGCCCGTCGCCAGCCTTCCTGCTGCTCGCCGACTATCCGTCGGCTCTCCTGAGCCTATCGGTCTTTCGTCGGCCCCTCTTGCAGCTCGCTGTTGGCCCTCCTGCAGCCCGTCGACCATTTCTGCAGCCCTGTCAGTCTTTCCGCCGACCTCCCTTGCATGCCGGTCTGCTTGCGCCTTGCGCTGTGTTGGCCTGCCTATCTGCAACCTACATGCATTCCTGCACTCTGTCAGCTCTCCTGTGCTTTGCTGTCCTGTCGATCGCATGTGTCTTGCTTTCTGCTGACCTGCTTACACCTTGCGCTCTATCGGCTTGCCTACACCTGTACTCGTTCCCTACACCCTGCACTTTACTGGTCCGCCTACGCCTTTCGCTTTGTTGGTATGGCTGCTCGCCGGCACTTGTGCCATGCGCCCTTGCATTCTATCGGTCCACCTGCACCTGTATTTGTGCCCTACGCCCTTACGTTCTACCGGTTCATCTGCACCCTGTGCTCTACCAGTCTACTCGCTTGTACTTGTGCCCTGTACCCTTGCGTTATATTGGTCTGCCTATGCCTGCATTAGTGCCTGCGCCCTGTGCCCTACGACATACGCTCACCGATCTATCTATCGATCGAGATCTTCTTCCTCCCAATTGACCTTCTCTCTCTCCGGCATCTCTTTCCTTGGCCGTCGTCTTATCCCCTCTCTCTCCGGTCATACTTGTGTAAGCCTTTGGATCCTCTCTTTTTTTCCGATCACATTTGTCCCGGCTTTCAGATCCTCTCTCTCTCTCCGGTCACACTTGTGCCGGCCTTTTGGATCCTCTCTCTTACCGATCAGACTTGTGCTGGCTTTCGGATCCTCTCCCTTTCCTTGGTCATGTGAATCTATCAGAGCTACGACTCTACTTTATCTCTTTCCTCTATTTTTCTTCTTTGTCTGTGATGATTGAGATCTTCTAGAAGATGTCAAGTGCTTGATTCGGCCGGGTGCTTGCCTCCTATGAGGTCTCATGCATCCACACCCTTTCTTTTAATTTTCTTAGCCGATCTCTCCCCTTTCGGCCTCCTTTATTACTGGCTTTCATCACCGTCGGCTTCTCCACTCCGATGCTTAGTGATCATTGTCAATTCCCCCGGTTGATCTGCTTACAGATTGGCTGGGTTCCTCCGGTTGTACTGCTTGCAGGCCAATCGGGTTTCCAGGATAACTTGTTTGCAGGTCGCCCTGGTACTATCTTTACTCTACAATATAAAAATTGGATATTTGATGTAATTTTTTCTCTCCTTTATTTTATTAAACAAATTGATGTCGGTTTATACTTACATCAGTTTGATGGGGGGTATTAGATGTAGAGTTACTATTAGTCCCACCTTAGTTATGGTGTTATAATGGTGTGCGTTCTCTCTCTATATAAGGAGAGGTAGTCTTATGTAATGGGATATATAAAGAGATAATATAATGAGTTTTCTCCCCAAACCCTAGTCTCTCTCTCTTTTCGTAACACAGTCTATACAACACACCAGTAGATATTTAGTTGCTTCGATATGTATGTCTATATGCATGATTAATGTAAGATGCACTGCCCCTGATGCGCCACTCGAACTATGCTAGGAAGTTAGTTGCTCCTCAAGTCGATGACTTGTACTGAGGGTGCTCAACCAGATATCGCTAGGTGGCCATATTCTCCTCATGCCACTCTTGATATATATATATATATATATATATATATATATATATATATATATATATATATATATATATATATATATATATATATATATATATATATATATATATATATATATATATATATATATATATATATATATATATATACATATATATATATATATATATATATATATATATAGGGCAGGGATACTCTTACTAATGAAATCTTACTAATGAAAGTTACAAATCGCCTTTTACCTAACCTAGAGGTTTCAGAATTTGATGAAACTTGGTGGGGATGCTCTCTATGGCAAGTTGATCATCCTCACAAAAAATCAACAAATTCTATAACCTTTAGGGGCAACAAATGTTAGACGCTTTATCGATCATTTATTTTAACCGTTAATTTGAATAGCATATTTGATGCCCATAGAGGTTATAGAATTTGATAATTTTTAGTGAGGATGATCAACTTGCCATAGATAGCATCCCTACCAAGTTTCATCAAATTCTGAAACCTCTAGGTTAGGTAAAAGACGATTTGTAACTTCATTAGTAAGAGTATCTCTCCCCATATATATATATATATATATATATATATATATATATATATATATATATATATATATATATATATATATATATATATATATATATATATATATATATATATATATATATATATATATATATATATATATATATATATATATATATATATATATATATATATATATAGCCTGGACATGAGGTGTAACATCGTTGCTGCACCTCAAGCATTGTTTACCTATCATAGAAGTTTTGGAATTTGATGAAAGTGGTGAAAGTGTTGTCTAGGGTAAGATGATCATCCTCACTAAAAATCACCAAATTCCAAAACGTATAGGGGGGTCAAATGGTCGAAGCAAAATCAGCTGTCTACAGTCATCGTTAAAAATCTTCAGATTTTGCTTCAGCCATTTGATCCCCCTAGAAGTTTTGGAATTTGATAAAAATTGGTGAGGATGATTATCTTACCCTAGACAACACCCTCACCAAATATGATCAAATTCCAAAACTTCTAGAGAGAGAGAAAGGGCTGTTACGTTGAGCTGTGAGCTGCGATAGAAGAAAATGAGCTGTGGGTATTTTAACCCCCCTAAAAGTTTTGGAATTTGATGAAATTTGGTGAGGGTGTTGTCTAAGGTAAGATTATTATCCTCACCAATTTTTGTCAAATTCGAAAACTTCTATGGGGTCAAATGGTCGAGCAAAATCTGCAGATTTTAACGATGACTATGGATGTCAAATTTAGTTTCAACCATTTGACCCCTTTAGAAGTTTTTGAATTTGATGAAAATTGGTGAGGATGATCATCTTACCCTAGAAAATACCCTCTCCAAATTTCATCAAATTCCAAAACTCCTAGAGGGATCAAAATACTCACAGCTCACTTTCTAAACCGGCAGCTCATAGCTCACTGTAACATTCCTCTCTCTCTCTCTCTCTCTCTCTCTCTATATATATATATATATATATATATATATATATATATATATATATATATATATATATATATATATATATATATATATATATATATAACATGGCATATCGGTTTTGTGCTGACTAGACAAAACGAAAGTTGACTAGGACAAGCTGGCTAGATAAAAATGAACCGAATAGATCTAACCATTCGTTCAAAAATCAATGCACAGTCTCTATTCCTCCGTCCATTCGTTCAAAAATCAATGCACGATCTCTATTTCCCCATCAACCAACTCCCTCCCTAACCATTTAAACTGCACTAAACCCTTAAATTTTTGGCCCATTTAAACTGCACTAAACTCGACCGTTCATCCCGTGATCGTTGTTTGCATCAACGACTATAAACTCGTCTGTTAAAATTTCAGTCGTCCCAAACTATCGGGTCGATCTCAAGGAATCTGTTCGAATAGAGATAACTGTCATTGATCAATTAGAGGGGGAGGGGGAGGTGGTCGCGTCGAAGATACCCGCTTCATGCCAATCAGCCGGGCAAGAAAATTGGTGTCCCTATGAATGCCGGTGTTGTCGTTGAAAGTGTTTTGTTGCCGAAGGCGTTCAAGTGTGTTGCCACTGAAGACGATCCACTGCAGTGCCGACAGACACGAGCATGCACTAGTATAAAACAAAGGACGTCGGTTTTGTGCTGACTAGACAAAACGGAACAAAAAAAACTGACTATAACAAGCTGACTATACAAAAATGAACCAAATAGATCTAACCATTCGTTTAAAAATCAACGCACGATCTGTTCTTGGTTTCAAATCTCAACCTATTTAAACTGCACTAAACCCCTAAAATCCCGGTCCATTGAAACTGCACTAAACCTGACTGTTCATCCCGTGATCGTTGTTCCCATTAACGGCTATAAACCCGCCTACTGAAATTTTGGCCGCCCCAAACCATTGGATCGATCTCGAGGAATCCGTTCGAACAGAGACAGCTATGATTGATCGATTATAGGGGGATAAGGAGTCGGTCGCGCCGAAGGTGCTCCCTTCGTGCAAATCGGTACGGGCTAGAAAATGGGTGTTCCTATGAATGCCGATGTTGTCATCAAAAGTGTGTTGTCGCCGAAGGCGGCCCGCTGTAGTGCCGACAGGCACGGGCATGTACTAGTATATATACAATACAGTTCAATTGCCCAACGTTTAGTATGTTTATTTTGGCCGACAAAAAATTTTGAGGGATCTAGAGGTTTTATAATTTGCTCATTTTTGGTGAGGATGATCATCATGCCATAGATAGGACCGACACCAGCAAATTACAAAATCTCTAGGTCCCTCAAAGGTATTCTTCATTATTGACGATTTATTTTAACCGTTAAATTGAATAACATATTTGAGGGACCTAGAGGTTTTATAATTTGTTGATTTTTGGTGGAGGTCCTATCTATGGCGAGATGATCATCCTCACCAAAATTAGCAAATTATAAAATATCTAGGTCCCTCAAATTTTTTTGCCGGGCAAGATAAGCATGCCCGACGTCAGGCAATTAAACCGTACTGACACCTGGATCCTGCAGCCACCGCTAGCTTCTTGGATCTAAGATTATTTTTTAGATTGTATGAGTAGCATTACTCATTTGGACACCAACTTTTACCATGCGTATTATTGCCTTCAAGCTAGCTGACTTATTGGCTATCCTAGCGCCTTTCTCCATCTTTATGAGATCGGATTCTCATTCATGGAGGCTCACTAACAACGTAAATTTTCGATCAAAGTAAAGATTTTATGTGCTTAGCTATTCAGGAGAAAATGCTCACCGAAGTCACCCTCTACCATCAAAGTATTTCTCACAAACAAAAAAAAATCAAGATATCTCCTCCTGGCATTCGAAAAACATTGCTCAAGAATAGTAGGGGAAAAGAAACCAAGAAAGTGGGTTTATGATCAAGATATCTTCTCTTGTCCTTCAAAAGACCTTGTTCAAGAATAGTAGGTGTTGAGGGGTTAGTCCCACATTCGTAAAGGAGGGCGGAGATCATTGTCTTTATACATCTGTCCGTTCACATAGGGCAGGTTTCAACAGGGATCTGTGTATATGACGGGACCACTCATGAGATGCTACTGGAGTAGGCTCAACTCTGATATCATGTTAGATACCCTTACACCCTAATACCTAGGTCATAAGGGGAGATCGACCAGAGGATCTCTGAAGCGGCCGTTAAATGCCCCCCTTTCCCATGGGGGACTAACCTAAACGTGTGATCTAATACTACCACATGTTGGGTTGAACTATTGACAAACTCTGGAGTTCGATTTCTGTTGAGTACATGGCCTAATTACAGATGAACAATGGGATGAGAGTCATGAGACAATAGGGGGAAGAGGACAGCTCGTAGCCCCTTGTGACCTTAACACAGCATGGCACTAACGTGACCTTTTTTTTGTCAAGCTTTGCGGGCCCCTTTTATGTATGGGGATTTCGGCCGCGACTAATAAAAGAACACAGTATTGGACACCACACCATAGTGTGTGGCTGTGAATATTTCGTGAAATCCAACCTGGCAGGGAAACCCTCGTGCCAAACTGTAGTCCACAAGTTTATTCAGGAAAGAACGAATTTTTATACACGAATTAAGGAGGAAGGGGATAAGACTTTGAGGAATCCCCATGCTTTTTTTTTTTTTTTTAAGGAAAGCCATCCCCATGTCCTTTGGCTTCGTAATCTTTGGGGGGGCAGATATTTGTGCTCATGGAATTAGTGAGGGCACCCAAAAAAATTTAAAATATTTATTATTCTCGGTTTACTCTCATCTTCGATCTCTAGCCGATCGTCATTGATTCTGCCCATATCACCCTCTATCTTGTGTGTCACCCCAACCACCTCTGTCACCTCCTTTTCCGACAACACCCTCTGCCGCTCTGCTCTTTCGGTCTCCTCATTCTTTCTTCCTCCACCTCCTCTCTCCTCCTTTCTCCTACTTCCTCTATCTTTTTCTTGCCGGAATCCTAAGCCATTGGCCTTCCACCCTCCCCCCATTCATTCTTCCTCCTCCTCCCTCCTCCATCTTCCCCGCTCCTGAATCCGACATCGGTCGGTGGCTAGGGTTCAGGCTCAGGAAAGATGGAGCAAGAAGAAGGGGGAGGCGAAAGTGGATGGAGGAGGGCCAGCAGCTTAGACCGGGTTCCGGCGCAGAAAAGATGGATTGAGGCAGGAAAGCGAGAGGAGGTAGGGGGAGGAGGAAGGAGGGAAGGGATGGTTGCGGACGAGTGGGCGGTCGAACATAGACGATGGTTGCGGGGGCCTCGGAGAGAAAGGGGGCACTTTGTGACTACCCTGGGTGCCAAGAACAACATATCAAAATGGATTGGGTGACATCACTAATTCGGTGGGTGCGAATGAACAGTCCTTAGTTTGGGTTTCTATCATGAGTGCTGCTAGGGGTGAGCGTCGGTTTTGTCAGTCGGTTTCGGTGTCGGTTTTGTCGGTTTTATTTTTTTCGGTTTTCGAAAAATCAAAACCGAAACCGAAATGGTCGGTTTTTGTTAGTTCGGTGTGATCGGTTTTCGGTTCAGTTTCGGTTGATAGGAGGTATGCTGGAGTCCTTGGCTCTTGAATCTTGATCGTCGATCAGTTCATCACAAATCAGTGGATGATTGTGTCCTTACATAGTGCCAAAATGAAAGTTCAAAGCAAAATCAACCGACGTTCACTCTTTTGCAACATTATAGATGTAACATAATTACTTCATACTTGCACTTACTGGAAACAAAAGTATTATGGTCGTTGGGTTTATGATTTAAGGAGTCGGGTCGGTTTTTTCGGTTTTGGTTCGGTGTTCCATACCCGGGAACCGAAACCGAATTAATCAGTTTTGTCGGTTCGGTTTGTTTTCGGTTCGGTTATTTCGGTTAAATTTTGATCGGTTTCGGTTCAGTTAGGCAGTTGGGGTCGGTTTTTGCACAGCCCTAAGTGCTGCTATTTAAACATACAATGGGACATACATGTGGACATGATAGTACGAAGGAAGGGGGCCCATCGGCTAACACTCAGTGAATTGATCGCACAGAGTGCTGGCGGTGGTGGATGAACCCCACGTCGGAATTATGTTGGTCTTTGTGTTTCATTATATGTTCAAATAGAATTTTCCTTCTTTCATTGGAGAGAGAAAAGGGTAAAAGCTATTTTCTAATGGACAAAGAGAGAGAGAGAGATGAATGAGCTGCTCATTATCCTTTTATTTTCCCGGGCTTTTTTTCAAAATATTAATAAAAAATAAAATATTTAACTAAATAGCAGTGGACTAAAACTATTTGTCATTCTAGCGCTCTGATCGCCACATAGCAGATCAATATCGTAAAGAGTGTCATAAATTTTTTTAAAAAAAATTTGAACCAAGGTAAGCTCGGTAACCGGGTTAACGGGTTTAAACTCGATATTCTGGATATCGGGTTTAACTGGAGCTCTCCCTTATAGAATGTTCTCACAATTAGCTGTTTTCTTGTTGGACTTCGGGTAAACCCGGTATCCATAATACCGGGTTTAAACCTGGTAGCCCGGATACCGGTTTCTGACCAGCAATGTGACGGTCAGAGCGCTAGAATGGCAAATAATTTTGATCAACTTCTATTTAGCTAAATATTTTATTTTTTAATAATATTTAAAAAAGCCCTTTGTTGCCATACATGTATTTTATATATATTTTATTTTTTAATAATTTTTTATTTTTTAATAATTTTTTTCCATTAATGCATATTTTTGCACTTTATAGTGTGAGAGTATTTAAAATATCCGGACACGTACACATTTGATACACATTGTCGTGTGGGCAAAAAAGATGTCCACACTCCATTGTTGCCATACATTACACTTGATGTACGAAAAATTGTAGGCGGCATTGGCTTTCTTGCATCACGTTATGTCACATTCCCTATGGAGCAACACCTTGATATCGACCTATCACCATCTCATTGGTATCGATCATATCACCATCTCATTGGTATCGATCATATCTTATCTCACCATCACTCGTCCTGATATTGCTTGCTATGTCAAATTCTGGATTAAATTCTTGTCAAACCAAAAAAATCACATCATGGTGTCGTCATATGAAAGAATCACCTAGATAAGGTATCTAGGTGATTAATTGAGTCCTTTGGCTTGAGAGGAAAATCTGAGTTTTCAATGGTAGAGCAACCGTAAATAAGGAGATCGTGAGATCCGTTATTTCCATTTTCAAGGTGTGGATTGCCCCATTATCCTCATGCCCGTCTCGGTTGATTCGTTGATCCCTTAGGCTCGGATGCGTTAACAAACCAAAATCGAAATCAACCCGATTAAAAAAATTTTCTTTGGATTTTTCTTCATAATCCTAATCTATCCATATTGGATTGACCATACATCAACAAAATATCCGATTAAAAAGTGCCATGTGACGTCTATTTAGACGATGGAGTAGGTAAGTAGCATACTCTATGGAGTAGACTACCATTTACCATATATATATATATATATATATATATATATATATATATATATATATATATATATATATATATATATATATATATATATATATATATAGGGGTATGCTAAAATGCGGCATGCGGTGCGTGCGGCATCGCACCGCAGCCGTCTGATGCACACGCTGCGTGCATGCGATGCACGCAGCAGTGCATCAGACGGCTGCGGTGCGATGCCGCATGCACCGCATGCCGCATTCTAGCACTTCCCTATATATATATATATATATATATATATATATATATATATATATATATATATATATATATATATATATATATATATATATATATATATATATATATATATATATATATATATATATATATATATGGGTATGAGATGACATCCCATTTAATAAAATTGGCTGTCACCGAGAGCCGTCCGATCGGATTGATTACACAGTCCAAATAAAAAAAAAATCCCTTAAAAACAGCTGTTAACAACTGTTAATAGCTACCCCTCCTCTCTCTCTTTCACCAACTCGACCCAAGTCCACCCTGGCGACCCCGTCCCCCTCCGACAGCCCGGCGATCCCCTCCTGCAACACCCCGTCACCCGCCAGCCACCCCGTCCCCCTCCTGCGACCTCCGACGCCCTCCGTCAGCCACGACGACCCCCTCCGACGACCCCCGTTCACCCCGGCGACCCCCGTCATTCCCCCGGCAGCACCCTCCGGTAGCCCCCCGACCTCCCGGCGCCGATCGCAGCACCGGTAGGCCCGTCGGGGTGGACGGGGGGCTGCCGGAGGGTGATGCCGCCACTGCCAGTGGGATGGGGGTCGTCGGGGTGGAGGGGGGTCGCTGGAGGGGGTCATCGTGGCTGACGGAGGGCGTCGGAGGGCTGCCGGTGGGGGACGGGGTCGCCGGGGTGGACGTGGGTCGGGTCGGTGAAAGAGAGAGAGAGAGAGAGAGAGAGAGAGAGAGAGAGAGAGAGAGAGAGAGAGAGAGAGAGAGAGAGGAGGGGTAGCTGTTAACAGTTGTTAACAGCTGTTTTTAAGGTTTTTTTTTATTTGGACGGTGTGATCAATCCGATCGGAATGCTCTCGATGACAACCCATTTCAGCAAATGGGCTGTCAGCTCATACCCCGTATTATCTCTCTCTCTCTCTCTCTCTCTCTCTCTCTCTCTCTCTCTATATATATATATATATATATATATATATATATATATATATATATATATATAAGGGCTATTACAGTGAGCTGTGGGCTGCCGGGGGGGAAAGTGAGCTGCGGGGATTTTGACCCTCCAAGAAGTTATGGAATTTGATAAAATTTGGTGAGGTTGTTGCCTAGGATATGATGATCATCCTCACGAATTTTCATCAAATTCGAAAACTTCTAGGGGGGTCAAATGGTCGAAGCAATTTCTGTCGTCCGTAGTCACCGTTAAAATTGCTTCGACCATTTGACCCCCTTAGAAGTTTTGGAATTTGATGAAAATTAGTGAGGATGATCATCTTATCCTAGGCAACAACCTCACCAAATTTTATCAAATTTCATAACTTCTTGGGAGTCAAAATACCCACAGCTCACTTTCCCCCCCGGCAACCCACGGCTCACTGTAACAGCCCTCATATATATATAGTTCAATTGTCCAATGTCGGACATTCTTATCTTGCCCGGTAAAAAAATTTTCACAGCCTGCATACTATGGTGCGGTATCCAATAGTGTGTTCTTTTATTAGTCACGGCCGAAATCCCCATACATAAAAGGGGCCCGCAAAGCTTGACAAAAAAAGGTCACGTTGTGCCTTGCTGTGCTAAGGTCACAAGGGGCTTCGAGCTGTCCTCTTCCCCCTATTGTCTCATGACTCTCATCCCATTGTTCATCTGTAATTAGGCCATGTACTCAACAGAAATCGAACTCCAGAGTTTGTCTACAGTTCAACCCAACATGTGGTACTATTAGATCACACGTTTAGGTTAGTCCCCCATGGGAAAGGGAGGCATTTAACGGCCGCTTCAGAGACCCTCTGGTCGATCTCCCCCAATGACCTAGGTATTGGGGTGTAAGAGTATCTAGCATGATATCAGAGTTGAGCCTGCTCCAGTAGATTTGACTCTCATGAGTGGCCCCATCATATACACGGATCCCTGTTGAAACCCGCTCTAATGAGCGAACAGATGTATAAAGACAATGATCTCCGCCCTCCTTTACCAATGTGGGACTAACCCCTCAACACCTACTATTCTTGAACAAGGTCTTTTGAAGGACAAGAGAAAGACATCTTGATCATAAACCTGCTTTCTTGGTTTCTTTTCCCCTACTATTCTTGAGCAATGATTTTCTAATGCTAGGTGAAGATATCTTGATTTTTATTTTTGAGAAATCCTTGGATGGTTCTTGGTCCAGAGGGTGAATTTGGTAAGAATTTTCTCTTGAATAGCTAAGCACATAAAAATCTTTACTTTGGTTGTGACTCTAGCTTTTAATGTAATATGAACTTTAAAGTGCTCATATTACAAGCTAAGCACATAAAAATCTTTACTTTGATAAAAAATTTACCATTGTTAGTGAGCCTCCACGAATTAGAATCCGGTCTCGTAGAGATGGAGAAATGCGCTAAGATAGCCAATACGTCAGCTAGCTTGAAGGCAATAATACGCGTGGTAAAAGTCGGTGTCCAAGGTTCTCAAAAAAAAAAAAAGTTGCGTCCAACTGAGTAATGCTATTCATACAATCTAAAAAATAATCTTAGATCCAAGAAGTGGTGGCAGGATCCAGGTGTCAGTATATCGCCCTTGGGCCATGCCAGTACTTCTTGGGTCTAAAATTGTTTTTTAGATTGTACGAGTACGAGTAGCATTATTCGTGTCCAAAGTGTCCAAATAACAGACAATCCCTGCATTGTAACATGAGAGGTCAGTCCCCAACCCAGGTATCTTATCAAAGTCTGATTCTCCGACCATCTCCCAGAAGATATCTTGATCATAAACCCACCTTCTTGATTTCTTTTCCCCTACAATTCTTGAACAAGGTCTTCCAAGATCTTTCTCCATGTTCATTGTTGGCCTCACCAACCCATCTCACTAGCTGCTCCTCCCCATCTTAGACACAGCTTTAGAGAGCCCAAAAGGAATCTCAGCCACCCAAAAAGCATACATGGAGGACTTCAGATACAAACCATCAGCTTTCTCTGCATTTGTTTAAGTTGTATTATTTGTAGAAGATGTACATGTTCTTGCAAGAGAAGATAGAAGGCAGCAAAGCAGATGACTTCTTTTGTAGGCTTCCCATCATTGGGGGCTGTGTGAAAATCCAACCATGTGGGTGGGTGTTGCTTGTCCTGTAGCACTACATCACACACTTAACAGCATAGTGGATGTTCAATCCACTTCCATTCCTCCATAAAGAGGAGAGTGCTAGGCTTCACCTACCTGTCAACCGTTCTTTTTGGATTTCTTGGCATGCCCCTCTCTTGTCAAGTTATATTGGTTAGATTGTTAGCACTAATCTCAGGGGATCGATGCATGATTGTTAGCCCGTCTCATTCTTCCTTCTAATCGACCTGATGATGGTGATGTTGAGCGATTTTGGGGGTGGGTAATATATGACGCAAATAGAAAAGCGACATGTGGTACAAGAATTCGGCTAGGGTTACACCGGATTGTGTTGGGGCCTGGGCCAGGTGCCGGTAGGGTAAAGCCTAGGAAGATCGAATTATTGGTGATTCTGAGTAAGAAACTTATTGAGAGTGATCCTCGGAAGGGGGCCGACAGTGATCGATGCATAACAACGACGATCTGAGCAGACATGACTTTACCCCTGCCTGGGCCAGGTGCCGGCAAGGTAAAGCCTAGGAAGATCGAATTATTGGTGATTCTGAGTAAGTAACTTATTTGGAATGATCCTCGAAAAGGGGACCAGCGGTGATCGATGCGTAACAACGACGATATGAGATCTTGAGATACTTATATAATTTTTCCTCCCAAGCATAGAAGACACATTTTAAAACGTGCATCACTACGGATTTCGTAAGAACTCCATAGTTAAGCGTGCTCGAGCGAGAGTAGTACTAGGATGGGTGACCTCTTGGGAAGTTCTCATGCGGGCACAAACAAAATGACTAATATCTTGGCCTCCCCGGAGCCACTAGCGGCCTCCGAGGAGGCCAAAAGGGCAGAAACCGAAACCCTAGATTAGGGAGAAAAAAGGTGGAAAAAATCATCTATAGAGAGACGGGGCTAATACATGTATGGAAGGTTTGATAATATGCTTAATTGTTCAGGAGCCTTGCAATCACCTATCACTAGTACTGCTTAAGTGCTGATAACTCCGCCCCATCTCACCGCTAGGCTCCAGCACCATACCCACCACCACCTCTAGAACTTGTGTATCAATCATCCTTGTTAATGTATATAGATGGGTCAGGTTATACATACAGTCGGGTCGGGTTGTGTGTGTATACATGTACATATATATTGGGCTTCAGTCTCTCGATGAGATGCATTTCATTCTCTCCAAACCCTAGCCGTCATCTCCGAACATGGTATCAGAGCTTTAGGATTTCTCCGCGGTGAAGGCGACTCCTCCGGCAGCCCCTCCAGTACCCTTCTACACCCGATTCCCCCTTCCGGCAACCCCTCCAGCACCCGGAAGCCCCTCCAGCACTCCAGCCGCCCCTCCAGCCCCTTCCTGCACCCGATTCCCCCCTCTGGTAGGCCCTCCAGCACCCGATTCCCCCCTCCGGCAGCCCCTCCTGCACCCGATTCCCTTCTCACCCGCACCGACAGCCCCTCCAGCCCCCAACTCCACCCGATTCCCCCCTCCCGACAGCCCCTCCAACACCCTCCTACACCCGATTCCCCCCTCCGACAGCCCCTCCAGTACTTCGGAAGCCCCTGCCGCCCCCTCCTGCACCTTCTGCAGCCCCCACCGCCCCCTCTTGCACTTCCTACAACCACCGCCGCCCCCCTTCTGCACCTCCTGCAGCTCCCTGCTTCCCTCCTCTTCCAACAGAACCCCCCCTGCAGTCCCTCCGACCCCCCCGCCATCCCCTGAAGCACCCGTTGCCCCCTCCTGCACCCCCTGATGCCCCGCCGCCCCCCTTCTGCACCTCCTGCAGCCCACACCGCCCCCCTCCTAAACCCCCTGCCGCCCCCCATCGCCCCACCTCTCCTCCCTTGGCCCTCCTCTTCCGGTCCGTGTCTCTGTACCGGATTGTCCGGAACCTCCCTTATGCCGGCTCGGCCCCGTACTTCATGGGTATGGCAACATCTCTCGGCTCCCATACTGCCTGGACACAGTAGCTGATCGTCGAGTTCCTCCGTCGCCTCGTTTTGATGGTATTCTCGGACCACGTCCCTCCACCCCGTCAGTCAACTGAGGACGTCGTCAAGGTCCCCTCCGCCATAATGGCGGGACTACTGCTGCCACTGATCTCCCTACTCCAGTACCGCCTGCCACCACTTCTGCTCCATCTCGGTCTTACTCCGATCACCTCCAGCGCTTTGAGGAGTTACTATTTTGATACCTCGCCTCCACCGGCTCTTCGACAGATCACAATCTCTCTGCAACTCTGGATTCTTCTGCTCAGTCTCGGTCTTACTCCAACCGCCTCCAGCACTTTGAGGAGTTACTATTTTGATACCTCGCCTCCACCAGCTCTTCGACAAATCACAGTCTTTCTGTCACCCCGGGTACTACAACTCCATAGATCTTCGACTCGGGTGCCTCCTGCCACCTTACCTCCGATCCTTCTGTACTCACGGGTTGTAGTCCTACTCCCACCCACCTGGGGATCCATACTGCTGACGGGACTCGTGTACCCATTTTGCAGTATGGATCCATCACCCCTGCCTCCGATCCCACTAGTCGCCTAACCTACCTCGTGTTCACCTTGCTCCCCGCTTAAACATTAACTTAATATCTGTTAGTTCTCTTTGTGACTCATGCTTGATTGTTACATTTACTTCTTATTCTTGTTCTGTACAGGATTCGCGGACGGGTTAGAGAGTTGGGCTAGGTCGTAGAGCAGAGAGACTCTATCAGTTGGATCATCTTCAGGTTCCCACTTTAACTCCGTCAGCTCTGTCTGTTACCTCTGATGTCGATTTGTGGCACAGAAGGTTATGTCACATATCCAGTGATCGACTCCAAAGTGTTTTTCGCTCTGGTGCTTTGGGTTGGGTGTCCTTGTCCCCTCTCTCTGTCTGTACTGGATGTCGATTAACAAAGCACCTTGCTCTTCCTTTTTCTACTAGTGTTTTCCGTTCCAGCGTCCCTTTTGATCTCGTGCACTCTGACGTGTGGGGTCCTGCTCCAGTTGCCTTTTTTACTAGTTTTTTGTATTATGTGAACTTCATAGATAATTACTCCCACTGCACTTGGGTCTATCTCATGCGTCGCCGCTCTGAGATTCCTCATATTTACAGGACCTTCACGACCATGCTTCACACCCAGTTTGGTCAGCGCATAAAGACTTTTCGGTCTGATTGTGCCCATGAGTATCTCTCCTCTGAGATGCGTGAGATCCTTCAGACTCACGGCACTCTTCACCAACAGTCGTGTCCCCACACCTATGAACAAAACAAAATCGTCGAGCGCAAACATCGCCATGTCCTCGAGACAACATGAGCTCTACTTCTGTCTGCTTCTATTTCACATTCCTACTGGGTTGAAGCTGTCCTGACCGCTGTTCACCTCATCAACATCACTCCGTCCTCCTCCATCTCTGGTGTTTTCCCATACGAGAGTGTGGACGCGGAAAAAAGCACGGGTCGTCTTTATTGCGAATCACACGAGATTACAAGTGTGGCCGGGACCCGGGTGGCTCGGGTGTAGCGAGTCCGGGTTGCGGCAAGTTTTGATCAGGGGATTGTGGGAAAGATCTTCTGGAGGATCCCTTTGATCCGCGTATCCACGTGGTGTTCGTGCGAGAGCTCTGAAGGGGCTGCCCAGGACAGGGGTCTTTACAGGGTGAGGGTTTTGGAGAGGCTAAGGAATTTCCACTGTTCTTTTGTCCCTTCCGTGCTTCGTGCTTTCTCGGCTAGGGGGTCTTCAACTTCGTCCCTCGGTCTTCGCGTCTTCCTCGTTCCTTGCTTGACCTTGGCGTCCTTGATCGTCGGTTCGCGGTGTCGATCGTGCTTTTGGCATTGGCTTTGGCTTCGGCTTTTTGGCTTTGGCTTGGCTCCGGCGTGGCTCTGGCTTTTGCTTTGCTTCGGCGCTTGCACTTGGACGTAGCCGGGAGAGACTTGCGATGCTTTCGTTCTTCCGGACTTCGCGTCGTATCGGCTAGAACGTGCGGTGCTTTTGCTCGTGGTCGGCGTAGTCGCTTGGCTTTGGCACTTGCGTTGCTTTGGCGCGGGCTTTACTGGGGCTTTGCTTTGGCTTCTTGCGTTGGCTTTAGCTTCAGCGTCAACTCGATCTTCTTTTTCGAACGACGTGGGCTACTTCTCTGGTGCTTCGACGGTTTGCGTGTCAACTGGACTTCTCTTCTTCTCCGGGCTTCTTTGGCGTGATCGGAGTCGAAGAATACTTGCGAAGATGGCGGGGGTAGCACCGATCTCCGTGCGACGGTTGTGACGTCAGCTTTTGTTGATGAAGACGACGAGGGTAGTGACGGTCTTCGTGCGACGGTTGTAGCGTCGGCTTTTGTTGATGAAGACGACGGGGTAGCGACGGTCTTCGTGCGACGGCTGTAGCGTCGGCTTTTGTTGATGAAGACGACGGGGTAGCGACGCTTCAGACGATCTGCTCCAGGCTTTCTTCTTCATGGATGGCGCAGGCGTTGGTCGAAGACGACGGGGTGATGACGCTTCGCTTCTCTCCTCCGGGCTTTGGAGCTTGATCGGGATCGAGGATTTGTTGGAGCCGACGGGGTAGTGCTGCTCCGAGCTTCTTCTCCGGCCTTTGCTTCTGGCGTCTTCGGAGTCAAAGGGTCTTCTTCTCCGAGCTTTCTTCTTCGTGCACGGAGTCGAAGTCTTGATCTTCGTGTGCAAGGGTCTTCATGTTGATGAGGACTTTCAGTAAGCCGATCCCTCGGGACAGGCTTGACTGTGCCTCGTGAAGCCTTGGGTCGGTGAAGAAGCGTCTCCTCTTCTGCAGAGCTCCCGCGCTTTGTCTTCAATCTTCGACCATCGACCTTTATGGCGTCGGCTTCTTCTCCGGGCTTTTGGGCTTGATCAGAGTCGAAGGCCTTGTTGATGACGACGGGTGTAGCGCCGCTTCGCTTCTTCTCCGGGCTATTGGGCTTGATCGGAGTCGAAGGCTTGTTGGAGACGACGGGGTAGTGCCGCTCCTCTTCTTCTCCGGGCTTTTGGGCTTGATCGGAGTCGAAGACTTGTTGGAGACGACGGGGTAGTGCCGCTCCTCTTCTTCTCCGGGCTTTGGGGCTTGATCGGAGTCGAAGGCTTGTTGGAGACGACGGGGTAGTGCCGCTCCGATCTTCTTCTCCGGGCTTTTGGGCTTGATCGGAGTCGAAGGCTTGTTGGAGACGACGGGGTAGTGCCGCTCCGATCTTCTTCTCCGGCCTTTGCTTCTGGCGTCTTCGGAGTCGAAGGGTTCTTCTTCTCCGAGCTTTCTTCTTCGTGCACGGAGTCAAAGGCTTGATCTTTGTGTGCAAGGGTCTTCACGTTGATGAGGGCTTTCAGTAAGCCGATCCCTCGGGACAGGCTTGACTGTGCCTCGTGAAGTCTTGGGTCGGTGAAGAAGCGTCTCCTCTTCTGCAGAGCTCCCGCGCTTTGTCTTCAGTCTTCGACCTCTTCTTCATTCCCCCACCCCCTCTATTTATAGGCAAAGGGAAGGGGAGAGAGATATGGGAACTTTTAATTTTAAATCCCTTTTCTATCTCTCTCATAATTGCCCGGAATTTATTCATCCATTGATGAGGGGAATAACGTTTATTTGTTTTCCTTTTCTGGCGATGCAATTATTGCTGGATTTCGCACACGAAATCGATGGCGATCGGACGCTTCTTCTTGTGCGTCGGATCGAGGGATCGGCGCAGATCCGCGTGTGTGCAGACGTCATACGCAACCTCCCCCCGCGCATGGCGGTATTTCCTTCCTTTTCTTTCTTTTCTTTCCTTTTCTTTTCTTTCCTTTTCTTTTCTTTCCTTTCTTTTCTTTCCTTTTCTTTTCTTTCTTTTCTTTTCTTTCCTTTTCTTTTCCTTCCTTGCAGGGCCGGCCGGCCCCCTATGGGGTTCGGGTCCTAGTAGGGCCGGCCCCCATGGGGTTCGGGTCTTAGTAGGGGCCGGCCCCATGGGGTTCGGACCCTAGTAAGGGCTGGCCCCTCTTGGAGTGTGGGGTCCACTCCTCTTTCGCTGGGTGTGAGTCGGGTCCGGGTCCGCACCGGTGCATGCGAGTCGGGTCCGGGTCCGCACCGGTGCATGCGAGTTGGGTCTGCGCGTCGGGTTTGCATCCGCGTCGGCATAAGTAAGTCGGGTCCGGGTCCGACGAAATTCGTGTGTCTACAGAGCGGCTTTACTACACATCTCCTTACTACTCTCTTCTTTGTACCTTTAGATGCACGTGTTTAGTCCTCCTCTCTCCCCATGAGTGCACCAAACTCTCTGTTAGGTCTGTTAGGTGTATTCACTTAGGACTCAGTTAGGAGCACAAGGGATATCGGTGCTATGATCCCTTGGTTCGCCGGATCCGTGTCTCTCGTCACGTCTCCTTTGTAGAGGATATCCAATTCTTTTCCACTGAGTCTCGGGGATCTTCCCTCACCACCTTCGTTATCTTCTACATCGTCACCCCCTCTCACCATCCCCTTCTTACCTCCATATCCTGCTCCCACGCCTATCTTCCCGGTTGAGCTTCCTCTACCTTCCTCGCCTCCCCTGTCTCTATCACCTCCACCTCCACCTCCACCTCCCTCGTCTCCACCACCTCCCCCGCCACCTCCCTCTCCTCCGTCACCTCCACCACCATCACCTGTCACGTGTGTCTACGGGCTCCACAGTTCCTCCCATCGAGACTATCTCCATTGGTACTACTTTGCCTGCAGCTGCTCCCACCTCTCCGGCCGTGGATCTTGGTCCTGTTCGGCGCTACCTTTCATGCGAACATCACCCTCCTGACAGATATGACTACTCCCCTGACAGGTTTGGTTACTCTGTGTTTGCTCTTGTTTCTCCTGACACTTCTGGACACTCTATTATTGCCTCCTACTCTCCGTCCTACCAGGTCTTTCTTACAGCTCTTCACACCCACCGGGAGCCCCAGTTGTACACCCAGATTGGCAATAGGCCATGACAGTCGAACTTGAGGCCTTTCAGCGGACTCAGATGTGGGATTTGATACCTTGTCCCACTGGCGTGATTCCTGTTAACTACAAATGGATCTTCAAGATCAAGAGTCGACCTGATGGGTCCATTGAGCGGTATAAGGCGCGCCTTGTTACTCGTCGTTTCTCCCAGGAGTATGGGATTGACTACGAGGAGACATTTGCTCCAGTGGCTCGGATGACTACCGTTCGTACCCTCTTAGTTGTGGCAGCTGCTCGAGGGTGGCCTCTACATCAGATGGATGTGACCAACGCATTTCTCCATGGTGATCTCTTAGAGAAGGTATACATGGCTCCTCCACCGGGCGTCCCTGTTCCTTCAGGTCACGTCTGTCGTTTGCGCCGAGTCATCTATGGGCTCAAGCAGGTCCCTCGTGCCTGGTTTGAGTGATACCGTAGTGCAACCCTGGCAACCGGGTTTGTTGAGTGCCAGTTTGAATATGCCATGTTCACTCGCTCCTCCAATCAAGATATTGCAGTTCTTCTTCTCTATGTAGATGATATGATCATCACCGAGGATGACAGTACCACCATAGCGTTCCTTCAGCGCTACCTTCAGAATCAGTTTGAGATGAAAGATCTGGGCCCTCTTCGCTACTTTTTGAGCCTCGAGATTGCCTGGTCAACTCGTGGTCTGTTGGTCTCTCAGTGAAAGTACATCTCCGACATCTTTGTTGATGCTACTATTACTGACTCTCGCACTGCTGAGACACCCATGGAGCTCAATTTGAAACTTCTTTCTACAGATGGTGAGTCACTCCAGGATGTCTTTCGCTACCAGAGGCTAGTTGGGATGCTCGTCTACCTCACTATGACCTGGCCAGACATTGCCCATGCTGTTGGCATTGTCAGTCAGTTCGTTCAGGCTCCTCGTTCAGTTCACTATGCAGCACTTCTTTGGATTATCCGCTATCTCCGAGGCATCATCACCCGCTCACTACTGTTTTCCTCCACCTCTCTATTGGTGCTGCGTGCCTACTCCGATGCAGATTGGGCAGGAGATGTAGCCACTCGCCGTTCTACTACCGGATACTGTGTGTTCCTTGGTGATTCTCTCATTTCTTGGCGAAACAAGAAACAGGAGTCGGTTGCTCTCTCCAACACCGAAGCCGAATACAGGGCTATGGCTTTCACTACCGTAGAGATTGTCTGGCTTCGCCGCCTTCTACTCGACCTGGGAGTTGTGATATCCGGGCCGACACCTCTTTTCTGTGACAACCGGAGTGGTATTCAGATTGCTAGCAACCCGGTCTTCCATGAGCGGACAAAACATATTGAGGTTGATTGTCACTATGTTCTCCAGGAGTTTCTCGACCATACCATCTCCTTGCCATTCATTCTATCATCGGAGCAGACTGCTGATTTTCTAACGAAGCCCCTTACGATTGCCCGCTTCCAGCATTTTATCGGCAAACTCTCGGTCCATGATCCACCATGAGTTTGAGGGGGAGTGTTAATGTATAGAGATGGGTCGGGTTATATGTACAGTCGGGTCGGGTTGTGTGTGTATACATGTACATATATATTGGGCTTCAGTCCCTCAATGAGATGCATTTCATTCTCTCCAACCCCTAGCCGTCATCTCCTAGCAATCCTCTTCCTCCATATTCCCACTCACCCAAAGAGGCACCGTAAGCCTCAGTATCTTACCGATCTCACATAGTCAATTTCTCTTATAAATCATGTAATCCTCACTCTCTGACTCAAAACATCACTTATGATAAGTTTTTGCCCACCCACGATATTTTCCGTGCAACTATTTATGATCCTAAGTCCATTTTCCGAAGCCATGAAACTACCTCATTGGTGTGATGCCATGGCGGCTGAAATTTCTACATTTGAGCAAAATAGTACATGGTCGCTCACTTCTCTTCCTCCAGGGGAGTAACCCATTGGATGTAAATAAGTTCATAAAACCAAGTACAAATCTGATGGCACTGTCGAGAAATACAAAGCTCGACTTGTTGCTAAAAACTACACCAAACTGAAAGACTTGATTATAATATATGTAAATTTTCTATGGTTGCCAAATTGGTTACACTTGTTGCTTAGTAGTTGTAGCTGCAATTCAAAATTGGTCACTGCAATAGTTTGATGTTCATAATACTTTTTTACATGGAGATCTTGATGAAGAGATTTACATCGCCATTCTACAAGGTTTCTCTTACAAAGGTGATTCTCGTGTTTGCTGCTTGCATAAATCCTTATATGGCCTTAAGCAGGCATCAGGTAATTGGTTTTCCAAGTTTTCCACTATCTTTCAAAACACGGTCTAGAGCAGATTATTCACTTTTCACCAATATCACCACCAATGGTTCCACATATATTTGTGCATGTGTATGTTGATGATCGATATTCTCATCACATGGGATGATTTTGATGCAATCAACTCCTTGAACACCTTCCTTATTGCCATCTTTCACATCAAAGATTTGGGTCCACTCATGTATTTTCTTGGCATTGAGGTTGCACGGTCATAACGTGGTCATTTCCCGACCCAACGACATTACACCTTGGAAATATTGAATGACACTCACCTGGTTGGTACTCATTATGCTACACTTTCCATGGAGCATTGTCTGAAGCTTTATTCCAATGATGGCGATCATATCCATGATCTTGTTATGTATCGGCATTTCATTGGTCACCTCATCTATCTATCTGACAAGTACCAGATTGGATATTGTTACAACATCCATATTCTTAGTCAATTCATGCAAGATCCAAGAACACCTCATCTTGATGGTGCAATTTGCCTTCTTCGCTATCTCAAACCCAGACCAGGGAAAGGAATACTTCTATCTCCCTCTAGCTCCATGCATTTACGAGCCTATTGTGACTCTGACTGGGCCAGTTTTCCTATGACTCGACGCTCCGTGACTAGATAGTGTTTTGCTTGGCGACATCCTAATTTTTTGAAAAACTAAACGACAAGCCATTGTTTCTAATTCCTCATCAGAAGCCGAATATCGAGCAATGTCACACACAAGTTGCGAACTTACATGACTAACCTATCTGCTTCATGATCTTAGCATAATTCACATATAACATATATCCTTATTTTCTAATAACCAAGCCGCCTTACATATTTCTAGCAATCCCATCTTCCATGAACACACTAAACACATTGAATTAGATTGTCATCAGGTTCGTGAGAAGGTATATACAATCGAGGCCTTCTTCAAACTTGCCACATTTCCACTTCTCGGTAACTTTCCAATATCTTTACTAAAGCGCTCCTTTCAATATTTGGTGGGTAAGTTAGGCGTTTTGAATCCGGCCTCCTGTACCACCTTGACAGGGTGTATTGGGAATGATATATCCATGGCAGATTTCATTGAGCAATCTGAGGATATCAACGATATCCTTCCTCCTAGCTTCCATACAATTAAGCATGTTGCCAAACCTTCCATACATGTAATTAGCACATGCCGCATCTTTTTCATTAATTTATTTCCATACGAATCAAGGAAGGTTGTATTATATGAATGCACTCCATCTGTCTATGGAACTTATCAAATTTCCAACCATTCTCCTCTAAGGCCGTGTTCGGTAGCAGAAAAGTGATAGAGATTGTAGGCAATTCTCTCTCTTAAGTGATGTTGGACGTATTTGGTAGCCAAAAAAGTGAACAGGCATCTAAATAATTTTATACATAAATGACCCCTTTATTAGTGCAATCAGGGGAACGTGAGGGGTTTCTCTTGCCTCTCACTTCTGGGTGTAAACTCTTTCTCCTCGGGAGGCAATAGACTTTCATTTCCTTTAACAAAATTTTTCGGCTACCAAACGAGGCCTAAAGCTTCACAAAACTAAAGGATATAAAGTTCCATGAAGCACTTATCCAGGGGATCAGAGGTGATCTCGATCGAGATTTCCAGCATGGTGAAGTATAACGGCCCGTGGCCTTCTGAGCATAAAAGGACTATGATGCCTCCATAACCAGGCACACAATCCTAGAGCCAGAGAACTCTAATGTTGTATTGTCCTTCTTGAGCATCTGACATGTCTTGAGCGTCGGAATGCCCATGATTCCTACGGTAACCCATATACTAATTTTCTCAGACCTATCCAGAAAGGGAGATCTGCCATCGTCGACAAGGAGGAACAACTCGATAGCGGTTAGAGGACTAACACCCCCCCCCCCCCCTACCGATTGTACTAAGTTTTATCCGAACATTTATTATGAAATTAGATTCAGACTTGAAGATCCTTTATACCACATGATTCTATATATCATATTGGGATCATCGTCAAGAACAACAAAGGTCATGCAGATTCATATTAGGACCACCATTAGGGTCTTAGCATGCTTGAAAAAGTGAAAAGTCCTTGCTAACAAGTAGGGTAGCCTCTTAGTAAGAAGAAGTTAAGGACTTAAATTGCAATTGGAAAGTGGGGGAGCATACGTAGGGTACCCTATCATTTGTGGGGTATTGGTCATGTGGGTTTGTCTTTCTTTGCTAGGCTTTGTGCTACAACACAAGTGGTGAAGATCGGTTTGTCGACTAAGTCCCCTCGTGAGCTTCTCAAAGTATCTATCATCCCTCCACTGATGAACAATGGTGTGGATCTAAGCTGGTGGTTCTGCGTACGCTGACTAAGCATGTGTCACCGTCATACTTAATGCACGCATGGCTCACCATCATACACGATGATTTGTGGTGTCTAAGCCATGTCTCACCATCTGACAATGCCCTCATACCTCAAGGGACTGGAATAGGTTCATGAATCCAAATCCATACCCAAATTGCTTTTTATAGGATCCAAACCCGCATTCGTATCCAGTAAGGAATGTGGATCCAAACTCACATTATATCCAATAATCATCATACTATTTAGTCATTACTAGATGCATGATGTGTTGAGCCAAACATGAAACGGGAAAAAAAAAAAGGGTGACTCGGTGAAAAACCCTTTTCAGAAGATGTTTTTTAAGCTCCAGACAATGTTTTGGTTTGAACTCAAAACCACCCCGAAAAGACACTTTTATGTTAAACCCTTGCTGACATGTTCAACCTTTATGAAAGAACTAAAATGCCGCTTTCATTATCCCTTTGTAGCAACCGAATTTATACTCTGCTAACTCGAATTGATACTCCAGAAGTATCAATTTGTGTAATAGAGTATCAATTCGGTTGCTACTCCCAAATCACTATAGATGCACTATAGTTGTTACAATGATTTTATTGTAGCAACTAAATTGATACTCGATCCGTTGTCCCGAATTGATATTCCATTCGAGTCACTATAGTAAAATCATTGTAGCAATCGAACTTATACTCTACTATCTGAATTTATACTCCATTTGAGTTGCTATAATGAAATCACCGTAGAAACCGAATTTATACTTCGGAATAATTACTGCTGCAGTGAAATCATTATAGGAGCTATAGTGAAATCACTGTAGCACCTACAATGTTTTGGATCTACTATTGGGTTTTGTACAATGTATGTCAAAAAAAAAAAGACAGTACATCGATTTGTTCTCACTGTACAATTGCCATAGGGGAAAATGGCCATTAAAAAAATGGAGTGAGGGGCGGACTTAATGCTCTACGCAAAAAGCAGAGGGGTTTATCAAACTACAGGGTCAGTTAGAGGGGCCCTAGACTAATTACCCCCCAAAAAACTAAAAATGTATATCAATAAACAAATAATAATGGGAGGAATATCAGTAAACAAACAAGCTATTTACTATACCACTACAGTGATTTCCTCGGGTGAGATATCAGCCATTGGATGCAGAAAATCCTACGGATGATGTCCCTCCTGGGCATCCCAGGAGTGTCGTGCCAGTAGTTACATAAGTGGGAAAACATATACCACACATATATAATTTTTTTTTTCATAGAAACTGTATAAACAGTATTAGGTCGAGTTTGTAACCTTACACATCCAATCTCGACCCAACAATGATTTAGGTCTTATTTAGGTGTTAGAAATACTTGTAGGTATTAGGTTATACATCCTTCTACTTTGTATGAGACAATACCCTCTTGTATATTTATTGAGCTCTTGTCCTCATTAATGGTAACTCTCTCTCTCTCTCTCTCTCTCTCTCTCTCTCTCTCTCTCTCTCTCTCTCTCTCTCTCTCTCTCTCTCTCTCTCTCTCTCTCTCTCTCTCTCTCTCTCGTGCGCGTTCGGCAATCTATCAGATATAGTCTCTGAAAGTTTAGACCGACAACTCACATCATGGTCGGAAGGAATAGAGATCAAATCAGCTCATCTGTAGGTTGATGGTTCTACAGAAGGTGACTGATCCATAATGCCTCACCATCAAACTCAATGCGTTGCTTCAGACACTGGGGGCCTCATCCAATTCACTGCAACTGATCGCCATATGTTATAGCAGCTTTAATAATACAATGAGGAACTGATCACGCGCTGAAAAGAGTGATTCGAAGCCAGAAATCAAATCATTTGATTCCATCATCATCGTCGTCGATGGCAAACCCAACACATGGGCTATTTTCCTCTTGAGGCTTTTCACCAAATGATCACCAACTTTGTCATATTGATCAAAGTGCAATGCCCAAAAGTGTTAACCTCTATGACCTCCTCCACATGTGGAATCACTCACATGTTGTAACAAAAATGTCAACAAATTAAATCACTTCTCTTTTGTTAAACATGTAACAATCGTAAATGCAATCTTTTATGTTTAGCTACGTTTGACAAGGACGCACTCTGGCGAAACAACGAAAAAAGTAAACTTACGACCACCTTTCAACGGCCTTCGAAAAGGATTCCGTGGCAAGAAAAAACAAGTGCTGGAGCTTTAGGCGACTACCGACGAATAAATAGAGAAAGCAAACTACCGCCACATCCCAGTGACCTCCGGCAAGGGTTCCACGGTAAGAAAAAATACAATTAGTACGGTTTAAAGTGAAGGAATGGAGAAAGCAAACTTCCGATGACATCCCAATGATATCCGACGAAGCAATGGAAAAAGATAACCAATGACCGCCACCAAGGGTTCCATGGTAAGAAGGAATGCAAGTAATGGGTGGGGTTTATGGCAGCCACGACGAAAGAATAGAGAAAGAAAAATCCTGATAACCTCCCGACGACCCCTGATGAGTGTTCCATGTAAGCCAAACACATCCAATGAAGGTAGAAATCTAAACGTAAATGATTGTGTTTGGTTGCGTCCAAGATCCTGAATGCAACCAAACGAAACCGTTTGTGTCCAAGATCCTAGAATCAACCATTGTGTATTGGATCCTAGACACATAACAGTTGTGTTTATCTGGATGCAACCAAACACAACCGTTTGCATCCAGGTTGAGTCCAATTTGCATCCAAGTTGTGTTTAAGATCCTAGGTGCAACAGTTGCATCCAGGAACCCCACTACTTGGGTTTCCTTCTTGCCATGGAATTCTTGCTGGACGTTGTTGGGAGATCTTCAAGGGTGTTAAATACCCTCACACCCAAAAAACCCGGGTCGTAAGGGGAGGTCCACAACGATTATATTAAGTGGGTGATTGGTGCCTCCTTTACCGATGTGGGACTATCCGTTAAAACTCCCCCTCACCCAGAGCACACATGGCAAGGATCCTCTCATGTGGAGCACGCATAGCAAGGCACAACCGGGGGGGAGCACCCGAAGCGGGAGTAGGAGCAGGAGACGGGCTAACTCTGATACCATGTTAGATACCCTCCTTATGCCCCAAAACCCGGGTCGTAAGGGGAGGTCCACAACGGGTATATTAAGCGGGTGATGGGTGCCTCCTTTACCGATGTGGGACTATCCGAACACACTCCCCCTCACGCGGAGCACGCGTGGCAAGGATCCTTCCACGTGGAGCACGTATGGCAAGGCACGATCAGTGGGGAGCACCCGGAGCGGGAGTAGGAGCAGGAGACGGGCTAGCTCTAATATCATGTTAGATACCCGGCCTCATGCCCTAAAACCCGGTTCATAAGGGGAGGTCCACAACGGGTATATTAAGCGGGTGATGGGTGCCTCCCTTACCGATGTGGGATTATCCGTTAACACTCCCCCTCATGCGGAGCACGTTTGGCAAGGATCCTCCCACGTGGAGCACGCGAGGCAAGGCATGATCGGTGGGGAGCACCCGGAGCAGGAGCAGGAGCAGGAGACGGGCTAGCTAGCTCTGATACCATGTTAGATACCCTCACGCCCCAAAACCTGGGTCGTAAGGGGAGGCCCACAGCGGGTACATTAAGCGGGTGATGGGTACCTCCCTTACCGATGTGGGACTATCCGTCAACAGAGGGCATGCTATCTCCATTGTTTCATCAAAAGTCATTTAGGAAGTCGTCAAAAGTTTGCTTTCTCCAAGCCTTTATCGGAGATCGCCAGAAACCCAACTAGATGTGTCCTTAATTTTTTGTCATGAAACTTTTGTCGGAGGTTGTTGGTTGTTTGTTTTCTCCATTCTTTTGCAGGAGGTTGTCGGGAATTCAATTTCTACATCCCTTCATCGGAGGTTGCTGGAAATCCTCTACTTACGTTTTTTTTTTGTTACAGCTAAACCCTTATTGTAGGTCCTTGGGAGATCATCAGGAGTTCAAACCCCGAGTAAATTCGCTATAAACATGAGCGGATCTATTGGTTGGCTTGGTCGGGCTACAGCCCGGCCAAGATTTGAGAAAAGCTTCATAATCTATAGCCCGCCCATGCCCATAGCTAGGCAAACCCACCCCACAGCCTGCCTCAGCATGGCCCGTTTCCTAATGACGACACAATCAAACCCCGAGTAGAAGAGTTCAGATCTCCTCCATTGGGTCGGCCCCGATCGACGAGCTCAGCACGCATCACAATCACACAATGGCTAGCGAACCAAAAGTGAATCGCACTCCAACGACCACGTGCCACTATGATACGTGCGGGCCGACAGACTGAAAGAGATATGAACTCGGGGTAGAATCGATCTGTTTCGCACCAAAGCTCCATCCCCCATTTTTTTTTGGAAAAATTACACTTTTCCCCCTTATGTTTAGCTGAAAAACAATTTATTTTGTTTCCAATCACACCCTAAAGTTTGAAATGTTAGCACAATACCCCTTTTGTCACCTACCTAATTTCCTCATTTGGTAATGTTTTCTGATAAAAACTGAATTGAAGGGGCAAAATGTAGTTTTTAAACTATAGGGGGGTTAACTGTTTTTGAGCTAAACTTCAGGGAGGCAAGTGTAATTTTTCCTTTCTTTTGTTCTTTTTTAAACCCTAACTCTCCTTTTTCTTTTTTAAAACTGAATTGAAGGGGCAAAATGTAGTTTTTAAACTATAGGGGGGTTAACTGTTTTTGAGCTAAACTTCAGGGGGGCAAGTGTAATTTTTCCTTTCTTTTGTTCTTTTTTAAACCCTAACTCTCCTTTTCCTTTTTCTCCTACAACCTCGCTATCAGTTCCTCTCAGGTGATCTCCACAGTAAGTGGCCCCCCCCTCTCGTTTAGAACCACCAAGATTTCTTTTGGGGCCAATGAATCACTATGGTTTTACTTGTTGTTGAATGGGAAGAGTTCGCATTAGAGCAAGGGAGCATGTCGGTGGATGGAGGTGATAAGCAGGGATGGATCCAGTGCGGGGTGGTGGTGGTGGTTTGCATGTGGGGGCAACCCCCCCCCCACCTACTAGATTCGTAAAGCAACCCTTTATTGTAGTAGTATTAGTTAGAATTATTTTATAATTATATAAGTTCTCCCTCCTGAATTTTTTAATAAAATTTAAGTCCCCGACCCCTCCAAAGATTTTTCGAACATTTGCTTTCCCAATGTTCGATTTCTGGATCCGTCCCTGGACTAATAAGGAAGGCATTCGACGCCATCAAGGAGGAGTTCCTGCACATGATGAAGCGCTCATGGCTATTTATTGTGTTGTATTTTTCTAGTTTATGTATATGCTTTATGTATAATTTTTTTATATTAATAAAATTTCTTTGTACCAACGATGTTCTCTTTAAAGAATTTGATTAGTTTTTCTTTACTTTATAAAGCAACAGTTTCATTTTTTTAAAAAATAATTTAGTAGCTTCAGCTTCAATCCAGTCCAAAATAAATTCCTGGCCACGCCCCTGGCTATAAATGACCCACTGGCTATAAATGAAAAGGCTAGTTTGTTCCAAAACTTTTTTGTTGTCATAAAAATAACGTTTCAGGTGTTGCACTTAGTTTCAGCAATACTACAAAGTTGGTGGTCATTTTGGGAAAACCTCTCTCTCTCTCTCTCTCTCTCTCTCTCTCTCTCTCTCTCTCTCTCTCTCTCATCCAATTATTGCAAAGTCCCTGGAGGAACACACCTGCACTACAAGAACATGAAGGGGGCTTCCTCTAGGCTTTGTTAATTTGGACCACCTGAAGTGACATGTACCTGGCCACTGCATAAAATCCAGACAATCACCACAGAAACATAAATAGAAGGGAAAAGAAACAATAATAGGTTATGGGCCTTCCAGAAAAAAGGATATTTCACAATAAATATCTGTCGAAGGTTGGTGAGGTTGCAAAGGTGTTATTTCTCTTCTGAGGACTGAGCTAGTTGACGTGAAGTTTTTTTTTTTTTGTCTCCAATCCCCGACTTTGTATCCTCTTACTATTAACCCCTCCAAGCATGCTATTCAACCAACCTGATAGCCAACCTTCATACGAAGGCACCTGAACACAGCCGCCCGGTTGGAGCTTAGTGTGATTCACTGGTCGGGGATGGGTGCAATGGATGACCCACGTACGAACAGGCTTTAAAGATTTCCATGAAGCATTTCCATGGGCATAAATGGACTTCAGGTACAGACTCATGTACAGAAGGTAACATTAGGCAGGGTATTGCCCTGAGATTTCTTCAAAAAATGAGAATGGGTTTTATCTTTTTAGGTTTTTTCAAAGGGGAGGTCACAATCAAACCTACGGGAGACACCACATGCCGGCACTAGCAGAGGAAGACAGCCCCTCGGCTGGAGATCAAACTGCCACCGGAACGGGGGGAGCACCAACACCGGCACACTACAACCAACGAGAATCTCATCTGAAACCTAACCCTAAAAAGGAAAAACAAGATCCTCGCCACTCCCGGCGGGATGCAGAACAGATCTCCCGAAAGGTAAGGAGAATAGACATTACAACATCATACACAAAAAGTAATCAAAAAGATGACCCACTACCAGCTCCAGCAGCGAGACAAGAAACGATCGGATCCGCAACTGTGCCTCTAAAACGCCGTCGATTGCCGCCGTCGCCACAAACCACCAGGAGACCGCTCACCGTCCCGAGGAGGCATCTTGAACAACCACCGACAGAGACACTGGGGCTAGATCTAACCATCCCACAGCACCCGGCAGGAAATAAATCCCCCGACACTAAGCTAGGAAACATTAGCCGAGCTGGGGAGAGGCCGCGGGACTCTGACGTGACGATCACAAAATCACCGGCCGCTGGAGAGCCCCTATTCATAGAGGGAAGTAAAGGGGGCCAAATCTCACCCCCCAAGGTTGAGCAGACCCAAGACCCGACATCCTCAGAGCCTCCGGCGGCGTCCGAGGAGGCCGAGATAACCCTCGATGAAACCCTAACCCTAGGGGCAAAAGGAAAAAAAGGAGGACAGATGTTCAACGCTAAGATCATGGTCGTATTCCAAGTAGTCAAGTACAGTACAATACATTAATCTAATATATCTATACTAAAATGGGGCCCTCAATCCCATGTTATGACACATGGACTCTTTTTGAAGGGCAAAATTTTTTATTCCGTGTGTGAACGCGGTCCTTTTGAGGAATCAAATTTATTATTACATGTGTGAACACGATATTCACCATAAAAACTGACGGTTTTGGTGCCACATATCAGTCTCTCCTAACCCCTCTTTTGGTTTCTCTAGCAGGAGGAAGAAAGGAAAATCATAAATCAAACATCTCCATGCACCGCATGGTCATGCATTTCATATTATTGCACCGATTACAACTGTTAATGTATATACCGGGTCGGGTTCTATGTACAATTGGGTTGGGTTGCTTATGTATTCATGTACTTATACATTGGGCTTGAGTCCCTCGTAGAGATGCTATCATTCTCTCCAAACCCTAGCCGTCATCTCCTAATATGGTATCAAAGCTCTAGGGTTTCAATCCGCGACGAAGGTGATAACGGATCTTCGTCAGCACCGGCACCTCCTCCGACCTCCTTTTCTGGTCCCCCCCCCCACCCCCCCCCCCCTCCTCTGTTCCCTACGGCCACCCTGCGCCACCCCCTGTGCTCCCTGCAACCCCCCCACGCCACCCTGCCCTCTCCTCTGCTCCCTGCGACCACCCCGCACCACCCTGGCCCCCTCCTCTGCTCCCTGCGGCCACCCCGCACCACTTCTCTGCTCCCTGCGGCCATCCCACGCCACCCCGCCTCCTCCTCTGCTCCCTGCAGCCACCCTCACCACCTTGCCTTCTCCATTGCTCCCCCCCCCCCCCCCTCCAACTTCCCCTGACCTCTCTGCCCTCCATCGGCCACCCGCCAGCCCTTAGCAGCCCCTCCCGCAGCCCCCCCCTCCCCCCGCCCTCACAGCCTCCCTCCGGCCACCCCTTGCCCCCCTCTCTTTTGTGACAACCGGAGTGCTATTTAGATTGCTAGCAACCCGGTTTTCCATGAGTGGACCAAACACATCGAGGTCGACTGTCATTATGTTCGGCAGGAGTTTCTTGCAAACATCATCTCCTTGTTGTTCATTCCCTCGACGAAGCAGACTGCAGATTTTCTCACAAAGCCCCTTACAATTGTCGATTTTGTCATTTTACAAGCAAACTCTCGATACATGATCCATCGTGAGTTTGAGGGGGAGTGTTAATGTATATACCGGGTCGGGTTCTACGTACAGTAGGGTCGGGTTGCTTGTGTATTCATATACATATATATTGGGCTTGAGTCCCTCAATAGAGATGACTCTCATTCTCTCCAAACCCTAGCCGTCATCTCCTACAACAACTATTATGCATCAGGCAGTAGTAATTATAGGTGTAATGTATCAGCCACGTGGCACCTATTCATCTTCCTAGCAGAGCCATGCATTTCACATTAAATGCACTGAGTGCCACTCATTCATCTTCCTATGCGTTTGCGTTGCATCGCATCATTTGAATATGATCCTAACACATGTAATCAACTAGAATTTTTTATTTTTTTTACAACTTGAAGTTGATATACAACTTCGTGGCGCTGGGGATGATGAAGCAGGCGGAGTACACCGACAATTTTCCAACAATCACGAGGCAGTACCCAGGGCTGGTTCGACCATAAGGCATGTAAGGCGGTCGCCTAAGGCCCCATGTGAAAAGGCCTCCAATGCCCAAAACTGTTTAAATAGCCTAGGGCCTCATATAAAAAGAAGACTCCAAACCTATTTAAACAGCCTAAAACCCCATATAAAAGAACTTAAGGCCTCAATTAAAATTGAATTTCTACTATAGAGTAAATTCATTAAGATTCTTATTTATATTATTTAATTTTAAAAAATTCTTCTTTCAAGCTTTGGTCTTAGGCCTCAATTTGTATCGAGCCGGCCCTAGTAGTACCTCAAGATGCTCCCCTTCTCCAACAACCGGTTCACCTATGCATAGGCCACGCCAAAAGAAACAAAAAAAAAATGGAAGAAAAAAAATCCCATAAAATTCCTTCATCTTTTGGAGATTTGTAACCCCCATAAGATTTCAATTTTTAAGGCATATATTTTGTGTTTGAGTAATTCAATTCACTTACAAACAATTCCCTTTATTTTTCGACTCTTCTTCGAATCCATGACATCATTAAATGGATTTTTTTTTTTTTTGGGGGGGGGGGGGGTGGGGGAATATTTTTTAGTGCAAATTGATGCATCAAAAGAGATTCAATTTGGGGGGCAGTTTGAAAATGGAGAAGAAGTAGCACCTCCTTTATATATCTTTCCCTTCCATTGGCCGCCAGAGAGTGATGGCTCACTAAGTTGCTGACTAAGCCTCTTGGTTGTTAATCGTCAGCCGCCTATGCGGAGATTGTCGACCACCTGCGCAGAGACCGATGCCAACGGGCAATTGCCCTTCAATTTCACTCAGGTTGGCCACCATCTTCACTGACTATGGTTTTTTCTTGATCTCCCTAAGATATATCAAAATATTTGCAGCTGAAATACTGATAAATATATAGATATTGATCTTCTTAGACAATGGAAGTTTCTGACTTCAACAAACTGGAGGAAATGGAGCATAAATCTTCTCCAAGAAGTCAATCGTGAAGGCAAAACATATTGTCAAGTGGGCACCTTTGTCAAAGTGCACCTTCGTAAGGACGCACGAAGAACCATAGATAGATCACATACACAAATATATGTATGATAATTCTCTCGGATCTCACATTCGTTATCGTAATATGATTGACTTCCACAATTATAGTCCAATCTATTTTAGGTTTATTCTTTATCTTTGTATATTGCAAATTTCTTAGATTTCTATATCAATTGGAACTTTTTGTTTTGATGGAGTACGTAAGTGCATTTTTTGTATTGATTTATTGTACTCCTTTTGGTGGTGGCGATATCGGATGATGACCATGATGGTTGTGATAGCGTCATCCCAAGGCATTGCCATGGTGGAGGCCTTTGGTGCCATGTAGCACCCCCCCCCCTCTCTCTCTCTCTCTCTCTCTCTCTCTCTCTCTCTCTGATGGGGGATGGATTCAATGCCATATGTGCTATCCGTTTGAAGGCATCATGACATATGTAGCCATGTGTCAACCTCTCTCTCTCTCTCTCTCTCTCTCTCTCTCTCTCACACACACACACACACACACATACAGAGGCATTCTTCAGAAGTAAGAGATGTGAATACAACCGTTTTGAAAGCACACATACAGAGGCATTCTTCAGAAGTAAGAGATGTGAATACAACCGTTTTGAAAGCACACCCTAAGAAAAACAAGGAGAAGTAGTAAACATGCACTGCGTATTTTTTTAAAGTTGTAAACTTGCACTGCGTTTTTAAAACCTCACGCAGGTGTACTGTATTGTATATTACTGCTTGGAATACAAACACTCCCCAAGTCTTGGTTGTATTTGCCAGCAGTAAAGTGAAGTACATTCGAGTGAAAACTGCAGAATATGTTGATGGATGATAATACTGAAAACTAGCACGAGTTATTCACGTTCTACAAGACTTCTAATACTTCGCCCAAATGTACTTTACTTTTGGGAAATACAAACATGGCCTAAGGGGGCGCTTGATCAGGTCAATGGCAAGTTCTTGGTACGTCATGAGTTTGGACTCTTTGGTCTTACATTCTCCCAATACCTGGCTGATAACAAGCTTGGAGTCCCCGACAAAATTCAAGTACTGTATGTTCAGGCATAGGGGCAGCTAGTAATCCGGAGATGAATGCCCCTGATGACGTAGGGCTCAGTGATATTGTTGATGACGGCGAAGTTCAACAGTAGCCATTAACCTGAAGGCATCCATTTACAGCATTAATTATCACCATTTATCTTCACCTAGCACTCTATTCTATCATCGCAAGTGTTCGAAATTTTTTGTGTTACAACTTAATTTCTTCCAAGTCTGCCTACATATCCCTCCTTGGAAAGGGTCCTATAGGAAACTGCAAAATAAAGAAAAGGTCTTTATTTACAGCAACAATTTAACTTCGCAACGAAAAAACTGGTGAAGTTTTAAGACTTGGGTGGTCGTATTACGATGGTCATCATCCGAGTTGCGAGATAATTTTGTAGGATGATTCTGGAAACGATCGCAAGCATTTCCTAAATAGGATGATAAAAACCATCATCACAGATTATCGTCCAATGTTGATCGCTACGCTACGACTTGTGACGATGAGCGAGTGACACACGGACGCTCATCGATAGGGCTTGAGATCACGGGAATAGCCTCCGCAATCCTTCTACCCACGATCTTGGGATTGCAACCTGAGAACAAGAAACAAAAATTCACAAGCATAACATACGCGACAAAGAAACAACAAGGATTTAACGTGGTTCACCCCGGGAATAAGGGCTACGTCCACGACCGCCGCACAAATCAACTATAGCCGAGATGATGGTACAAAGTTACAAGGTACACCCAAACCCTCATCACCCATCCCTTATTTAAGCACCAAACCTCTCTCAAATCAAAAAGAAAACTCAAGTGCACACATAATGAGCTGCTGAAATCATGGGTGCCATCCAAGGTCTACCTTCCATCTTTGCAAGCGCCCATTATGAGCTGCTAAAATTATGGATGCCATCCAAGGTCTACCTTCCTTCTTTGCAAGCGCCCATTATGAGCTGCTGAAATCATGGGTGCCAACCAAGATCTACCTTCCATCTTTGCATGCATGGTTGTCCCCCCAAATAATATTGCTGATTTTTTCCTTAACTGACCAACAATTAAGGCCAGCTCTTCATCCTTCACAACCAACGGGATCTCCTCATAACTCCCTACCAAAATGATAAAGATATCAAGGATCACCTCCATAAGGAAACCCGATCAAATGATGGGGCGGGTACATGAAGAGGGATAACTCCATCAACCTCAACAATCTCCCACTTGGAGATATCCCGAGTATAGTATCATCTCTGTGCGGCGGTGGCCTCTAGCTCAATCAACTAGGCCAATGGAAGCTGCGCACAGCTTCCCTTTATCGGGTGGAACGTGCTTTGTAAACATGTAAGCTGGGTTGACTTTAGTATCAATCTTTCAAAGATCAAACTCTCCGTCTTCGAGCTTCTGCTGGACGAACCTGTATCTGATATCGATATGCTTTATTCTGGAGTAAAAACCACCATTCTTAGCCAAATAAATGGCGCTTTGACTATCGCTGTAGAGGACACACTCTACTTGACGACCAAGTTCTCCCAAGAGTCCTTTCATCCATATTATTTTCTTGCAGGCCTCGGTGACTGCAATATATTCCGACTCCATGGTTGACAATGCCACGATGTCCTGAAGGCGCGATGCCCAGCTGACGGCTCCGCTACCAAGTATGAAAACGTACCCCATGGTACTCCTTCTACCATCAAGATCTCCAGCCTTGTCGGAGTCAACGAAACCATCAACTTGCGTGCTATTACTGCCAAACTCAATAGCACGAGTAGAATTCCCTCTAAGATATCTGAATATCCACTTTACTGCTTTCCAGTATTGCTTGCCAGGCTTGCTCATGTATCGACTGACGACACCTACAGTATGTGCTATGTCGGGGTGGGTAAAGACCATAGCGTACATCAGGCTACCTACGGCTGATGCATATGGGACTTGATCCATGTAACTCAACTCCTCTTCAGTAGTTAGTGATTGCTCTACTGATAATCTAAAGTGTGCCCCTAATGGCATGCTCACAGGCTTGGCATTCTCCATGTGGAAACGCTTTAGAATCTTGTTGACATAATCGGACTGCGAGAGACGAAGTATCCTGGATGATCTATCTTTGTAAATCCTCATACCAAGGATTTGATTTGCTGGGCCTAGATCTTTCATCTCGAAGACTCCAGAAAGACTGACCTTCAAATCCTTGATCATCTTCATGTCAGGGCTAGCGATTAGCATATCGTCAACGTACAACAATAGTATCACGAACGAGCTTTCTATCCTCTTCACATAGCAGCACTGATCAGTCTTGCACTTAGCGAACTTCTGAGCCACCATGAAGTCGTCAAACCTTCTGTACCTTGCCTAGGGGCTTTCTTTAGCCCATAAAGACTTTTGTGTAGCCTGCATACATACTGCTCCTTGCCTTTCTTCAAGAATTCTTTCAGCTGGTACATGTACAGCTCTTCCTCCAAATCACTGTGGAGGAAAGCTGTTTTGATATCCATTTGTTCCAAGTGTAAGTTGTCGATAGCGACCAAACTCAGAACAACCCTGATGGTATTTAGCTTTACCACCGGGCTAAAAATCTCTTGGAAGTCGATCCCCACTCGTTGTTCGTAGCCCTTGACTACCAACCTTGCTTTATGCCCAATAGACCCATTAGGCTCTTTCTTCTCTCTGAATAACTACCGGTTATGGAGCACCTTCTTTCCTGTAGGAGGAGCAACCAAATCCCATGTCTGGTTCTTTTGAAGAGAATTCATCTCCTCTTGCATCGCCGACTCCCACTTGACTCTGGCATTGGATTCCTGAGCTTCATCATAACTCTCCGGCTCACCATTATCTGTAAGCAATAAGTAGTTTAGAGGTTCAAGATATAGAGATGGCAATCTCCTGTCTCTCTCTCCTTTCCTAAGTGCAATTGGGACCTCGAGTTGATCAGGATCCACTTCTTCATTTTGTTCTGCCACCCCATTAGCTTGAGAAGGCATAGAACCTTTTGCAGATGTTTGCACTGGATCTATCAGAAGATGATCAACTTCTGATGGTGATGCCTGCTCTGAGATGTCATTGTCCCAGTCCTTGTAAAGGACTTCTTCTCTGAAGATCACATTTCGGCTCCGAATGACCTTCCGAGTTTGGTGATCGTTCAAATGGTACCCAAACTCATCGCCACCATAGCCGATGAGTGTGCACCTCTTTGACTTGGAATCCATCTTTGATCTATCGGCTCCATCGATCAAGGTGTAGGTGGTACACCCAAAAACCCGAAGGTGGGTGAGATCCACCTCTCTATCAGACCAAAGCTCCTCTGGCATCTCATTATCAATCGGCACAGATGGCGACCGATTGATGGTGTAGGCGACAGTGCTAACTGCATCCGCCCAGAATGACTTGGGCAAACCCGAGTGCAGTCGCATACTCCGAGCTCTCTCTAGCAGCGACCGGTTCATCCTCTCGGCAACGCCATTCTGCTGAGGCGTTCTGGGGATGGTCTTCTGTCGCTTTATCCCTTGCTCCTTGCAGTAGGCCTCGAACTCTGCACTACAAAACTCCCCTCCATTGTCTGAGCGAAGAGTCTTCAACTGGCACCCTGACTCTTTCTCAGCACAGGCTCTCCAGGTCTTGAACACATCAAATACGTCTGATTTTCTTTTGAAGAAATAGACGCACACCTTTCTAGTAGCATCATCAATGAATGTGAGGAAGTACATGGAGTTGCCAAGGGATGGAGTAGAGGCTGGTCCCCATACATCTGTATGGACCAGCTCCAACCGCTCTGTCATCGGTGTGTTCCCTTGCTTCTTGAACTGGCACCCTGACTCTTTCTCAGCACAGGCTCTCCAGGTCTTGAACACATCAAATACGTCTGATTTTCTTTTGAAGAAATAGACGCACACCTTTCTAGTAGCATCATCAATGAATGTGAGGAAGTACATGGAGTTGCCAAGGGATGGAGTAGAGGCTGGTCCCCATACATCTGTATGGACCAGCTCCAACCGCTCTGTCATCGGTGTGTTCCCTTGCTTCTTGAACGAGGCTCTCTTCTGCTTTCCGAGCACACAGCTTTCGCAGAAGTCTAGCTTAACCTCAGTTAAGCCAGACAGTTTGCCCATCTTGGCCACCGCCTGTAGGCCTCTTTCACTGATATGGCCTAGACGACGATGCCAGACATCACTAGTTGTTTCTGAGGCAGCAACAAACATATTGTTAGCTGAAACCAAATTTACTAGGTCCAAGATCTCACCATTTGCAATGTAGAGGGAGCCTTCACGTTTGCCATGAGCCACCGTCATGGCACCTTTGCTAACTCTCCAGTTGTCCTTGGTAAAGAGCACGTCGTAGTTTAGATCCGTTAGCTGACTAACGGATATGAGATTCTTTTTCAAGCTAGGGATGTCACGAATGTCCTTCAGTGAAAGAGAAGCCCCTGCACTAAGCTTGAGACTGTCGCTCCCCTTTCCGATGATGCTACACTTCTCATCATTACCAAGGTAGATATTCCTCAGATTTTTCTTTTCATATCTGGGGATCTTGGCCTTCTCTCTGGTGGCATGGAACGATGCCCCAGAGTTAATGATCCAAGTGTCAATCTTGTTGTCGACTGACAGAAGCAACAGATCATCATCACTATTGGATGCGGCGACACACGCCTGGTCTTGCTGGTAGCCATCGGATTGAGGTCGTTTTGGCCCCCGACAGTCCTTTGCAAAGTGCCCTCGCTTGCCACAGTTGTAGCACTTGTAGGTGGCCTTGCTAGCATCGCAGGATTGCTGGGACTTGCCCCTTTTTGATTTGGATCTATGCAGATTTTGGTTGTTCCGGTCTTGGGATCTTCCACGGTTCTCTACATTGAGAACACTGCCAGATGCCTCAGTAGTGTGGGTGCAAAAATTGTACCGGACCAGATCAGAGCAGCATGGGCCCGCGCAACGGCCCAAATGGGTAAGCCCGCCTGGGCTCACATGGGCCCACTCTACGAGGCTCGCAGATCAAGCCCTACCCCTTATTGGGCCCGAACAACGGCCCAATAAGGGCCCAGCAAGGAGGCCTAGAACCAGTGCCACGTCATCAGCGCCACGTCATCACTGCCATATCGGGCACGTGCCTACGCTATAAAAGGACCCCCAAGGCATCCAGGAAGAGGGTTGGCCATTCAATGAGAGGAGGAGGATCCCAGAGCAAGTGCTAGAGCTCTATTCTCCCCACCTTGTTCTCTTCTAGTTGCTCCGTGCAACCCCACTGTACGAAGCTTCTCTCGGCCTGTCGAGAGAACGCTCAATCCTTTATATTCAAATTATAGTGAAGATTAGGTGGCACCTCTAGCCCGGAGACGTAGGTCGTAAGGCCGAACTCCGTCACCAATCCTTGTGTCATCGCTCTTTATTCTCTCTATCTATTCTCCCATCTCTTTAACTCTACAAACCATCCACATTCAATCAAGGCTGTGGGGCGGGGTTCCCGATCAAGGCGGCTCGGAAATTTCCCCCCACAATCTTTGGTGCCGTCTGTGGGATTTCGATAGAGGTCTTACCCACACCTCTACCGACTCCTATTAAACTTGTGGTGACGAGCCACAAGTCCTCATCCAAATCAACCTCAACGCCTTTATCACGCGGACATCAACACGCTCGATGGTGAAGGCCAGCACCAACCCAATAGTGACTTTTTTTTTTCTCAAAATCAAATCTCTCGAAGTTCGATTCCGCCCATTCAAGTCGGAAGCTCGAAGTTAAGTCGGCTACGCCCTCTCGAGGCTAAAGACCGATAAAAAGGCTCCTGGCAACCCAGGTCAACCAAAGACCTTCGATTCCACCCGTTCAAGTCGGAAGCTCGAAGGCAATTCGGCTACGCCCTCTCGAGGCTAAAGTCCGATAAAAAGGCTCCTGGCAACCCAGGTCAACCAAAGACCTTCGATTCCGCCCATTCAAGTCGGAAGCTCGAAGGCAATTCGGCTACGCCCTCTCGAGGCTAAAGACCGATAAAAAGGCTCCTGGCAACCCAGGTCAACCAAAGACCTTCAATTTCGCCCGTTCAAGTCGGAAGCTCGAAGGCAATTCGGCTACGCCCTTTCAAGGCAAAAGTCCGATAAAAAGGCTCCTGGCAACCCAGGTCAATCAAAGACCTTCGATTCCGTCCATTCAAGTCGGAAGCTCGAAGGCAATTCGGCTACGCCCTCTCGAGGCTAAAGTCCGATAAAAGGCTCCTGGCAACCCAGGTCAACCAAAGACCTTCGATTCCGCCCGTTCAAGTCGGAAGCTCGAAGGCAATTCGGCTACGCCCTCTCGAGGCTAAAGTCCGATAAAAAGCTCCTGGTAACCCAGGTCAACCAAAGACCTTCGATTCCACCCATTCAAGTCGGAAGCTCGAAGGCAATTCGGCTACGCCCTTTCAAGGCGAAAGTCAGATAAAAATGCTCCTGATAATCCAGGTCAAGCTAAACTATCAACTATACTTATCCGAGGCAATGAGAATAAGTCCAAGGCAGACGTCGCCGCTTTGACATGCACCAAGTTCAAGGAGACATCCTTGGCACTCAAAGACAAAGTCCGAGGCGACCAGCGCCTCGGCACTCTATAAGCCCAAGGCCCTGCCCTTGGCACTCGAAGACAAAGTCCGAAGCGATCAATGCCTCGGCACTCTACAAGCCCAAGGCCCTGCCCTTGGCACTCGAAGACAAAGTCCGAGGCAACCAGCGCCTCGGCACTCTACAAGCCCAAGGCCCAGCCCTTGGCACTCGAAGACAAAGTCCGAGGCGATCAATGCCTCGGCACTCTACAAGCCCAAGGCCCTGCCCTTGGCACTCGAAGACAAAGTCCGAGGCGACCAACGCCTCGGCACTCTACAAGCCTAAGGCCCTGCCCTTGGCACTCGAAGACAAAGTCCGAGGCGACCAACGCCTCGGCACTCTACAAGCCCAAGGCCCAGCCCTTGGCACTCGAAGACAAAGTCCGAGGCGGTCAATGCCTCGGCACTCTACAAGCCCAAGGCCCTGCCCTTGGCACTCGAAGACAAAGTCCGAGGCGATCAATGCCTCGGCACTCTACAAGCCCAAGGCCCAGCCCTTGGCACTCAAAGACAAAGTCCGAGGCGACCAGCGCCTCGGCACTCTATAAGCCCAAGGCCCTGCCCTTGGCACTCGAAGACAAAGTCCGAGGCGATCAATGCCTCGGCACTCTACAAGCCCAAGGCCCTGCCCTTGGCACTCGAAGACAAAGTCCGAGGCGGTCAATGCCTCGGCACTCTACAAGCCCAAGGCCCTGCCCTTGGCACTCGAAGACAAAGTCCGAGGCGATCAATGCCTCGGCACTCTACAAGCCCAAGGCCCAGCCCTTGGCACTCGAAGACAAAGTCCGATGCGACCAACGCCTCGGCACTCTACAAGCCCAAGGCCCAGCCCTTGGCACTTGAAGAAAAAGTCCGAGGCGACCAACGCCTCAGCACTCTACAAGCCCAAGGCCCAGCCCTTGGCACTTGAAGACAAAGTCCGAGGCGACCAGCGCCTCGGCACTCTACAAGCCCAAGGCCCAGCCCTTGGCACTTGAAGACAAAGTTCGAGGCGACCAACGCCTCGGCACTCTACAAGCCCAAGGCCAGCCCTTGGCATTCGAAGACAAAGTCCGAGGCGACTCTGTCAGTGGTTGGACTAACTCTGTCAGTGCGTGTATCCACACTGGTGCAGTCGACGGTGGGTAACACGGGGTAAAATGGTGCTTCCCTGATCCTGGCTAAGTCAACACTCTCACGTGACCGTAATACCTGGTGAATACACTAACCAGGTGCGGTAATACATTGGGTGAAGACCGGCTGGCCATCATGCGGCGTCATCCAAGATTATCTCTAAGAAACCCCCTCGAATATAGCATTGTCCCTCGCCGATATCCCCGCGCACCAGCGTTTTACCGAAAAAGTGTCGGTTTCAAATGGGGTTGAAATTCGAAAAATATACTATTTTCAATACCGACACTTTTTGGCCTCTTCTAGCAGCCCCAATAATGGGGTGTCGGCATCAACAAGCAACCCTCCCTCGGTTTCGCACAAAAATCGAGTGGGGAGGGGGTGACGGCACATCAGCAGCACACCCCTCGGTTTCGTCAAAAAACCGAGAGGGGGTGTGTGTCGGCATCAACAAGCAGCCCCCCCTCGATTTTGCACAAAAACCGAGTGGGGAGGGGGTGACGGCACATCAGCAGCACACCCCTCGGTTTCGTCAGAAAACCGAGAGGGGGTGTGTGTCGGCATCAGCAAGTAGCCCCCCCTCGGTTTCACATAAAAACTGAGTAGGGAGGGGGTGACGGCACATCAGCAGCACACCCCTCGGTTTCGTCAGAAAACCGAGAGGGGGTGTGTGTCGGCATCAGCAAAGTAGCCCCCCCTCGGTTTCGCATAAAAACCGAGTGGGGAAGGGGTGACGGCACACCATCAGCAGCACACCCCTCGGTTTCGTCAGAAAACCGAGAGGGGGTGTGTGTCGGCATCAACAAGCAACTCCCCCTCGGTTTCGCACAAAAACCGAGTGGGGAGGGGGTGACGGCACACCATCAGCAGCACACCCCTCGGTTTCGTCAGAAAACTGAGAGGGGGTGTGTGTCGGCATCAACAAGCAACTCCCCCTCGGTTTCGCACAAAAACCGAGTGGGGAGGGGGTGACGGCACACCATCAGCACACCCCTCGGTTTTGTCAGAAAACCGAGAGGGGGTGTGTGTCGGCATCAACAAGCAACCCTCCCTCGGTTTTGCACAAAAACCGAGTGGGGAGGGGGTGACGGCACACCATCAGCACACCCCTCGGTTTTGTCAGAAAACCGAGAGGGGGTGTGTGTCGGCATCAACAAGCAACCCTCCCTCGGTTTCGCACAAAAACCGAGTGGGGAAGGGGTGACGGCACACCATCAGCACACCCCTCGGTTTCGTCAGAAAACCGAGAGGGGTGTGTGTTAGCATCAACAAGCAGCCCACCCTTCGGTTTCGTCAGAAAACCGAGAGGGCGGGCATGTCGGCATTAACAAGCAACCCCCTCGGTTTCGCACAAAAACCGAGTGGGGAGAGGGCGACGGCACACCATCAGCAGCCCACCCCTCGGTTTCGACAGAAAGGGGGGGGGTGTTCGGCATCAATATCAACTCATCCCTTGGTTTCGTCAGAAAACCGAGAGGGGGGTGCTCGGTGTCATCCACACACAATGATTATTCAAAGACGAAGAGCTATCTTCCATTTGGTCGGTTGGATAGCATCTCATCCAAACCTATTGATTTGCTTGTACAAACTTCACAAGAAAAAAAAAAAAATCCCCTCTCTCATCAAGGGTGAGCACGCGGTAACTGTTGCGTCATCACTGGGGCCCGACTGCAGTCCCTAGTGAACACAGTAACTAGGTGCAGTTGGGTGTCGGACAGAACGGATGAATTACCGCGTGCCGAGACATCTTTAAGACGCTAGCCTAAAACCTGGCCGGCGCGTTCTTAAGAGTCATCTCTCTATAAAGGTGAATATCAGAAAAGTTACACGTCAAGGCGAACAATGTTTCACGTCCACTTTGACCGTTTTTTCGATGCCTACACAACGGCACCTTATACGCATTCATCCGACATGCGTATGAAAAGTTATGACTGTCAGAAGGTCTCAAGGTCAATTTCTTCAAAGATTAGCATCAGAATAATTACACGGCAATGACGGATGCGCTCACGCCCTCAATTTGGTTCGTTACGCGCCCAACTCGTAGCCGGCCAAGCGCCGGGTATGAAAGAAGAACTCGCACCTCTCCCGGCCCACGCGTACGTGCTCTTGGCGACAACCGATCAGAATGGGAATTGGGGGTCGAATGAACCAAACACCCTCCCGCGCATTCTCCTCATGTATATCGTCACACGGCGACGATGACGAACCTAACTCGTCCTCCCCTGCCACGCACTCCGTTTCGCAGCGGACCGAGGCGACCCCTCCGTGCGTGCTGTCTCACAGCGACCCGAGGCAACCCCGCATGTCCTCTTCGCAGCAGCCCAAGCCAACCCAGAGGGGGTCAGCGAACCACACCCGGGTGTCCCTCCTCGCATGACAACGACTCCCATGCGCATCCTCCAGTCACTGCCGTCCGCACCCAGCATCGACCACCGCTGCTGCTACAGCCGTCCGACCCGTAGCGCAGCACAAGAGAGAAAAAGAGAGAGAGATGGAAAGAGGAAGGACCTCGCGCACGGCCCTCTCTCTCCTGAAGCCCGGTCCGATCGCCCGTCACCCGTCTGACACACCGGACCCGCGCTCCGCTCCAGCCCGATTGCATGCTGCCGCTGCTGCTGCTCTCTCTCCTGAAGCCCGGCTCGAACGCTCGCCGCCCATCTGACACGCCAGGCCCCGCACTCCACTCCGACTCGATCGCGTCCTGCCACTCACGCTCAACCCCACACCGACACTGCCAGTCGTACGCGCCCCGCATGTCGCTCGCGCTCAACCATACGCCTTGGCCTCCACCATTGCCGCCAGCGACCACACCATCGTAACGATTGCCAGTGCGAAGTACGCAGGCACCGAGCTATCCTGCTTCCACTCGCAAAGGTGCCCCTCACCCTCCTCTCTCAGCATGATCCTCCCATTGAACCTCACAAGCACCAAGAAAACCACAAATGGTGCAAAGTACACCAGAAGCCCGACGGTCAGGCCCGGAAGCACGACAAGCAGGATCATGTTGCTGGCGAGGGCCGCGGTGGCGACCCGGACGATCTGGACCGTCAGCCTGATGCGGTGCCAGTTGGTGACAATGATCCCTAGGGCGCAGGCGGCGAACCAGTAGACGTTGATGAAGGCGGGGACGAGGACGAAGAAGGGGAGGGTGGCGTAGACCACCTGCTTGGCATAATGCCGGAAGAGCCATAGGAGAGAGAGGACGATGGGGGCGGCAAGGAGGAGGGTGGCGACGAGGGTCCAGATCAGATCTTTCACAAAAGGCGGCGAAAATGAGGAGGAGAGGAGGGGCTCGGAGACGGAGGCGTCGTGGGTGATGGACGGCTTGGATTCGCCGCTGCTACTGAGAATAGGGCCGGCGACTGAAAGGGCCCGGTTGGAATCCCAGCAATCTCACCTCTCACGTGAATGACAAACAGAAAGGAAAGAGAGAGCGGGGCGGGGTACGCTGCAGTCTGCACTCACGCGAATGAAGGCCAAAGAGGAAAGAGAGAGAGAGAAAGGAAAGAGAGAGCGGGGTGGGGTACGCTGCACTCACGCGAATGAAGGCCAAAGAGGAAAGAAGGAGAGAAAGGAAAGAGAAAAACAAAAAAAGAAAGAGAGAAGAAAGAAAGGAAAAAGGAAAAAACTTTTCTTTCACCAAAAGGCTCTCGGTATGCTCTCGGTAACCACTCGGTATGCTCTCGGTACCCACTCGGTATGCACTCGGTACCCTCTCGGTATCAACTCGGTCAGAAAACGCACTGCCTTTCCGGAAACACCCCCTTGCAAAACCGAGACTTTTTGGCTTGCATCAAAAGGGTCTCGGTACCCACCCGGTATGCTCTCGGTACCCACTCGGTATGCACTCGGTACCCTCTCGGTATCCACTCGGTCGGAAAACGCACTGTTTTTTCGGAAACACCCCCTCGCAAAACCGAGACTTTTTGGCTCGCGCCAAAAAGGGTCTCGGCATCGGCGGAAGAAGGCCCTGCTAATACGAACCGCGGCACCGACAACCCTCGCCAACCGCGCCAGGATCCTAAAGCGTTTGCACCATGGAATCCCAGCCGACCCAGGGGGTCCTGACCCGACTGGGAGGGGGTAACTGTGGGTGCAAAAATTGTACCGGACCAGATCAGAGCAGCATGGGCCCGCGCAACGGCCCAAATGGGTAAGCCCGCCTGGGCTCACATGGGCCCACTCTACGAGGCTCGCAGATCAAGCCCTACCCCTTATTGGGCCCGAACAACGGCCCAATAAGGGCCCAGCAAGGAGGCCCAGAACCAGTGCCACATCATCAGCGCCACGTCATCACTGCCATATCGGGCACGTGCCTACGCTATAAAAGGACCCCCAAGGCATCCAGGAAGAGGGTTGGCCATTCAATAAGAGGAGGAGGATCCCAGAGCAAGTGCTAGAGCTCTATTCTCCCCACCTTGTTCTCTTCTAGTTGCTCCGTGCAACCCCACTGTACGAAGCTTCTCTCGGCTTGTCGAGAGAACGCTCAATCCTTTATATTCAAATTATAGTGAAGATTAGGTGGCACCTCTCGCCCGGAGACGTAGGTCGTAAGGCCGAACTCCGTCACCAATCCTTGTGTCATCGCTCTTTATTCTCTCTATCTATTCTCCCATCTCTTTAACTCTACAAACCATCCATATTCAATCAAGGCTGTGGGGCGGGGTTCCCGATCAAGGCGGCTCGGAAATTTCCCCCCACAAGTAGATCCGGAGTACTTTCTCCGTGATTCTTTATTGATGATGACGCTAACAACATCATCGAACTTCAGCACGCCATTGGAGGAGGAGTTGCTAACCGTCATCACGAAGCCTTCCCAACTATCAAGCAGACTAGATAGTAGGAGAAGGGCTTGGACTTCATCAACGAACGTGATGGTCAGGGACTCCAGCTGAGTCTTGATGTTATTGAAGGAGTTGACGTGCTCGATTGCATTTCCCCCTTCTTTCATCTTTAGGCTAAACAATTGCTTCATCAGAAGCACCTTGTTCGATGCGGATGGCTTCTCGTACATATCACTGAGGGTCTTCATCATCTCGTACGTGGTCATCGCTTTGGAAACATTAAAGAGGACCGACTGTGCAAGGGACAATCGGATAGCGCCTAACGCCTTTCGATCAAGCACCTTCCAGTCGAGCTCCTCCATATTTGTAGGCTTCTTCTCATCTAGCGGATGGAACAGATCCTTTTGTTAGAGGTAATCTTCCATCTGCATCTTTCAAAGGTTGAAGTTTTTTCCATCAAACTTGTCCATGCTGAGCTTTATCTTGTCTCCCATTGCTCCCACTCGACAAAGGAATGAATCTTTGGCGAGGAACCTTGCTCTGATACCACTGTGACGACGAGCGAGCGACACACGGATGCTCATCGATAGGGCTTGAGATCACGGGAATAGCCTCTGCAATCCTTCTACCCACGATCTTGGGATTGCAACCTAAAAACAAGAAACAAAAATTCACAAGCACAACATACACGACAAAGAAACAACAAGGATTTAATGTGGTTCACCCCGGGAATAAGGGCTACGTCCACGACCGCCGCAAAAATCAACTATAGCCGAGATGATGGTACAAAGTTACAAGGTACACCCAAACCCTTATCACCCATCCCCTATTTAAGCACCAAACCTCTCTCAAATCAAAAAGAAAACTCAAGTGCACACATAATGAGCTGCTGAAATCATGGGTGCCATCCAAGGTCTACCTTCCATCTTTGCACGCGCCCATTATGAGCTGCTCAAATCATGGGTGCCATCCAAGTGTTGTAGCTCATGTGTCCTTAGCGTGGATTTTCTGTATTAACATTAATAAAGTGACTTTGGTTATTGCTTTAATTAGAATACTACTCTGGTATATAATAATACTTATATAATAAAAGGACCCTAGGGAACACAGTAGGCCACTGAGGCGCATGGAGGATCTATGCTTGGGAGACCCAGTGGACCAGTTCTGTGTAGACCTAGAACTAGTTCACAGCTTAGGTGATGCCGGTCGCTTCACCGAGAATAAGCTGTTGGCAGGTAGAGGATGTGGTGAAGTCTCCACCACGGGAACGTGGGATTCCCATTCACCTGACCAAGCACGATGATCGTGTTGAACAGGAACCAAGACGGTGCACAGTTCAGTAATTCAGACACTGGTGCAGAAATCGTCTTACTACTATAGATAATTTATCCTTAACCCTGAGGGACCATATTCACTGGGCCAACCAGTTGTGTGGTGCTTTGATGTGCCAACGTGTGCGGACCTTCCATAGTCCAATACCACGGTACGTTGGGTTACCCGGCTGGCGCTTGAGTGACATGTAATCTCTACAGGTTATCCGACGTCCAGTGTTGGATGGGGCGGTTTGATGAGTCAATTTGTCCACACAGTTAACCCAGGCCTGGTGGTTGTCAGTATGACTGATGATGTTCCGGATGCTAGGCATAGCACCGAAAGGTGTGTGGTGTTATAGATGACAAGTCATCAAACCCTAGTCAGATGATCGATCGGGATCTGACGGTGCTCCCCACCGCCCGAGTCGTATCATGGCACCAGTAATAGAAGGGACTGAGGATTATCGGAGTATAGTAGAGAACAGAGTTACGAGGGAGTAACATAAGTTTAGGATCACTAGAGTTCAACTCACGTCGCATTCTGGGTGGCTACGTGGGTTAATCGGATTAGGGCTGATTAACAGAACTTTTGGTGTGTCACCGGAATAGTTAATCAGGGATCCGGTTGGAGCTAGAGATCCCAAACCCTGAAGGTTCCACCCTGTCGTTGTGTATAGAAATTGTTCCTCGACCTAGTTGGATACGTTGGATGCGAAGTAGCGCGATGGAGTGCAAGCCCGGAGCCAAAGAACCTAATTCACATGTGTTACGGGCCGTAGGGTTATTTTGGTAAATACTGAAATATGGCTCAGAACATATTGAATATGGATCTTAGATTGAGCGGAATAATTCCAGGAGCTCACAGGTGCTGACGGAACTCGATTCCTAGTAGCGCACCTCACTCAGTCTCACTTTCAGTTTTCCGCTTTTCGTGAAGGGCGTTTTCATCCAGACTTCACGATAGACACCCGGAAGACCTAAATCCGATCCCCCCTCATCCCTATCCACCTAGGGGCCGGCCCTAGGCTCCTTGGAGCCATGGGAGACCAGCCCTATAAAGGGAATAGAGTGGGGAGGGGCCGGCTCTAGTGCCTCCCTCTCCTTTGTGGCCGAACCTATCATCCCCTCTCCCTCTTTGTGGTTTCGGCTAAGGAAAAGAGAGGAAGAAGAAGGAAGAAGGAAGAGGAAGGAAGGAGAAGGAAGAAAGGAGAAAGAGGAGGAGAAAATCTCGAGGCTCGCCATCGTCTTCGCAACTGATTCTTCCGTCGGCTCGAAATCCTTGCACTCAGAGACGGGATTTCGAGGATTCTTCAATTCGCAAAGGACAAGGTGCTATCCGATAGTTTTCCTTGCGATTCAAGTGCGGTTCTTCATCGTTCCGTAATCTCCGGATCATAGATCCATAAGGTATGATGAATCTAAACACCTAAGTAGATGCATGTATGTCTTCCGTAGATCGTAGTATGCCTCTAGGGTGTCCGCACATATGCTAAGATCATGGATTTGCATGTAGATTGTTTTGTATCACGAATTGTAATGAAACATACACCGTATGATCTTTGGATCTTTCTTTTTGCTTCCGCTGCTACTCTGATACACGGATCCAATTCCAACACCAAGGTCTACCTTCCATCTTTGCAAGCGCCCATTATGAGCTACGAAATCATGGGTGCCAACTAAGATCTACCTTCCATCTTTGCATGCATGGTTGTTCCCCCAATTAATATTGCTGATTTTTTCCTTAACTGATCAACAATTAAGGGTAGCTCTTCATCCTTCACAACCAACGGGATCTCCTCATAACTCCGTACCAAAATCACAAAGATATCAAGGATCACCTCCATAAGGAAACCTGATCAGAGCATGGGGCGGGTACATGAAGAGGGATAACTCCATCAACCTCAACACGACTGCCCTATTTGCCGTGGATGTCAAGTATATTTGGCTCTTATATATGTTGTGTGACTCAAAGTGGACTTCAACATCTTGTTTCAGGGAGAGTGAAAGGTTCTAGGGGGCAGTGGATCACCTCTCAGAAAGGGAGGGACATAGGGAGAGAAAGAATGAGATTACTTCCATACAGAAACTCTGATCAATTCTTTACCAGTGTCAACTAAAACTAGCGCCCGAAGTATCTGATAGTGCCATGGCAGAAGGCACAGAAGTCACTCCTTTTCCGGTTATTTGCTCCACTCCTCCCCATACTATTTGAATCTCTCCTATCTCTTCCATCTCCAAGGGGAAAGAGCTTCAATCCTTTCTCTTATGCATAGTAAATAAGAGGAACAGCTACGCGAGATGGAGAGATGTTTGGGGGGTGGGGTTGATGATGATTTGTAGTTTTGATGTTTAAAAGCAGGAGAGTAGTTAGTTGAGATTATGGAAATGTTGTTTCACTTCAGCTCTTTGGTCTGTGAGTCACACCACAGAGATGAATCCAATTCACTATATCAAACCTAGCCTTCAAACCACTTCATCTAGACCCTTTCCTTGTCTAGGGGAACCTGCATGGAGGGTTTCCTGGTAGCATGAGCTTAAATTGCGTAAGCAACAAGCAATATCGCCATACTTAGCAAGTACCAACTGACCTTTTAGGTTTCTAGGAAGGTCCCTCTCTCGACAAGTTGCTTTGGCTGGTTTTTTAGCACTAATTGTACATAAGGGAAAAGGGAGCCTAGACCTGAGGTGCAGCATCGTTGCTGCATCTCAGGCATTGTTTGCCATCCTAGAGGTTTTAGAATTTGGTGATTTTTGATGGATGTGTTCTCTAGGGTAAAATGATCATCCTCACTAAAAATCAGTAAACTCTAAAACTTCTAGGGTCATCAAATGTTTGAAACATTTTCGACCGTTCACTGTAACCGTTAATTTTGCCAAGCTCATTTGATGACTCTAGAAGTTATAGAATTTGCTGATTTTTGGTGAGGATGATCACTTTATCCTAGATAACACACCCACCAAAAATCACCAAATTCTAAAACTTCTAGGGAGGGTAAACAAATGAGAGCTGCAACAACGATACTACACCTCAGGTGTAGGCTCCTTGCCCTCTTTACATAATTGAGGCCAGATTGGGTCAGTCAGAAATATCGCATGTCTAGTGATTTTGACGACAAAGTTCGGTATAATGTGTCCCGAAGGATAACTTCCCTATTTTACTTGCTCTTCCTTGGTTATACAATCGTGACATGACCCATAATAAACCCAAGACATTCATTTGAAGGAGGTCTCTACACCTTTTAAAGCTAGTAATGCTAAATGGAATCCACAACCGCATGCGCTGGAGGGAAAAAACAGAAGCAGAGATTGATGGCAACATACAACTCCCAAAAAGTAAAAAACTTGTAGAAGGAACATCTGGAGATTGCCCAGCTGAATCGATCCTAAAAAGTAGATGGAGCTTCAAAGACAAGTTCAAGAGTTGATTAACAAAGGCTTAGTGCAAATGAACCAAAGTTCCAACGTTGTTGGCCCCAAATAAGTATGAGACGTGGCACATACGCATTGATAGCCGAGCAATAAACAAGATGACGATGAAGTATTGATTTCTTGTGCCTTGTGCTCGATAAAATGTTTTGACATGTCGGCAGGCACATTTGTTTTCTCAAAGATCGCATCAAATTTGAATATGCCCGATAGACAAGGAGAGACGGTGTTCAAGATGTTGCATGTCTAATGATATCGCCTGACTATTCTAATGCATCGAGCATATTAGACACCTTACAGCAAATCAGTTTTGTAGCTCAAATCATGGGATTTGAATGCTGAAGCAAATGAGTTTTGTAGCTAAAACCATGTGATTTGAGGTGGGTTTTGTAGCCAATGTTGTAGAGGGAAATTCCCAAAACTTGGTGTTGTATGCACCTTTGTCCATACTATTAGCTCTATGATTTCACATTAGCATGGACTTTGTTTTGGTCCTGCCATGGATCACTCCGAGATTTGAATCTATTTTCATGGTGGATAGGTTTTCAAAGGTGACGCACCTCATTCTGTACGCCAAGATGAATGATCATTACATGTGGCCGATCTCTTTTCGAGAAGATCGTTCGCCAATACAGTGTTTTTACTATTATTGTTCATCATCGAGATGTGAAGTCATGGAATACTTTTGCTGAACAGTATTGAAGAATCTTGGTAAGTTTAAATATTCTAGCAACTATCACGCAAACTAACGACTAAACAGAGGTCACTTGTTAGAGATAGTGTATAGCATTGAGATACAGATACCCGTAGATACCTGTATAGGATACCCTTTGGTTCTTTTATTGTATCCATATATATATTTGGCCCTTGGCCTAATGAGATGGTTAATCCATTCTCCCAAAACCCTAGCCTCTCTCTCTCTCTCTCCCTCTCCATGCTAGGGATTGTGACATGGTATCCGAGCGCTCGATCCCGAGGACCTCCGACGAGATCTGATCCCCAGCTTCCTCCGGTCCAGATCTGAGCCGTCTCCTCCGGTGAACTGAGGCCGTCCGACAGCCTGATCCGGGTTGACCCGGCGAGCTCTCCTCTCCTCTCCGGTTCTGATCTGGTCCCTCCCGGCGAACTCTCCTCTCCTCTCCAGATCAGATCTGAGATCGACGTCGATCTCCTCCGGCTCCGATCCGATCTGCAATCTCCTCTGCCCCGGGCCAGATCCGAGCGTCAACCACCGGCCGTCGACCTCGTCCCTCCCATTTGTCAGCCCTCGCGCACCTGATCCGGCCAGATCTGGATCCCGAGCCCTCCGGCCAGATCTGGATCCTGAGTTCCCCTCCTCCGGCGACTGAGTCTTTGTCAGCCCTCGCGCACCTGATCCGGCCAGATCTGGATCCCGAGCCCTCCGGCCAGATCTGGATCCTGAGTTCCCCTCCTCCGACGACTGCAACCGGTCGATCTCAGTCCTCCGGCGTGAGTTGAGCTCCCCTCCTCAGATCTCTGAGCTCCCCTCGTCCGGCGACTGCAACCATCCGAGCTCAAATCTCTGAGCTACTCGCCGGAAGGATCTGCTTCTCGCCGGATCGGGATCTACACCTCGCCGGCGTCGACCTCTTCTCCGGCGCGAGATCCGGCCCCTCTACAGCCACCGAACGGGGGGGACAGTTGTTTCGCCCTCTCCTGTGGGTAGGTGGTTCCAAAGGGATGGTTCCAACACACATGATGGGCCGGCATTAGCTGGCTATGTTGGTTACCCTGATCTGCACCTCGCCGGACCCAGACCTGCTCCATCTCCTCCGGCGTCAACCTCCTCTCCATCTCCTCCGGCATCGACCTCCTCTCCAACGCGAGATTCGACCCCTCTTCCGCAGATCCAGCGCCCTCTGCAGTCGCCGATCCAGAACGATATCTGACCCGACCGGTTGCATTGACCCACTCCGGCACCGAGTGTGCCACCATGGCCGACTCCTCCAGCCACACTGGCGTCCCCGCTGCAGTCCCGGCTGCCTCTTTTACCTCTGCTCGTGATCGGTTTGTGTGCACCCACTGCCACAAACCAGGTCACGTTGTCGCCACATGTTGGAAGCTGCATCCCGAGAAAAGGCAGAGACCCCGAAGACGTGGTCGACCCAATGGCTCTACTGCTGCTGCTGTTACTGCTCCGTTCTCTCCTCGCACGGTTCCATCATCACCTGACGCTACTCAGCTCCTTCAGCAGCAGCTTGCACAGCTTCAGTTCCGCCTAGACCAGCAGGCGAGATTCAGCTCCGCCGAGGCTTCCAGCGCCTTCAGTTCCTCTGCTCCCTTAGCCACTCCCGGTACCTTCGACACTTGGATTCTGGACTCTGGGGCCTCCCATCACATGACTTCCAATGCTTCCTTGCTTACCGACTGCCGACCGGCATCGCACATCCCATCGATACACACTGCAGATGGCTCTTCTTTAGCCATCTCACAGTGTGGATCGATCACCACCACTACAGAACCGAGCGATCGTCTCTCTTTACCCAATGTGTTGCATGTACCCCAGCTTCGCATGCAGCTCATCTCCATTAGCAGTCTTTGTGACTCTGGCTATGTTGTGACCTTCTCCCCTTCTTCTTGTGTTGTGCAGGATCCACGTACCGGACGGGTGATTGGCACTGGTCGTAGGTCAGGCGGGCTGTACCATCTCGAGCATCTCTACCTTCCCCTCATTCCACCTTATGGTGTCTGTAGTTTAGTTTCTTCCGATGCCGACCTATGGCACCGAAGACTAGGCCACATTTCTGAGTCTCGCCTTAAGAGCTTACTCCAGACTGGAGCTCTAGGTCGTTGTTCTTCTTCTTCTTTATCTACGGGTATGTGTATAGCATTGAGATACAGATACCCGTAGATACCTGTATAGGATACCCTTTGGTTCTTTTATTGTATCCATATATATATTTGGCCCTTGACCTAATGAGATGGTTAATCCATTCTTCCAAAACCCTAGCCTCTCTCTCTCTCTCTCCCTCTCCATGCTAGGGATTGTGACATCACTAATCAGAACTTGGAGAATATTTTGCAATGCATCATAGGCAATCACTTCAAGTTGCAGGAAATTGTACTTCCACCTCAAGCTGAGTGTGCATAGATCATCTCCATGAACTGGTTTATCAGAAGAACATCGTTCGAAGTTCCTTATGGATAAAAGCCATAACATGTTCATATTTTTACCCCTACATTCCGATGCTCGATCAGATGACGATGATGAAACCTATGGTGATCACAGACCACATGCCCATCAGGAGGTTCATGAATCAATGAAAACTATGGAGCGGGCACGGATAAACATCATAGTGCCGAAGATTTCAAAGGAGATTTTGTCAAGGTGTACTTTCGGAAAGAGAGGTAGGTGCAAAGGATCTATCACAAATTGAAATAAAAAAAAATCGAAGCATGCAAAATTGTAATGAAGGTCGGAAGCAATGCATACTTGGAGTATCAGTGCCATATCAACATGTATGACTATGATGAGTTCGATGAAGACGCGGAGCACGAGGAGCCTTCATCGAGTTGATAAAATTCCGAGAAAAGCAGGGAAAGCGGTTAAAGACATCCTCGACATGTGGAGGATGAAATCATAATGGGGGCTTCACTCATGGAGATGTTCGTCAAGTGGCTATGAAAGCAGCCTAGTGAGAGCATGTGGATCAATAAAAAAGATTGGAACAAGAACAATTAAGAATCGATGCCCGACATGACAAATATTTTTCATTGGTGCCTCCAGCCACTTGTATTGACGTAATAGAGCATCCATTGGTCATCGAGATCACTAAATCTCTGTCCATAATTGGCGTTGGAGGCTAAGACCAAGTTTTGTAATAATTATTTAACTGTTGGCACATTTTTTCTTGGATTGCAATGTTCGTGAAGTTGGGGGCTTATTTGAAAATTAGTAAGGACTTTTTTGCAAAATTATCACATCAATTTGGGGAGGGTCAAACGTAGCCATCGTTCGGGAATTTGATTGCATCAATTAGTAAAAAAAGAGATTGTTGTTTTGGGCCCATTCTTTTGGTGAGACATAAATGGGATACGAAATTCGTTTACAAGACATTCACGGTGTTAGGAGATGACAGGTAGAGTTTGGAGAGAATGGAATGAATCACTATTGAGGGACTCAAGTCCAATATATATATATACAAGAATACATAAGCAACCCGACCCGACCGTACATAGAACCCGACCCGGTATATACATTAACACTCCCCCTCAAACTCACGGTGGATCATGTACCGAGAGTTTGCTTATAAAATGATGAAATCAAGCAATTGTAAGGGGCTTTGTGAGAAAATCAGTAGTCTGCTCCGTCGAGGGAATGAACGGCAAGGAGATGATGTTTGCAAGAAACTCCTGCCGAACATAATGACAGTCGACCTCGATGTGTTTGGTGCGCTCATGAAAAACCGGTTGCTAGCAATCTGAATAGCACTCAGGTTGTCACAGAAGAGAGGTGTAGCCCCGGAAATCCTAACTCCCAAGTCGAGTAGAAGGCGTCGAAGTCAGACAATCTCTGCAATAGTTGAAGTCATAGCCCGATATTCGGCTTTGGTGCTGGAGCATGCAACAGACTCTTGTTTTTTGCTACACTAAGAAATAAGCGAGTTACCAAAGAACATACAGTAGCCGGTGGTAGAGCGGCAGGTAGCAACATGTCCAGCCCAATATGCATCGGAGTAAGCACGCAGAACCAATAAAGAGGTGGAGAAAAATAGTAGCGAACAAGTGACGGTGCCGCGGAGATACCGAAAAATCTGAATGACCGCTGCAAAGTGAACCGAACGAGGAGCCTGAACGAACTATAGTTAGCTGACAATGCCAACATCATGGGCAATATCAGGCGTAGTCATGGTGAGATAAACGAGCATCCCAACCAGCCGCTGGTAACGAGAGATATACTGAAGAGGCTCATCATCTATAGAGAGAAGCTTCAAGTTGAGCTCCATGGGCGTGTCAGCAGTACGAGAGTCGATGAGAGCAGTCATGACAAAAATGTCAAAGATGTACTTCTGCTGAGAGATCAACAATCCACGAGTTGATCGAACAATCTCAAGACCAAGAAAGTATCAGAGAGGGCCCAGATCCTTCATCTCAAATTGACTCTGGAGGTGACACTAAAGGGATGCTATTGTCGCACTGTCATCCCCAGTGATGATCATATTATCCACATACAGAAGCAGCACAACAATACCCTGACTGGAGGAGCGGGTGAACAGAGCATAGTCAGAGTGTCTCTCTACAAACCTAGCTGCCAAACCTGCACTGCGGAATCGCTTAAACCATGTCCAAGGTGCCTGTTTGAGCTCATAGATAACTCGGCGCAGACAACAAACGTGCCCTGGAGAAACAGAAATGCCCGAAGGAGAAATCATTTATACCCCTTTGGAGAGGTCACCGTGAAGGAACGCATTGGTGACATTCATCTGATGGAGAGGCCACCCTCGAGCAGCTACCACAGCTAAGAGGGTGCGCACAGTAGTCATCCAAGCAACTAGAGTAAACGTCTTCTCGTAGTCAATCCCATGCTCCTAGGAGAAGCCACGAGCAACTAGGCGGGTATTTTGTCGCTCAATGGAATCATTAGGTCGAGTCTTGACCTTGAAGATCCACTTGCAGTTGGCAGGCACCACACCGGAGGGACAAGGAACCAGATCCCAAGTCTGAATCCTCTGAAAAGCCTCAAGCTCCACTTTTATATATATATATATATATATATATATATATATATATATATATATATATATATATATATATAGGGGCATGCTATAATGCGGCATGCGGTAAGTGCGGCATCACACCACAGCCGTCTGATGCATCCGTTGTGTGCAATGCACGCAGCGGTGCATCAGACGGTTGTAGTGTGGTGCTGTAGTTACCGCATGCCGCATTATAGCATGCCCCTATATATATATATATATATATATATATATATATATATATATATATATATATATATATATATATATATATATATATATATATATATATATATATATATATATATATATATATATATATATACATACCCCATATTTGGAACCTATACAATTAAAACAAAAGCAAGGAAGTGTTGCATTCTTGCACTTACCATTGTGGCCCTACAAAAATTGCCAATATACCCCTATCATTATTTCATGTGTCCATACCCTATGCTAAAACGATTATTTTTAATTTGTCTATGTGTAAAAGGGTTCATAGATGATCAGCAATTGTAGCACGTGCAACGCCCGACGGACTAGTTTGTTTAAAACCCCTTTTTGCCACCGAAATGACAATGAGCCCAGGATTAATATCTCTAGGTTCGTTTCAAACACAAATAATGAACCAAGTGAGCCAAGTAATATTATAGATGTCCTCCAAAGAGCTGATGCAACAGGACAAAGAGTAGCCCATTGAAAACCTGTAGAGCTCCAATGCCAAATAGATTGATCGCTATAACTAATAGTGAAGTGCCTATTTGGTTGGGAGGAGTACAAACACTCAAATGCATGCGTTTTTGGCATACTCCACTATTTGGTTGGATGTAGTTCAAACTCATGATGTATTATTAACTCTCCCAACACTGTTCACTCCTATAAAAAATGCGGGGTTGGAACTCACCCCAAAATTGGAGTCAGTATGAACTCCTTTCTTTAACTCGAGTCGAACTAGTCCCCCCCATCAGCCACCATCACCATCGACCGCCACTAACAGCTATTGTCCACCACCACCGTCGGCCACCACCTGTCGTCGCCACCGAGCACCGATGGTGTAAGCCACTGGCCATTTCTGGTGGCCACCGTGGCCGCAACCAGATGCTAGCCACCACTACCGACCACAGTCATGTCTCTCTTCTTTTGCGTCCAAGCACAAGCTCAAGCATCCCGCCCTCTTCTTGAAGGATAAGTTCAAACTCAGCTTTGGTATCTCTTGCTGCAACCTCGTCTATGGCATGATGGATACTGCAGAGTAATACGCCTCAACCAACTCCAGGCCCTCTCTCGTGCCATATTCCCTGGGTCAGTGCGCTCAACATGCCAGGAGCCCATCCATCTCTCGTGTGCTGTCTTTGTCAGTTGCGCTCCGCCCCTTGGCAACGGTTGTATTCCACAAGTACCCATATTCCCTGGGTCAGATTGCTGAGAGCCCGACGTTGTCTACCACTGGTACGCTCCGCACATCGGAGGGGGACGTATTCCTTCGGTGTGCACACCACACCAACCATAGTCTTCCCTAGGTGCGCACTGCACGTCGGGCGTTCATTGTATTCCTCGGATGTGCTCTGCATGCCGGAAGCCTGGCCCTTGGCCCTTACTCACATCATATTCCTTGTGTGTGCTTCAACGTACACGCCAGATGCCCGACACTCATCGTATTACACGGGTGCGCTTAGCATGCTAGGAGATCAACACTCTCTTGCGCCGTATTCATCGGGTGTGCTCAGCACATCGGGAGACCGGCCCTCTTGCATGTCGTATTTCCCAGGTGCTTCAGTAGTCAGCACGCTGGAAACCCGGCCCTCTCTCACAGTGTATTCCCTGGATGCGCTCGGCAAGTCAGGAGCTCGACCCTCTCTCGCACCGGATTCCCTAAGTGCGCTCAGCACGGTAGGAGCCCGACCATCTCTCGCGTCATATTTCCCAGGTGCACGCTAAGCACGCGTCATATTCTCTTGTGTCGTATTCCCCGGGTGCGCGCTCAGCACGCTAGGTGTTCACTCTGTTACCAAATCCTCCGATTTTTTGAATAAGTCTCGATTAAAACACGACTTATTCAGTAAATGTCCACTACGTGACTCTTTCCCGATTTTTTAAAAAAATCATGATTTCATGAAAAAGTCATAATTTTCATGTTTTAATCTCGATTTATGTGTTTTAATCTAAATTAATTGTGTTTTAATCTCGTCATGCATTGCTAAAAAAACCTATTGTAACATCTATAAATAAATATGTTCTAAAATTCTACCGTTTGTTTTCCAACTCTTTCCCAATCTTTCTGACTTTTTTCTGATTTTTTTGACTTCTTCCCGTTCTTGATAACTATGGGTGCTTGGCCCTCTCTCGCGTTGTATTTTCTGGGTACGCTCAGCACACTGGAAGTCCTGCCATTTTCTTCCCCGGGTTCGCTCCGCACATCGAGAGTTTGTTGTCTTCCCTGAATGCGTTGACTTCTAACAATGGTGGTTGCTTTCGTTATCTCCACCTATTTGGCATCAGGCCTCAACGATCCTAGCTTGTTTCCTTGTTGGCCTGCTTGCAGTTTGGTCGAGTCCCCCAGTTGTCCTGCTTGCAAGTCAATCGAGATCCCAGGACGGCTTGCTTGTAGGTTGACCTGGCACTATCGTTTACTTTACAAAAAAAGGGATATTGGATGCCAATTTTCTTTTATTAGGCAAACTTATGTTGGTTTATAACCTACATCAGTTTGAGGGGGGATGTTTGATGTAGTCATAGTTTAGCCCTATATGATATGTGGTATTGTAATAGTATGTGTTCTCTCCTTACATAAGTAGCGATAGTCAATATTTAAAAAGGCGCTCGATGCTTACGCCTCGAGGCCCATCTTGAGACGAGGCGGTCATGTGCTGTCTCGAGACGAATGCCTCAACAACAATATATAAAAGCTTACATCTCTGCAGCAAGAGACATATGCTTCTGTCCGAAGCATGCCTCAAAGCGTACTCCTCTTGCTGCATGCGTGGATCATAAAGCGGGTAGGGGTTAAAACCAAGGTGGTAGTGGGGGGGCACAAAGGGTTTGATATATAAATCGCACCTATGGGCTCTTTTTTATCCATTGAAACCTCCTAAACCCTTTTAGATCTTCTCTTTAAGTTTTGAAACCCCTTTGTCCCCAAAAATCTAAAATCATGGTCTAGTGCTCATTAATTTCTTCTCTGATTGCGTTTCTGAAGCTTGCATTCTTCTTCTTTATCGGTTGTCTACCAACTATAAGTAGGAGATCAAGATTTGTTTCATGTTTAGAGGTATGGATCATGATCTTACTTCTTCTATTAGTTTTTTCTATGATTTTTTTTGTATTTTATGTTTCTTATGTGTTTGTATCATTGTTTGTTTTTTTGAATCTTGACAATGTTGGTTCTACGCTGGTATTCTATTGTTTGTTGTTACTTGTTACTTGCTACTTTAATTGTTATCTTTTTTCTTTTCTTTTTTTTTTTTCTTTTTTTTTTGAGATCGGCGGGTGTCCCGAAACCTTTCGGGCAATGGCCCACTTCAGGCTCGGACTAATCCCTCCGGGAGTGAAGCCCGACCCACTCGGCAATTCCCACTTCACTCCGGGTAAATCGAGGGGAGGAAGAGTTGAACCCACAACCTTATCACCATAGCATCAGTTGCTTTGCCAACTCTCCTATCCCCTGGTGGGTACTTTAATTGTTATCTTAAATATTGAAGAATGGAGCTTGTTTGAGTAATTCAACTTTTCATTTTGTTGTTAGATTGTTCGATGGAGTTTTGAAGCGTGTCATATAATATATTTTCTAACACCTCAATAATAGTATTTTTTCTGATTTTTTTAAAACTTTTTTAACACCTCGAAAATGTTCAAGGTTTACGCCTCGCCTCTCCAAAGAAAAAACGCCTCGATACGCCTTTTGCCTTTTTAAACATTGGCGGTAGTGTTATGTAGTAAGATAATCAATACAGAGAGTATTATCTTCAAACCCTAGTCTCTATCTCCCTCTCTCTCGTAACAGATGATAAATTATATTTTGAACTTTATACTCATATTGTCAAAAGCACTCCAATTACATTTAGGGATGAGCTTAGATTGGAGAAGATTTTAACAAACCTAATCTGCGGGTCTTACTTAAATATTCTCTCAATCAGGGGTTTTGGAAAGTCTTTTAGGCAAGAAAGTAAGTTAGGATGTTTAGGGTGGCTCTTACAACTTTAAGAAGTGATAGGGAAAAAGTCAGAGAATGCAAAAAAAAAATTAAAAAAATTATTGGCTTTAAATCGAGCACCATAGGTAGGGGTGTAAAAAAAGCCCATAGACCCGAACCCAGCCTGAAGTCAACGGCCCGAGCCCGGTCCAGCCCGGTCAATGGCCCGACCTAGTCCAGCCCAAACATATCATGGGCCGGGCTTGGGCCGCCACTTGAGCCCAAAGCCCGGCCCGAAAGGAAGCCCGAAAGCCTAACCCGCTATACTACTGTGTACTTATTATATGTATAGAACTGGGTACATTGAATACTAAAAGAATGCTGATATAGTGGTTAAGGCATCTCTAAAAACATTAAATTTTGACGTTTCAAACCCTCCCATGGATAAATTTTTTAATTAAAAGCCATTTTATAGCCCAAACCCGGCTGGCCCGGCCCAAACCTTCAAATATATGTATACACAGGCCAGGTCCAGGCACAGACCCTTGGCCCCCGGACCGACGGGCCCACCCGGGCTTGACATCTCTAGGCCCGGCCCGTTTTACACCCTAACCCTATGCATGCCTAGCCTAGGCACAACTAGGAGCGCACACCAAGGGACATGGGCTCTGCCAAGACGAGCAGTCAGGTTTGCGCCTTGATGGGCCTAGTGCGCCTAGGCATGCCTTTGACTGCATAGCCGGCCATTGACGACTGGCATCTGCTGTCATTGACCACCACCACTGTCTATCACTCGTGGCTGCTGCCGACACCAACCACCACCCACAGCCCCCAACCAACACCTATGGTCGGCCACCACTAAAACTCCATTCTAATCAAGCAATTAGATGCAATTTAGTTCCCACTTAGATAAGGGACTCGGAAATCACCACTCAACAAAAGAAGATACTAGCTCATAGAAGATTTTTCATTTTTTTTTTGGATGGTGGGGAAAAAATATATAATAGCACAGTAAATTGTAGGGCGGCAACTTGGGCGGGTTGGACCCGAGCCCAACCCGAATTTTGGGTGGGTTATGGTTTATGTATTTGAAGATTGGGTTGGATTAGGGTTGAAAAAATACAACCCGAGTTGAATTAAGGTCAGGCTCGGGTTGAGGGATCTGGCAACCCGACCCAACCCGAACCCGAGTGCTCATGTATATCTACAAGTCTATGATATACAATTAACAATCACAACCATCCTGAGTACTCATATGTTGAGGGATCACAGTCACAGTCATCCGTTTCACCCAATCTCATATTACTTATTTACATCTTGCTTATCAAATAAAGGCATTATCTAATGATCTACTAAATTGTATAGACAGAAATGAAAAAGAAGTTGCACGGTAGTGTTAGCAAGCATAAGTTCCTTTTAGGTTTTGAGTCTTCAAATGTTAAAATTTTTAAAAATAAGTATATCTGAACCTGCACAACCCGACGTGTCCTACCAACTTGGGCTAAGTCGAGCCCAACCTGAGCACATAAATTTTTGCTTGGGCTGGAGATCTCGGGTTGGAGGTTGGATTGGGTTAGATTAGGGTTGGGGGTTCTAGTACTTGGGTTGGGCTTGGGTTGAACCCCAACCCGCTCGAGTTGCAGCCCTAGTAAATTGTACCCAAATAATGTACTTGGTTTGTGGAGTCTGTTAATTTTCTTGGCTCTAACAGATGGGCCACATATGTGCATAATGCATCCCAACACAAAACAAAAGAATAAACTCTGGTCTTATATGCAAGTACTTGGTGAGATGGAAAAGCAAAGGAACATTTATTGGATTTCAGAATCCATGCAAGCTTTAATCCATAAAGAAACAGCAAACTGGTATGAGGTCAACTCAAGAATGTATATAAACAATTGTTAGTGATTCACATCTATAACCACACCTCTGGGATGATTGAACTCTGAAGTGAGGAGTCTTTGGCCCACAAAGAAAAGAAAGCAATAGAGTACTCTCTCTCAGTCAATAATAATTCCAAGAAAGAGTAAGAGCAGGTACTAGCTTCTTACTTGAAGTAACAATCAAACCAATAATACAAATCAATCCCATTAAGGATGTGAGAGTCGAGAGTATGTCATCAAGGAGAATCAATTTCTATGTAGGGTATGTGCTCAATTTTCGGCCAGTCGACACCTCCATCTCTTCTGCACCGATGCCCCAGCAACGGACACCCACTAATAGCTAAACGTTGGAGTCCAGCAGGTAATCCATCTCCTGGCATTGATGCGAGCTTCGGGACAGCTCGGACTTCCAAACGAAGAAGCGACGCTAATGAGCGCAGCCCCCCTGGTAAGGATGTGAGCTCAGGGCATGACGAGATCTCAAGGTATTCGAGACAAGTTAGATCTTGCAAGCCTGCTCTCTCATCCAGTGACACCAGCTTGTTACATTCTTCGATCTTCAATTTCTTAAGAGCAGTCAGTTGCTGGAAACAACTCCCAGACACACGCTTAAGCTCTTGGAATCGGGAAACAGTTAAAGAGGAAAGAGATGTGCAGCTTAACATCCATCTGAAGATTGCTTCATTGCCTCCTACTACCACTAACTCACGAAGAGAGTGGAGCTCGGGAAGAGTCGACAATCTCATACAGTCTCTTATTTCCAAGTTTGCAACTGACGGCGGGAGGGCGACCATGCTTTCCAATCCATGCATTCCGTCAAGACGAAGATTCTTGAGCCGAGGCAGCTGCCCTAGATGCGGGAGGATTCTACAGCTTATACAGTGGGAGAGCCTCAGCGATTCCAGAGTCGAGAAGGATGGATCCCCTATCCAACTGGGAAAGTTTACGCCGCTGTAGTTATCTATCCATAAATTTCTAATCTTGTTATGAGGGCGGAGTTTTCTGATTACCTGCTCCACATCAACACCATGCTGTGCATTGGAGTTGATGGCGCTGCTCCACTGCAAGATCAGAACTTTGATGTATTGCTTATCCTTCAAATTGGCGTCTCTGGCATCCCTCAGGTTAGCTACATTTTCCAGCTTCGAAATGCAAAGCTCGCCTCGGAGGCTCAAGTCCTTTAACTCTCCTATCCCGCATCCACTCCCTGAGGTTACAGTGAATCTTGACAGTGTTTGTAGAGAGGTTAATCTGCCGATTCCTGGTGGCATGGATACCAAACGACTCCCTCTATCCCAGTCGATGTGCAAACCAAGATGTCGAAGGTTAACTAAGTTGCTCATGCCTTCAGGCAACTCAAGAAGCTCGTAGCACTCACCGAGCTCCAAAGCCTGCAGATTGTGAAGGCCACTCACAGATTCGGGCAACCTTTTAATCCGGGTATTGTAAAGGCCAAGGTACCGCAGGTGTTTCAAATCACCGACGCTACTCGGCAACTCTTCCACTTGGCTGTTCCTCAAATCCAATGTTCGTAAACATCCAAATTTTGCAAAGAGATCATGTAGAACCTGCTTCAAAGGCATTCTTATTACGCCGTGCAGTAAAAGTGTGCGCAAGCTTTCATACCCACTTAACTCATTAACTACTTCATCATCAATATTTCGATGGGATATCGATGCATATCGAGGCTTCCGAGGCTCACCATATTGTGCATCACGCTCCATTCGTGTACATTCATATATGGAAACAGATTGCGCTAGATCATGAATCAGGCTCGGCATCTTGTATTTCTGTTTCAATTGTTCAGTACTATCGGAATTTTGGAAGAAAGACCTCCACAGCAGATCGTCAAAGTACTTGCCGCCAATGGTCTCCAGCCGTCTCCTCCCCCTGCGCTGGATAAAACCTTCTGCCAACCATAACTTGACCAGCTCATCCTTATCAAACTCATAACCATTAGGAAATATCGAGCAGTACCCAAAGCACCGCTTAAGATGCAACGGTAGATGATCATAGCTCACCTTCATCGTCAACAAGATGTCGTTCTCGTTCTCCTCCAGCTCCCACATCTCGCTTAACACGCTCCTCCACTCGTCCTCATCGGTTACATTGTACAAGAGGCCACCGAGGGACTTCGCCGCCAGAGGCGATCCTTGGCACCTCCTCACAATCTCCATACCAATCTCCACCAAATTCTGCTGCTCACAACTGCTGTTCGCAAATGCGCGCTCCCGGAACAGCAACCAGCAATCATCGAACCCAAGACCCGGTAGGGGAATCGGAGGCCCTTTGCTCATCAAATTGGCCACCTTTTTGCTCCGGGTAGTTATCAGAACTTTACTTCCATCAGCCCCAGCGAGAAGAGGAACCCTCGTCGTCTCCCAGAACCCACGGTCCTCCCTCCACACATTATCAAGCACGAGCAAGAATCTCTTCCCTCGCACCAGATCATTGAGACGATGCTGCAGGGTATCCAAGCTCAAAGAATCACAATTCCTCTTGGTAATAGCTTGTATCATTTCCCTTGTGGTCGTAGTTTCATCAAACTCTTTCGAAACACAAACCCAAATCCTCAGATTGAAATGATCTGTAATTCTGTCGTCTTCGAAGACGATCCCGGCGATGGTCGTCTTCCCGAGGCCACCCATACCGACCAACGGAAACACAGGAACGTCGTTTCTTCCATCGACCTTCAGCAAATCGACGATCCGATCGACGTCTCGGGCCCTACCTTGAACCCGCGACACATCCTGCAGGGCTCCGGCCTGGGGCAGCCGCCGGTCGTCTTGTACTTGGATCCTCCGCCTCGCATCCCCCTGCCGGAGCTGGAGATCCTTTCGATCCTTGTTGACGGCGTCGAGGCTCTCCCTGATCTCTGCAATCTTGCTCGCGAACCTCCGGCGCTTGAGGAGGATGGGGTCGACGGCAGGGAGGGAAGGGAGGGGGAGGGAATACCATCGCCGCTTCCTCTTTCGGGTTGGGTTGGAGCTCTGTAGCTTGGATTCGTTGAGGTGCGTCTGGAACTCGTCGAGCAGGTCGTCGGCGTCGAAGGCCACGTCCTTGAGGTGGCGGAGCCAGAGCCGGACCGATTCGTCCTCGATGTAGCGTCGCTCGTCCGCGTCGGCGAGGAGGGCGTGGATCTGGTCGAGGGTCCGCTTCAGCTTCTCGATCTCGGCCTCGACGCCCTGAACCGATGAGAGCTCGGACTCGGCGAACGAAAGGCCGCGCTCGATCGCCGCCTCGTAGATCCGGTCGGCCACGGCGGCGAGAAACGCCGTCAGCGCCATCCACAACGCCATGGGAGGTGCGAGGGGTTGAAAAGAGAGGAGATTCGACTTTGACAGAGGCAGCGGACGAGAAGGGAAATGTTGGTGAAGACACTCGGGCTCAAAGATGAGATGACCGTTGGATTCCAAGCGACTATTAGTCACACCCCATATATCTCCGTTCCCACCCCGACCTATTTTTACACAAATACCCTTACTACATAGCCGCTACACCTAGCATCACCAACCCCATCTCCACCCACCCCCGGGATCACCGAAGATCACCTCCTCCTCCGCCGCCACCCCTCGCTCCACCGCTCTATCCACAACCACCACCAACTCCCTAAACACCTCTGCACGAGATCACCATGAAGAACATCGGCAGCGACTTGCCCATCGTGCTCCTCGAAGACGAGAGTATCGGGACAACGAGGATCCGAGGTCGTATCCTGTTGGGCTGTGCATCAGTTCGGTTCCATCAGTTTTAGCCTCAAACTTAACCAAACCAACTTAGTCGATGTTTCCTAATTCACAAACCAAACCAAACCAATTCTTGATTCCACCGATATCAAAGCATATATCATTTTTTAATTTATTACTATCATTACTACTAATTGTTTCAACTCACACAGCTAATAATGATAGTGTTGAAGATAAGAATTGGATTAGAATAATAGCTTGAGCAGTCAAAACTAAGATAACTTACTCTATGCTAAATGATTAGGTTATGAAATTTCGTAAAATTCTTAAAGATATGAGAGAGAGAGAGAGAGAGAGAGAGAGAGAGAGAGAGAGAGAGAGAGAGAGAGAGAGAGAGAGAGAGACGTTTGAGGCATAATAAGCAAGTAGGTATAAGGGGCACACCACATTTGAGCCATAATAGGCAAGTGCATCAAATCAATCGGGCAAGCAAAAATGTTTTGCTCCATAATAAGTAACTGGGCATAATGGGCACACCATATTTGAGCTATAATAACCAAGTGCAATAAATCAATCAGGCAAGCAAAAATGCTCCCCCATCCCTCTTAAGGTGTTCGATTCCCCCCCCCCCCCCCCCCCCCCCACCTCTCCGATTTCGTCGCTCCAGCAGGCTCCTTTTCAAAAAATAAATAAATAAAATCTTGATCTCCACATTATTGTCCATCATTCCAGGGCACGTTAAGTGCAGCAAATCAATTGGGTAGGCTCTGATCTTCTCCCCTCATCTCCGATTTCGTCGCTCTAGTCGTCCTTTTTTAAGAACAAATCATGATCCCCTCGTGATTCTCCATCCTTCCAGGCTGCATTAAGCGCAACAAATCAATTAGGCAAACTCTGATCTTCTTGGGCGCGCTATCCTCAATGCCCACACGTTGATTGCATCTGATTTTCTCCACCTTTATTCGATATCGTCCCTCCAGTCGCCCCCTTTCGAAAATAATCTCATTTTCAGAAAAATCCCGATTTTATCTACCAATACTTTTCAAAGTTTTCATTTTTTGCCAAAAATTTTAAAATATTTCAAAAACGATACTGATCTCATCCCCAAATTCCCCCCCCCCCCCCCCCCCCCCCCCCCCAAAAAAAAAAAAAAAAAAATTCATCTCAAACTTCCGGATTTTCTATTCCGATGATTTTCATTCCCATATATTTCAAAATATTTCAATGTTTTCCCGATTCATCCCAAAATTCCCGATGAATTCCCCCCCCTGAATCTCTCAAACTTCTCTAAAGAGAAAGGAAGCGAGGAGCGGCTATCCTCTCCCAGTCTGAATCTCTTGTGAATGGCGAGTAAAAGTCTGAACCTTTTGTGAAAGGAAGAGAGGAGCGGCAAACCCCAAAAGGTGCCACATGCCGGTGCAGCAGAGTGTGGGCATTGAAATTAGCCCACGGGTCGAACCCGATTTGCACACGTAAAATAGGCCCACACCCAACGGCCTTCGGATCGAACCCGACTCACACACATAAACTTGGCCCGCACACAACGGCCCACATGCGCAACTTGGCCCGCACACAACGGCCCGCATGCAACTCAGCCCACACACAACGGCCCACATGCGCAACTCGGCCCATACACAACGGCCCTCATGCGAAATTGGGCCCACACACGAACGGCCCGCATGCGAACTCGGCCCGCGTGCAAACCCAATTCACGCGCCGCGGCCCAACTCGAAGCAAACGGGTCCACCCGACCCGCAACTCGAGTACAAAAAGGGGGGCCCACCGACCCCCCCTTTCTTGAAAACCGTGCCCCCCTCCCCATAGGGAGGTGGGGCCGGCCATAAAGAAAAAAAAAGAAGAAAAAGAAAAAGAAGAAGAAAAAGAAAAAGAAAAGAAAAGAGAAGAAAAGAAAAGGAAAAAAAATCAAAACCGCCTCGATGCGGGGGGAGGTGGCGTGGACGTCTACGCAGCCGTAGATCCGCGACGATCCCTCGATCCAACGGACAAGATGACGTTGTATCGCCATCCGATCTAAAAGTGCAAAAGATAAATACTCAATCTTCGAAGATCGAGTCATATCTAGCCCGTAACCGCCCCAACTAAAAAGGAAGGGATCGAGTTTGTTTCCTCGGATAAAGGAACAATATCTTGATGGTTATGGGGGGAGATATCGGATGAAACAAAAAGATTTCAGCCATATCTCCCCCAACCGCCCCATTTTGCCTATAAATAGAAGGGGTGGGGGAAGGCACAAAGGGTCCGAAAGCCGAAGTCGAAAGAGCTCCGCAAGAGAAGCTCCAACACTCGAAGACCGAAGGCTTCACGAGGCACGGCAAGCACGTCCTACGGGAATCCTTGGCCCTTCAAGTCCTCATCAACGTGAAGACCTTGCACTCGAAGATCAAAGCTTCGACTCATCGCACGAAGAAGAAAGCTTGGAGAAGAAGACCTGGAGTCGTCATCACCCCGACTGCTCCAACGATCTTCATCAGCTCCGAAGACGCCATAAGCAAAGGCCGGAGAAGAAGATCGAAGCCGACAACACCCGTCGTCTTCAACAAAGGCATCAACTCCTTGCACGAAGAAGAAAGCCGGGAGAAGAAGGCCTGAAGCCGGTGCTACCCCTATCGTCTTCGTCAACAAAAGCCGACGCTACAACCGTCGTGCTGAAGCCGGTGCTACACCCGCCGTCTTCATCAACAAAAGCCGACGTTACAATCGTCGCACGAAGATCGGTGCTACACCCGCCGTCTTCATCAACAAAAGCCGACGCTACAACCGTCGCACAAGGATCGGCGCTACCCCCGCCGAAAAGCCAAGACCGACGCCACAACCGTCGAGGAAGCCGGAAGAATAAAGAAGCCTTGAAGAAGTAGCGCCAGTCGTTCGAGAAGAAGATCGAGTCAAAGCTAAAGTCAAAGCCGACACAAGAAGCCAAAGCAAACGCACCGGTAAAGCCCGCGCTAAAGCAACACATGTGCCAAAGCCAAGCAACTACGACGGTCACGAGCAAAGCACCGCACGTTCTAGCCGATACGACGCGAAGTCCGGAAGAACTAAAGCATCGCAAGTCTCTACCCGCCTACATTCAAGCGCAAGCGCCAAAGCCGAAAGCTAAAGCCAAAGCTGAAGCCAAAAACACGATCGACGCCGCGAACCAACGATCAAGGACGCCGAGGTCGAGCAAGGATCGAGGAAGACACGAAGACCGAGGAACGAAGCCCAAGGCCTCCCTAGCCGAGAAAGCGCGAAGCACGGACGGGACAAAATCAACGGCGGAAACTCCTTAGCCTCTCAAAAACCCTCACCCTGTAAAGACCTCTGTCTTGGGCAACCCCTTCAGAGCTCTCGCACGAATACCACGTGGAGACGCAGATCAAAGGGACCCTCCAGAGTATCTCTCCCACAATCTCCTGATCAAAAATTTGTAATCTCGTGTGATCCGCAATAAAGACGACCCGTATCTTTTTCCGCGCCCACAGATTTCTGGCACGCCCGGTGGGACCTCCTCTCCTTTCATCCGTATGTTTCAAGGTGTTGCTTCAAGTTCACCATGGCCGGAACGAATGATGATACGTTTGCTCCAACAAGTCTCTCACCTATCGCCGAGTCTCCACTACTCCAACACGGCGATCCAGAAAACCCGGAGGATAACATTCCCCCGGTAGTACGCGTCTACACTCGGCGTACTCAAACTCTTGCGGACTTCTTCACGCCAGAAACTGCTACTGAAGATGCTCGCCAAAGCGCCAAGGAGGCATTGGTGCGTGAAGAAACAAGCCTCGATCCTGGAATTCAAGTCCAGAAATTTGGGGAGGTCCAGCCCCAACCCAGAGCCCATTCGGAATCTCCAGCAGACTTTGCACCTCCTTTGCAGGGGGCAAACGTCCATCATCAAGCAGAAGCGAGTCGGCATAACTACGCCTCCGATGAGGACGGCGACGATGCAGGCATGCAACATCGAGACGTCCTGCGTCATCATCCTCCATCCTCTCTTCAGCTCCAAGTCATGTAAATAGGTGAACTCATGGCACAAATCACCCGACTAATGGAGGAAAAGGATCGTCACATCAACACTTTGCTTCAAAGGTTAGGTGCCAGGGATGCTGCGGCATTCAGTCAACCTCCTGCTTCTCCAGTAGCCGCTCCAGCTCCGTCTCCAACTCCCGCTCCTGCAGAACTTGTTCCGGCAATGCTAGTAACTACTCCTGCACTTTTCTCGGCTCCCATGCCAGTCTCGATGGTCGCGCAACCTTCGGTGGCAACAACGATGAATGCCCAGCAAATACAAGCACTGGTGGCTGACATGATGCGTTCCCACGGCGGCAGCTTACCTCCGATTACGGTGGCATATTCAAAGCCTTACACCACAAGGATCCAGCAGCTGTGCTTCCCTACCGGGTTCCAGCCGCCAAAGTTCCAGCACTTCGACGGGAAGGGGAACCCAAGGCAATACATTGCCCACTTCGTCAAAACTTGCAACAACGCCGGCATATACGGCGATGAGATGGTGAAGCAATTCGTTCGCACCCTCAAAGGTAATGCTTTTGACTGGTATGTTGATCTTTCTCCAGGATCCATTGACAGCTGGGATCAGATGGAAAGAGAATTCCTCAATCGCTTCTACAGCACTCGGCGCATCGTTAGCATGACCGAGCTTACTGCCGTCAAGCAAAGGAAGGACGAATCAGTAATCGACTACATCGATCGATGGAGGAATCTCGCCCTGAATTCACGAGATCGCTTGTCTGAAGACTCGGCTATTGAGATGTGTACCCAAGGCATGCTCTGGGGCTCACTCTACATCCTCAAGGGGATCAAGCCTCGGTCCTTCGAAGAACTCGCAACTCGAGCCCACGACATGGAGCTCAGATTAGCGAATCGCGGGGACTCAAAGGCCAAAGACTTCCTGAAGGTGGAGAAGAAAGACAAACCACTGGCACCCAAATCGAAGCAAATTAACGTCGCTGACGTCGCCTCGGCCTCCAAGCCACTCAAAATCAGCGGTAAGCCGGATCAAGAAAAGGGAGTTGTCATACCACTGCCTCCACCCCAAAGACAGTCGAAGATGACTCTAGAAGAACTTCAGGCCAAAGAATATCCCTTTCCAGACTCGGAAGTCTCCTCCATATTCGATCAACTGCTACAAGAAAAGATGATCGAGCTTCCTCCTTCAAAAAGGCCTGAACAGATGCATCGTGTCAATGATCCGCTCTTCTGCAAATACCATCGACTAGTTAGCCATCCTATTGAGAAATGTTTTGTCTTCAAAGAAAAGATCATGACACTCGCAAAGCAAGGGAAAATTGAGATCGACTCCGGCGACGTTGCAACAGCAAACATGACGTCCATCACCTTCGGTTCGTTTCAACCAGTACTCGTTGCTGCACACCAGAGAAGGCCCAGGTTGCACATCAATCGCCAGAGACCAATTACGAAGTTAGCTCCACGACGGAAAGTCTCAAGGCGATGACGGTACGCCCCTACGCTCGCTGAGGAAGAAACGTCACTACCCTAGGGGCAACCGTCACCTACATCGGTATCTCTCTCGAACAAAGCTATGTCCCAACAGAATCTCCAGACAAGGTACGAGCAAGGAGACCCGAGGTCGGTCTGTTAGGCCAGCCCTCAGGTAAATTCGATTACTATGTCCTCTACTCCAAACCTTCGCCCGTCTCAATAGAAGAAATCAAACCCACCGGCTGGGAGTCAGAAGGCGAACCACCAAGGTCCCCAGAGGAGCAGGTCTCCCCGACCCATAAAGAACCTACAGTTGCCACTCCAGACCTTCACCTTGGTGACGAAGAATCCACTGATGAAGATGCATGGGTCATGTTGCCCCGCAGACGAAGGCCATGGATGCCAAGAAGTCGCAAGCTAGATCGGGTAACAAGAAAGCTTCCGGAACGAAGAACTTACAAAAAGAAAAGCAAAGCTCCAGGAAGGAAGGCGTTCAAAGTACCGCCAGCAGATCCAGGTGATCTCCTCCTGCAAAACCCTCCAGAACCGACACCGTTGCAAGAGTTCTTCCCCGATTACTTCCTTCCAGCTGATCAGCAGCACGAAGCCTCCTGTTGCATGGTTGAGATCCACATGGCACCGGAAGAAGAAGATAGGATCAAGTCTTCTAAAGAAAGCAACACCAATAACGAGGAGGATAATTCCGACAAAGACAGTGCTGCTGCTTACGATGAGGCAATCTTGCACTTGCCACTCATAGAAGCACTACACCTCCCAAAGAAAGCTCGTTTAGCAATGGCCGAGGCTTTGACAGACCCAGACAGCTACAAAAGAAAGAAGAAAAACACCGAGAAGGACAAAACTATTGTCTCATGTAACGCAGCAATAACTTTCTCGGACGAAGATCTGCAGCTCGGAGCACGACTGCACAATTGACCTGTCTATGTCTCGGGATACATCAACGAGAAGCCGGTAAATTGAATCCTGTTGGACTGCGGCTCTGCCGTCAACATCATGCCTATCCAAACAATGCGCCAGCTTGGCATCACCACCGAACAGCTCTCGCAAATCCAGCTGGTCATTCAAAGGTTCAACCAAGACGGACAGTCCACCATAGGAATCATTCGTCTAAAACTCTCTATCAGCCAGCTTGACACGACAGTTCTCTTCCACGTCATTGACTGTCAAACATCATATCGCCTCTTGCTAGGAAAACCGTGGCTGCATGAAAACGGTGTCGTAGTGTCTACCTGGCACCAATGCCTCAAGTACTACGAGGAAGGTCTGGAGAAGTGCATTGTTGCAGACAACAGGCCATTTAATGAGGCTGAAGCGTACCTCGCCGATGCCAAGTTTTACCAAGCAAAGGACCTTGTTGCAGAAGTCCTTCCAGCTAAAACTCCTCAAACTCAGAAAGCTAAAAGGATGGAGCAGGACGAAGCTCTGCCAACTCCAAATCCAGTGCCACCATCTAAGGCGACACACGAAGTCAAAAAAGTGCTAGCGGCAAGACGAAGGATGCGCATCAGCTCTAAGCCAAGATCCATGAAGCATACTCCATTACCTGTCCAAGCTACGACAGTCTTACGCCTCATGCCTCAGTGGCTTCTCAAAGATGAACCACCATCTTTTGCCTCGCCAAAAGGGATGGTCCAGCCGCTATCGGAAGCTAATGTCATCACTCTGCAAGAAATGACACTGCCACTACCCAGCCAGGGGCAAGCTTCAAGTCCGCCAAAATCCAGCGATTCCTTCAAATCCAGCCAACGCACATTCAAGCCAAAAGGAAGTTGGGGGCAAAATGCCGCCAAGCTGCTGTTCAAATTAAGCTGGCTACAACGAAGACAGTGCCGCACGTATGAGTACGCTCCTGCCAGCTCCAATACCACACGGGATGACTAAGACTCAAGCCCACTTACTCCAAGGCGGCGAGCAGATCCTACCAAATCGGCGAGGCATCGGCTCTCGTCAAACCCCGATGGTCATCAAGATAACAGGAGAGAAGACCTTCACTTCTAACTACATTGAGGTAAAGTTGGTAGATGAAGCGAAAGAGGGATCGTCAGCCTCCGATGCACGCTCCACCAATGTCGTTCATCCCGCTACAAAAGGCGCTAAAAGAAGGCGATATCGAGCTCGACGTTGGACCATACCTCAAAAGCAAAAGAAGAGCATCAAAAACCAGGCAAGTCAAAATCCCATATCAGTATTCAAAAGACTTGGGCCAATCAGACAAGCAAAGCGAAGGTCAGTATTCGACCGTTTGGGAAAGCCACCCACTGAGATGAGAAAAAACATTCCCACCCCACCCACCCATATCATTCTTTCAAATTGCCGATGTCGCCGATATCATTCTGGTATCTCTTAATCATATCACAATTGCGGACACTTCGGTCGATGAAACTTCTACTTCGGACGACGAGTTACCACACGCCCCGTCCGTCCTCGAAAAAGGGGGGCAATCTATCGTCGATGATCTGAAGGAAATCAACTTGGGTACGCAAGAGGATCCTCGGCCTACATTCGTAAGTGCACTCCTAACCCCCGAAGAGGAGGCTGCATACGTCAAGTTACTCCAAGAATACAGAGATGTCTTCGCATGGTCCTACAAGGAAATGCCCGGACTTGACCCCAAGATTGCAGTACACCAGCTTGCTGTCAGACATGGAGCTAGCGCCATCAAGCAAGGACAAAGACGCTACCGGCCAGAACTAGTACCGCAAATAGAAGGCGAAGTCAACAAGCTTATTGAAGCCGGCTTTATCCGAGAAGTTAAATATCCAACGTGGATCTCCAGCGTGGTCCCAGTCATGAAGAAGAATGGCCAGATCAGAGTATGCGTGGACTTCAGGGACTTAAACAATGCATGCCCCAAAGATGACTTCCTACTGCCAATCACAGAACTGATGGTGGATGCGACGACAGGCCATGAAGCACTAACCTTCATGGATGGATCCTCAGGCTACAACCAGATCCGGATGGCACCCAAAGATGAAGAGCTTATGGCATTCCGCACGCCAAAAGGGATCTACTGCTACAAAGTCATGCCTTTCGGCTTGAAAAATGCAGGAGCTACTTACCAACGAGCCATGCAAAAAAATTTCGACGATATCCTTCATCAGAATGTGGAATGCTATGTCGACGACCTCGTGGTAAAATCAAGACAAAAGTCAGCACATCTTCAAGACCTTGAGCTGATCTTCAAATGACTTCGGAGATATCAGCTCCGTATGAGCCCGCTTAAATGCGCATTTGGAGTCTCCTCGGGTAAGTTTCTCGGCTTTGTCGTACGGCATCAAGGCATCGAGATATATCAATCCAAAATAGATGTTATCCTCAATATGCCAATCCCAAAAACAGTAAGAGACCTCAGAGGTCTCCAGGGCCATCTGGCATATATCAGGAGATTTATCGCCAACTTAGCTGGAAAATGTAGGCCCTTCAGTCGCCTCATGAAGAAAGGAGCACCATTCAAGTAGGATGAAGCTTGTCAGGAAGCCCTCCAGAACATCAGGAATTACTTACTCAAGCCTCCAGTTCTGACGGCACCAGTTCAAGGAAAACCATTGGTCCTTTACATCAGCGCCCAGGAGTAGTCCTTGGGGGCACTCCTGGCTCAAGACAACGAGCTAGGCAAGGAAACAACATGTTACTATTTGAGTCGCACTCTCATCGACGCGGAGCTAAACTACTCCCCGATTGAGAAGGTCTGTCTGGCGCTTATCTTCGCTACAAAGAAGCTGCGACACTATATGTTAGCTCACGCCATCAGGCTTATCTCAAAAGCCGACCCGCTCAAATACATTATGTCGAGGCCAGTGCTCTCCGGACGTTTGGCCAAGTGGGCTTTACTCCTCCTCGAGTTCGATATCACCTTCGTCCCTCGTAAAGCGGTCAAAGGTCAAGCTCTCGCGGACTTTCTGGCAGAATACCCCCTTCCAGCAGAATGGGAACTATCGGAAGATCTCCCAGACGAAGAAGTATTCTGCATCGACATCGCCCCTTCCTGGAAAATGTTCTTCGATGGCGCGGCAAGGCAAGACGTGGCAGAAGCAGGGGTTATCTTCGTCACACCAAACGATGAAGTACTCCCCTTCTCATTTCTACTATCAGAACCATGCTCCAACAACAGGGCGGAATATCAAGCCTTGATTATTGGCCTCGAACTCGCCAATGATATGAAACTTCAAGGGCTTGAAATTTTCGGCGACTCTCAACTCGTCATTCAGCAAGTATTGGGAGCATACAAAGTCAACAAAGAAGATCTCGTGTTGTTGCATCTGCAAGCTTTGAAACTCCTTGGTACGCTCAAAAATGCTTCAATCCAGCATGTTCCCAGAAACCTTAATCAGCAGGCTGATGCGCTCGTAAATTTAGCGGCTACACTTCCATTCCCAGAAAAAAGCCAACTCAGTATCCCTGTCTGTAAAAGGATGGTAATCACTGAGGAGGACCCTCCTATGGGAATCCCAGACCAAGTCAATGCAGTACACGTTCTCCTAACTGACGAGCTAGATTGGAGACAACCATTCATAGACTTTCTGATCCACGGGAAGCTTCCTAAAGATCCAAAGCGTAGGGTCGACATTCGCCGGTGGTCTCTGAAATTCTTTCACTTCAACAACGAGTTATACCGTCGAAGCTACGATGGTGCGCTCCTGAGGTGTCTGGCAAAAGAAGAAGCGGAAACAGCACTAGAAGAAGTCCATGCCGGGATCTGTGGCTCACATCAGTCCGGTCCGAGCTGCACTTCCGTATCAGGCGGATGGGGTACTACTGGCCCACCATGATTAAGGACTCCCTCGAGTTTGCAAAAAGATGACACACTTGCCAGTTGCATGGCGACTACATCCGTCAGTCTCCGGAACCTTTGCATCCGACCATCGCATCATGGCCCTTCGATGGATGGGGACTCGACATTGTCGGTCCGCTACCCAAGTCATCCAAACAGCATCTTTATATCCTGGCGGCAACGGATTACTTCTCCAAGTGGGCTGAGGCAGTTCCATTACGAGAAGTTACCAGGCACTCTGCCATCAACTTCATCCAGAACGACATCATCTTCCGGTACGGCATTCCTCGCTATATCGTTACGGACAACGGGAAGCAATTCAAGAATGCCGCTGTCAGCCAGTTTTGCGCCAAATTCGATATCAAGCAAAGGTGTTCAACCGTGTACAACGCCTCGGCCAACGGTCTAGCTGAAGCTTTCAACAAAACACTCTGCAAACTTTTGGATAAAGTCATTTCAAAATCAAAGAAAGACTGGCATGAACGCATGGGCGAAGCGCTATGGGCATATCGCACCTCTTTTCGCACGCCAACCCAGGCGACTCCGTACTCACTGGTATACGGAGTAGAAGCTGTCCTCCCACTTGAACTCCAGATTCCGTCACTCAGGATAGCCGTCCAGGATGGCCTCGTCGACGGCGACAACGCCCAACTTCGCCTAGCAGAATTGAATGCATTGGACGAAAGGCGCCTCGAAGCCCAGCAACGCTTGGAATGCTACCAGGCTAGGTTGACCCGAGCTTTCAACAAAAGAATTCACCCTCGATCCTTCCAAAAAGGAGAATTGGTGCTCGCAATCAAACGCCCCATCATCCTTTCGCATCGAGGAGGAAAGAAGTTCGACGCCAAGTGGGATGGACCGCACACTGTCAAAGAGGTCTACTCCAACGGCGCGTATCTTCTCACCACGCCAGAAGGGCTTACACTCGGCCCTATCAATGGCAAGTACCTCAAAAGGTACTATGCCTAAAAGCAGGGCTACACGCCTTGCAAAAAAAAAAAAAAGGAACTACGTGTGACTTGATCCCTCTCAGTAGGGTACGTAGGCAGCCTGTAAAGGTTCAGTCCAAACAAAAAAAAAACACAACCAAACTATGCCATTCCAGAAGACAAGTCCAGAAAATAAATGCATGATATTAAGTTATCATCAAACGAGGGAAAGCAAATCTATGAGTCTGTCCAGCAGAAATGACAAGAAAGAAAAGGAAATGCGACACTGCTAGTAAAGCGAGTTAAATTCTTTAAGACGTTGGAGCAGCTCGTCGCCAGTAACCTCCATGCGCTGCAGCTCCGAAGACCGAGAAGCTATCCGCTCCCGATGCGTCGCCAGCTCAATACGTTGCTTTGTGAGATTTGCTTCAGAAGACTTCTCGATTGTCTCAGCTTTCTCGAAAGATGCGCGAGCAGCCTCTAGCTTCTTCCGTGCCCGAACAAGGCTCGCAGTGGCAAGTGCATGCTGCTCCTCCAGTCGATGCTCCTCGTCCTCGGCCTTTGCTAGTATCAGGAGAAGGTCATCTTCCATCGAAGCCCGTTTCAAGCGATGAGCTTCACTGTCCGCCAAGAAAGCACGCATCCGTGCCTCAAACAAAGAGCCATCTACCTGGAAGGCCGCTAGGTTCTTGCAAAACTCAGGCCCCTCGAGGACCCACCAGCTGCTCAAAGCGTCAAAACCCTCCTCCTGGAAGGGTGCGAGCGTCGCCTGGATATACTTCCGTCAGCTCTCCAAAAGAAGCGCAGAAAGAAGGCCTCGCGAACTACACTTTCGCCTATCAGCCCCTGAGTGCACAGGCAAGGTGGGCTCCGGTCCTGAAGACTCAAGTACAGGAACCGCCTCCTGAACCATCGCCGTGATAACAGTCAGCGGTACCACCGGAGCCGAAGGAGAAGCTACAGGCAAACCTTTCGACGGAACGACTGTGGGAGTAATCTCTGCCGGGATACCGGGCCTAACCAGAGGAGTCTGTTCTCTCCCCATACTGGAGACCTCACCCTCCTCCCCAAAGCCCAACTGCTCCATGTCAATATCGTCCAGGTTGACAGCACTGCCGGCAAAATCTGCCTCGCACGCCTCCAAAAGCTCCAAGTTATCCCAAGGTACATCCAACCTGCCATTCTCAATCAATGTCGCTCTGATGGGAGAGCATTCATGCCCAACCCCCTTGGGGGCAGACTCGCAATCCAATCCAGCAGAACCTGCCAAAATGAGAACTAAACAACTCAGCCGACAGAAAAAATAGTACAAGCAAAAGAAATTCATGAGCAACTAGAAGCAAGAGATACTTGCGGCATCCGATGAAGCTACCCCAGAGAGAGGGATTACCTCATCGACAAAAAGCACTGGCTCTCCCTTTCGAGCTGGCTCTGCCTCATTATTGTCATCTAAAGCGGCCTCACACAAGAGATCCAACTTCCTTCTCTTGGGAGAAGCATGTCCACTCCAAGAAGTCTGAGTCTCAGGAAGACTCTGAACCTTGGTAGACGGAGCCATCTCGACTTCTTGCACAGAAAGAGAAGCCCGGGAAGTACTCTCTCGATGGCCACAAGATCCCTCCGATCGCCGCTCCTCGGACCAAAGACGGTGATCCTCTGACCCCGCTAAAGAGTCAAAAGAAAAGTCAGCCCGCTCGCTGCTAGCAAGGATATCCAGTGGAAGACTAGCCAGGAAGGGAAGCACTGACTCGTTGATCTAGCAGCGATACTCAGGAGTTACGGCATCCTTTCCGCCCGGATTGATCCCCGGTGAGAAAATACACCTAGTAAATCGATCATAAAGTGCTCCCCAGAGGCGGTACGCTTCCTGCGGAGTGTAACGTGACTGCAGGCGCAAAGGAGTCCCAGGCAACTCCTGGTGAAAACCCTGCTGTCAAGCAAACCAGTGGGGAGAGTACCGTGCCACCTCCACTGCATCCCCACGATGCCAAACGAGATACCCGGGCCTGCAACTCACCATACTCCAGTGCAAGTGCTCGGGCATCTCCACCCCATCACACACCAAGGATCTTGTAGAAGGTGCAAGTGCATTCTCCGATACAAATTCGAAGTCAGAAGGGCCCATACGTCTTAAACACTCTCGGGCACTGGGCTTCGGACGCTCCCATGCGTAATAAGCATTCATCACACCTCCCACACAAGGAAGAAAGGGCACCGAGGTCGAAGGTCCACGCGCTGCAAAGATCCCCTTCGAAAAATGAAGCCCAATCCAACCATAGAGGTAATGCAGGGGGTAAAAGGAACTGGCCCTGCCTACTTCCCCTCTTGCATTATCCGCACTCGATAAACTCCAGTATGTTCCACTAAGCCCTTGGTACAACGAGCAGAGGATCGCCGGCGCCAGGTTAAGAAACTCTCCATTCACCATCCGAGCAGCTGCAAGAAAGGTCCAAGGGCGTATCACATCCCCGTCCCAGGGCAGAGCAAAGCGGCAAAGAAAAAGTACCAACCCCGCTGACCAGTAAGTAGCACGCCAGGCATCGCTGCATTCCTCAAGTCCCAAAACTTCCCAGGGACGTTGCGCCCCGGCCGTGGAGCACCATTCTTTCTTCAGAGATTCAATCGATCGCCGGAAAGTGCCAGGTGCCGGTCTCTTTGATGATGCATATCTCCACATCGGGTGACTCGAAGGGGGGGCGTGGCGATATTCTCCTCGAAACCAGAATTCCACCCAAGCTGAGTGGAGTACTCGATCTGACTATTCACGGCCCGCTATAATAGCATCTGCCTTAAAAAGCAAAAAGCAGAAGCTAGGAGACTCGTCTGGGTCCGTCAAGACCTCCAAAGAAGGAACCTCCTCCTGATAGTAGCTCCGAACTTCTGGACATCTAGAGACGACATGCACGTCACGAAGGGTGATCCCGATTTCACCAGCTCTGGTCAAAAAAGTGTTGGTCTCAGGGCACCACTGCTCACACAGAGCCCGGTACATACCGTCCGGTCGGCTGTACTCCCAACAAGCCGGCTCCACAAACCTAGCCAAACGCTCCATCCCTGGCTCTGCCTCCAACGCGCTAGATAGCTCACGCATCCAGTCACGGAAACCTCCCAGATATGTGACATATCCACGCGGATGAATCTCTACACCCCACCGTGTACGACGGGAGCATATCTTCAAAGCAACAACGGGGACCGGAACCGATTCCTCACCAATGTGGTGGAACGGCAACCCCAAGCTTGGCCGGACAACTTGCCAGGAAGATCCTTCGTCAGTGAGGATACGCTCGCCAAGTTTTAACACGCGACAAGAGCCGTCGGCCACGCCATCCTTACAAACTCGCTCGTGCGTCGAAAGCTGAAGTACTGACAGTCTGGCCTCCTGTCTCGAAACACGGTGGTTGAAGACTTGCGTAAAAGGAAAACGAAGATGCGTACTCCCGTGGGAGACCGCATTGACAATCCAACCGGAACTCGAAAAACTCTCGTAACGACGAGACCTGAAAAAGAAAGAAGACAAAGCCCAAGTCAGATAGCAAGAAAAGTACAAGATGAATACAGGGGAAAACGTCACCAAAAAAAAAAGGAGCTACTGGCCCCATATGCCAAAAGAGAAAACAAGAGGGGGCCACGGCTAAAAAGCCGCAACCCCATGTGCCAAAAGAAAGAAAAGGAGGGGGCCACAACAAAAACCGCAGCCCCCCCTTCTCCTACAAAAACCCGCAGCCCCACAGGGCTGCATGCCGGGTCCGCGACGGCCACCACGCCGGCCACCAGCCCATCGCGCCCGCCGCTCCCCGTGCGCGCGCACCAGCCCCCGCGCCCGCCGCTCCCCGTGCGCGTGCACCGACCGCCGCGCCCGCCGCTCCCTCCGGCCCGCAGCCCCGTCGCGCCCCGTGCGCTGCGCCCGCCACAACCCCGGCCCGCCTCTGGTCGCACCCCGTGCGCTGCGCCCGCCGCAGCCCCGGCCCGCTCCCTCCGGCCCGCAGCCCCGGTCGCGCCCCCCGCCTCCAGCCCACGCGTCTGCCGTACCCCGCCTCCGGCCCGTGCCCTCCTGCGCCACTGGCCACCGGCCCGCGCCCTCCTGCCGCGCCAGCCACCGCAGCTCGGCCACCGCAGCCCGGCACTCCGTTGCCGCGCCATGCGAACCAGAAGAAGAAGGAGGAGGAGGAGGAGAGCCACCTCGCCTGCGACGCTCCGCCTTCTGCGGTCCGGCGGTCTCCTCTCCTTCGCGAACTCCATGGCGTCACAATCTTCATCCTCCGCGTCATCGTCGCGGAGCGAGAAACCCTAGCGAGAGCTCTCGACTCCAAGCCGCCGGGAATCGTCAATAATGAAGAGAAACGAAAACGAGGGGGCCTTATAAAGACCTAATCCCACACGAATACGCAACTCAAGTCCAAGCGCTACGCGTTTCCCGCGGGCGCACTCAAACTTGAGGGGGCATTTGTGGGCATTGAAATTAGCCCACGGGTCGAACCCGATTTGCACACGTAAAATAGGCCCGCACCCAACGGCCTTCGGATCGAACCCGACTCGCACACATAAACTTGGCCCGCACACAATGGCTCACATGCGCAACTTGGCCCGCACACAACGGCTCGCATGCAACTCGGCCCACACACAACGGCCCACATGCGCAACTCGGCCCATACACAACGGCCCTCATGCGAAATTGGGCCCACACACGAACGGCCCGCATGCGAACTCGGCCCGCGTGCAAACCCAATTCGCGCGCCGCGGCCCAACTCGAAGCAAACGGGTCCACCCGACCCGTAACTCGAGCACAAAAAGGGGGGCCCACCGGCCCCCCTTTCTTGAAAACCGTGCCCCCCTCCCCATGGGGAGGTGGGGCCGGCCATAAAGAAAAAAAAAGAAGAAAACAAAAAGAAGAAGAAAAAGAAAAAGAAAAGAAAAGGAAAAAAAAATCAAAACCGCCTCGATGCGGGGGGAGGTGGCGTGGACGTCTACGCAGCCGTAGATCCGCGACGATCCCTCGATCCAACGGACAAGATGATGTTGTGTCGCCATCCGATCCAAAAGTGCAAAAGATAACAACTCAATCTTCGAAGATCGAGTTATATCTAGCCCGTAACCGCCCCAACTAAAAAGGAAGGGATCGAGTTTGTTTCCTCGGATAAAGGAACAATATCTTGATGGTTATGGGAGGAGATATCGGATGAAACAAAAAGATTTCAGCCATATCTCCCCCAACCGCCCCCCTTTGCCTATAAATAGAAGGGGTGGGGGAAGGCACAAAGGGTCCGAAAGCCGAAGACGAAAGAGCTCCGCAAGAGAAGCTCCAACGCTCGAAGACCGAAGGCTTCACGAGGCACGGCAAGCACGTCCTACGGGAATCCTTGGCCCTTCAAGTCCTCATCAACGTGAAGACCTTGCACTCGAAGATCAAAGCTTCGACTCCTCGCACGAAGAAGAAAGCTTGGAGAAGAAGACCCGGAGTCGTCATCACCCCGACTACTCCAACGATCTTCATCAGCTCCGAAGACGCCATAAGCAAAGGCCGGAGAAGAAGATCGAAGCCGACAACACCCGTCGTCTTTAACAAAGGCATCAACTCCTTGCACGAAGAAGAAAGCCGGGAGAAGAAGGCCTGAAGCCGGTGCTACCCCTGCCGTCTTCGTCAACAAAAGCCGACGCTACAACCGCCGTGCTGAAGCCGGTGCTACACCCGCCGTCTTCATCAACAAAAGCCGACGTTACAACCGTCGCACGAAGATCGGTGCTACACCCGCCGTCTTCATCAACAAAAGCCGACGCTACAACCGTTGCACAAGGATTGGCGCTACCCCCGCCGAAAAGCCAAGACCGACGCCACAACCGTCGAGGAAGCCGGAAAAATAAAGAATCCTTGAAGAAGTAGCGTCAGTCGTTCGAGAAGAAGATCGAGTCAGAGCTAAAGTCAAAGCCGACGCAAGAAGTCAAAGCAAACGCACCGGTAAAGCCCGCGCTAAAGCAACGCACGTGCCAAAGCCAAGCAACTATGACGGTCACGAGCAAAGCACCGCACGTTCTAGCCGATACGACGCGAAGTCCGGAAGAACTAAAGCATCACAAGTCTCTACCCGCCTACGTTCAAGCGCAAGCGCCAAAGCAAAGCAAACGCCAGAGCCACGCCAAAGCTACGCCAAAGCCGAAAGCTAAAGCCAAAGCTGACGCCAAAAACACGATCGACGCCGCGAACCGACAATCAAGGACGCCGAGGTCGAGCAAGGATCGAGGAAGACACGAAGACCGAGGAACGAAGCCCAAGGCCTCCCTAGCCAAGAAAGCGTGAAGCACGGACGGGACAAAATCAACGGCGAAAACTCCTTAGCCGCTCAAAAACCCTCACCCTGTAAAGACCTCTGTCTTGGGCAATCCCTTCAGAGATCTCGCACGAATACCACGTGGAGACGCAGATCAAAGCGACCCTCCAGAGGATCTCTCCCACAATCTCCTGATCAAAAATTTGTAATCTCGTGTGATCCGCAATAAAGACGACCCGTATCTTTTTCCGCGCCCACACAGAGATGCTCATCACCCGACGGGAGCCACAGACCACAGCCATCCAGGCAGAGCCAATGCCGCCGCATCGGGCGAGCCAAACAAAAAACCTAGGTGGTCCGGGCAAGCAACACTTGCAGCCCATAAACATCGCTCCAAACAACGTGTGATCATGTGGCTTCACTTGCATGTCGCTGGTTCCTTCACTGAATATTGCATTTCCTAAGTGCAAGAACGGTGCTTGTCAGATGTCAAAGCTTATTGAAAACCATTTAAGTACCACTTTGCTGAATATTCAGCAATTTTTAAAAAACAGATTAAAAATTAATTTATTTAGAAGGAACCGATCCAAAACTTTTAATTTAGCAGCAACGGACTTATACGGCAGTTCAACTGCTGTATAAGAAAAAAAATGGCCGTTTACTTTCCGCGATACTACCCGTTAGCCTTTGTACGGTAGTCTGACTACTATTTTAAATCAAGACTAGTCGTTGGGATCTTTATACGGCAATCAGACTACCGAATAAATAGTCGTTAGTCTTTATAAGGCAGTTAAATTGCCGTATAAGGTTATACTACAGTCAAATTGCCGTATAAGGTTATACGAAAGTCAAACTGTCGTATATCGGGGTATGCATCAATTAAACTGCTTATATGGCAATTGAATTGCCGTATAAGTCCGTTGTTGATAAATTAATAGTTTTGGGTCCCTTCTTTCTAAATAAAATACTTTTTAGTCCGTTTTTAAAAAATTGCTGCTGAATATTACATGAAGAATGATAAACAAAATAGGATTATGCCTCTTTCTTTTTTATTAGAGGTGCTTCTACTGCTTCCTCTTCCTTTTTTAGTATTGAGGAGGAGCATATTCAAAGTGGTGACTCACCAACACCAAATGCCAAACAGCTTACAACTTGACCATCTATACTATTCTTATAAAGCTGAGGCCTTTGGTGCTACATGGCAGTCTCTCCATTCCCCCTCTCTTCCCTCTTTCATTTTTTGAACAATACTTTGCACCAACAGGTATTGGAGCATACAGCTCCTCTATCCGATGTGAACCGTTGGATGAGTATCACTAATGATATTCAGCCGTTCGGAGTTCTAACAGATACGGACCCCGATGAAATGAATCTCGGAAGTATATTCTATCAGAACTCCGAACGGATGAATATCACTAGTGATATTCATCCAACGGTTCACATCGGATAGAGTAGCGTGCGAAGTATTGTTCCTTTTTTTTTTCATAATTAAACATGCTCTCTCTCTCTCTCTCTCTCTCTCTCTCTCTCTCTCTCTCTCTCTCTCTCTCTCTCTCTCTCTCACACACACACACACACACATACACACATTATGAAGATCTAGATTCAGTACCAGATGCGCGATCCATTCAAGTTGCATCACAATCGTCCATGCATTACATAGGATTAGTACTAGTACCTTATATTATGGTGTATTAGAATCACAGAGCCTTAAGATCACCAGTCACTACTAATCGTACGATTGCTGCATCAAGCTCCTTTATCTAGAAATTTCTTTAAGATTGGTGATTGGATCTATGCAACCCCACATTTTTACAATCTTACAAAAGACCGATCGCTAGATTAACAAGTTGATGGTGATCATACATCGGCAGCGTGATCTTGAATACCCCCTTCGGAATCCGTGCATCAGTGTGATCTTGAACCTCCCCTTGGTAGGAAACAAGCCGAAGATTCACTGCATTAGGATTTTTGGTGTCCCCGAACAATCCACGTAATACGACATCACGATCACTAATCAATACCAACCGGTCGATGTTACCCCCTGGAATTGCTTGATTGATGATCGGTGTCGTTCATCGCCGACCTCAAGCTTTGTACATCTGTATGCTACCAGTCATGACCCAAATACGTACCTACATGGTTAAAATATACCAGCAGGGGTTCATACATAGCTCAATATAACAGAGCAGGTGTATCTGAGGAGAGCAGATGCAATGTACCATCACTTCGAGCACATCGAAAGGCGTAGAAATTGGAACACGTAAGGCTCCATGATGCTAAGACCAAAAATATGAACAAGAGAAATCAGGTTTCAGAAATATTCCAAATGGAATTTGGGGAAATTTCATAAATTTTGCCCAAAATTTCTTCTTAAATTCTATAAGTTCCTGAGATTTAAGTGAAAATTAACTAAAAAATCCATAAACCCTCTGATATGCCCATTCTCCGACATGATTTTTCTTTGAAAAATTGTTTCGGGTGTTGGATCTGCCATCTAACGCCAATTTCTAGAGATCAAAATCAATGAAAAATGGATCTAGCTGTTCTTTCGATTGGATCTAAGTCTTCTTCCCTAAAATTGAAAATAATAAATCTTATATTTATTTCAATTAATTTGTTTCTTAGTGTTATGTTGATAAAATGACAGTGTAAGAAAATCAGATCTATCAAGATTTGGGATCAAGCATTGAATATATCAAATCTACCTTTTAAAATTTTGAGAATTAAAAAAAAAAAGATTTCAATGTCGATGAAATCATTAAAATCTGATACGGTTACGTATTTACATAGCATTCAAAGAATTACATGCTCCATAAAGTTCCACCCTAGTAGATAGTATAGAAATGTTATTAAGTGTTCCAACTTCCAAGTGTGGAAGGCTTGATTAATGATCATCCAGATTTCGTTTCAAAATTTCATTACTTAAACAATATTTCCTTCCTTAAAATGTTTAGACTGTTACACATATGCACGACATACAAAATACTTCCGATGTGGAGCTCCACACCAGTAGATAATCTACAAATGTGATTTAAATGTTCCAAAGTGCGTCTCTGTGCTTATTTATGATCATCAAGAGTTGGTCAAAATAGAAATGATTGAAAATTCCATCATTTAATCGATATATTTCCCATGATATTTCCACATCCTGCAGCCATAGTTCAAAAATCAAAATATATCGTGAAATAAATATTTCCTTTTTCCCATGTACCGAAACAAAATACACCACTCAATATTGACTGTCTTGAAAATTGTAGATAAACCACGATAAATCGTGAAATATTGACCAAAATATTCTCCAGGTCGATATTTCATGATATATCGTGACACGATGGGCCAACCACACATGGGGCGGCACAATACGATGCACCAATAGCCACACCCACATGGTATTGTTGGCTAGTAGCAAAATTTAGCCAAAATATCACAAAATTTGCCAACATTTCACCTAAATTTTGATAAATTTCATAATATTTCATCAAATCTGGTTATTTAATATGGGTATTTCAGTGGGTTTTCTCTCATATGTTCAACAGTCTATCAATATGTATTTATGATGCTTCGGAGTTGTGGGTGGTGGCATGATGTTTATTTATTGGCATTGATTTTCATGGGTTTAAATTAAAATTTTCTAGCTCCTTCATACTTCTTCATTGAATACTTACGAATCCAATGGTAGATCTTATCTAACATGATGCATACTACATCTTAGATGTATGATCAAAATTCAACCTTAAATTTTTCCAAAATTTTTCCTTGCTTACATCAATGTTTTCATTATTTCATTGTTTTAATTATTATGCATCAGCACAACATGCACATAATACATGGTATGTAAAGTTCTACACCCCTAGATAGGGTAGAAATATTACCAAAGTGTTCCAAAGTATGTATCTATACTTGATTTATAACTATCCAAAGTTTCACTAAAATTTCTGTCAAAATATATATATTTTTGCCATTTCTATAAAATTATGATATTTTCACGCTATCAAAATTTTGGTCGAAATCGAAATTTTGAACCTTGTCTGCAGCATCAAAGAAATGGTCAAAATCAAAATTCCGAAACTTGATTATGCCTTTAGATTACCTTCCTTAGTAGACCTAATACAAGCATATGCTTTATTTTATGTTTACTTTCATGATCGTAGTCTAGGCTGCATGACATTGATTTATTTTTACCTAAATCTATGGTTTATACCTTTTGTGCATACTTGGTTTCCATTTTTAAAAAACAGAAAATTTTACTCAAAGTTTTTTTTTTAGGTAACTAATTACCTCATTGATAATAGCTTACGATGGTCGCGAGTGATGGATTTCTAGCATAGGACTATGATGGTTCGTCTAATGCATTTAGTGCTTTCAACTTTGAAAACGCAAGAAGGAAACAAAATCTTTTTGATGATGCATCTATGGTATTTCATACTTCTCTTTGACATTGAAAGTGCATTCATATTTTAGTTTGTAACTAATCATTGCATCTATTTGAGATTCCTTGGTATTTTAACGTTTATACTAGTCCCAAGTAAAAAAATTAAGACATCTATAACATTAGTACAGATCTAAGATTGTGTAAAACTTAGTCTCACTTCTCTCAGGCAGCACGTGTTCCAACTTATTTCACTTTGAACTTGCACATGCATCAATGATGGTCACTGTACACTGTACAGTTTTGGCACTAGTCTAGAAGTGTCTACCAATAACTCTTCAAGATTTTAGAAAGGATACAGAGGTTGAATGACCTAAGGTTAGTTATTCCTAGAAAATCTCAAAAAAACAAAATGCTGCCTAAGGTTAGCACGAAAGCTATTGTGGCATAAAGTATCCTTAGAGAGGGCAACATGACCCATGCTATAGGTAAAAGTGTTGCAAACTGGTTGCGTAGGGTTCAGTGTGAAGCTGCTTTGGTGTCAACAGAGAGGGCTACCTAAGCCAAAACAAAGTAGGCAAAAATGCTTGGTATAATATAAGGAGAGTTGAAAGAGCTAAAAGAAAATTTCATAGAGTACAAAAATAAAAAGGAATTCAGAATGCAAAATGGAAAAAACATGGATTTTCCTAAACTAACTAGTTTGAATTTTAGATTAGAATTTTTGAGTCCTATAGTGTGGAGGAAGTCACACCAGTAATCTTACCTGAAAAACCTAGCCAGTGTTTAGTCAGTTCACTTTTTATTTAAGGTTGAAATGTGAACTTAACTTATTTGAACTTACCTCATAACCTTGCCTTGATGATATTTATCATGATCTGAGGATTTTAACTCTTCAAAACAGAATTTCTAACATGTTTTACTGTTTTTATTAACCTTTTAAAAACTTCAAAAATATTTTTGACTTTAGATTTATGTGTTTTTTTCATTTCTAAAAATCGTTGAATTTTTGGTGCATGCTTTCTCTGAGTCTTATCTCCTAGTGCTTGAATGTCTTTTACTTTTTAACATATAGGGGGAAAGGAAAGTTATACCACTTGACTTCTTTAATTGATATCCCGATTGCAATGGATGTTTATTCTCTAATTGATATCCAGAAGTGTGTATTCGTTGATGCAAGTTCGTAATGCTTATGTTCACATACTTATTGTTTTCGGCTTCATGAATTCTATACTTGGTGACTCATGTTTAACTTGGACCCTTCGCCAACTCGTGACAAAAAAGGAAAGAGGATTGGATATTATGTTCATATCTAACAAAAAAAAAGGGTGGGGGAAAGTGATGAACGTTGGCATATATGAAAAATATCTTCATGATATACGACAAAAAAGAGGGAAACTGATATTTGAAACATTGGCATGTATGAAAAATGTTTATGACAGCATACACATGTTTCACTTTATTCATGAATATGTTCATACTATAACTACTAGATCAAACTTGTAATTACAATTGACCCGATGTCATTTATATTTATTTCTTCATACCACACAGCTTTTCACTGTGAATTGTTGTATTTGTGAGGTTTCAATCAAATTTCGGTTAGTCGAGTCCTTGTGTGAGTTGAGCAATATTGAACATGCAATGAATGACTGTAATCTGGGGTAGCTGTTTATGTTTGCCATTTACATGTATATTTGTTTATTTTGATTGTGTCACAGAATTACCAAAGGGAGATATTGTTAGGTCTAATTGTATTAGCACATTCCATAGACAAACTATTGAGTTATAATTGGTCAGTTCAACAATCATCTCAAGTTAGGCATGACAATATAGCTCCAATCATAGAGCAGAATGAAGCACATTTAGAAAGGTTTCCAGATTGCCAGATCTTTCACGATTGCAGACCTCATTTGTTAGGGAAGGTAACTTGATGTAGAGAGTCTAGAGACCAAGTGAGCCCTAGGTGATGCTCTAGGTGTACCTGAATATTTCTAAAAAATGATGTTTTAGTCCAAATGAAATAAAAAAATAAATGTTTTTTAAACTAAATTGAAAAAATATTTAAAAATAATTATAAAAGAAAATTGATTTTCAATATATGGCAAGTCAATCGATCAGGCTCTCCATGTCGATCTATCAAACTGCAAGATCTTAGATTGATGTAAGATCATTTGGGCCAGATTGAGTGTAGATTGATGAAGATCGATCAGGCCATATTACAGAAAAAATGAAACTATTTAGGCTAATAAATCGCAATTCTACAGACAATGCCATCGTTTGAAATTTTAGTTCGATTGATCAGTGTTCCAAATCAATCGATCTGGCTACCGACTAGCAGCAATCTGAAGTATATGTGAATTATATTTTCTCCCTATTGGTTGGGATGCGGACTAGGTTTTTCAAGCCTATAAAGGACTTTAGAAGCACAAAATATGTATCTTTTCTATTAGCTTTTCTTGAGAGAGTTCTTCAAATTTATTAGCCCTTCTATGCATATTCCATGAGAAAGACTTGAGACCATTGTGTTTTCATTGTACTCTTCTAAGGTTTTGCTTCTAGCCTTTCTTTGATAGATACCATAGCCCTCCATGTTTCAAACCTTCTTTGATTAAGGGTGTTTTGGCTGGAGGATTCCAGAGTCACTGCTGTGTGGAGATCTGAGGGTGTGTCATCCATGGTTTGGCGGCCAGAGCAATCAGGAGATCTTCGAGGGGGAGGCCGGATTGTACAGTGACTCGTGGGATGTTGGACAGAGAGATCCGAAGCCTCATTGGGGAGATCGGACCGCAGGTGGTTCATCAAGCTAGATCACTTGAGAGATCAATCAAAGGAGTCTGAAGTGTGGTGGAGATAGATTCTTCGACTCATGGAACCTACAGGCAGGTAAAGAAAATGCATCTTGGAGGTAGCATCAACAAGTCCAAACCAGGGTGAATGATCCTTGAAGGCAACAATCTGAGATTGATCAGTCTTGTAGTCTTTAATCTCTCATAGTGCATTGCATCTAGATGTGATCCAGGGGACATAGGCACTTGTGTCAAACCACGTAAAAGATCTCATGTGTTCATTGGTTGCTTTTTAGAGTATTGGAATAACCCACTCTTTCTTAATATATCATTGGTACATCTTTGATATATTGGCTTAATTTGGTTAATCAACTACCATCTCTTATCATGTTGCTTTCTCTGTTAATATATAGATGCATGAGACTGAATATATATGAGATTATGAATGGTACATGATATTTACTTTACTGGTGATGTTTACTATGTTGTGTACCAATATTTAATTTGCCTATTTGCTTGCTGCATATAGTTATTGGATAGGTCTTGCTTTTGAAGAGTAATCATTTATGTTGCACTGCCAAAGCAGGAGCATAGACAGAAATAGGAAGAATTGCAAACACGGAATAAATAACAATCACATATTCCTGAATAACCAAGGTTTTAAAAAGCGGGAGGCGTACCAGAGGCATCTTAGGCACATGAGGTGAGGCTTATGCCTCAAGGCGTACCGAGGCATAAGCCTCAGTTTTTTCTATAATATTACTTAAAACATATGTAATAAACTTCACTGTAAAACATATAGGCAAAATAAGCAAAATAAACTTAAAAACATATATAAACTGGGTACTAACAAAAAAAATTAAAAAAAGAAAAGTAAGAGAACCAACATTGAGGTATGTTCTCTGGATCTTCTAACCCTCCTCTGCTTCTCCTCTGGATCTTCCTCTTTATGTTTTCTCCTTCTTAAGCCGCGGTTTTTTTTATCCTTTTCTCATTTTCGTCTTCTTCCTCTCATTGGCCGCTATGCAATTGCATCCCTCCTCTGTTGTTGTGCAGTCGGCAGTCACGCGGTTTTTTTTTTAGGTTCAATAACAGTTGTTGCTAGGGCTATGGTAGTTAAAGGCCTATAAAACACCTTTTATATATATATAAGTAGCCCTGGCTGCTTAGTCCAAAGGCTCAAGTGTCCAACAGCAGGACCACCACATGTAATTCGCAGTGTTCTAAAAAGTTGCCTAGGCGGCCGCCTAGGCGCTAGAAAGCCCCCCACCACCTAGCCTAATCCTAGGCAGTGCAGAAAAGTGGCACAGGCCTCTAGGCGGGGCTAGACGATCGCCTAGGCAGTTCTAGGCGGGGCTAGGAGGCAGCCTAGGCGGGCATAGGCACTAGAACGTGTATAGATGTTATTCTATTATTGAAAATAATAAATTTATTATTTGGAATATACTAAAATTATAGATATTATGATATTATTTGAGATAATATCATGCTTGCTTTTGTTCTTGTTAATCTTGAATTTATGATTATGTAAATAATACATGCTCTTTAAAATAATATTTGGAATAATCTTGAATTTATAGTAAGTTAAAAAATATATATTATATATAATATATAATATCAAAATAATTTAAAAAAAACAAAAACGCCTAAGCACCGCCTAAACGGCCTAGGCGCTAGAAGGTCCCCCATCGCCTGACTAGTGCCTAGCGCTTTTTAGAACATTGTTAATTTGTGAGGCTTATGCTTTGAGAATGCCTCACGCCTCATGTTTAAGGCGTACGCCTGATGTCTCACTAAATTGAGGCGTAAGCCTTGGATTCTATATATGAGACTTAAACCTTGAGGCATTTTCTATGTGTCTCGCCTCGAGGCACGCTTTTTAAAATAATGTGAATGACAAAAAGTAAAGAAGAGAGAGAAAACACACAAGCATGAGACAACGATTTACGTGAAAAATCCAAATCAGGAAAAACCATGGCCGACGACGATCAAAATTCACTATAAAGCCAATGATCAATGGAAGGTACAAGCAATCGCCCCCTCAACGAGAAAACCCTATATGCCTTAGGGTTTCTTCTCTAAAGAAACTCGTTGAAATTTCACATTATTTTTCCATCCATTGAAACACCCTTTATAGTTTATATACATATAATTACACAATTTTATGGAAACTATAGGAATACCCTAAAAAATAATTTCTCATCGAAGCCATTAAAGCTGTGGGCGAAATAAAAGGGAAGAAACCCTTCATTATTTGTGAGGCGGTGTCTAAATACTTCAATGAGTGTAATGTTAATGGAAAAACAGCACGATGCGGGAAAAGATGGGGTTGCGGTCTTTGGTATTACAAAATGGTTCATACGTATGAGAGAGGGGAAGGAGAGGGTGGGATCTCCTTCTTGGAGCTGACCAAATCATGGGGTAGAGAGGGACTTGCGGCTTGCTTCAGTTCCTTCTCCATCCTCTGTTCTTTGATCAACTCCCAAAAGGAGATCCCACCCTCTCCTCTCTAACTCGTACGTATGAACCTTTATGTAATACAAAAGGCCGCAGCCCATTTTTTCCTGCAACGTGTCTTCATTCTGTTAACATTACGCTCATTGCAGTATTTAGACACTGCCTCCCAACTAACGAATGGTTTCTTCCCTTTAAACTCACCCACAACTTTAATGGCTTCGATGAGAGTAATCACCTCAGCTTCGATGATAGTAACCAGCATCTTAATTAATATTGAATAATTGTCGCTGGTTTTGAGTAGATGCTTTAAACATTACATGAACATTAGGCATGCCTTTGCTTGGTTGAGCTTGTATATTTGATTGAAATCTTTTTTAGGATCCCCCGATCTTCATTAATATTGGATTGTCTTGTGCCTACGAAAATTTCTTAACTTCCAGACGATCGCTGCTTTAGAACTTTGGATTGTCAGGAACTAATCGTGTGTGATTTACTTGCTCTAATTCATCATTAGTTAATCTCATTAATCTAAAAAGCCTCATTTGAATATGAAAATATTTATATTTATTCTTATTAAAATCCGATTCTTAGGCAAATTTCCTAAATCGCATGTCAGAGTATAATTTATACGGGTCATGCAACAAATTGCCCCTTGAAATCTTGATGGGAATTCATTCAATCTACTTCATATTATTTCCCAACATTATTGATTTATTCACAAATGGGAAAAAAAGATGTAGCGAGATGAATAAATCTAGGTCGGAGTACCTGAGACGGTGCTACCATATGGGAAATCTCACAGAGAGAGGTGAGCACAACTCATGTGTCGTTCTCCAGCGTCGTCTCCTACGCACTGATTTCAAGCGCCACTCTCCACCTGTCGGCCTCTCTTCTCCCCAGATCCAACTTTCCCCAGCCCCGATTGTCCCACCTCCCTCCGTTACCGCCACACCTTCCCTCGGCCCCCACAACTCCCCACCCCGTCCTCCACCTCACCCTGAACCACCTCCCCTGACACCCCTAAACCTACCCGCCCCTGGTGCATCTCTCCAATTCCCCTACCCCTGCTCGACGCCCCTGACCCATCTCTCCTTGTGCCTCTACCCCTGCCCGACACCCCTGAACCTTCTCAGACCGACTGCACCTCTCCCAACACAACCCTCGACTCCCCTGCCCCTATCTCGCCTAACCCCGGGCCTCCACCTTACCCCAAAACCTCCAATGTCTTGCCTATTTATGTCTTCCACCTCTTTGTTAGTCCTTCGTGCTTACTCTAACATGGATTAGTGGAATGTTGACACTCGCCACTCCACGACTGGTTTTTGTTTGTTCCTTGATGACTAATTTATCTCCTTGCGTATCAACTGGCAACCACTGACTACTGCAGATATCGTAATTATGCGACGGTTACTTAGAGACTTTGGTGTTGTTCTTTTCAACCCAACTCCATTACACTGTGACAACAAAACTACCATCCAGATTGCCAACAATCATGTCTTCCATGAACGCACAAAGCATATAGAGACTTATTACAACAATACTCACCAGGAATATGTTCGCCGCACAATCTCCTTACCTTCATCTACTCAAAGGAACAGATTGCAGACTATCTCACAAAAGCTCTTCCGGAAGCTGCTTTTCAGTATTGTGTTCACAAACTCTCGGTATTCGGCCCACCGTGAGTTTGAGAGGAAGTGTTACTTGTAGTTGTATAATTGTTGTATAGGATATTTAGTCTCACATCGGTTATTCAGGAGTCTATTTCCTTATGAACTTGTATATATACATGAGCATAGATCCCTAACGAAACCAACCCTCTTTGGTGCTCCAATAGGACAAATACCTATTTTAAACAATCCTAAATAAGATGATAATGCCTCACTCTACAGCTTGTCCACCCATTTGGTCCTAAATGAAACATATGGAATTGAAAGTCTGAAACTGAGACATGATTTACAGAAAGTGACTCAAATCATCATAAGTTGGCTACCTATCTAGCATATTTGTTTCAAAGAAATGTTTATGACCCTAGGCAGAATGAAACAAGCTTCGAATGTGACATTAGCCCACTATCAAATGTCATGCAAACAGCCAATGCTAGGAGTGTTCCCAAATTCTAGCATATCTATGTGTGGAGGGAATCAACATGGCTGCCGAGTGACTAGTTTGAGTATGTATCAGAGAATTGCCCTAGCTATGGAAAAATTATGATCCAAACATTTTGACCTCTCTACAATTTGGGTTTAAGTCCATCAGTGAACTTTGGAATGCCAACAATTGAAAGCTCCAAAGGGGGATTTCTTTAAGAGGCTTCTTTGATCCTCACCTAGGAGATACCTACCTATCTTCAAAGAGCTCTTAAAAACATCCCCGTGAAGATAAGTTTGTGAAAATAAATTAACAAAGAACAAGCAAAATCGGAGTGATTACACATCAATTGAGAGAACGCATCTCGACAAAATGTATTTCCTTCTGCTAACTATTAAAAGACAACTCATTAGTTAAATTGAAATAACTTGGTTTTGAAAGGAGAAAGGGATTACACACCAGAGAAGGTAACACTGAAGTTTTAAGTCCATATAAGCATTCTGATTTACTATTAATACTAAAAAAAACAAGTTATATACTGCTTTATAACTTTGAATATATATATATATATATATATATATATATATATATATGGGGAGGGATACTCTTACTCATGGCCTCTTACTCATATAGTTACCTATGATCCGGGCCGTCCATTAGATCTCGACGTACGGTTCGGATTAGATGGGGAGTTAAAGCAATGGTGTCCGTATTAAATGCCCGTATTAAAAGCCCATAATAAAAGCCTGCATTTAATGCGGACACCATTACTTTAACTCCTCATCTAATCCGAACCGTACGTCAGGATCTAATGGACGGCCCGGATCATAGGTAACTATATGAGTAAGAAGCCATGAGTAAGAGTATCCCTCCCCTATATATATATATATATATATATATATATATATATATATATATATATATATATATATATATATATATATATATATATATATATATATATATATATATATATATATATATATATATATATATATATATATATATATATATATATATATATATCCAACACCAAAAACACCCTCACATTTCAATATATCCAAGCATTTTAGCATATAAAGAGATTGATAAGACAGCATCAGTAGTTCCCACCTGAGGCAATACAAACCCCCATTGAACCATAGTGTTAGATAACCTATCAGAAAGGAAGAATGAGAAGAGAAAAGGCAGATATCATTCTATGAATTACCAGTGTCACAAAATAATCGCTTTTTGTGTATGACATCAGAAGAACTAAGTAGTCAGTCAGAAGTCAGAACATCACCAAACTGGTCGACACCCCGACAACAAACGGCTCCATCAGCGACCGCGTCAAGAAATAGAATCCCACACCCAATATGATGGAGATCGGGAGTGCCGGAAGGGCCTGCCGGTGCACCGCCAGTAAAATGAGCGTGCACCCGAGGCCCGATATGATTGCAAGATAGCAAGCATACACCGTCATCAGATCATACATTGCAGCCCTGCCCACGAGCACACTGTAGAACACAAAGTCGCCGAGGCCAAGCCTGATGCCCCTTGTCGTGTCAAACATCTCTAATTCTGAAGAGGGGTCATGGCCGGCGCTCCCTGGCTGCGTGCTACTGGCTTCATTGGCCACCAAGGGCGCTGTCTCCTCCTCAAGATTCTCTATCTCGATGACCGCATGAACGGGATCGGAGCTGTTGTTGCTGCTGCTCCTTTCCGGCCGGTGAGAGTGGCCACCTGAGGAATTGGGATTGGTTGGCAGAAGAGAGCGATCGGAATTAGTATGCAGAGGCTGGAGCTCGAGGGAGGCGGAGGAAGGGATGGGGGGTGGGGAAGGGTTGGTGATTGTGGGGCGGGCCTCGTAGAGGAGGGCGGGGAGGTCTTCGTCGCGGGAGGAGGCGAGATCAACGAGGAGGCGGAGTGGGCCACCGGGGGCGAGGACAGCGACGAGGTCGTAGGCAGCGAGGGCTAGGAGGAGGGTCCAGGTGGTCCACTCGGGGAGGAGGGTGAACCAGGCGGCGACGATGACGCCGAGGGCGACGGTGTAGGACTGGCGGAGGAGGATGGGAACGGCGGGGGAGAAGACGGAGACGACGCCGACCACGGCGGTGTTGAAGAGGAGGAGGAGGGCGGTGGGGGCGTCGAGGGGGATGGCGAACCGGCGGAGGAGGGAGATGAGGATGGATCCGCCAAGGGAGGCGAGGACGAAGAAGGCGGAGAAGCGCATGTAGTTGCGTAGGCAGCCGGTGAAGTTGTAGTAGAAGAGGAGGACGAGGAGGAAGGTGACGGCGGTGACGAGGGCGACGAAGACAGCGGCGTTGAGGAGGGAGCCCTCGATCTTCTGGGCGGTGGAGTCGGAGGGGGATTCCTGGTAGACGAGGTTGGCGGCGGTGACGGGGGGCTGGGCCAGTACGGCGGAGGGCGGCGGGGCGAGGGCGGAGACGAGGAGGACGACTAGCAGCATGCAGATGGACACCGGGGACATCACCCCGACGATCTCAACGCCCAGGGAGTCCATGATGCTCCCCTCCTCTATCGCCGCCCGATCCGTGGGCATCGGCGCAGCGGTGGGGTAGATCAGCGGGAGAGAGGAGCCATCAATGGGGTCTCTATGCGAAATTGGGCAGACACTCTCTCTCTCTCTCTTCCTCTCTGCGCTCGCTGTTGAACAGAGTGTGAACTTGTGAAATGGAAAGGAATAACAAGTCCAATGAAAACATTACACGTGCATGTAACTTTTTTGGGTAAATTTGGTTTACCTCTTCCAAACCTATTTACTAATTAGTAAGTAACTCCCCATTTAGTCCATATTAGACTTACCTCCTAAAAATTTATATTACATGCTACAATCATTCGCGTTAATAACAATTTTGCAATCCTCAAAAATACTCTGAGATAAAATCAGCGAGACAAGTCTGATCGTCTCTTTAGCTTCTCATGTGCGTGTAACATGAAAAAAACCATATCAGAAAAAAGAAGCAAGAAAAATCGTACCGTCCATTTTAATTTGATCGGAATTAATAGCTCAGAACCACCTGAATTTTCCTAACGTTATAGAAAAGGAAACACAACAATATGAGAGAGAGAATAAGGGGAGAGGAGAGAGAGAGGAACGAGAGACGAGAGAGAGTAACAGGAGAGGAGGATAGCAAGACAGATAGAATAACGGGGGAGGAAAGATCACGAAAAAAGAGAGAGGGAGAGGAGAGAGAGAGAGAGAGAGAGAGAGAGAGAGAATAACGAGAGAGGAGATCGAGAGAAAGAGAGCGAAAAACGGGAGAGGAGAGACAAATCGCGCAAGAGAGAGAATAACGGAAGAGGAGAGAGAGATCGCAAGAGAGAGAGAGAGATGCTAATAGAGAGAGAATAATGAGAGAGGAGACAGAGATCGCGAGAGAGACAAAGATAGAGAGAGAAGAACGGGAAACGAGAAAGAAGCTTCGTGCGTTGACTGCGGTCTCTCCCTCTCGCATGCGGTTCGCTCCTAATCCAATCGCACGGCACCAGACGAGCAAGCGAGTAGGGAGACAGTGAGCGAATGAGATACTAGCGACAAACATGTGATGGATGAGTGAGCGACATGCCGATCAATGGTGGTCTGTCTTGTTGTCAAAGGCACCCTTGGTGCTGATCGGCACGGGCTTCCACTAGTTTGACTTACACCACGTAAAATATCCCCCCATTCTGGCTAATGATCATATAGTAATATGGGGGGTAAGTCAAATAGCAGTTAAAAGGAACTGACTTACTAATTAGCATATAATTTTAGGGGGGTAGTCTAATTTACCCTAACTTTTTTTAAGAAGTAACATCTCAAATTAAAATCAAGGGGGATATAGTGATAGGTCCCTGACAAAAGAATCTACTTGCAACAAGTCCTGCACGCTTCATATTGCATTAGGTTCCTCCCAAAATTCTGTCGAACCAAATAGAGAAAAAGGACAATAACACTCAGTTGAAATTCAATAAATTTATATTTCCTACCATCAATTAAACATGAACGATTTCTTGCACTAAAAACAATTAAAATCACTCCAGATTCTCGATTTAAAACCACAAAACAATCTTTCTTTTCTATATATTTTCATCATATATATATATATATATATATATAGAGAGAGAGAGAGAGAGAGAGAGTAGTGATAGGATGCGGCGTGCTGAATAAGTGCGATGTGAGCCTGGTTCGTTCGATCCGCTGATTTAGTGAGATGTGCGATGGAGTAAAAGGTGCGGTGAGAGCCAGCCCGTCCAATCAGAATGGATCCAACCGATGGGATTCACCCGAACATCACAAAATCGTTGTTACTGTAGTGGCTACAGTAACAGCGAATTTGGTGATGTCCGGGTGGATCCCATCCGTTGGATCGACAAATTTTTTTTTGACCGTTTGATTCCCATCGATCCAACGGATGGGATTTATCTAGACAACTGAATTCACTATTACTATAGCCACTACAGTAACATCGATATTGTGTTGTCGAGTGAATCACATCCGTTGGATCAATTCTGATCGGACGGTGCTCGACTCACACCGCACTTATTCAGCATGCCGCATACTATCTCTCTCTCTCTCTCTCTCTCTATCTATATATATATATATATATATATATATATATATATATATATATATATAGAGAGAGAGAGAGAGAGAGAGAGAGAGTATATATATATATATATATAGAGAGAGAGAGAGAGAGAGAAAATGGGAGGTGAGCTGCCAGCTTTTTTTTTTTATTTAAGCTGTCACTAACAGCCGTTGATTTAGATCGTGTGTATTACAGCTGTATTACAGCACAGCTGTAATACAGCTGTCTTCCAACCTTCACGCCCAGCCCCCCCTCTCTCTCTCTCTCTCTCTCTCTCTCTCTCTCTCTCGCGCGTTGATGCCCGACGACCGGCGCCGATCTCACCTCCGGCGCCTGCGGCAGCAATCACGACCGCACCTCCGACGCGGATCTGGTGCTCCCCTCCCCCTCCGACCACCTTCCACTTCCCCTCCGGCGCCGACCAGCCCCGACCTCCAGTCCCCGGTGCTGCGATCGGCACCTCTGGGTGCTGTGTTCGGCGCCGGCGGGGTCGATTGCCGGAGACGAAGGGGGAGGGAGCTGAGCCGCCGGAGAGTGCTGCGATCGGCACCTCCGGGTGCTGTGTTCGGCGCCGGCGGGGTCGATTGCCAGAGACGAAGGGGGAGGGAGCTAAGCCGCCGGAGAGTGCTGCGATCGGCACCTCCGGGTGCTGTGTTCGGCGCCGGCGGGGTCGATTGCCGGAGACGAAGGGGGAGGGAGCTGAGCCGCCGGAGAGTGCTGCGATCGGCACCTCCGGGTGCTGTGTTCGGCGCCGGCGAGGTCGATTGCTGGAGACGAAGGGGGAGGGAACTGAGCCGCTGGAGAGTGCTGCGATCGGCACCTCCGGGTGCTGTGTTCGGCGCCGGCGGGGTCGATTGCCGGAGACGAAGGGGGAGGGAGCTGAGCCGCCGGAGAGTGCTGCGATCGGCGCCGGTGGCGATGCAGCCGGAGTCGACGATCGACGCCGGAGGGGGTGTTAGGGTCGGCTGCCGTAGGAGGTCGGGTCAGAGCCGCCGGTGGTCGGGGGCATAGCCGTAGCCGGATGGGATGAGTGAGAGAGAGAGAGAGAGGGGGTGAGGATCGGTTTGAGGCTGTGAGAGAGAGAGACAGTTGTTATTGTTTTTTTTTAATATAATGAACGAACGGTTGGATGGTTTGAATCGGAGGGCTATGAAGTGACAGCTCAAATGGGTAAATGGGCTGTCAGCTCATACCCCGTATTCTCTCTCTCTCTCTCTCTCTCTGTCTCTCTCTCTCTCTCTCTCTCTCTCTCTATATATATATATATATATATATATATATATATATATTGTCAACCAAACATATAGTTACTTTTTTAACTGAATTGTTACTCTTTATGTGCGAGATAGAATCAACTTGGTTTAGCATAGTTAAATGCATTGTCACAAAAAAAAAATCATATTGTTACCAGATAAGCAGAAATACCAATTAACAAATAGTTTCTCTTTTTACCGAATTGTTATTTTTTTATGTGAAAAATATATTTGACTTTGTCTGACATAGTTAGATACATTTTTTATCACAACAAAGACCATATTTTGGTCAAATGTCTACAAATATTATTTATAATAAGCTACAATCAATTTACAATAAAGCATTTAATCATATCAAATTGTTACTCTTTGTTATCGGATTGTTTTTCTTTACCAATTGTTACTCTTTGCTACAGGTTAACCAGATTGTTACACTTTATATGCAGAGGTAAAATTATCATTTAAAAAATTCCGTTATTACATGTGGGTGGCAGAAGAAGCTTGCACTATCTGAAGTCCTACCACAGGGACTTAAATGTTAAGTTCAAACTTTACATATCCTTAACATTAAATGGAAACCTTTTCAAGGCCTTAACACCAATAAGCCCTAAAACAATTAAGTTCACGACTTATGAGCAACTCTTTTTGTCTCCGAGCCCGATTTGGAGGCCGCCATTAATCAGGGTAGATGGCACTTTATAATAGGTATTGATGTTTGGACCCTACACTACTAAATATAAAATTGATTTGTTTTAGGTGGTGTTATTTGCACCAAAGGGTCCCCCAAATTGATACGGCTACCCATAACCAAATCGGCAAGTTGATCTAGGCACCATTCTAAGGAGGGTACACCATACTTTCTCCTATGCTCCTTGCTTCGATCCGCCACCGACCTCCCTTTGCTTTCTTCCTCCCCCTCCTCCTCCCTTCCCCCCTCCTCCCCACTGTGATCTGCCATCACTGTATATGTTGGGTTTAGTCCCACATTGGCCAGAGGCTGGGCAATGATGTGCTTAAATACCCTATGGTGGATCTTTCCTTACGACCCGGGTTTTGGGGCAAGAGGGTATCTACAAATGATATCAGAGCTAACTTTTGCCCAGCCAGATTTAGTTGGGTGTGGGCTGGTTATACCCATGGGTGTCTCGTCCTCTAGTGCTGCATGAGGAGGGGGGGATTGTTGGGTTTAGTCCCACATCAGCTAGGGCTGGGCAATGATGTGCTTAAATATCCTTTGGTGAACCTCCCCTTACGACCCGAGTTTTGGGGCGAGAGGGTATCTACATGTCCACCTTTCCCTTTCCTCCTCATTTCCTTCTTCCTTCTCCCCCTCCTCCCCCCTCTTTTCCTCCCACTTTCTCGTCCTCCTCTTCTTCCACCTTCCTCCATCCTGAAAACTCTTGTTAGATATTGTCCCATTCAATGGGCCTACATAGGTCACATAGGATATGTACACCGTCTTGAAGGATTGACCAATGTCGTAGACCTGATCTAGTGTGACCATGTTTTAGCCGGGTCAGACCGTCTCAAGTTGTACCCGCACTAAAGGTGTGGTTCAGGTAGAGTGTGGATTTAGACTATATTTGTAGAGCTCGAGTTGGTTGAACTAGATAACCCTATTCTCTGTGAATGGTTGAATTGGGCCTCAATTCTATAAATACTCAATGATTTCCCTCTCCAACTCGAGCTCTCTTCCATTGGATCAGGCCTTGGCATTTCCTCTTGCTTGCACCAACTCTCTTGTGTGACAACATTTGCTCCCATGACAACAAGTGTGTTTCATCTGTTCTCCATCAATCCAACGAAAGATCTGAGGCTATCTTCTTCCATGAAGAATTAGTTTACATGTGGTATCAGAGCCCACATCAATTGAATCAGTAGAGATCTATAGTTTTCAATCTCATTACAATGCTTGAACACATTATTCATTGGTTCTCGGATTAATTATAGTATCTCGGCATGAAGATCCGAGAATTGATAAGCAAATTGATATGGTTTCCTTTTTTCCGGATCTACCTCCCAACTGTATGTGACACTTGGCGTCCACACATAACATACACACATAAAGGGGTTTTTTGTGTCGACACTGGTGTCCAGTGGCATTGCCGGTAGTGATCGAGAAGTGCACCGTTGTGTTCACGATAGCGCACAGGCCAACGGTGGTCGGTGCGGCTGGGCAGTGTTTCAAGCAACGTACAGCCTTGGGCAGTGCCAAGGTGATCAGGTGGCCTAAGGCTAGAGATGGGTCCCTGAAGGGGCTTGTAGAGGTTGCATCTAGAAAGGGGCGGTGGTGAAGGAATCAGATATCGGAGTAGGAGATGGAAGTGATCTAAAACTACGGATCATGTCATATGTTTTTTAATAGAAGGTAATATAGATGCCTTTGACAAGTTAAAGTGCCTACGAACAACTTAAGGATTATAAACAAATACCTCATAAGATTTATGAATACCTATGGAAATGATCGTCGAAGAAAATGAAGTATTTCTTCTTCGGCTCCGATTGAATCTGAAGCAATTTCTTCAAACTACATATGCACCCTCTTGAGAGAGATCAAACCGCACATAGTTTCCTCCTTCCATGATGCTCTTGTTGTAGCTCGTGTGTCCTTAGCGTGGAATTTCTGTATTAACATTAATAAAGATGACTTTGGTTATTGTCTTAATTAGAATACTACTCTAGTATATGATAATACTCATATAATAAAAGGACCCTAGGGAACACAGTAGGCCACTGAGGCGCATGGAGGATCCATGCTTGGGAGACCCAGTGGACCAGTTCTGTGTAGACCTAGAACTAGTTCACAGCTTAGGTGATGCCGGTCGCTTCACCGAGAACAAGCTGTTGGCAGGTAGAGGACGTGGTGAAGTCTCTACCACGGGAACGTGGGATTCCCATTCACCTGACCAAGCACGATGATCGTGTTGAACAGGAACCAAGATGGTGCACAGTTCAGTGATTCAGACACTGGTGCAGAAACCGTCTTACTACTATAGATAATACGTCCTTAACCTTGAGGGACCATGTACACTGGGCCAACCAGTTGTGTGGTGCTTTGATGTGCCAACGTGTGCGGACCTTCCATAGTCCAATACCACGGTACGTTGGGTTACCCGGCTGGCGCTTGAGTGACATGTAATCCTCCATGCTGAAAACTCTTGTTAGATATTGTCCCATTCAATGGGCCTACATAGGTCACATAGGATATGTACACCGTCTTGAAGGATTGACCAATGTCGTAGACCTGATCTAGTGTGACCATGTTTTAGCCGGGTCAGACCGTCTCAAGTTGTACCCGCACTAAAGGTGTGGTTCAGGTAGAGTGTGGATTTAGACTATATTTGTAGAGCTCGAGTTGGTTGAACTAGATAACCCTATTCTCTGTGAATGGTTGAATTGGGCCTCAATTCTATAAATACTCAATGATTTCCCTCTCCAACTCGAGCTCTCTTCCATTGGATCAGGCCTTGGCATTTCCTCTTGCTTGCACTAACTCTCTTGTGTGACAACATTTGCTCCCATGACAACAAGTGTGTTTCATCTGTTCTCCATCAATCCAACGAAAGATCTGAGGCTATCTTCTTCCATGAAGAATTAGTTTACATGTGGTATCAGAGCCCACATCAATTGAATCAGTAGAGATCTATAGTTTTCAATCTCATTACAATGCTTGAACACATTATTCATTGGTTCTCGGATTAATTATAGTATCTCGGCATGAAGATCCGAGAATTGATAAGCAAATTGATATGGTTTCCTTTTTTCCGGATCTACCTCCCAACTGTATGTGACATTTGGCGTCCACACATAACATACACACATAAAGGGGTTTTTTGTGTCGACACTGGTGTCCAGTGGCATTGCCGGTAGTGATCGAGAAGTGCACCGTTGTGTTCACGATAGCGCACAGGCCAACGGTGGTCGGTGCGGCTGGGCAGTGTTTCAAGCAACGTACAGCCTTGGGCAGTGCCAAGGTGATCAGGTGGCCTAAGGCTAGAGATGGGTCCCTGAAGGGGCTTGTAGAGGTTGCATCTAGAAAGGGGCGGTGGTGAAGGAATCAGATATCGGAGTAGGAGATGGAAGTGATCTAAAACTACGGATCATGTCATATGTTTTTTAATAGAAGGTAATATAGATGCCTTTGACAAGTTAAAGTGCCTACGAACAACTTAAGGATTATAAACAAATACCTCATAAGATTTATGAATACCTATGGAAATGATCGTCGAAGAAAATGAAGTCTTTCTTCTTCGGCTCCGATTGAATCTGAAGCAATTTCTTCAGACTACATATGCACCCTCTTGAGAGAGATCAAACCGCACATAGTTTCCTCCTTCCATGATGCTCTTGTTGTAGCTCGTGTGTCCTTAGCGTGGAATTTCTGTATCAACATTAATAAAGATGACTTTGGTTATTGCCTTAATTAGAATACTACTCTAGTATATGATAATACTCATATAATAAAAGGACCCTAGGGAACACAGTAGGCCACTGAGGCGCATGGAGGATCCATGCTTGGGAGACCCAGTGGATATCAGTTCTGTGTAGACCTAGAACTAGTTCACAGCTTAGGTGATGCCGGTCGCTTCACCGAGAACAAGCTGTTGGCAGGTAGAGGACGTGGTGAAGTCTCTACCACGGGAACGTGGGATTCCCATTCACCTGACCAAGTACGATGATCGTGTTGAACAGGAACCAAGATGGTGCATAGTTCAGTGATTCAGACACTGGTGCAGAAACCGTCTTACTACTATAGATAATCCGTCCTTAACCCTGAGGGACCATGTACACTGGGGCAACCAGTTGTGTGGTGCTTTGATGTGCCAACGTGTGCGGACCTTCCATAATCCAATACCATGGTACGTTGGGTTACCCGGCTGGCGCTTGAGTGACATGTAATCCCTACATGTTATCCGACGTCCAGTGTTGGATGGGTGCGTTTTGATGAGTCAATCTGTCCACACAGTTAACTCAGGTCTGGTGGTTGTCAGTATGACTGACGATGTTCCGGATGCTAGGCATAGCACCGGAAGGTGTGTGATGTTATAGATGACAAGTCATCAAACCCTGGTCAGATGATCGATCGGGATCTGACGGTGCTCCCCACCGCCCGAGTCGTATCATGGCACCAGTAATAGGAGGGACTGAGGATTATCGGAGTATAGTAGAGAACAGGGTTACGAGGGAGTAACATAAGTTTAGGATCACTAGAGTTCAACTCGCGTCGCACTCTGGGTGGCTACGCGGGTTAATTGGATTAGGGCTGATTAACGGAACTTTCGGTGTGTCACCGGAACAGTTAATCAGGGATCCGGTTGGAGCTAAAGATCCCGAACCCTGAAGGTTCCACCCTGTCGTTGCGTATAGGAATTGTTCCCCGACCTAGTTGGATACGTTGGATGCGAAGTAGCGCGATGGAGCACAAGCCCGGAGCCTAAGAACCCAATTCACATATGTTACGGGCCGTAGGGGTATTTTGGTAAATACTGAAATATGGCTCAGAACACATTGAATATGGATCTTAGAATGAGCGGAATAACTCCAGGAGCTCATAGGCGCTGACAAAACTCGATTTCAAGTAGCGCACCTCACTCAGTATCTCTTTCAGTTTTCCGCTTTTCGTGAAGGGCGTTTTCGTCCAGGCTTCACGATAGACACCCGAAATCCTTAAAAACCGCCCCCCCTTTTCCCTATCCACCTAGGGGCCGGCCCAAGCCTCCTTGGAGCCATGGGAGATCGACCCTATAAAGGAAATAGGGAGAGGGAGGGCCGGCCATGTGGTCCCTCTCCTCCAGAAAATCCGAACCCCCCTATTGCCTTCTCCTTTGTGGTTTCGGCCAAGGAAAAGAGAGGAAGAAGAAGGGAGAAGGAAGAGGAAGGAAGGAGAAGGAAGAAAGGAGAAAGAGGAGGAGAAAATCTCGCGGCTCGCCATCGTCTTCGCAACGGATTCCTCCGTCGGCTCGTAATCCCTGCACTCAGAGATGAGATTTCGAGGATTCTTCAATTCGCAAAGGACAAGGTGCTATCCGACAGTTTCCCCTGCAATTCAAGTGCGGTTCTTCATCGTTCCGTCGTCTCCGGATCATAGATCCAAAAAGGTATGATGATTCTAAACACCTAACTAGATGCATGCATATCTTCCGTAGATCGTAGTATGCCTCTAGGGTGTCCGCACATATGCTAAGATCATAGATTTGCATGTAGATTGTTTTGTAGAATTAATTGTAATGAAACATACACCGTATGATCTTCGGATCTTTCTTTTGCTTCCGCTGCGACTCTGATAAGCGGATCCAATTCCAACAGCTCTATCTCCCCTCGATGATGCCTCGAAGCTTGCAAACAAGGAGGTATGAAAGACAAAAGAGAAGAAGCAAAGACTATCTATCTTTCTTCCTCTCTCTTTATCTCCTTCTTTCTCCCACTCTTTTTCCTTCGTGTGGCCGGTCTCCCCATATGTCATTAGGGTTAGGGAAGCCTGATCACAAGGCTTAAAACCCCCATGTGGCCATCCCCCTCTTTCCTTGTGTGTATGGGATTGGATCCTTCGTTCAAGAGCTTGGGGAGAGCGTCGGCCGACGCTCCCCCAGATCCTTCCTTCTTCTCTGGCAAACCTCTTCTTGTAGATCATGATGATCTCGATCTCACCACATAGTCGTCGTCAACGATTTTCAAGTGTTTTCATTTAACCCTAGAGTGTCCCAATGCTTCCCCTTTAATAAGGGAGCAAACGCATGCCCATAGGAGACCCAAAACAATCCAATAAATCGGCCAAAGCAACTCGAACCCGTGCTTACAGAATCAGGTCGTGCGCACGACCTGTACAAGTCATGCACACGATCTCTCCATAAAGTATCCTCGGTGTTTTTCGGCCGATTCTCCTATTCACACATATTCTGCAGAAGTCGTGCGAACGACCTGACAAAGTCGTGTGAACGACATTGACTGGGTGTTGGCTTTTGCAAGCCCCCAACAGATATGATCAATAAGAAGCCTAAATTTCTATATTTAGTAACAGAATGCACATCAAATTAGCATCGATAAATCTCCATTGTTTTAAGGCATACAAACACCATTCCGAGTTTTCAAACACCCAACTGCAAGAAGAAAGGTGCAGCAATGATTATATGATCCACAACAATGTTACTCATCAATTAATTACATCAGAGGTAAAAGAAATTCACAACAATGTTACTCATCAATTACACTGATACAAGAAATTCATAACAACAAATTTTGCAAATAGAAGCTCAAGGAACTTGATCCTATGAATCAATCAAGCATTTCTCAATGGCAACTCCATCAAATGGAAATTGTGATCTCTTTGGTTCCAGCAGTGAGTTCGACCATGCAGACACCGGACACCGTCCCAGAACCATGGTCACTAGGCATGGCCCTCGTCTGCACCGACCAGCTCTGGAGAGATGCCATGTGTTCAGTGAGCACTTCGGGCATGTCATCGTCATCACCATTGCTGCAGTTCATGATGGTTGGAAATCATCAATCTTGATGGTTGGAAATCAATTATGACCACGTGTTATTGTGATTGACAGTTGAAAAATAATTATTATGATGCATTTATTTGAACCCTTGACCAAGTCCACGGGTTGCATGTCTTAACAACTAACCTATTAGTTGGAGATGAAATTGATGGTACTTAGATCAACATTATTGCTAATCTTCTTGACTCACGTGTTCCTTCCAAACTGTGGTTGGTCCGTCATTTGTAAGTGTGCTGAAACAAGATAAACCAATGATCAAATCTTGCCACAATAACAAGAAATGCCCCGTTTTTAATAACCCCATTGGTTGGAAGGTGGGCCTAAGGCCTGAGGGAAATAGTGTCATCACCCTCAAAACATTGTCACCGCTCTCAAAACAGTCACTACCCTCCAAACATTTTGCAACGCCCTTGAAATCTTATATCACTTGCCGATGGATATTTTATGTGGAAGTGATGGTCTTTTGTTTCGTAGGTTAAACCACTAACCCTTGACCAAGACCACAGGCGCCGCATATTGTTGAATGAAGTTAGGTGTTATTTATGTAAAGAATATGATAGTGCATACTGTAGTTAGGTGTGAGTTTGGGCATTTATTTTTTAAGTGTGTGTATCCCACCGAATGTGGGCACTGCAAAACGAATTATGATACCCCCGTCGAACATGGCGACCTCGCCGAAATTGTGCAAATAGGCAACCCCGTCGAATTTGGGGACCCTCGCCGAACGTGTGTGCTAACATATGTTTTTTTTTTTATTTTGAGATCAACGGATGTGGCGACAGGCACGGGCATTATCATCGCTCACAAAATATTGTCACATTCCTCAAAATATTAACACCGCTCACGAAATATTGTTATCACCCTCGAAATATCGTCGCCACTGTAGAAATGTTTTGTTGTCACCTTAGAAATATTATCATCTTCCTCAAAATATTATCCCCACTCTCAAAATCTTTTGCATGCCGATAAGCATGGACATTACTAGTCTATATAACATTGCATGACGGTAATATTCACATCATTTGAAACCCCATAGTTCTTCATGAAAGAAGAGTTATTGGTACACTCATAACACGAAAAAGGTCACAGGCTTGATCCGATCAGTAACAAGTCTAAATCATTGGATTTAGTCCCACATCAGCAAGGGGGCTAAAATTGTTGAGCTTAAATACCCACCTTGGACCACCCCTCGCAAGCCTGTTTTGTGAGAAGTGCAGGTATCTAAGGGTCAAGGGGACCCAACCAATCAAATGGTATCATATCCCTGGTTTTCACTCAGCCCCGGCACGAGGGGGGGGGGGGGGGGGGGGGGGGGGCTGCTTCCAGCCCTAGATCCTCGGAGTCTTGCACGAGTGGGGGGCCGTCGGAGCTGTCCAGCCGTAGATCCTTGTGGAGTACTAGTCTCGTGTGAAAAAGAGATTGTTGGGTTTAGTCCCATATCGGCAAAGGGACTAAAATTGTTGTGCTTAAATATCCATAAATCTCCATTGTTTTGAGGTATACAAACACATATCCGAGCTTTCAAACACACAACTGCAAGAAGAAAGCTTCACTACAATGTTACTCATCAACTACATCACAGGTGAAAGATCATAACAAAGTTTTGCAAACAGAAGCTCAAGGAGCCTTATGAATCAACTCCATCAGAACAGGGGAAATTCGATCACGGTAGTTCCAGCAGTGAGTTCGACCATATGCATACCGGACATCATCACAGAGCCATCATCGCTAGGCATGGCCCTCATCTGCACTGACCAGCTCCCCATAGATGCCATGCGTTCTGTGAGCACTTCGGGCATGTCATCGTCATCACCACCGCTGCAGTTCCTGATATTCAGATGCCTGAGATTTGGAAATGCACCATTCTGGAGGGAGGACAGCAGCATTGCATCATCCACATCCATGGTCAGCTCCTTGACGGACGGGAATGGGGACGGCAGCGCCTTCAGCTGTGGGCAATCGTACAGCGTCAGCTTGGAAAGGTGAGGCAGGACTTGATCTTCCCCGCTCGCCCCCGACCATTCCTCAAGAGCTGGCATGAACGACAGCTCCAGCTCCTCCAACAAGGGAAATGCACCGTCGCCACCGTAGAATTTGGAATCCAAGCTCTTGACAGCAGGAAGTAGGCTCAGTTTGAGGACCTTAAGACATGGTAGCTGCCCAAATGCCGGAAGGCGCTCGCACCAAACACAAGATCTTAGGTAGACTTGGACCAGACTAGGAAGTGACAACTCCATCATCCACCTTGGGAGCTCTCTGCCTACATACCCTTCTATCGAGAGCATCTCAAGATCCGTGTGCGGTTGGAGGCCTTCGAGCACATCCTCTACAAGGTCAGCAGCATCGACCCAATCTTGCATCACAAGAGCTTTAATCCTATCGCCCATGTCTTCAAGAGATTGTTCCGGCTTCACGTAAGCACCCAGGTCCCATTCCAATTCCAGCGACCTCAACCGCCGCTTCTCCTTCAGTTTGGCACCCCTGGCCTCTGCAGCATCCCTCACATTCTCGAGATTTCTGATCTTGAGCCCACCTTCGAGGTTCAGACCACCCAGTTCCCTGAGGCTCGATCTGTTCTTCCCACCAAGAACATAGGTCGACAGAGTCCGAAGTTGGGTCAGCTCTCCAATCCCTGCAGGCATGCAAGTCAGGCCACAACAACTTTGTATGTCAAGATGTATGAGGCTTCTCATGTTCCTCATGTTCTCCGGAAGCCGACACAGCATGTAACAATGTCTAAGCTCCAACTTCCGAAGGTTCAATAAGCAACTTGTAGATTCAGGCAATACCTGAATAAACTGGCAACGCGAGAGACTCAATTTCCGCAAGCTAGTGAGGCAGCCAATAGAATCAGGCAATAACAGAAGGCTCAAGCAATATTCGAGATCTAGGGTTGATAGATTATGGAGGTCACAGACGGTGTCAGGTAGTGCTCGAAGTTGTTTACAGTTTGAGAGGTCCAGTGTCTGCAGATTTTGGAGCATCCCAATACATGGTGGTAGTGTTTCAAGGTCAGTGCCTGAGACGTTCAGGTACCTCAAATGTTTCAGTTTCTTTATTGAATCTGATAAGCCTTTCATTGGATAGTTACTCATATGCAATGCCCTTAAGAGCTTTAAAGTGGAGAATAAAACATGAAGCAGCTCATGTGTCTTATCTTGCTCATCTGCCATGTCCTTCGACCGAATCAAATGAAAAGTGCGCAACTTTTTGGATCGATGCGGAGGTGCTAGAATTGCTGATATCCCCTTGCTACAAAGGAACGACGAATAGCGCAAACTTTCGGAAATACCTCTTCCTGTTCCGGCATCTACGATCGAGCATTCATCGCCTGCAACAGATCGAGCTAGATCGTGGACTAGGTCGTGCATCTTCACTTGTCTCACCACACCGTCCGTATCTTCCTCGCCATTTTGGAATAGTGACCTCGATAACAACTCGTCCACACATCGATATCCCACGTCTTCCGAGTGCAGGTTCTCATCGGACGATCGAATGAAGCCCTCCGCAAGCCACAACTGGACAAGTTTCTCCTTCCTAACCTCATAGTCCTTGGGAAATATGGAGCAATACGCAAAGCACTGCTTCAATCGTGATGGCAGATGATTATAGCTCAACATCAAAGCGGGTAGTATCTCATTCTCATCTTCGGACAACCTCCAAATCTCGTTGTCTTTCACGGCCAGCCACTCACTCTCCCCTCTTTTGAAGCGCATCAAACTCCCTAAAGCCTTCGCTGCTAAGGGAACACCGCCGCACTTCTTCACAATCTCCTTTCCAATGGCTACTAAATCCGGGTTCTTCTCAGCTCCCCCCAACCCAAACGCCCTTCTCTCGAACAATGACCAACAATCACTCTCGGATAAACCTGCTAAGAAGTGCGGTGGAGCTGTGACCATTATGGCAGCAACTCTCTCGCTACGTGTAGTGACTATGATCTTACTGCCCTTGGCACCAGAGGTTAACAAAGTTCTCAATCTGTCCCATCTTTCGTGATTCTCATTCCAGACATCATCCAGGACAAGTAAAAACCTCTTATCCCTGAGCAGCTCCCTAATGGAACACTGGACCGAATCCATGTCGGAGAGATTACATTCCCTCCTCGTTGCAGACTCTATGATGGAACTACTAATCCTCCTAGTGTCAAAATCATCCGAGACACAGACCCACATCCTTCGATCGAAATGCTCACACACCCGCTCATCGTTATAGGCTAATTGTGCGACGGTAGTCTTACCGAGCCCTCCTAACCCGACAATAGCCATGACCCCAAGATCATCTCCACTCGACGTGTTGATCAGAAACTCTGTGATCTTTTCCCTATCCATTTGTCTTCCATAAACTTCTGATTCGTTTATGAAAGAACCAGTTGGTTCTCGTGCTCGGATCTCCTCCTTCCGATCTTCGACGATTCCCTCTTGCAAATGGAACTTGGACCTCTCCTCCGCAATCTCGTCTAGTCTCTCCCTAATCTCCTTGATCCTACTAGCGATCTTATGTCGGAGTACAAGTGAGTTTGGTTTCTGAAAGAATCTGCGTACCTTTTCCTTCTTGCGGCGTTCAATCTCTGGCCTCCATTTCATGGCTTCGGCAGCGAACTCGTCGAGCACATCGTCTGCGTCGTAGGCCACTTCTTTCAGCTTTCTTAGCCAGCCCTTCAGAGCCTTCTCCTTCACCTGCCTCGCCTCCGCGTCTTCCAGCACGTCTTGGAGCGTCGATAGAGTGCTCTCCAGCTTCATCAGTTGCTTGTCTGCGCCCACCAGCAACCCAAATTCTGTGAGGGCTTCAGAGGCCAGCTTATCGAAGACGAATTTCAGGAGGGCTGAAGTGACTACTTCTGCCATTACTCTTCTCTTCTCTGTGGTTCGATTGCTCTGATTGCCAGACGATCAATCAGTCTATTTGTAGACCTTGAACACCATCAGCAGGCTGAAGGGGAGGAAGGGCAAAGAAGTTGCAGTGAACTTTCCAAGTGTGAAACCATCATAACAGCTCAATGGGGACCAAGCATCTGTCTCTTTAATGCATGAAGTTGAAATCACATGGAGGGCTATGGGAAACCAAAGGAAAGAACAAAGCTAAAGGTGCTCTGCATTTTCTAAAGTGATGGCTCATGTTGGTGCCTTGTCACTGTAGGGTGAAGGAGATGGATGCAAACACTGTCACTTTTGAGCCTGAGGACATTATTATAGTAATGTAGAGAAGAAAGACCTACTATAAGGAAGACTTTGATTTTATCAATCCACAGGATCCCATGAAATTAGTAGGGTGCTTCTGATGTCACTGTAGTATAAAGAATGCAAAGAGTTGATTTGACTGTGAGCCATCTATAGACAATTGTCCAACACATCATCTGCATCGTAGGCCGCATCGTTCAGCTCCCTCAACCAGCCCTTCACAGCTCTCTTGTTCCTTGCCTTGCCTCACGTCTTCGAGCGTCGACATACTGCTCTCCAGCTTCCTCAGCTGCTGGTCAGGCACCCATCAGCAACCCAAACTCTTTGAGGACACCGGATGACAGCTTATCGAAGACCAACTTCAGGAGACCGGAAGTGACGACGTCTGCCATTGCTGCTCTCTCCTCACCAGTTGGGTAGACATGTTACTGATGCACTTCTCTTCTATGTGGCTCCTTGTTCTGCCTGCCAAATGTAGCGCCTGAATATCGACAGCGGAGCATGCATCTGTTTTTATTATCTAAAGATGAAGTGACATGGAGGGCTTTGGGGAATCAGAGGGGAGAATAAAGCTTAATGTGATCTGCATTTTCTAAAGAGACACGAAAGCTACTGAAAACTAAACTGTCCATCAAGTGGGTGGGTGGTTGGCATTGGTGATGATTAAAACAAACAAGATGGGCCTTAGATATAATACAACATTCGACATTTCTACAATTTTTTAAGGAGTAAGAGACCAACTCAATTGGTAGACTCAAAAGGGTAGGAGCTTACTGGTATCTTTACAAGGGATCAACACAAACAAAAAAAAATGCAATTCTATAGCTTTTTTATTTAAGAGAAGCAATTCTATAGTTTTACCACACATCTTTTATGATGCAGATGTATATCGCCGGCCCAAGCCGGGACGAGAAAGGTTGAGGGTTGATGTTGGATTAGAAGCCAGTCGTAAAAAACCAACTCAAACTATGAAATGAATGTTGAAGGAAAAATAATGAATTTGTAAATATTTAAGCCAAAGGAAATGGGTGCTTCCACCTTAATTTAGTTTGAAGCAACCTGAACAGCATATCATTCATGCAAGCTGTTTCCTTCTCTTTTTTTTGAGAAATCCCTCTTAGTGGATGAGGGGGGGTTCGGCCTTGACCCCTACCAGTTTATTAAAGTAAGAATAAAGTACAAAGTATGCCTAAGAAGCACCAAACACCCAAAGGGGAACACCAACCAACACGGCCTAACACAAATAGCCCAGAAGCTCTAACGAGAAGAACAAAAGACCCCTGGGTCTCAAGATTCGAAGCTCTCCACCTTTTCAACTCACATATTTGAGCTAGAAATGACTTCGAACCGTCCCCCGTGATGTCTTCCTCCAGCATATTAAGAGGTAGGTTTTGCCCCTCCTCATCAAGGTTTGACAATTGATCCTGAAGATTCTGAAGGGAGTCCGAATTGACTCCCTTTGAACCTGAGGATATTAGCATATTGAAGAATAGATCGATGAAGTTCCTCAGCACCTTCCACAAAGATAATGGAAGACTTGGTAAGGGAAGACTTGGTTGTCATTACAAAATGGCTTTCCTTCACAGTTATTCCAGTGAACCCATGAAAGGATTGACTTGACCGTAAGCCACTTACCCCCCCCCAACCGCACTCCATAATTGGTTGAGGGTAGGAAGCTTATGTTCAAGAGAGATGAGCTGCTCTTCATATACATAATCCAAGAATGTGAAGCCTAAAATCTTATTTTCTAGCCAAGTAACAATGATGATCATGAGCGTAGCAATATTAATAAAAGCTTGACCACAAAATAAATAAGACCATAAGCAATAAGTTACCATTACAGATGAATATAAATCGATGCGTTCAATAATTATATATCAAGTTAACAAGTCTATACGATTCTTTTATTTTAAAGAAGAGAACCATATCTCTTCCAGATTCCTTATAAAATCCTTCTCCCTTCCTAAAATAACTGTATTATGGTTGGCATCGGTGATGATTTGGAGCTTCGCATGGGGAAGCTTCAGTTTCATATTGTAACTACACTGCACTGGAACAACTTGATCTTTGTCTCCTTGGATTATTTTGACCGAAATCCCTGCCCGCTTCACAACTTCCAAGTACCTATCCAACAATTTGGCGCCTCCACATATAACATTATGCATCGTATGCCAAGCCGAATGATGGGTGTGTTTGGTTATGTCTCTGGTCATGTAGTGAAGATCCCTACAAGCAAATTAATACATGAAATTTCATCTTTTAATAACTTTGATATGAAAACAACATAAACTGGCACTTTTCTCTATCACCATCAAACCTTATCCCATCAAGATGGGATCGACTATAGAGCACAATTCTAATAAAAAAAGACACCATAAAAGATTGACCAGAATTTTCTGACCGACTGTCAACCTGGCACCAACCCACTGAGATTCGTGCAAAAAACATGACCAAGATAGATAGGCAAGAGAGAGCCCTACCAAGAAACCTAAAAGGCATGCCGATTTGCCGGTAGTGAAACCTACCACGTTGGTTACAAAATTTAAGTTGATAAAGCCATGGAGCAACTATTGTGCTTTTCTATGAGAAAAGCAATAGTGCAAATTAAGCACTTACGATAGGTCAAGCGTGAGAGAGCATGCATGTGTGTGTGTGTGTGTGTGTGATGAAAAAGTTAAATTGATACCTTCTCCCTGTTAATAGCTTTATAATCCATTCCCACTTCAAGTGATTTCTGCAAATAATGAAGCAAATAGTTCTACCCAAATGCTCATACCATGACATGACAGAAGACCCAAATAGTAATGGTGGCCAAATCTTCTTTTCAGCTAATCTGTTCAGGGCATTATGACTTGCATTCACGTCAGTTAAAGCAAAGTATAGCTGAATGCAAACACCAAAGCAAGAGAAAAATATAAAGCACAATGTTATGTGGACATAAACATTTATATAAGATATTAATGAGAAACAAAAGCTCATTACAATATCAAGGTGCAAATTTGCAGAGAAAATTTATACTTACAGGTGCAATTAGTGTTATCGTTTTAACAGACTCAGGATATTTTGCAGCTAAGGCCAACGCGATCGTACAACCCATCGAGTGAGCAACTAAGTGGAAAGAAGCCAACTGAAATGGTTTGAGTATGGATCTCTCGATCATTTCTAAATGCTCTTTCAATCTGTACAAGCAATCTACTGGCTTTGGGCTTCTACCAAAACCCAATAGATCCACCGCAAACATCCTAAGATTAAGTCGTGCAGCTTCAGACAGATTTGGGAAAACTGTTTCAACCCAGAATGAAGATGATGAAAGGAAGCCATGTATGAAAATCACACTCTCAATAGAGTTCTTCCTGTAATCTTCGCTTGTTTCTGTTAAAAATCCACAAATAAATTCAATTAAGACCAGTTAAAATGATCTTACAAACAAAACTTATCTAAGAATAAAATATGATTACCAAATATAGGTTTGGTCAAATTAATTAATTCTATAACTAAGCCATGAGATTAAATTAATACTCAAATATGGTACATTCCTAATGTCTGACTAAGGGTCCTAGTAAATCCATCAGACAAATATATTTTTTCATTTCCCTTCAACGTAGAGCCAAAATCACCACTTTCATGTTGATCGAATCATTGTTTATTAGGGCACGGGAAGTCGGGAACATATGGTAAGATACTCCTGAGTCTAGTGTTCATATACCATTGATTTAACTAGAGCTCAGGAGAGCATGTAGAACATCATTGCTAGAAGAATCAGATTTTGCAACACTTGCCTTTTTGAGAGGTTCCATCCTTTTCTTTGTTCTTATTTCATTTTACAACAATTCTTTATAGCATGTCCATGTTTTTTACATTTTTTGGAAGTTACATTTTTACTTCTATGTTGTCATGACTTTGATCTGATGTGACATCTTGGATATTTTTGGTTTCTTTTAAAATACTATCTAGGGTTTTTTACCCCTTTCACTTATGAGCCCGAAGAGAAATGCAGCAGTCACTTCCTCGAGAGCTATGGTTTCTTTCTATAGATCAATGCCACCCCCCCCCCTCCCTCCTCTCATAACTTCATAACAACTTCGTAACGACGTAAGGGGGAGGACTTAACCTCAATGTTCATCAACTCACTACGTAATTTATCAAAAGAATTCAAACGATCAAGAATACATGTAAAACGTGTGGAGTTGCTTCTTGGGGTAGAGGCGGTTGGAAAGAGCTCTTGTTATGTAGGAAGACTCAAGTTTCCACCACAACTCTACCATCATTTTCTCTTGAAGAATGTTATTGCAGAGAACATCATCCGATATTGTTGTTGCTGCTTTCTTGTCATAGGATGTCCATTCCGCATCTGAAATAGATTCTGCTTTTACTTTTCCTTGTCCTAACAAAGCATCATTATGAGCATCTTGTACAAGTGGGACAATAAGTTTTACTTGCCATAACCATGGTTTTAAATCTCGGCCGGTACCAAGTAGTACCAGCTTTTACTTGCCATGACCATGGTTTTAAATCTCGGTCGGTATTGGTACGTATCGCCCGATATTTACCAGTTTTGACCAGACCGAGACAATGCAGCCCCCCAGGATCGAAACCATCCCTGTAGCATCCGGTACCAACCCGTACTGGCCGAGTCAGTGTGGCATCGGCCGGTAAGTACCGAACAACCCTTAGGATGACAAGCCATCTCTTTTCTCTCCTGGTTTATATTGCTCTCTTCACTTCGTGTGGCTTGCTTCTTGCCTCATGCTCTCAAAGATTTGAGACGCTCCCTATTTAGAGGGAAGGAATTGGGATGAGCGTTGTGCTCCACCGCCACCATACAATGTGGCATAACGTGGGATGGCTTAAAATCCAACCAAATGCTGGAGTCCTTATGGGAAAAGGAATCCCCGTAAAACCCGCTTCTCAAGTCCACCTTCACATGTTATTAAACACCCTTATAAAGGGCAGTTGAGGTGGATTCCGATACGCAACATATAGAGAAGAAAAAGAGAGAGAGAGGGCTCTTTGCGTGCTCGTCGGTTTCTCGACTAGGATTTCTCATTGTATTTCTTAAGCTTTCGTGAAGGTTACTCTTGTTTCCCGTCTCTCATAGGTCTCTCTAGAGGTAATCTTGTGTGCCAAAGGTTTAAGAAAAGGCTTGTCAGATGAAGAAGGTGATATCTTTCTTATTCGTTGCTAGTGGTTGAAGCCGTGTTGCCTTGTACTATTATTGATTTATAGTGAATGATCTCTAGCTCCCCCAATGGATGTAGCCCAATTTTGGCCAAACCATCAGATTGCGTGTATATTTATTTCTGCTATTTTTTGGTCTGCTCATCTAGGTGTGCAGTTTGTTTGTTGCCCTAAAGATCGATCCATAAACTTTCATTGCCGGATCAGTCGATTTCAAAAAAAATATCAATAGGAAAGTGCCTTCCCTGTGACCAAGAGGAGTGAGGGACAAGTGGTTGGGTAAATTAGATGAACCAGGACACATACATGACTACCATCATGTCTTCAATTCAAATTGGAAAATGCTCTCCCCTTGGAAATGAAGGCATCAAGAAAATAGTTACTCTTCTACAATTCCAATCGATAGAAGAGAACAAATGTAGTATGTGACGTTAGAAATTATATCTAAACCATTGATCTAGCCTTCACGTATGTTAGGATTGAAGCTAATCATATCAATATTGCATAATGTGGATCGACACAAAAACCCACCTTGTATCTTGCCACTTCATGCCCATAAATGTTATGCATGAGACCACCGAATTCCATAGTGTAATCATAAAGTTATCTAGACCCAACTTTGAGAAGAAATATAGGTCTTTTGTTAACCGGTTAGAAAAAAATATTCTTTCATATTCAACTTCATCTCATCCAATGTGTTCGCCAAAGGCTAGTCGAGTAGTCGGTCTTCTAAAGATGATCTTCCATACAGTACAACCTCATATTTAAACTCCCTTCAAACTAGGCCATTAAATTACAATTCCCTCACTTTCAACATCTCGTAGCAGTCAAAGTAATCTTTCATGAACACAATCCATTTTAGAAACTCTATTGGATTCAGTTGGTCAAACAAATCAAAAAATCAGATGCTAAACTTTATACTAGTATCATTCTTTTTGTCCTACACATCAATCTCTATTGTTTGTGAAACCTGAAGTCATTAGTCATGGACTCCCTCTTAACTAGATCATGTCGAGAAGATCAAATAGGCATGTCCTCTCCATGATGCGACTCCCGCATGTGAAATTAGATTTCGAATGTGAGAAGATGAAAATCGATCTTGTGTAGAAGATTGCACTTGCAAGTTATATAGCTTAGAAAAAATAGTCTTTCTGTTTCAATCCTCCACATTCTTCTCAACATATGGGTTTTTCAATTCCATGCTTTAAATATACTCCAAACAACTTCTCAAATGCATTAAAAATGCTAATCCTATTCTTGAACAGTTGTATTAAACAAACATCGGGGTTTTAAAATATTTTCCCAAAATGAAGGTAAGTGATTAATTCAGATTTCCAATGTTTTTATCACTACAAACTCTCAAATTTTGTATTCCGAAATTTTATTCCTTCACGTAAGTTGAACTATGAGGGATCAAATTTGAGTCCAAAAACAAATCTTGTTAAATTATATAAAAAAATAGCTACCAGAAATTTGTAAAAACAGTAAATAATATCCCACTTTATTGATGATAATCTGCAAGTTAGGACCAGATTACCACTTTAAACCATTCTAACATACACATGAAGAGGAGAGCAAAGCTCCAATAGAGGAATATCACCTCGTTTGATGTTAATAGCGAGGTTTGACACCAGAATTTGATTCGGATGCATACTAGAGGGAACTTTTAGTTTATCTCTTTATTTACCGTATAGACCCAAACAAAAAAATGGATCCCCATGTGGTGTCTGTCTCATCTTTTCCCCTTTCCATTCCTTTCTTTAGAATCTTGATTAAGTTTGGCCAACCACTACACCTTTCTAAGCTTCCCTTATTTAAGTTCTTACCTAAAAGGGAATCATCCTCCTCCTCTCCCATCTGTAGATTAGTATAGCTCATTTAGTTGACCACATGGCCCATCAGATGGGGACCGAGGATGTAACTACCTCTTGACTCTTATGCCACTTTTTTATCTCACTTATCCATCAAATGGATGATTTTAAACTGATTAATAACCTCTACATGACCTTGAATCATATGTAAACAATCAAACTGATACTTATAAAAGAAGCATGACACATTATTTTTGCAAAACGAACCTAGGGTTTTTGTAAGTCAAAGCTTCAGAGGATTTCTTGTTTTGAACACTTCCTACTTTCTTTGATTAGATATGATGCCATTCCTCATATTTAATCTATGTAGAGATGAGGCTATCCTCAGCAAAGTTTTGGAATGATAGTGGATCATTACATTTCCAATTACGATCTCTATTTCGGTGTGGTTGAATGACTCCACTAGTGCGTAGCACATTTCTTCTTCCTACTTTCGTGACCCCTTTACTTTCTATTTTTCAGAGTCCATCAAACAAAAGCAAATACTATAACAAACTTACACTACATGGTTTGGCAGGTGAGATCCTAGTAAATGTTACAATGTTTCATCTACACTTTTTTATGTGTGCATACATTTGTTCACATATGGCAATCTAAAACAATGCCGATCCTTAAAATTGAGTTATATCATTCAATCGTATAAAATAAAATATTCCCATAGATAGTAACCAATACAAGGTCTTTTGGATCTATCACATGTAGAATGAAGTGTCCTTTTGACGCGACATATGGTTTGTGTGCTTCGGAGCATTATGCAATCGTTGCATTCCATTGAGACTTCAGAAAAATTTTATGCATGGTATTAATTAGAATGTGAGATGGCAAAGAGGGCTTGTACAAAGGGCATTGCAAAGACGGGAATACTGTGATCGACGAGTGGTAAGACAAGAAATTGATATTATCTAATACACCATACGAAGCTTAGGAGAGACACCATAATAAAACAAAATTAACTCTAATTTATTAAGAATCACCAAGACGATTGGATCAAGATTCAAGGGGAAGTACTACAAAAGGGCAGAAGACCTAAGAAATATTGATGTACATGGTGAGAAAAGATTCATTAAAGTTAAGGTAACTTATTGGGGATTCATGAAGTCGGCACTAAATTGATTGGATAAGCCTGTATGTTATGGCTTTCCCTAGATTTCTTGGATATATGCAGAACATCATCAAGATTCGCGCTCATGCTTCTTCTACACAAGATCAAAATCCCATTACACTTCAACCTTGAAAAAACAGCAGAGACAATTATCAACGAATGGGCAAGAAACAGAAGGATCCTAAATAGTTCATGCCCATACCCAAATCAAGCAACTTTATATCTCGCCCAGATTATCAATTGCTGTTCGGACCAATGACACGGAATCAATCACATGGCAAATGCTAGAACCCAGAACCCACATTGGTACCACCAAATCAAATGAACATGTTTGGTGCTTACCTTGAGGCGGCGCCATGACCACAAAGTGCAGCTTCTCCTCTCCCTTCCCCTGCCATTCGGCGCACGACTCGCAGCCGCAGTCCGACCACCGGGGAGGCCTCACCCCGCCCCTCCTCCGGCCCCCACCCCTCCTCCCCCTCGAGCGGAGGAAACCCATGTCCCTGAAAAGGTTTCTCCTCCTATAGAGGGTCTCCGAGACCTCCTCCTCCCCGCCCTCGTCTCCCCCGTTCACATCGAAGCGCCCCTGTTCTCCCCTGCTGTGGCAGTAGCATGGGTCGGGGTCGTCCTCAAGAATCCCATCCAGAAACCTGAAGAGGAAGCAGAGCGCGACGTCCAGCAAATCCAGGAAAGCGAAGACGAGTGCACTGGCTGCTGAGATGAGAGCTCCTCCGGCTTTTCCCGGCCATTGTTGGGGAGGGAAGGATGGGATTCTCGTCATTCTTAGCAGGGGATTGCAGAAGAGTGAGTGAGTGAGAGAGAGAGAGAGACAGAGAGAGAGAGAGAGGAGGGGAGGAGACGTTGTATGAGCAAACAGCTTCGTCGGTGAGGTGAGGTGAGGTGAGGGAAAGATGTGTCGGCCGTTCGCCCACGTCGTATCTGTTACTGTGTGTGAACGACCTTCCGGGCTTCTGGAACTGGAATCGTGGGATTCTGACAACTAGGTGAACGTTTGGTGCGGAATTGTTCTTATAACTCGTGAATTGTTTTTACAAGATATGTTACATCGTCCCTATGAGACTTCTCATATAAGCAGTGGCGGACTCAGAATCTTTTCTCAGGAGGACTTAATTATTAAAAAGTAACTATAGCCGTTGCATCACAGTCGAAGGCTTCGACAGGCAGCGTGACAATGTCCCTACCCTTCCTTCGATCGCGTAGCAAATGGCATATTAGGATTTTGCCTCAAGTTGATGAGGATTTTGATCATCGGAGTCCTTCGAAAATTTGGACCTATAACTGGCCGACTCGATCGGGATGCATGGGTTGTGAATAATAAACCAGATCCTCAATTTTTTTTTTGGGGGGGGGTGGGGGGGGGGGGGGGTGATTTAATACATACCCTCAAAAACATATATAATAGGCCCTTATTCCCACTAGATTCTTATTCACTAAGGGCCATGTGATGAACTCTAAGGGGATGCCACATGCATGGGTGGTGGCAAACAGTGGTGGATGTCGGCCGGCCAGTGGTGGGCGTCGGTGGCCAACAATGGCTTGTGGCCGGCAAATGGCGAGGCCGGCCATGGGTCGCCAATACTAGCGGTGGCAGATTCAGCGGCATGGCGGTACGTGGACATTAACTGACGGGGGGTGGTGGCCGACGGGACGGTGGCGGCTGGTGGTGGCCACCTCCACGTGAAATTGGCAACCAAAAGTTGACAGACAAGTTGGCTATAATTGTTTTTTTGAGTAAATTACACTTTACTCCCCCTGATGTTTAGCTAAAAAAACATATAACTCCCTTATAGTTAAAAAATAACATTTTGCCCTCCTTCAATTCAGCTTCTATCAGATAAAAAAGAGGAAAACAAGTAGTTGACAAAAGGTGGTGTTGTGCTAACATTTCAAACTTTAGGGAGTGATTTTGAACAGAATAAACTATATGAGGGTTAAGTGTTTTTGAGCTAAACTTCAAGGGGCCTAAGTGTAACTTTTTTTTGTTTTTTTCCCCAAAGTGAGGGGGGGGGGGGCTTGAGCCCCCCCGGACCCAATGTAGGTTCGCCCCTGCATATATGTAGACTTCGACTTATCGTTCATTGGAAAACTCCTTATATAAGTTGGGAGACTTTGATCAGTTTAACTTGTCATATTTATTTTTATAGCATCGAATAAGATAAATCATGCTCCCATGCATCGCACGGGTTTTTTGCTTGTTGTTCTTATAACTCATGAATGGTTTAGTTTGTTGTGGAATTGATCTCATGCCTCATAATATCAACCAATAAAAGGGATGTTTTGTTGGTGGAATACAACCTTGGAATCCGATTCCGATTCCAACATCCTACTTCAAGATATCTGAATAGGATTCAGGTGTTTGGTTCTTTGCAGGAAGAGGTCAGAAAATGGGAGGGGCATCGTTTTCCATTTTCTAAATCTGTTTGGTCCAACATGGGAATGAGAGGAAATCATGGATTTAGGGCTGTCAATTGGACTGGGCTGGGCTCAGCTTTGACATGATTTCAAGTCCGAACTTAAGTTCGCTGGGTTTGGGTCGTGCTAAGCTCGGCCCTTTTTAGGCCCGAATCTGAAATAGTAAGGATGTATTAGTTTATTGAACCGTCCCCTCTCGATATAATTTCCTCATTTAGGAGATAAAATTACGCATAAGTTAATTTTTCGTGAAAGTTGCTATTTCTTAGAATCTCATAGCTTTTGTTGCTCTATGTATGGCTATGATTTTAGGTATGTCGCCCATACAAAGATGTTAGCTTTTTGTGAAATAGTGAGACATATTGTTACTTATAAATTGTAGGAGCCTAATGAATGCCATTTTTTCATGAGTCTCTCTCTCTCTCTCTCTCTCTCTCTCTCTCTCTCTCTCTCTCTCTCTTTTGAAAAATCCCTTGTACCGTATGAGGGGGGGTATGACCTAGACCCCTACCGGTTTATTAAAATAAGAAAAAATACAACTAATGCCCAAAGGTATTGAGTACACTAGCTGGAAATACGACCAAGACGGTCTATCTAGAAGCCCGAAGGTTCAAATTTAAAGCCAATACACCATGGTCTCAAGACTCTGATCAACTCGACCTCTCTAGCTCGTGGATCTGATCAAGAAAGGACTTCAAACTCCCTCCTTCGACAGAGAACCCCATAGCTGAGGCTAAACCGAGAAGTGTGTTGTCCTCCAACGAGAGAGATAGGTTCAATGCCGCCCGTCGAACGTTGAAATTAGATCTCGAAGATTCGAAATCAGATAATCTCCATGCTTCGGATGGGGAGGTCGGGTACGTGTGTTTGATTCAAGAGCACGAGTTTTGGCTCGAAGCACAACCCTAAGTTCTATCGGATCCGTCCCCAGATTTGTCAAGCAAGGGCTACGACGTGGCTCCCACACAACGCTTATAGGGACAAGCGCACCAGGGCCAACACCAAAGGCTGTGCCAACACCACCATCATCACTACCCAAGCCCTCAACAACACCTCCACCATCAACACTAATCCGTTCAACAGTAGTCCCACTTTGGGACACAACACCATCAACACCCCCAACTGACCCATCACCTTTACCACCGCCTACAAAAACTGCAACACCATCAACTACCACTATTGCATCAACATATGCCATGCCTAATAGCACCAACCCTTATAACAGCAATGTCTGCCTTACCTCCAATACATGAAGCAGCCACTGATGTGCCATCATCAGCGTTAGTATTCGCGAAAACAACATCATCCTCTGCTACACCTACGCCGTTCTTGAGCACTGTATCAACAACAGCACCTCGATACAGAAACTTGTTATTTACTGCATCAGCATTTGTCCTCATCGTTGACTCCCTGTTCCCTATCTTTTCCTGTCTCTGCATCATCACTCATGTAAACCGCATCATCCTAATCAATCTCCAAACCAACATCATTCTCATCCCCCAATATAGCAAATCGCAACCCAAAGGCAGGCCCTCTGTCTCTTGCCCACCTACACCCTCCCCATCCGTAGGCTTCAACCATCCAGTTTTTGTTACATCAGTGCTCTCTTTAACCAAAGAATTTGTTACATCAGGAATCACTTCATCGGCCCTGCCCTCTGCCTCTGGGCCTACATAATTTCTTCCCAAAGGGGTTAAATATTTCGTTACAACATCATTTCTTCCTTTGGTACCAGCAACTCTGACTCTCCTCCAGGTCCTCACTCTGATAGCACCCACATATAGGCCCCCAATGACTTTGGTAGCACCCCTACTTGTAGGGAGTGGGTCCTTCCGTTCACTCCCACTACAGTTCATGGTCGAGTGTCCAAAGAGCCTACACTTCGAGCAACTGATCGGCCTCCATTCATATATGACTTTCTGCATAAATAGGATTTTCTCATCTTCCCCCCGGCCCGGAACTTCATTGGGCAACTCGTCGCTGAACTTGACTTCAACACAACACCTCGCATAATTTCGCCTTACGCCTTTAACTGCGGCTCGATCCCTCGTGAGAGGAACTCCAATCAGACTCGTCAGACGAGTGATGCTCTCTTTCGACTACCAATCAATCGGAAGATCTGAAAATCTCACCCATATGGGAATTTTGTCAAGAGGGTTCGACTACCAATCAATCGGAAGGTCTGAAAATCTCACCCATATGGGAATTTTGTCAAGCGGGTCGCGATCATACTTAATATCTTTGTTCCATCTCTTCAAAACCACCAGTCGTCCTTCAAAGTGCCAAGGACCTTCTTCTAGCACTCGAGAGCAATCGCTTCCAACCTGAAATTTGAATAAATAAAGCCCGTTTTCTATCGAGAAAATTTCCAGCCCACCCACCGGTTTCCAGATCCTTTGCATCACAATCTGAAATTTAGAAAAAAAAAGGTTTCAATTTCTTCCCACCACATACCCCACCAGTGTATGTTCCCAACCATGCAAGTTCTCTTCAATCTCACTAGTTGGGATAATAGCAAACTTCACCAATCCCACACTACAAGTTCGACATAATGGAGTCAGAGGTCCTCCTCACTAAAGACCGAACCACCACAAATTGCACTCCATGACTGTCCTTTTGGTTGAAAATCTTTTTCAACCTCTGGGGCAGTCGAAGAATCAACAACTAGTGGCCTCTTGCATGGAACATGAATTTCTCCGAACACCTGGTGTGCACCCATCTGCTCTGAATCAGCATTCACACACCCTTTGCACCTACAACTCCCGTGATTGGAGATTGGCCATACCTGAATTTTGGGCTGTGCTGGGAATAATATAAGGGGGGAAAGTCCCTATAGTTTTCCAAGTCCATGGCCAACCCCGACCTCGCTCTTCTATCCCCATAACCTACAATAGCTGATCCGACTTCCATCGTATTCTTGCCACTATCTCCCGATCTAGCAGAGTCCACATCCACCCCTGCTCGACCCCAACCAGATCTATCACCACTATCATCCTCCCTGTCAAGATCCACCAGGTCCAGATGGGTAGGGTGGCGATCTCTAGCTGCAGTGCTCCAAGCCCTCTCTGCTTCCTCTCAGGCCTTTTTCCCTCCTCCCTATGGGAGGGCCACCCCATGGCCTCGCTCCTACCACCAACACCCAAGATCAAGAATGGAATTCAAGATACAGAAATTTTTGAGAAACAGAATAAAAATTATTAATAAATTAATAAATGGAACAAAAGTTGGCTATTTGACAAAAAAGGAATAGTACGCCATCTCAAATGGCGTAAAGTATTTACGCCATTTGAGATGGCGTAAAAGTAGCACGACAACCATTTAACCCGAAACTACCCTTTTCTTTACCTTTTCTTTACGCCATTTCAAATGGCGTAAAATCCCTTTACGCCATTTGAAATGGCGTAATGTCCTAATATTTTTTTAAAAAGAAAAATTTGACCGTTGGTGAATATTTTTTTTTTCATTCTCATCCTCTAATGGCTATTTTTTTAACCATTGGGTGGGAATTTTTTTTTTAATTTTTCATTCCCATCATCCTAACGGCTATTTTTTCCTATTTCTCTATAAAATTTATCTCAGTCGCTCAATTCTCTTTCTCTGCTCATCTCTCTTCTCAGTTCTCTCTCTCTGCTCATCTCTCTTCTCACTTCTCTCATCTCTCTGCTCATCTCTCACCACTCTCACTTCTCTCATCTCTCTGCTCACCTCTCACCACTCTGTACTCAATTTTGCATTCTTCTATTTACATTAGATGGCGATAATAATTCCAATAATTTGACGCTATGGAGGTCGGTGCGAGATTGATAACTACGTTGGAGGAAATACAAGGATCAGTTTCATTCAACTGGGTTCGATGTTAGTACAAGTGCAACACGAGATAGCAACTCGTTGCAACCACCCTCCAGGTTTCGTACTAAGGTCAGCCTGTATAGTTAATGAATCACAATCCTATCTAGTTGAAATTTATGATAATGCTAATTGGTAATGGATATTACAAGATAATATTTCTCGTGGTACTAGGCTAACTATGTTTATAGATTATCCCCCAAGTAGTAATGTAACCATTAATTATCAATCATATTATGTTCATACTAATGACCCTAGTTTATCGGTACCACCAGCAAATGACCATGATATGCTTGATAATATTAGTCAACCCTCATCTATTATACCGGTACCGACACTAATACCGGTATCAACACTAGTATCAGCTCCAGCACCGATTACCTCTGATAGTAATATGGATTTAGAGATTAATGAGTCTAGTTCATTATCTTCGGATGATAACGAGATTACATTGGTAAAACCTATTCATCGGCAAAATTATTTAGAAAAGCCATGCTTGATATTGCAATTAAAAAAAAAATACTTTAGCATATGATTGCAATAATAAAAGTAAAATTACGGTAAAATATGATATGCCAGAATGTACATGGCGTATTTATGTAAAAAAAACTTATGATGGTGATACCTTTGGCATTGTGATATATAATTTGACTCATACATGTACAGGTAAGGTAGTGCCAAGAAATCATCCTCAAGCTACTTCTGAATGGATTAAATCTAATATTGTAACTCGTTTAACAAATAATCTGAACTATCCTCCATCTTCTATAATAAAAGATATGCTTCATGATTTTGGTGTATCTGTATATTATAATAAGTTTGGAAAGCTAAGGAAAAGCTAATATAGAAATCCATGGTTGTGATGTAGAATCTTATATGAATCTAGACCATTATTGTTTAACTATTTTTAAAACAAATCATGGTAGTTTTGCTATAATTAAAACTAATGATAATAATAGTTTTAAAAGAGTTTTTATTGCTTTTAATTCTTGTGTAACTGGTTTTAAAAATGGATGTTTGTCGATTATAGCTATAGATAGTATATTTTTAAAAGGAAAATACCAAGGTATAATGCTTACTGTTATTTCCCACGATCCTAACGGTTAGATGTTTCCAATAACATATTCAGTTGTTGAGGCTTAAGATAAGTATACTTGGATTTGGTTTTTAGAGTGTCTTATGATTGCATTAAATCCATATAATTTTTCAAAACTATCATTTATTTCTGATAAACAAAAATGACTTATTTATGCCGTTAGTAGAATTTTTCTCCAATCATATTATTTCTTTTGCATACAATATTTTAAAAGCAAATCTTAAAAATAAATTTAAAAAAAAACTTTTATATGATTTATTAAGAAAGGCAGCTAAGAAATATAATATTACCAAATGTAATACAATGCTTCAACAAATTGAGACTGAAGATAAGGAAGCTTATGATTGGATTATATCAGGTGACCCGACACACAATACACATCATTGGTTAACAGCTTACTCATCCGTACCACGGTATAGGATATTGACATTTAACATAGTTTAGTCTTTTAATTCAGCAATTAGACATTTACGAGAGAAACCAACAACAGGACTTTTAGATGGAATTAGGTGCAAATTAATAAAATTACATTATAAACGTAGAGAGGCTTGTCAATTATGGGAATGTCAACTTGTACCTAAAGCGGAAAAATAACTTAAAAATGAATTGATAAAGCAAGATATTTAGATATTTTACATGTCAATGAGATGCAATTAAAATAATAGATAATGCAAAATCTAGATGTGAAATCATTGACATAGCAGAAAATACTTGTACATACGAAAAATGGAAGCATACTTATTCCATGTCAGCATGCAATATGTGTATGCAACTTTAAGAGATGGAATATTTATGATTTATGTCCAATAGAACTATATATGGAAATATATAAACAAGTTTATGCTACTCCGATGGAAGGGATCCCTAATCCGTATGAGCTCCAAAATCCGTCACAAAGACAAAATCATATCTTACCACCAAACACTAGACGTCGTCCTGGTCGTCCCAAAGTTAGAAGACAAAATATAGATGTTAGAAAAGTGCGACCTTTTCGTTGTAGTCGTTGCCACCAAATTTGTCATAGTCGAACAACTTGTAGGAATCCCATAGGACCCGATTCCATGTCTTGATTTTGTAAAATCAATTATTTAAAATTATATCTCATTGACATGTAAAATATCTATATATTTTGCTTTTGGTACAACTTAACATTCCCATAATTAACTAGTCCCTCTACGTTTATAATGTAATTTTTTAAATTTACACCTAATTCCATCTAAAAATCATTTTAGGGTCTAGGTTTTAGGGTTAGGGTTTTGGGTTTAGGGTTTTAGGTTTTAGGTTTAGGGTTTAGGTTTTAGGGGTTTAGGTTTTACGGTTTTAGGGATTAGGTTTTAGGGTTTAGGGTTTAGGGTTTTAGGTTAGGATTTAGGTTTTAGGGTTTAGGGTTTATGGTTTTAGGGTTAGGGTTTAGGGTTTTAGGGTTTAGGGTTTTAGGTTTTAGGTGTAGGGTTTAGGTTTTAGGGGTTTAGGTTTTAAGATTTTAGGGTTTAGGTTTTAGGGTTTAGGTTTTAGGGTTAGGGTTTAAGGTTTAGGATTTAGGTTTTAGGGTTTTGGTTTTGAGTTTTAGGTTTAGGGTTTAGGTTTTAGGGGTTTAGGGTTTAGGTTTTAGGGTTAGCGTTTTGGTTTAGGGTTTTAGGGTTTTGGTTTAGGGTTTTAGGGTTTAGGTTTTAGGGTTTTGGTTTTAGGTTTTAGGTTTAGGTTTTAGGGGTTTAGGGTTTAGGTTTTAGGGTTAGGGTTTAGGGTTTTAGGGTTTTAGGGGTTTAGGGTTTAGGGCTTAGGATTTAGGGTTTAGGTTTTAGGATTTAGGGTTTAGGGTTTTAGGTTTAGGGTTTAGGGTTAGGGTTTTAGGCTTTAGGGTTTAGGGTTAGGCTTTAGGGTTTTAGGGTTTAGGGTTTAGGTTTTAGGGTTAGGGTTTTAGGGTTTAGGGTTCAGGTTTTAGGGTTTTAGGTTTTATGGTTAGGGTTTAGGGTTTAGGGTTTAGGGTTTAGGGTTAGGGTTTTAGGGTTTAGGGTTTTAGGTTTAGGGTTTAGGGTTTTAGGTTTTAGGGTTTTAGGGTTTAGGGTTTTAGGGTTTAGGGTTTAGGTTTTAGGGTTAGGGTTTTAGGTTTTAGGGTTTAGGTTTTAGGGTTTCGGTTTTAGGTTTAGGGTTTAGGTTTTACGGGTTTATGGTTTAGGTTTTAGGTTTAGGGTTTAGGGTTTTAGGTTTTAGGGTTTAGGGTTTTAGGGTTTAGGGTTTAGGGTTTAGGATTGTAGATCCGCGGAATATCAAACCATTGACGGTACTCTAGTGTCAGACACCCGTCTGAAACATATACGAAATACACATATAAGCACATACTAAGAATTTAACTCTATACGCAATGAACATAACCACACATGAAATTAATAATTAACTTATTAAAATAATATCTTACCGTGAGAGTCCAAGCAGAGAAACGGGGCTAACTAAACTCTGTAGGCAACCAACCACTGCTCCCACGCCTGGAGGGCAATGTGTCCCACACTCAAGCCTCTGTCCCTAGAAGCCCACGAAAGAGGTGCAGTAGGGATGGTCTGGCATTTAGCGTACTGACATAAACACCGATCTAATGGATGATATAGCGCAAGCGCCATATGGATCACAGAGGACTGGTGACACACCCAACTCGCCTCCCAAGTCTCCCGTAAAAAAAGTGGAACATCTGGCTCAAGCGGAAAGTGAGGGAGCCAAGTGACCTAAAAAATATATTACATTGTTTAATAAGACAATCAACTATTAAATTATGACTAACCAACTAAAATATCTAATATTAATGTTTAATTAACTTACCTCACTCCCAGTCAGTAAATCCAGCATCATCCGATATAACGGGATGCTGTGGTGGGAGTCAGACTCATACTGTCGGTACGGAAGGACCCACCTCAAAGCTCTAGGAAAGGGTCGGGTGCCGTTTTTGGCAAATATTCCGTTTTTGGCAAATATCAAACTTTTGTTCCGTTTATTAATTTATTAATACTTTTTATTCCGTTTCTCAAAAATTTATGTTCAAGATATGGTTTTACCTTCTTCTAACAATCACCAATAGCTAGGATCTTTGAGAGCCAAGTTTGAATGACTGAATGATAACCTTCATGAATCTTTCTCTCACAATGCTCTTATTTGGACCGGCCCAAACTCGGCCCAAAATTCAAGAAGAAAAATGGGATGAATATGATTGTAAAACTTTGGGCCGAGTTCGGGCTTGGGAGGGCCACCTAGAGTACAGCCCGGGTTTGAATAGGCCTTAACCGACCCAGCCCAGCTCAATTAACAGACCTATCTGGATTATTTACATTGTAAGGCCCAAATTGCAAGTGACCACAGCCCTAGATTAAGCCCCAAATCATGGTCGGAAAAGGTGACCAGAGCACTGGATCGTGATTGGAGCAATTAACCAGAACCCTAGAGCCACGCAAGAAGTCGGAGCCAAGGTTGCAGGTGGCGGAGCAGAGGGATATCAACGAGATCGTAAGGGTGGGGTAAGGGTCGAGTAAGGAGAACAAAAGAGAAGAAGATACTCTTTTAAGTAGAGGGGTAAGATTGTCGATTAAAATATAACATGTAGGATTCTAGGAAAAAGAAGCCAATTCCCCCAAAGTTTGGGAGGCATTAGATTCCCCCCTCAAAACCCCTAAATCTAGCATAGGATTCCCTCCGGCATTCTTTTTCCCCCTCAAATCCGGGAACCAAATGTCAAAAACCCCGGCATTCAATTCCGATTCCAAGGAATTGGTCTTAATTCTGCGAATATGTGACGATCAAGACCCAATAGCCAATACCCAAGATACCTGAGGCTGTGATGCCAAGATGGATGAGGTGAAGTGAGGTGTCTAAGACCATAAATTAATCCCACAACACCTGGAGAGAAGGAGCTAGATCTTGAGCTACTTATATAATTTTTCCTCCCAAACATAGAAGATGAGTTTTAAACCCGTGCGCCGCTACGGATTCTGTAAGAACTCCATAGTTAAGCATGCTCGGGTGAGAGTAGTACTAGGATGGGTGACCTCCTAAGAAGTCCTCGTGCAGGCACGGATAAAGCAGACAATATCTTGTGTGTTTGGGGCAGATGTTACGGAACCAAACACCCCTCTAAATGGCAGCATCAATGAATCCTTCATGCACAGTCTACCCTTGGAATCAGAATCGGATCCCGTGCTGCTTGTTTGGTTCACATAAACACTTGGGAAAGTGAATATAATTCCCCCGTTGGGTACGTCTGTATGCACAAATCACTTTAATATTGGGATTCATAATACTTTGGGTGGGTCTATATACAACCCAAGTTTTACCTTGGGCAGCTTTAGTCTAAAGGTAAGCATACCTTTTTCCCATAGGCAACCCCCGTGTATAGGACACCCCCTTTTTTCCTCCATTGTTCTCATGTCACCCGCCTTCCACTGTCCATCCAACCCGTCGTCGTCGTCTCCCATTCCTCCTCTTCCTCCTCCTCTTTCCTTTCTTTTGCCTCATCTTTCCCTCCTCCTGTATTCACTTTATGTGTATTCTACTGAGGTGACCGAATGCGTAGAAGGTGCATTCGGTCTGGTATAGCCGAGTGTTGGAATTTCCAAGAGGAGGAGGAAGAAGAAAGGATGAGAAAGAATAAGGGGAGGAAAAAGGAGGAGGAGGAGGAAGAATAAGAAGAGTAAGGAGGAGGACATGGCAGTGGTGGGTTTCTAGTGAAGGAGCTAGTCCTCTTCTATATTTAGGTGCCACGTGATACTTTTTAAATTTTTTTTTTTATTAGATAGTCAATCCACTCTACTTGGATCATGATTAAGAAAAAAAAATTTAAAAGAAAAACTTAAAACAACCCAGTCAACGGCCGATAAATTTAACGGTAAACTGTAGCGCGCAAATTCCCCTTACTATGGTTAATCTAAAAATGCCACTTTTTCAACTTTTTTTTTAAATTTTTTTTTCATAATCATTGTTAGGAATAGTGAACCCACCTTGACCAACCCCTAACCCCGGTTAAAAATTACCATGTGGCATTTGATTTGAAGGGAGGACTAGCATGTTGCCTAGTCGGGAGGGCCATGCACCCTATTCCCATGTATGTATATATAATTCACTATGTCCCCTAACGTGTCCGTGTCCTGGTTTTTTGAAAAATATCGTGTTGGCGTATCCGTGTCTGTGCTTCTTAGCTCCTCAATTGCCGCCTCTTCCAATCGCCATTCTCGTTGAGGGATCTATGCTTTTGCCTCTAACCGCCACCCGCTGCCCATTAAACGGGGCTCCACCCAATTTCCTCCCGGACCATTGCGAGGCCACCTTCCAAGGACCAAACACCGTCTCCTCCGGCCTTGATGGACTCTCGTTTCTATTACCATTCATATTAAGCGGCACCTCCCCCTCAATGGATCCGCCCCCCCTGACCCCCCTTAGGTTGTTGTCTTTCGACTGCCACGTCCGGCTTCGGTATCCTCTCTCCCTCCGACAAGCCGCCTTCTGTAGTCATGCAACTATGTTGAAGATTTTTCAACCTTTTTTTTTTTTTTTGGTACAACATGTTGGCCATCACAGGATGACCTGTAGATCCTCACGTACGAGGACAGTCACCATCTTAGGAATAGTCCCGGCCCATTCCCCTTCAACCGCCTTCACCCTGGCCTCCCTAGCCATCCAGTGCGCCGCGTTATTTGCATTACAAGAAATCCACTTCACTTGAACTCTGGTAACTTCTGCCATAAACGCAAACAATCCATAACTATCGGCCACAGAGCACCCGTAATGCCTTTCCCCAAAACCAAAGCATCTCGAGCTCTTGTTGCATCCGTGAGAACCAAAACCCGGCTGCTCTTTCGCTGCACCATCGCTCTGAATGCTTCGCGCAAGGCCCACAATTCGGCTTCCAAAGCAGACGAAGCCCTACACCTTGAGGCAGCCGTTGCACGAACCTTCCCATCCACATTTGCTAGAACCCATGCACCACTAGCAACCTCCTCTGAACTCTGAAAAGATCCATCCGTCCACATGACCTCCTCCACCCCGCCCCTCCCTCGCTCGATCAATCTTTCCGGGCTGACTTTTCTAATAAACTTCAAACACATCTCCAGACTACTTCGCACACTCGCTTGAATCTCCAAATGAACCTTTTGAAACACTTTTGCACACCTATCTTTCCAAATCTGCCATAATGCCAACGCCACAACCTCCCCGGGTAACGGCACCGCACGCCTACTCTCCTCCTTCGAAATAGGAAGTAAGATATCAACCGTGCTACCTATAATACCTGTACTCCTTGCTATCATATCCCAAAATTCCTTCGCTCTTGGGCACCTCCAGAATATATGCTCTGAACCTTCTTCTCCATCGCCACACCACGGACAGCTACAAAAACCCCATCCAATTCTCGCTCGTAGCACAGCCCCTGCAGGTAATCCACCATGAAGCATTTTCCAAAGGAAAATGTGAACTTTAGGAGGAACCCGCAGATCCCACAAAACCGCCCCTCTCCAAGCTTGCAATGTACTTCCCGCTGCACTAGGCCTCCTTCTCAGCCCACACAACAGTCTATAATACTTCTTCCCCAATCGACCCTCCGCCCCCTCCACTTCTCGAACCCGCCGTACGGCCCGTTTCAACCAAGCAGACCCTGTCCGTCGACTCCACTGTTCCCAATTATTCTCGAAAATCTGGTTCTCTACACGTATCCACCGAGCCCCTTCATGCTCATCCTGGAGAATAAATCCCAAGGCCGCCACCTCTAGTTGGACCTGGCGATCAATGAAACTCGGTATCTGAAGACCGCCCAGTCGTCTATGTTGATTAACGACCCCCCATGAAATCAGGTGGAGATGTTGTCCTTCCACTGTATGTCCCCAGAAAAACGCTCTAACAATGCGATCCATCTTCCGAAGTACATTGAGAGGAAGACCTCCAGCCATCATTAGGTGTACCGGTAGCGCTGCCAGCACCGATTGCACCAGAACCATCCTCCCCGCTTGGGATAATAGCTTAGCTTTCCACCCCGCCAATCTAGCCTCCATCCGACTAATAATGAATTGGAAATCGGAAGACCCCACCCTCGTACCATTAATGGGCACACCTAAATGAGTCCAAGGCTTTATTTCTTCCTTCATGGACATCTCCTTGAGAATGTGTCTTCGAGTCCTCCCCGGCACACTATGCGAGAACTTAATGCTGGATTTGTTAGGATTAATCTTCAGACCCGTACTATCCTCCACCCGAGCAAACAATGCTTTTAATCCCCTCGCATCCAGTAAAGTGGCTCTGGCAAAGAATAGAAAATCATCCGCATAAGCCAGGGTACTAACCGGAATAGGATTTCTCGGCGTAGTAAAACCCTCAATATCACCTTCAGCCAAACTGTGATTGATTTCCCATTGAATGACACCTGCAACAATTAAAAACAAAAACGGGGATAGTGGATCTCCTTGCCGTAACCCACAACTCGGCACTATCACAGAAGTTTCCTCCCCATTCACCAGCAACCTCATCGAAGAAGTCGTAACACATTGCATTATCCACCGACACCATTTCCCGTGAAACCCCATATGACGAATAATCATCTCAAGCGCTTCCCAATGCACTCTATCATAAGCTTTCTCCAAATCAATCTTCACTGCCATAGCTGCCCGATTCACTGGAGCCACGTGGATAGCATGCAATATCTCCTGACCGACCAATATATTATTCCGAATCTTCCGGCCCGGAATAAATGCGTGCTGGGTCTTCGGTATAATCATCGGCAGAATTAGCCGTAGCCTATTGGTGAGAATTTTGGAAATAATTTTATACTTAACATTGCACAAACTGATCGGCCGAAAATCCTTCGGTGTCGATGGAGCCTCCACCTTAGGAATCAGCACCACTACGGCCTCATTCCATGCTACCGGCATATCTCCAGACGAAAAAAATTCTTGAACATCTCTAACTACATCCTGCCGCACAATATCCCAAAAATGCTTGTAAAACTCCGCATTCAATCCATCCGGCCCAGGCGCTTTACTCGCCGGCATGGAAAACACTATTCTTCTAATCTCCTCCTCGTCCGGCATTCTAATGAGGAAGTCATTCGTTTCCACCGAAATGCAAGGGGTCATATCTTGGAGCCGCTGAACATCAATACCATCATTCCGCCTCCATCGATTCTGAAAAAACGAAACTAACACCTCTTTAATAGTATTAGAATCCTCTACAACCTGATCCCCAATACATAATCCTCTAATCCGATTCCGCGCCCGCCGAATTTTCGTGCTAGTGTGAAAGTATTGAGTGTTCCGATCCCCCAGTCTTAGCCATTGAATTCGAGATTTTTGAGCCCAAATATTTTCTTCCTGCTCTAAAGCCCACTCCAGCTGTTCAGTTAACCACTCCTTATCACCCCGATCTCCCCTCTGCGCTTCCTCCACTTCGACCCATAACTGGTTCACTAATGAGTGGATATCACCAATCTCATTCTTATTCCACCAGGCAAGAGCCTTTCGGATAAACGGAATGTTCTCCGAGCATCTCGCACCTCTTATCCAGCTACTCAAAACAATCTCTCTACAGTCCTGTCTTTGAAGCCAAAAGTTCATAAATCGCCATGGCACATTAGCCGGTCTCGTATTCTTCACCGTGGAGATCAGAATCGGTGAATGATCTGATACACACCGAGGTAAATGTCGCACCGACGTGTCATCGAATTGCCGAGCCCATCAATCATTCATAAAACATCGGTCAAGTCTCTCCTAGATTCTAGCCCTCCCTTGCCGATTATTACACCAAGTGAAGTACTCTCCACGAAAACACACATCTTTCAGCCCACTCCCCTGAAGCATCTGAAGAAACTCCAATGAACTACGAGTCCATTTGAAAGGTCTACCTCCCTCTTTATCAGCGGGATCCAAAATACAATTGAAATCTCCCATCACACACCACGGAACTTCTTGCTTCCCTAACCGGATCAATTCACGCCACAACACTCGCCGATTCCTCTCCGAATTGCTAGCATACACCACGGAAATAAGCACAGGAGAAGCCCAAGGGCTCGACACAACCACATGCATCACTTGTTCTATTCGAGAAACTGTAGTAACTAAACCAACATCCACCTTCCATAAACAAACTATACCCCCCGACTAACCATCCGACGGAATACACTTCACATTGTAACTCCCATTCCAGATTGCAGCCACTCGATGAATTTGATCTTCCCGAACATGACTCTCTACTAGCATAACAAAAAGAGGTTGAAACTTGCGAACTAACAACTTCACGTGGCTAACCGCTGCCGGTCGTAACAACCCGCGGCAATTCCAAAATAAACACTGCATTAAGGAATCGCAGAGCTGAAAGAAGGAGAAATTCTACCTCCCTTATGTGCCCTCTTAAGACAGGCTCCACGCATTGCCAGTTTCTCTTTATGTTTGGTCTTCAAACTACTCCTCAGGCTACACCCTCCTCCTACAACTCCCTGCTTCAAACCCCCCAACCCTTCCTCGCCACTGCCACCCTCCCCATCTGCTGAAGACCCCGACAGGCTCCCCCCAGGCTCCCCCTCCCTCCCATCATCCTCCAACACCGCAACAGTAGACAGGACCACCTTCTCATGCTCTCCCGCGACATCAACATCCAAATCCATCCGAAACCCAGTCCTCTCGACCTCACCCCTGACCGCCTGAGCGTGCTCGGTAGAACCAATCTCCTGCTGCACGTCAAACCCCGGCGGAGCCTCCGGCGTCCTTGGACACTCACCACCACTCTCCACTCCTACCACCTTCGGACAAACGAAAACCCTCTCTCCCTCTACAAGGCCTACCTTGGTGCTCTCGCCCTCTGCCATCTGAACATCTGCAACCTCCAAACTTCCCACCCGAAGCCCCACAACCCCTAGCCTCGGCTCACCCCTACCTACTCCCCTCTCTATCCTCCCACCCACCTCTACAGAGCTCACACACACCTCCCCCCTATCCCCCTCTGCCACCTCACCCTACACTACGGAACCCCCCTGATTGGACATTCCTCCCTCATCATTATATTGCATGGAAGGTATCACCACGTCCTCCTCATGCATTGAATGTAACACTTGAAACCGAGATCCTGAGCCGACGCCACCCCCCCGTCGTTGCTCATGCCCACCCCACTTCCTCGAATCCCCCAACTGAGACACCTGACACTTCGCAGTCCTCTGCCCTGATACAACTCGGATTCGCCGTCCCCACCCAACCCCGCCCCGGCCCCCGAGGTACACCACCTCCGCCCTGCACGCCACCGCCCTCCTTGGTTCCGGCCACCCTATCCAACCCTGCTACTCTTTCCCCCCCACCTCCCACCGCTCCTGCACGCGATCCCGCAGCCACCTTGCCAAAAAAAACCTCTCCCGCCTCCCCGCCTCGGCACCATCATCCACGGCCCAAAAGCTTCACCTGCAGCCTTCACCGCCCCCCCAACCAGACCACCTGGAACTCCCTCCGAGTATCTCTCCTCCTCCCCCATCCCATTACCGTACCTTCCCACCGAGCACCCCTTCTCCGCCTCCTTGTCTACCTCTTCCATACCCTTCCTACTCTCCCCCTCCCCTTTTCGGAAATCCTGGCCTAGCTTCCCTCCACGGCCACCTGTTCTCTCTTCGCTCCGACACTGCTGCGCGAAATGTCCCACCTTACCACACGAGAAACAAATGTTCGGGAGATTCTCATACACAAACGGTTGATAAAAATGAAATCCCTCATCAGCCGTTCCGACATTCGTTTCAGGAACCAGACTTGATCCCAAATCCACCTCCACACAAACTCGAACAAACAACCCTCTCGAATTCTCAATGGAATTCATATCTACGCGAATAGGCTTTCCCACAGCCGCCGCGATCTCCATGACAAGATCTTCATCAAAGCAATCGACTAACAAACCCGGAAGCCTCACCCACACCGGTGTAAGATCGATAGAATCCTTGAGAGGTTGGAAGAAAGGAGTCCAACGCTTAAGAGTCAACACTCTCCCCTCAAAAACCCACGGGCTACCCTCCCACACATCCTTCAGATCCTCTTCAAGTTCAAAACGGAAACAGAAGAAACCATTCGGCAAGTCCATGACCTGAACTTTTCCAGCACAGGGCCACCTCTGGTCCACCTTCTTCCTTAGCAGCTCCAACGACAGCTTCGACCCCAAGAACCTCCCAACTAACGCCTGGCGCCATCTCTGCTGAGACGCCACCAGTTTCTCCTTGGATAACAACACCATGCCATCAACAATATTAGACATCCTGGAACAATGAGACGCGTCAATCCGTCCTCCCCACCCTGAACCCCCATCCCCCTTCGCCACCGCCGCATACGATCGAGGAGGTATCACCGTCCCTCCCGGATCATCCCCATCCGCCGCGACCTTCCGATCGATCCCCCCTCGCGGACCATCGCCAGTAGCACTTCGCGGGAGAGCAGCAGTCGCCATCTACCATCAACCTGGCCACATGCAAAACACACCTGAGGTATATTCTCATACACAAATGACTGATAGAACTCTTCGACAAGTCGACCTCCACACACACCCTCACATACAACCCCCTCAATCCCGCCAGAGAGTTCGTATCGACCCGTATTGGTATGCCAGCAATATTCGGCACCAACTCTTCATCAAACTAGTCCAACGAAATTCCCGGAAGCCAGAGCAACACCGGAGCCTCATCAATACTCTCCTGCGCTGACTGGAAGAAGGGGGTCCATCGCTTAAGGGTGAGCACCCTGGCCTCTCATCAAACACCCAGGGGCTACCTTCCCACACATTCAGTAGGTCTTCCTCCATCTCAAAATTTGAAGCAAAAGAATCCTTTAGGCAAATCCATGACTTGAACCTTACCTGCACAAGGCCATTGCTGTTCCACCCTTCGCCTCAAAACCTCTAGTGCAAGTTTTGGGCCCAAGAATTTTTCCACTAAGGCTTGCCGCCACTTTGCCTGAGAAGCAAGTAGTTTCTCAGGATCTAAGACCACTATGCCATTGACGGGGGAGGAAATCCAAGTTCTATCTTCTCACTCGAGGGAGTTGACGCCAAGGTATTAAAATTTGAATTTCGGATACATATTGGAACCCTGAAAACCGTAGACATTTCCATGAAATTTTGCCAAATATCGTGGCATTTCGAAACATCCATACAAAGAGAGAATAACTCGATGGAATATTTCTATATACATTGTTGCATTTCAGTAACCCGGAAATACGATATTTTATGCAAAATGTCTCGCTTTTATTCGCTGGTTGATGCTTGTATAACTACATCTTCAATGGGGCCCAATAACACCCGTACTCGGGAGCCACTACCTGTTCCTGCTCGATCACAAACAATGTATTCAGACAATAATTCTAGCAGCAACATTAAATTAATAATTCAAATAGGACTGGGTTGCCCTGAGCGAAACATACCGGAGTGTCGGTCATTACACATAAAGGGGTTTTTTGAGTCGACAGTGGTGTCCAGTGGCATTGTCGGTAGTGATCGAGAAGTGCACCGTTGTGTGCACGATAGCACATAGGCCAACGGTGGCAGGTGCGGCTGGGCGGTGTTTCAAGCAACGTACAGCCTTGGGCGGTGCCGAGGTGATCAGCTAGCCTAAGGCTGGAGATGGGTCCCTGAAGGGGCTTGTAGAGGTTGCATCCAGAAAGAGGCGGTGGTGAAGGAATCAGATATCGGAGTGCGCGATGGAAGCGATCTAAAACTACGGATCAGGTCATATGCTTTTTAGTAGAAGGTAATATAGATGCCTTTGACAATTTAAAGTGCTGGGCGGTCTTTCTTCTTCGGCTCCGATTGAATCTGAAGCAATTTCTTCAGACTGCATATGCACCCTCTTGAGAAGATCAAGTCGCAACTAGTTTCCTCCTTCCTTGATGCTCTATCTCTACTCGATGATGCCTCGAAGCTTGCAAACAAGGAGTTATGAAAGACAAAAGAGAAGAAGCAAAGACTATCTCTCTTTCTTCCTCTCTTTATCTCCTTCTTTCTCCCACTCTTTTTCCTTCGTGTGGCCGGCCTCCCCATATGTCATTAGGGTTAGGGGAGCATGACCACAAGGCTTAAAACCCCCATGTGGCCATCTCCCTCTTTCCTTATGTGTATGGGATTGGATCCTTCGTTCAAGAGCTTGGGTAGAGCGCCAGCCGATGCTCCCCCGAATCATTCCTTCTTCTCCGGCAAACCTCTTATCGTAGATCATGACGATCTCGATCTCACCACATAGCCTTCGTCAACGATTTCCAAGTGTTTTCATTTTAACCCTAGAGTGTCCCCATGCTTCCCCTTTAATAGGGGAGCAAACGCATGCCCATAGGAGACCCAAAACAATCCAAGAAATCGGCCGAAGCAACTTAAACCCGCAACCGAACCCGTGCTGACAGGCCCAGGTCGTGCGCACAACCTGTACAAGTCATGCACACGATTTCTCCATAAAGTATCCTCGGCATTTTTCGGCCGATTCTCCTATTCTCACATATTCTGCAGAAGTCGTGCAAACGACATTGACTGGGTGTTGGCTTTTGCAAGCCCCCAACAGATACGATCAATAAGAAGCCTAAATTTCTATATTTAGTAATAGAATGCACATCAAATTAGTATCGATAAATCTCCATTGTTTCAAGGTATACAAACACCATTCCAAGCTTTCAAACACCCAACTGCAAGAAGAAAGGTGCAGCAATGATTATATGATCCACAACAATGTTACTCATCAATTACATTGATACAAGAAATTCATAACGACGAATTTTGCAAATAGAAGCTCAAAGAACTTGATCCCATAAATCAATCAAGCATTTCTCAATCGCAACTCCATCAGATGGAATTTGTGATCTCTTTGGTTCCAGTAGTGAGTTCGACCATGCAGACACCGGACACCGTCCCAAAACCATGGTCACTAGGCCTGACCCTCGTCTGCACCGACCAGCTCTGGAGAGATGTCATGCGTTCAATGAGCACTTCGGGCATGTCATCGTCACCACCATTGTTGCAGTTCATGATGGTTGGAGATCATCAATCTTTATGGTTGGAAATCAATTATGACCACGTGTTACTGTGATTGACAGTTGGAAAATAATTGTTAGGATGCATTTATTTGAACCCTTGACCAAGCCCACGGGTTGCATGTCTTAACAACTAACCTATCAGTTGGAGACGAAATTGATGGTACGTAAATCAGCATTATTGCTAATCTTCTTGACTCATCTTTTCCTTCCAAACTGTCCAAGTGGTTGGTCCGTCATTTGTAAGTGTGTCGAAACAAGATAAACCAATGATCAAAAGTTGCCACAATAACAATAAATGCCTCGTTTTTAATAACCCCATTGGCTAGAAGGTGGGCCTAAGGCCTAAGGGAAGTAGTGTCACCGCCCTCAAAACATTGTCACCGCTCTCAAAATAGTCACTACCCTCCAAACATTTTGAAACACCCTTGAAATCTTACGTCACTTGCCGATGGATATTTTATGTGGAAGTGATGGTCTTTTGTTTCGTAGGTATTTGGATATTTTATGTGGAAATGATGATCTTTTGTTTCGTAGGTATTTGGATATTTTATGTGGAAATGATGATCTTTTGTTTCGTAGGTTAAACCACTAACCCTTGATCAAGACCACGGGCGTCGCATATTGTTGAATGAAGTTAGGTGTTATTTATGTAAAGAATATGATAATGCATACTGTAGTTAGACATGCGTTTGGGCATTTATTTTTAAATGTGTGTATCCCGCCGAATGTGGGCACCGCAAAACGAATTTTGGTGCCCAAAACGAATTATGATGCCCCCGTCGAACATGGCGACCTCGTCAAAATTGTGCCGATAGGCGGCCCTTCGAATTTGGGCACCCTCGCCGAACGTGTGTGCTGACAGATGATTTTTTTTTATTTTGAGATCAACGGATGTCCCGAAACATTTTAGGCAATGGTCCACTTCAAGCTCAGACTAATCCCCCAAGAGTGAAGCTCAACCCACTCGGTAATATTGTTATTACCCTCGAAAATATTGTCACATTCCTCAAAATATTATCACCGCAAACGAAATATTATTATCACCCAAGAAATATTGTTCTCTTTCTCGAATATTATTGCCACACTCGAAATGTTTTGTTGTCACATTTGAAATATTGTCACATTTCTCGAAATATTATCCTCGCCCTTGAAACCTTTTGTGTGCCGACAGACACGGGCATTATCATCGCTCACAAAATATTATCGCATTCCTCAAAATATTATCACCGTTCACGAAATATTGTTATCACCCACGAAATATTATTGCCATTGTAGAAATGTTTTGTTGTCACCTTAAAAATATTGTCATCTTCCTCAAAATATTATCCCCACCCTCGAAATCTTTTGCATTCCAACAGGCATGGACATTACTAGTCTATATAACATTGCATGACGGTAATATTCATATCATTTGAAACCCCATAGTTCTTAATGAGAGAAGAGTTATTAGTACACTCAAAACACGAAAAAGGTCACAGGCTTGATCCGATCAGTAACAAGCCTAAATCATTGGGTTTAGTCCCACATCGGCAAGGGGGCTGAAATTGTTGTGCTTAAATACCCGCCTTGGATCACCCCTCACAAGCCTGTTTTGTAAGAAGGGCAGTTATCTAAGGGTCAAGGGGACCCAACCAATCAAATGGTATCAGAGCCCCGGTTTTCGCTCAGCCCTGGCATGAGTGGGGGGCCGCCTCTAGCCCTAGATCCTCGGAGTCTGGCACGAGTGGGGGGCCGTCGGAGCTGTCCAGCCATAGATCCTTGTGGAGTCCTAGTCTCGTGTGAAAGAGAGATTGTTGGGTTTAGTCCCATATCGGCAAAGGGACTGTAATTGTTGTGCTTAAATATCCATAAATCTCCATTGTTTTGAGGTATGCAAACACATATCCGAGCTTTCAAACACACAACTGCAAGAAGAAAGCTTCACTACAATGTTACTCATCAACTACATCACAGGTGAAAGATCATAACAATTTTTTGCAAATAGAAGCTCAAGGAACCTTATCCCCATGAATCAACTCCATCAGAAGATGGGAAGTTCGATCACGGTGGTTCCAGCAGTGATTGGGAAATGCACCATTCTGGACATCATCACAGAGCCATCGTCGCTAGGCACGGCCCTCATCTGCACTGACCAGCTCCCCATAGATGCCATTCGTTCTGTGAGCACTTCGGGCATGTCATCGTCATCACCATCGCTGCAGTTCCTGATATTCAGATGCCTGAGATTTGGAAATGCACCATTCTGGAGGGAGGACAGCAGCATTGCATCATCCACATCCATGGTCAGCTCCTTGACGGACGGGAATGGGGACGGCAGCGCCTTCAGCTGTGGGCAATCGTACAGCGTCAGCTTGGAAAGGTGAGGCAGGACTTGATCTTCCCCGCTCGCCCCCGACCATTCCTCGAGAGCTGGCATGAACGACAGCTCCAGCTCCTCCAACAAGGGAAATGCACCGTCGCCGCCGTAGAATTTGGAATCCAAGCTCTTGACAGCAGGAAGTAGGCTCAGTTTGAGGACCTTAAGACATGGTAGCTGCCCAAATGCCGGAAGGCGCTCGCACCAAACACAAGATCTTAGGTAGACTTGGACCAGACTAGGAAGTGACAACTCCATCATCCACCTTGGGAGCTCTCTGCCTGCATACCCTTCTATCGACAGCATCTCAAGATCCGTGTGCGGTTGGAGGCCTTCGAGCACATCCTCTACAAGGTCAGCAGCATCGACCCAATCTTGCATCACAAGAGCTTTAATCCTATCGCCCATGTCTTCAAGAGATTGTTCCGGCTTCACGTAAGCACCCAGGTCCCATTCCAATTCCAGCGACCTCAACCGCCGCTTCTCCTTCAGTTTGGCACCCCTGGCCTCTGCAGCATCCCTCACATTCTCGAGATTTCTGATCTTGAGCCCACCTTCGAGGTTCAGACCACCCAGTTCCCTGAGGCTCGATCTGTTCTTCCCACCAAGAACATAGGTCGACAGAGTCCGAAGTTGGGTCAGCTCTCCAATCCCTGCAGGCATGCAAGTCAGGCCACAACAACTTTGTATGTCAAGATGTATGAGGCTTCTCATGTTCCTCATGTTCTCCGGAAGCCGACACAGCATGTAACAATGTCTAAGCTCCAACTTCCGAAGGTTCAATAAGCAACTTGTAGATTCAGGCAATACCTGAATGAACTGGCAACACGAGAGACTCAATTTCCGCAAGCTAGTGAGGCAGCCAATAGAATCAGGCAATAACAAAAGGCTCAAGCAATATTCGAGATCTAGGGTTGATAGATTATGGAGGTCACAGACGGTGTCAGGTAGTGCTCGAAGTTGTTTACAGTTTGAGAGGTCCAGTGTCTGCAGATTTTGGAGCATCCCAATACATGGTGGTAGTGTTTCAAGGTCAGTGCCTGAGAGGTTCAGGTACCTCAAGTGTTTCAGTTTCTTTATCGAATCTGATAAGCCTTTCATTGGATAGTTACTCATATGCAATGCCCTTAAGAGCTTTAAAGTGGAGAATAAAACATGAAGCAGCTCATGTGTCTTATCTTGCTCATCTGCCATGTCCTTCGACGGAATCAAATGAAAAGTGCGCAACTTTTTGGATCGATGTGGAGGTGCTAGAATTGCTGATATCCCCTTGCTACAAAGGAACGACGAATAGCGCAAACTTTCAGAAATACCTCTTCCTGTTCCGGCATCTACGATCGAGCATTCATCGCCTGCAACAGATCGAGCTAGATCGTGGACTAGGTCGTGCATCTTCACTTGTCTCACCACACCGTCCGTATCTTCCCCTCCATTCTGGAATAGTGACCTCGATAACAACTCGTCCACACATCGATATCCCACGTCTTCCGAGTGCAGGTTCTCATCGGACGATCGAATGAAGCCCTCCGCAAGCCACAACTGGACAAGTTTCTCCTTCCTAACCTCATAGTCCTTGGGAAATATGGAGCAATACGCAAAGCACTGCTTCAATCGTGATGGCAGATGATTATAGCTCAACATCAAAGCGGGTAGTATCTCATTCTCATCTTCGGACAACCTCCAAATCTCGTTGTCTTTCACGGCCAGCCACTCACTCTCCCCTCTTTTGAAGCGCATCAAACTCCCTAAAGCCTTTGCTGCTAAGGGAACACCGCCACACTTCTTCACAATCTCCTTTCCAATGGCTACTAAATCCGGGTTCTTCTCAGCTCCCCCCAACCCAAACGCCCTTCTCTCGAACAATGACCAACAATCACTCTCGGATAAACCTGCTAAGAAGTGCGGTGGAGCTGTGACCATTATGGCAGCAACTCTCTCGCTACGTGTAGTGACTATGATCTTACTGCCCTTGGCACCAGAGGTTAACAAAGTTCTCAATCTGTCCCATCTTTCGTGATTCTCATTCCAGACATCATCCAGGACAAGTAAAAACCTCTTATCCCTGAGCAGCTCCCTAATGGAACACTGGACCGAATCCATGTCGGAGAGATTACATTCCCTCCTCGTTGCAGACTCTATGATGGAACTACTAATCCTCCTAGTGTCAAAATCATCCGAGACACAGACCCACATCCTTCGATCGAAATGCTCACATACCCGCTCATCGTTATAGGCTAATTGTGCGACGGTAGTCTTACCGAGCCCTCCTAACCCGACAATAGCCATGACCCCAAGATCATCTCCACTCGACGTGTTGATCAGAAACTCTGTGATCTTTTCCCTATCCATGTGTCTTCCATAAACTTCTGATTCGTTTATGAAAGAACCAGTTGGTTCTCGTGCTCGGATCTCCTCCTTCCGATTTTCGACAATTCCCTCCTGCAAATGGAACTTGGACCTCTCCTCCGCAATCTCGTCTAGTCTCTCCCTAATCTCCTTGATCCTACTAGCAATCTTATGTCGGAGTACAAGTGAGTTTGGTTTCTGAAAGAATCTGCGTACCTTTTCCTTCTTGCGGCGTTCAATCTCTGGCCTCCATTTCATGGCTTCGGCAGCGAACTCGTCGAGCACATCATCTGCGTCGTAGGCCACTTCTTTCAGCTTTCTCAGCCAGCCCTTCAGAGCCTTCTCCTTCACCTGCCTCGCCTCCGCGTCTTCCAGCACGTCTTGGAGCGTCGATAGAGTGCTCTCCAGCTTCATCAGTTGCTTGTCTGCGCCCACCAGCAACCCAAATTCTGTGATGGCTTCGGAGGCCAGCTTATCGAAGACGAATTTCAGGAGGGCTGAAGTGACTACTTCTGCCATTACTCTTCTCTTCTCTGTGGTTCGATTGCTCTGATTGCCAGATGATCAATCAGTCTATTTGTAGACCTTGAACACCATCAGCAGGCTGCAGGGGAGGAAGGGCAAAGAAGTTGCAGTGAACTTTCCAAGTGTGAAACCATCATAACAGCTCAATGGGGCCCAAGCATCTGTCTCTTTAATGCATGAAGTTGATTTCACATGGAGGACTATGGGAAACCAAAGGAAAGAACAAAGCTAAAGGTGCTCTGCATTTTCTAAAGAGATGGCTCATGTTGGTGCCTTGTCACTGTAGGGTGAAGGAGATGGATGCAAACACTGTCACTTTTGAGCCTGAGGACATTATTATAGTAAAGTAGAGAAGAAAGACCTACTACAAGGAAGACTTTGATTTTATCAATCCACAGGATCCCATGAAATTAGTAGGGTGCTTCTGATGTCACTGTAGTATAAAGAATGCAAAGAGTTGATTTGACTGTGAGCCATCTATAGACAATTGTCCAACACATCATCTGCATCGTAGGCCGCATCGTTCAGCTCCCTCAACCAGCCCTTCACAGCTCTCTCGTTCACTTGCCTTGCCTCACGTCTTCGAACATCGACATACTGCTCTCCAGCTTCCTCAGCTGCTGGTCAGGCACCCATCAGCAACCCAAACTCTTTGAGGACACCAGATGACAGCTAATCGAAGACCAACTTCAGGAGACCGGAAGTGACGACATCTGCCATTGCTGCTCTCTCCTCACCAGTTGGGTAGACATGTTACTGATGCACTTCTCTTCTATGCGGCTCCTTGTTCTGCCTGCCAAATGTAGCGCCTGAATATCGACAGCGGAGCATGCATCTGTTTTTATTATCTAAAGATGAAGTGACATGGAGGGCTTTGGGGAATCAGAGGGGAGAATAAAGCTTAATGTGATCTGCATTTTCTAAAGAGACACGAAAGCTACTGAAAACTAAACTGTCCATCAAGTGGGTGGGTGGTTGGCATTGGTGATGATTAAAACAAACAAGATGGGCCTTAGATATAATACAAGATTCGACATTTCTACAATTTTTTAAGGTGTAAGAGACCAACTCAATTGGTAGACTCAAAAGGGTAGGAGCTTACTGGTATCTTTACAAGGGATCAACACAAACAAAAAAAATGCAATTCTACAGTTTTTTTATTTAAGAGAAGCAATTCGATAGTTTTACCACACATCTTTTATGATGCAGATGTATATCGCCGGCCCAAGCCGGGACGAGAAAGGTTGAGGGTTGATGTTGGATTAGAAGCCAGTCGTAAAAAACCAACTCAAACTATGAAATGAATGTTGAAGGAAAAATAATGAATTTGTAAATATTTAAGCCAAAGGAAATGGGTGCTTCCACCTTAATTTAGTAAGAATAAAGTAAGAATAAAGTACAAAGTATGCCTAAGAAGCACCAAACACCCAAAGGGGAACACCAACCAACACGGCCTAACACAAATAGCCCAGAAGCTCTAACAAGAAGAACAAAAGACCCCTGGGTCTCAAGATTCGAAGCTCTCCACCTTTTCAACTCACATATTTGAGCTAGAAATGACTTCGAACCGTCCCCCGTGATGTCTTCCTCCAGCATATTAAGAGGTAGGTTTTGCCCCTCCTCATCAAGGTTTGACAATTGATCCTGAAGATTCTGAAGGAGGAAGTCCGAATTGACTCCCTTTGAACCTGAGGATATTAGCATATTGAAGAATAGATCGATGAAGTTCCTCAGCACCTTCCACAAAGATAATGGAAGACTTGGTAAGGGAAGACTTGGATGTCATTACAAAATGGCTTTCCTTCACAATTATTCCAGTGAACCCATGAAAGGATTGACTTGACCGTAAGCCACTTAATCCCCCCCCCCCCAACCGCACTCCATAATTGGTTGAGGGTAGGAAGCTTATGTTCAAGAGAGATGAGCTGCTTTTCATATACATAATCCAAGAATGTGAAGCCTAAAATCTTATTTTCTAGCCAAGTAACAATGATGATCATGAGCATAGCAATATTAATAAAAGCTTGACAACAAAATAAATAAGACCATAAGCAATAAGTTACCATTACAGATGAATATAAATTGATGCGTTCAATAATTATATATCAAGTTAACAAGTCTATACGATTCTTATATTTTGCAGAAGAGAACCATATCTCTTCCAGATCCCTTATAAAATCCTTCTCCCTTCCTATAATAACTGTATTATGGTTGGCATCGGTGATGATTTGGAGCTTCGCATGGGGAAGCTTCAGTTTCATATTGTAACTACACTGCACTGGAACAACTTGATCTTTGTCTCCTTGGATGATTTTGACCGAAATCCCTGCCCGCTTCACAACTTCCAAGTACCTATCCAACAATTTGGCGCCTCCACATATAACATTATGCATCGTATGCCAAGCTGAATGATGGGTGTGTTTGGTTATGTCTCTGGTCATGTAGTGAAGATCCCTACAAGCAAATTAATACATGAAATTTCATCTTTTAATAACTTTGATATGAAAACAACATAAACTGGCACTTTTCTCTATCACCATCAAACCTTATCCCATCAAGATGGGATCGACTATAGAGAACAATTCTAATAAAAAAAGACACCATAAAAGATTGACCAGAATTTTCTGACCGACTGTCAACCCGGCACCAACCCACTGAGATTCGTGCAAAAAACATGACCAAGATAGATAGGCAAGAAAGAGCCCTACCAAGAAAACTAAAAGGCATGCCGATTTGCCGGTAGTGAAACCTACCACGTTGGTTACAAAGTTTAAGTTGATAAAGCCATGGAGCAACTATTGTGCTTTTGTATGAGAAAAGAAATAGTGCAAATTAAGCACTTACAATAGGTCAAGCGTGAGAGAGCATGCATGTGTGTGTGTGTGTGTGTGATGAAAAAGTTAAATCGATACCTTCTCCCTGATAATAGCTTCATAATCCATTCCCACTTCAAGTGATTTCTGCAAATAATGAAGCAAATAGTTCTACCCAAATGCTCATACCATGACATGACAGAAGACCCAAATAGTAATGGTGGCCAAATCTTCTTTTCAGCTAAACTGTTCAGGGCATTATGACTTGCATTCACGTCAGTTAAAGCGAAGTATAGCTGAATGCAAACACCAAAGCAAGAGAAAAATATAAAGCACAATGTTATGTGGACATAAACATTTATATAAGATATTAATGAGAAACAAAAGCTCATTACAATATCAAGGTGCAAATTTGCAGAGAAAATTTATACTTACAGGTGCAATTAGTGTTATCGTTTTAACAGACTCAGGATATTTTGCAGCTAAGGCCAACGCGATCGTACAACCCATCGAGTGAGCAACTAAGTGGAAAGAACCCAACTGAAATGGTTTGAGTATGGATCTCTCAATCATTTCTAAATGCTCTTTCAATCTGTACAAGCAATCTACTGGCTTTGGGCTTCTACCAAAACCCAATAGATCCACCGCAAACATCCTAAGATTAAGTCGTGCAGCTTCAGACAGATTTGGGAAAACTGTTTCAACCCAGAATGACGAAGATGAAAGGAAGCCATGTATGAAAATCACACTCTCAATAGAGTTCTTCCTATAATCTTCGCTTGTTTCTGTTAAAAATCCACAAATAAATTCAATTAAGACCAGTTAAAATGATCTTACAAACAAACCTTATCTAAGAATAAAAAATGATTACCAAATATAGGTTTGGTCAAATTAATTAATTCTATAACTAAGGCATGAGATTAAATTAATTACTCAAATATGGTACATTCCTAATGTCTGACTAAGGGTCCTAGTAAATCCATCAGAGATATATATTTTTTCATTTCCCTTTAACGTAGAGCCAAAATCACCACTTTCATGTTGATCGAATCATTGTTTATTAGGGCACGGGAAGTCGGGAACATATGGTAAGATACTCCTGAGTCTAGTGTTCATATACCATTGATTTAACTAGAGCTCAGGAGAGCATGTAGAACATCAATGCTAGAAGAATCAGATTTTGCAACACTTGCCTTTTTCAGAGGTTCCATCCTCTTCTTTGTTCTTATTTCATTTTACAACAATTCTTTATAGCATGTCCATGTTTTTTACATTTTTTGGAAGTTACATTTTTACTTCTATGTTGTCTTGACTTTGATCTGATGTGACATCTTGGATATTTTTGGTCTATTTTAAAATACTATCTATGGTTTTTTACCCCTTTCACTTATGAGCCAGGAGAGAAATGCAGCAGTCACTTCCTCGAGAGCTATGGTTTCTTTCTATAGATCAATGCCACACCCCCACACCCCCCTCCCTCCTCTCATAACTTATAACAACTTCGTAACGACGTAAGGGGGAGGACTTAACCTCAATGTTCATCAACTCACTACGTAATTTATCAAAAGAATTCAAACAATCAAGAATACATGTAAAACGTGTGGAGTTGCTTCTTGGGGTAGAGGCAGTTGGAAAGAGCTTTTGTTATGTAGGGAGACTCAAGTTTCCACCACAACTCTACCATCACTTTCTCTTGAATAATGTTATTGCAGAGAACATCATCCGATATTGTTGTTGCTGCTTTCTTATCATAGGATGTCCATTCCGAATCTGAAATAGATTCTGCTTTTACTTTTCCTTGTCCTAACAAAGCATCATTATGAGCATCTTGTACAAGGAGGACAATACGTTTTACTTGCCATAACCATGGTTTTAAATCTCGGCCGGTACCAGTACGTACCAACTTTTACTTGCATGACCATGGTTTTAAATCTCGGTTGGTATTGGTACGTACCGCCCGATATTTACCAGTTTTGACCAGACCGAGACAATGCAACCCCCCGGGATCGAAACCATCCCTGTACCATCCGGTACCAACCCGTACTGGCCGAGTCAGTGTGGCATCGGCCGGTAAGTACCGAACAACCCTTAGGATGACAAGCCATCTCTTTTCTCTCCTGGTTTATATTGCTCTCTTCACTTCGTGTGGCTTGCTTCTTGCCTCATGCTCTCCAAGATTTAAGACGCTCCCTATTTAGAGGGAAGGAATTGGGATGAGCGTTGTGCTCCACCGCCACCATACAATGTGGTATAACGTGGGATGGCTTAAAATCCAACCAAATGCTGGAGTCCTTATGGGAAAAGGAATCCTCGTAAAACCCGCTTCTCAAGTCCACCTTCACATGTTATTAAACACCCTTATAAAGGGCAGTTGAGGTGGATTCCGATACGCAACATATAGAGAAGAAAAAGAGAGAGAGGGCTTGATGCGAAACGATGCAGGTGACGAGAATGCTATTAATTAATTGAGCAGGCAGGGCTTACTATTAATGTTGATACCGCGCGAGAAAAGTGATTCAAATAAATAACATAGGTAGATGCGTTGGGAACTACTGTAACAGTGCCGATCGATTTCGATATCAGGTGATAAAAGACAACCCCAATAGTCCTACTTGCAATATCTAGATTAACAGCGCTACAGGCAGGTGGGCACTCAATCTTACAACAGGGCAGCAGTTGGCAAAGATAATAGACTAGAGATCCAATTTGTGAAACACGATAGTACCTGGTCGAGGAGGAAATCCTTACTGATGAGGTGCTGATGGCGGCGCAGGCACAGACTCCTCCACGCTCTGTCCTTCCGAGTCGAGGAAGGGAGAGTTGATGTCGAGGCACCCTTCACAGAATCCTCCACGCTCTCTCTTCCGAGTCGAGGAAGGGGGAGTTGGTGTCGAGGCACCCTTCTTTGTCTTCGATCACTCCATGGTCCACGTCGGGACCTATCTTGCAAGTATGCCGGAGCGGAGAGGGGGATGGTGGGATGGTCCAGATCCGATCGAATCGGATTGCGCGAGAGGCCGAGAGGGGATGGATCGGGCAACGAGGGGAGGAGGGAGGGGTTTTGGGCAGCAGGGGCTGGGGTCGGGTGGGCAGCAGGAGGGGGAGAGGAGGGGGGGGATCGGAGTGGACAAGGGAGAGGGAACCGGGCCTGGTGGGGGGAAAGGGGAAGGTGTCAGGTCGGCTGGGGTTTAGGACCGGCGGCAGCAGCAGGAGGGGGGAGAGGAGGGGGTCGGAGTGGACAAGGGAGAGGGGGGGGGGGGGGGGCCGGGCCGAATGGGGGAAGGGGAAAGGGGTCGAGCGGCTGGGGGTTTGGGACCGGCGGCAGCAGCAGGAGGGGGAGAGGAGGGGATCGGGATGGGGAAGGGGGGTCGGCGCCTGGGGGTTTGGGACCGGCGGCAGCAGCAGGAGGGGGAGAGGAGGGGATCGAGATGGGGAAGGGAGGTCGGCGCCTGGGTGGGCCGGTCGGGTAGGAGGGAAGGAGGGAGGGGGTGGCGGCTAGACTAGGGAAAGGAGGGGGAAGATTTAGGGTTTCAGATTAGGGTTTCACACGCCTAAACTGAACCTAGGGTTTCACACACCTAGGCTTGGGGTTGGGGTTTCACACGCCTCACCCTGGTTCTCTCAACATTCATGTGGAGGGAAACAAAATTTTATTATTCATCAATGCCATTACATGTTCCATGGGCAGGCCTATATAAAGGCCTGCGATAACAACTGAAAACCCCTGAAAGTCGAGGTGGGACTAAATAACACAATGCAGAAAATAAAACAAATGCAAACATCCACGATGGTGCAGGCTGTCTGATCAGAGCCATAGGCTCAGGTGGCGCCTCCTGCGCTGGTACACGCGCCGGGGTCGCTGCTCGATGTCCCCATCATTCTCCCGGGGTGGAAGAGAGCTCGACTCCGTCGAGTAAGGCTCAGTGCGGCTCTCGTATAGCTCCAGCAGGTCCGGGTCAAGCCGTTGCAGTTCTTCTCGCTCCATCCATGTATCCTCAGATGGGGATTTTCCTTTCTAACGAATCAGGTACCTCCGAGTTCCACCGTCTCTACCAGAGACGATTTCGTCATCTAGAATTTTATCAATGCCGTCTGCTGTGGGATTTGGGATATTTTGGGATAGTGGAGGTAAATAGTTGCTCTCAGAAACAGGATCCAGGGTAGGCTCTACCAGAGGGTTACTAGGGTTGAAATTTGGGCCCTTGTAGGCCACTAAATCTTCGATATTGAAAGTCGGACTAATGCCAAAACCCTTAGGTAGGTCAATAACATAGGCATTGTCATTTATCTTCCTTAAGATCCGAAAGGAGCCGGCACTGCATGCATGTAGTTTCTTCACAGTCCCCGGGGGAAACCGTTCCGGGCGGAGCCGGACCATCACATAATCCCCGATGTTAAAAATTTGAGCTCGTTTTCGGGCATCGGCTCGTAATTTATAGTCAGCATTGCTTTGCTCAATTTTGTTACTGATTTCTTTATGTAGTTCATGCATATGTGATGCAAATGCATATGCAGACTCGGAGACCCTATGATGATTAGCCATGGGAATGAGATCTATGGGTTGCCTAGATTTAAAACCATGGACAATTTCATGTGGACTCATGCCGGTAGTTCTGTTAACAGATGAGTTATATGCAAATTCGGCTATTGACAGTTTTAGATCCCAACTCCCAACGTGTTCACCCACTAAAGTTCGCAGAAGGTTTCCCAAGCTCCGATTGACTACCTCGGTTTGACCGTCGGTTTGGGGGTGGAATGCCGTGGAAAATTGGAGCTTTGTTCCTAACTTATGCCAGAGAGTCTTCCAGAAGAAACTGGTAAACTTGACATCTCGATCCGACACGATGGTCTTGGGCAACCCATGTAACCTCACGATGCCATCAAAGAAGACTTTCGCGATGTGGGACGCATCGGAAGTTTTTGAGCACGGGATGAAATGAGCCATTTTAGAGAACCGGTCTACCACTACCAAGACCGAGTCATGTTTACGCAGGGTTTTCGGGAGGCCGAGTACGAAATCCATACTAATGTTCTGCCAGGGACAGTTAGGAACTGGGAGAGGGGTGTACAAGCCAGTGTTTTGCTTTCTCTGTTTGGCCAGTTGACAAGTATGACACCTACCCACATGTCTGGCGACATCACGTTTCAGGCTCGGCCAATAAAATCGACACTCGATGGCTTCGATGGTCTTGTTAACGCCGAAATGGCCAGCAAGACCACCCGCATGAAGCTCCCAAATAAGGAATTCGCGAAGGGATGTTCGGGGGATGCACAGTCGACGACCACGAAAGAAGTACCCGTTTTGCATGAGGTACTCATCTATTTCTTGAACGATGTCGTCGATTAGTGCAGTATAGACCTCGCCGAAATCGGGACAAGAATCGTATTCGGCCCTCACTCTTTCAAAACCTTCGACCGAAGCAGTCAACCTAGACAGAACGAACATGCGGCGACTGAGGGCATCGGCCGCCTTGTTTTCTACTCCCGCTTTATGGCGCAGGGTGAAAGTGTAGTCCTGGAGGAACTCAACCCAACGACCATACCGTGCGTTAAGCTTTTTCTGTGAGTAGATATATCGCAGAGCCTCATGGTCAGAATAGATAACGAATTCTTGTGGAAGTAGGTAGTGTCGCCAGTGGCGAAGCGATTGGATCACCGCATAGAATTCCTTATCGTAAGTGGAGTATCACTGTCGAGCCTCATTCAACTTCTCGCTAAAATACGCGACAGGATGACCTTCTTGGGAGAGGACGCCCCCAATGCCGATTCCAGAGGCGTCACAAGCTACTTCGAAGACTTTGGTGAAATCTGGGAGGCGCATCACAGGGGCCTCAACCATTCGCTTTTTGATTTCCAGAAAGGCCCTAATGGCCGCATTCGTCTATTCGAACTCGCCCTTCTTCAGGCAGTCTGTGATTGGGGCCGTAATGGTACTGAACCCCTTAATGAACCTCCTATAAAAGGTGGCGAGACCGTGGAAACTTCAGACATCCCGGATGTTTTTGGGTTCAGGCCATTCTTCAATTGCGCGGACCTTCTCTGGGTCGGCAGAAACCCCGTTGACAGACACGACAAAACCAAGGAAGTGGACTTCGGTGGTGAGGAAGGTGCACTTCTTAGGATTGGCGAACAGCTTTTCCTTTCTTAGCACGGCGCAGAATTGCCGGAGGTGGTCTAAGTGCTGCGCTTGGGACTGGCTATAAATGAGTATGTCATCAAAGTACACCACCAAAAATTTTCCCATGAAAGGGCGGAGTACTTGTGTCATGACTCTCATGAACGTGCTAGGCGCATTGGTCAGTCCGAACGGCATAACCATCCATTCGTACAGTCCGTCCTTAGTCTTAAATGCCGTCTTCCACTCATCTCCCGGGCGAATGCGAATTTGGTGGTAACCACTCTTCAAGTCAACTTTGGAGAAGACTGTGGCTCCAGACATCAGGTCTAACAGATCATCTAGGCGAGGGATAGGAAAACGGTATTTGACTGTGATCTTATTGATAGCTCGGCTGTCTACGCACATGCGCCAGGTTCCATCCTTCTTGGGCGTAAGCAGGGCTGGAACCGCGCAAGGACTCATGCTTTCTTTAATGAAACCCTTTTTCAGTAAGTCATCAACCTGCCGTTTCAGCTCGGCATGTTCTGTAGGGTTCATTCGGTAGTGGGGCAGGTTGGGGAGGCTGGCGCCAGGAACCAAGTCGATGGCGTGTTGTATGTCACGCATCGGAGGTAATTGGTCTGGGAGGTCCTCAGGGAAGACATCGGCGAACTCTCTCAGTACTGGGGCAACCTCTAGGGGGACAACTTGGGTGGACTCTCTAGGAACTTCCCGGGCTGCAAGGATCATGATTGGGGCCTCTTTTTCCAGCTCGAGGCTCAATTCTTTGGCCCCAATAAAACTGACATTGCTGGTTTTCTTCTTGGAGGTGGGCTGTTGCGCAGGCTGACCACTCTTGGGTTGAGAGGGTAACAATTAAATCTTCTTGCCTTCATGTTCAAACATGCACATGTTGGATCGGCCGTAGATGAGAACATCGTTGTCGAAGAGCCAGAGCCGTCCTAGTATAACTTGACCCACATCCATAGTCAAAACATCACACCAGATCTTCTCCTGGTAGGCATTGAAGTTTATGGGGACCAAACATCTCTGTTTGACCTCCATTGCCGTAGAATTGATCCAGGAGACTTGGTATGGTCGGGGATGGGGAACTGCCTTCAACCCAGTCTTGGAGATCACGGCAGACGAAACTGCGTTAACGCAACTTCCACTGTCGATGATCACCTTGGAGTTCTTATCTCCGATTCGAGTAAAGGTGTGAAAGATGTTGGTGCGCCTCCAATCATCTTGTTCTTTGGGTTGGGACAACGCGCACCTAACAACGGCTAATTCAGTGGGGGCTGTGCGCCTCAGGCAACCTAGGGTAACGTCATCGCCCTCTTCATCAAAGTCTCCTTCATCGTCATCAGCTTGGTAAACGAACCCATCCACGTCTGATTCCAGAGCCTCAACAGGTGTGCCGTCAATGATGTTGATTTTGACGGGGCTAGGGCAATTTGCAGCCACATGCCCATAACCCTGGCACTTGTAGCATTTGATGAGGGGGCTGACCTTGGAAAAGTCCCTCTCAGTGCCCTTACCACGACTGTCCCTTTCGTTGCTCCGACTCGTGGAGTCTGTCCTGGGCTGGGATTGGTTGGGATTAGGCCGACTCGGATAATTGCTCGAGGAAGGACGTGGGGCGTGCCTTCGGGAATCATGGCCCCGACGAGACTGGGTGGACCTAAAGCTATCGAGATCTTGCACTAACGCATAGGCCCTTTCTAACTCCGTAACATCCCGAGCGAGAAGCTCGTTCCTCAGGTCCTCTCTTAGACCTGACCGGAAGCGGGATAAAATCTGAACAGGGGTCTCAGTCCCTAGAACGTTGCAGCGGGTCAAGAACTCGTCAAACTTGGCGACGTAGTCTCTTGCTGACTTGTTACCTTGAGTGAACTGATGCCACTGATCTAAGAGACGCACTTGATAGGACGGTGGCACGTATTTCCCCTTCAATTCGTTTTTCATGGCTACCCAGGTGTCGATGGGGTATTGGGTTCGGGCCACTCTCAGGGCTTCAACGTTAGTCCAGTACTGACTGGCGGGGCCACTGAGTTTCATTGCAGCAAAACGGACCTTCCGGGGCTCCGTTAATGTGTACCAGGCGAAATACCGGTTCATGGATTGGAGCCAGTCTAGGAAGAATTGGGGATCATGCCGACCATCAAAAGCGGGCACTTCTATCCTGATGCTCCGGAGATATTGTTCATCCGGATCTTGATTGTTCTGCCAAGGTGGCCGAAAATCTTGAGGGTCCACGGGTGGGGGAGTTCGAGGTGGAACTTGATCCAGACGGTCAAAACGGGCATTGGTATCGCGCTGGTAAGCTGCGAAGTTTAGGTTCATTGTGGCAATCCCCTGAGCTAACTCAGCGAGTGTTCTAGCTAGGGCGTCGGGATCCATGGTGCAACTGTCAGACTCACTAGACTCTCCTAGCAGATATGGCCTACCGTTACGGGTTGGCATGCACACACAACGACAACTAATGCAGAGAAAAAATGAAATATGAGAAATGCAAGGTTCTTAACTAATAACCATGCTCTGATACCAAAATGATGCGAAACGATGCAGGTGACGAGAATGCTATTAATTAATTGAGCAGGCAGGGCTTACTATTAATGTTGATACCGTGCGAGAAAAGTGATTCAAATAAATAACATAGGTAGATGCGTTGGGAACTACTGTAACAGTGTCGATCGATTTCGATATCAGGTGATAAAAGATAACCCCAATAGTCCTACTTGCAATATCTAGATTAACAGCGCTACAGGTAGGTGGGCACTCAATCTCACAACAGGGCAGCAGTTGGCAAAGATAATAGACTAGAGATCCAATTTGTGAAACACGATAGTACCTGGTCGAGGAGGAAATCCTTACTGATGAGGTGCTGATGGCGGCGCAGGCACAGACTCCTCCACGCTCTGTCCTTCCGAGTCGAGGAAGGGAGAGTTGATGTCGAGGCACCCTTCACAGACTCCTCCACGCTCTCTCTTCCGAGTCGAGGAAGGGGGAGTTGGTGTCGAGGCACCCTTCTTTGTCTTCGATCACTCCATGGTCCACGTCGGGACCTGTCTTGCGAGTATGCCGGAGCGGAGAGGGGGATGGTGGGATGGTCCAGATCCGATCGAATCGGATTGCGCGAGAGGCCGAGAGGGGATGGATCGGGCAACGAGGGGAGGAGGGAGGGGTTTCGGGCAGCAGGGGCTGGGGTCGGGTGGGCAGCAGGAGGGGGAGAGGAGGGGGGGATCGGAGTGGACAAGGGAGAGGGGACCGGGCCTGGTGGGGGGAAAGGGGAAGGTGTCGGGTCGGCTGGGGTTTGGGACCGGCGGCAGCAGCAGGAGGGGGGAAAGGAGGGGGTCGGAGTGGACAAGGGAGAGGGGGGGCCGGGCCGAATGGGGGAAGGGGAAAGGGGTCGGGCGGCTGGGGGTTTGGGACCGGCGGCAGCAGCAGGAGGGGGAGAGGAGGGGATCGGGATGGGGAAGGGGGGTCGGCGCCTGGGGACCGGCGACAGCAGCAGGAGGGGGAGAAAAGGGGATCGGGATGGGGAAGGGGGGGTCGGCGCCTGGGTGGGCCGGTCGGGTAGGAGGGAAGGAGGGAGGGGGTGGCGGCTAGACTAGGGAAAGGAGGGGGAAGATTTAGGGTTTCAGATTAGGGTTTCACACGCCTAAACTGAACCTAGGGTTTCACACACCTAGGCTTGGGGTTGGGGTTTCACACGCCTCACCCTGGTTCTCTCAACATTCATGTGGAGGGAAATAAAATTTTATTATTCATCAATGCCATTACATGTTCAATGGGCAGGCCTATATAAAGGCCTGCGATAACAACTGAAAACCCCTGAAAGTCGAGGTGGGACTAAATAACACAATGCAGAAAATAAAACAAATGCAAACATCCACGATGGTGCAGGCTGTCTGATCAGAGCCATAGGCTCAGGTGGCGCCTCCTGCGCTGGTACACGCGCCAGGGGCGCTGCTCGATGTCCCCATCAGGGCTCTTTGCGTGCTTGTCAGTTTCTCGACTAGGATTTCTCATTGTATTTCTTAAGCTTTCGTGAAGGTTACTCTTGTTTCCTGTCTCTCATAGGTCTCTCTAGAGGTAATCTTGTGTGCCAAACGTTTAAGAAAAGGCTTGTAAGATGAAGAAGGTGATATCTTTCTTATTCGTTGCTAGTGGTTGAAGCCGTGTTGCCTTGTACTATTATTGATTTATAGTGAAAGATCTCTAGCTCCCCCAATGGATGTAGCCTAATTTTGGCCAAACCATCAGATTGTGTGTATATTTATTTCTGCTATTTTTTGGTGTGCTCATCTAGGTGTGCAGTTTGTTTGTTGCCCTAAAGATCGATCCAAAAACTTTCATTGCCGGATCAGTCGATTTCAAAAAAAATACCAATAGGAAAGTGCCTTCCTTGTGACCAAGAGGAGTGAGGGACAAGTGGTTGGGTAAATTAGATGAACCAGAACACATACATGACTACCATCATGTCTTCAATTCAAATTGGAAAATGCTCTCCCCTTGGAAATGAAGGCATCAAGAAAATAGTTACTCTTCTACAATTCCAATCGATAAAAGAGAACAAATGTAGTATGTGACGTTAGAAATTATATCTAAGCCATTGATCTAGCCTTCACGTATGTTAGGATTGAAGCTAATCATGAACACAATCCATTTTAGAAACTCTATTGGATTCAGTTGGTCAAACAAATCAAAAAATCAGATGCTAAACTTTATACTAGTATCATTCTTTGTGTCCTACACATCAATCTCTATTGTTTGTGAAACCTGAAGTCATTAGTCATGGACTCCCTCTTAACTAGATCATGTCGAGAAGATCAAATAGGCATGTCCTCTCCATGATGCGACTCCCACATGTGATATTAGATTTCGAATGTGACAAGATGAAAATCGATCTTGTGTAGAAGATTGCACTTGCAAGTTATATAGCTTAGAAAAAATAATCTTTCTGTTTCAATCCTCCACATTCTTCTCAACATATGGGATCATTCAATTCCATGCTTTAAATATACTCCAAACAACTTCTCAAATAAAAAATGCTAATCCTATTCTTGTACAGTTGTATTAAACAAACATCGGGGTTTTAAAATATTTTCCGAAAATGAAGGGTAAGTGATTAATTTAGATTTCCAATGTTTTTATCACTACAAACTCTCAAATTTTGTATTCCGAAATTTTATTCCTTCACGTAAGTTGAACTATGAGGGATCAAATTTGAGTCCAAAAACAAATCTTGTTAAATTCTATAAAAAAACAGCTACCATAAATTTGTAAAAACAGTAAGTAATATCCCACTTTATTGATGATAATCTGCAAGTTAGGACCAGATTACCACTTTAAACCATTGTAACATACACATGAAGAGGAGAGCAAAGCTCCAATAGAGGAATATCACCTCGTTTGTTGTTAATAGCAAGGTTTGACAGCAGAAATTGATTCGGATGCATACTAAAGGGAACTTTTAGTTTCTCTCTTTATTTACCATATAGACCCAAACAAAAAAAAGGATCCCCATGTGGTGTCTGTCTCGTCTTTTCCCCTTTCCATTCCTTTCTTTAGAATCTTGATTAAGTTTAGCCAACCACTACATCTTTCTAAGCTTCCCTTATTTAAGTTCTTACCTAAAAGGGAATCATCCTCCACCTCTCCCATCTGTAGATTAGTATAGATCATTTAGTTGACCACATGGCCCATCAGATGGGGACCAAGGATGTAAGTATGTAACTACCTCTTGACTCTTATGCCACTTTTTTATCTCACCCATCCATCAAATGGATGATTATAAACTGATTAATAACCTCTACATGACCTTGAATCATATGTAAACAATCAAACTGATACTTATAAAAGAAGCATGACACATTATTTTTGCAAAACGAACCTAGGGTTTTTGTAAGTCAAAGCTTCGGAGGATTTCTTGTTTTGAACACTTCCTACTTTCTTTGATTAGATATGATGCCATTCCTCATAGTTAATCTATGTAGAGATGAGGCTATCCTCAGCAAAGTTTTGGAATGATAGTGGATCATTACATTTCCAATTACGATCTCTATTTCAGTGTGGTTGAATGACTCCACTAGTGCGTAGCACATTTCTTCTTCCAACTTTCGTGACCCCTTCTTTACTTTCTATTTTTCAGAGTCCACCAAACAAAAGCAAATACTACAAACTTACACTACATGGTTTGGCAGGTGAGATCCTAGTAAATGTTACAATGTTTCCTCTACACTTTTTTATGTATGCATACATTTGTTCACATATGGCAATCTAAAACAATGCCGATCCTTAAAATTGAGTTATATCATTCAATCCTATAAAATAAAATATTCCCATAGATAGTAACCAATACGAGGTCTTTTGGATCTATCACATGGAGAATGAAGTGTCCTTTTGACGCGACATATGGTTTGTGTGCTTCGGAGCATTATGCAATCGTTGCATTCCATTGAGCCTTCAGAAAATTTTTATGCATGGTATTAATTAGAATGTGAGATGGCAAAGAGGGCTTGTACAAAGGGCATTGCAAAGACGGGAATACTGTGATTGACGAGTGGTAAGACAAGAAATTGATATTATCTAATACACCATACGAAGCTTAGGAGAGACACCATTATAAAACAAAATTAACTCTAATTTATTAAGAATCACCAAGACAATTGGATCAAGATTCGAGGGGAAGCACTACAAAAGGGCGGAAGACCTAAGAAATATTGATGTACATGGTGAGAAAGGATTCATTAAAGTTAAGGTAACTTATTGGGGATTAATGAAGTCGGCGCTAAATTGATTGGATAAGCCTGTATGTTATGGTTTTCCCTAGATTTCTTGAATATATGCAGAACATCATCAAGATTCCCGCTCATGCTTCTTCTACACAAGATCAAAATCCCATTACACTTCAATCTTGAAAAAACAACAGAGACAATTATCAACGAATGGGCAAGGAACAGAAGGATCCTAAATAGTTCATGCCCATACCCAAATCAAGCAACTTTATACTCGCCCAGATTATCAATTGCTGTTCGGACCAATGACACGGAATCAATCACATTGCAAATGCTAGAACCCAGAACCCACATTGGTACCACCAAATCAAATGAACATGTTTGGTGCTTACCTTGAGGCGGCGCCATGACCACAAAGTGCAGCTTCTCCTCTCCCTTCCCCTGCCATTCGGCGCACGACTCGCAGCCGCAGTCCGACCACCGGGGAGGCCTCACCCCGCCCCTCTTCCGGACCCCACCCCTCCTCCCCCTCGAGCGGAGGAAACCCAAGTCCCTGAAAAGGTTTCTCCTCCTATAGAGGGTCTCCGAGACCTCCTCCTCCCCGCCCTCGTCTCCCCCGTTCACATCGAAGCGCCTCTGTTCTCCCCTGCTGTGGCAGTAGCATGGGTCGGGGTCGTCCTCAAGAATCCCATCCAGAAACCTGAAGAGTAAGCAGAGCGCGACGTCCAGCAAGTCCAGGAAAGCGAAGACGAGTGCACTGGCTGCTGAGATGAGAGCTCCTCCGGCTTTTCCCGGCCATTGTTGGGGAGGAAAGGTTGGGATTCTCGTCATTCTTAGCAGGGGATTGCCGAAGAGTGAGTAAGAGAGAGAGACAGAGAGGAGGGGAGGAGACGTTGTATCATGTATGAGCCGAGGGCTTTGTCGATGAGGTAAGGTGAGGGAAAGATGTGCTGGCCGTTCGCCCACGTCGTACCTGTTACTGTGTGTGAACGACCTTCCGGACTTCTGGAACTGGAATCGTGGGATTCTGACAACTAGGTGAAGGTTTGGTGTGGAATTGTTCTTGTAACTCTTGAATTGTTTTTACCAGATGTATTACATTATCCCTATGAGACTTCTCATATAAGTATACTTCGGCTTATCGTTCATTGGAAACCTTTCCACATAAGTTGGGAGACTTTGATCAGTTCAACTTATGGCATCGAATCAGATAAATACTGCTCCCGTGCATCGCACGGGTTTTTTGCTTGTTGTTCTTATAACTCGTGAATGGTTTTGTTTGTTGTGGAATTGATCTCATGCCTCATAATATTAACCAATAAAAGGGATGTTTTGTTGGTGGAATACAACCTTCGAATCCGATTCCGATTCCAACATCCTACTTCAAGATATCTGAATAGGATTCAGGTGTTTGGTTCGTGGCAGGAAGAGGTCGGAAAATGGGAGGGGCATTGTTTTCCATTCTCTAAATCTATTTGGTCCAACATGGGATTGAGAGGAAATCATGGATATAGGGCTGTCAATTGAACTGGGCTGGGCTCAACTTTGACATGATTTCAAGTCCGAACTTAAGTTTGCTGAGTTTGGACCGTGCTAAGCTCGGCCCTTTTTAGGCTCGAATCCGAAATAGTAAGGATTTATTAGCTTATTGAACCGTCCCCTCTCGATATAATTTGCTTATTTAGGAGATAAAATTATGCACAAGTTAATTTCTCGTGAGAGTGGCTATTGTTTAGAATCTCATAGCTTTTGTTGCTCTATGTATGGCTATGATTTTAGGTATGTCGCTCATACAAAAATGTTAGGTTTTAGTGAAATAGTGAGATGTATTGTTACTTATAAATATTAGGAGCCTAGTGAATGCCATTTTTTCATGAGTCTCTCTCTCTCTCTCTCTCTCTCTCTCTCTCTCTCTCTCTCTCTCTCTCTCTCTCTCTCTCTCTCTCTCTCTCTTTTGAGAAATCCCTTGTACCATATGAAGGGGGGTATGACCTAGACCCCTACTGGTTTATTAAAATAAGAAAAAATACAACTAATGCCCAAAGGCATTGAGTACACTAGCTGGAAATACGACCAAGACGGTCTATCTAGAAGCCCAAAGGGTCAAATTTAAAGCCAATATACCAAGGTCTCAAGACTCTGATCAACTCGACCTCTCTAGCTCGTGGATCTGATCAAGAAATGACTTCGAACTCCCTCCTCCGATAGAGAACCCCATAGCTGAGGCTAAGTCGAGAAGTGTGTTGTCCTCCAACGAGAGAGATAGGTTCAACGCCGCCCGTCGAACTTTGAAATTTGATCCCGAAGATTCGAAATCAGATAATCTCCATGCTTCGGATGGGGTGGTCAGGTACGCGTGTTTGATTCAAGAACACAAGATTTGGCTCGAAGTGCAGCCCTAAGTTCTCTCGGATCCGTCCCCAGATTTGACAGGCAAGGGCTATGACGTGGCTCCCACACAGCCCTTATAGGGACAAGTGCACCAGGGCCAGCACCAAAGGCTGTGCCAACACCACCATCATCACCACCCAAGCCCCCAACAACACCTCCGCCATCAACACTAATCCGTTCAACAGTAGTTCCACTTTGGGAAACAACACCATTAGCACCCCCAGCTGACCCATCACCTTTACCACCGCCCACAAAAACAGCAACACCATCAACTACCACTATCACATCAACATATGCCAGCCCAACAGCACCGACCCTTATAACAGCAACATCTGCCTTACCTCCAACACTTGAAGCAGCCACCGATGTGCCATCATCAGCGCTAGTATTCGCAAAAACAACATCATCCTCTGCTACACCTGCACCGTTCTTGAGCACTGTATCAACAACAGCACCTCGAACAGAAACTTGTTGTTTACTGCATCAGCATTTGTCCTCATCGTTGACTCCCTGTTCCTTATCTTATCCTGGCTCTGCATCATCACTCATGTAAACCACATCATCCTTATCAATCTCCAAACCAACATCATTCTCATCCCCCAATATAACAAATCGCAACCCAAAGGCAGGCCCCTCTGTCTCTTGCCCACCTACACCCTCCCCATCCGTAACCATCCAGTTTTTGTTACATCAGTGCTCTCTTTAGCCAAAGAATTTGTTACATCAGGAATCACTTCATCGGCCCTGCCCTCTGCCTCTGAGCCTACATCATTTCCTCCCAAAAGGGTTAAAGATTTCGTTACAACATCATTTCTTCCTTTGGTACCAGCAACTCTGACTCTCCTCCAGGTCCTCACTTTGACAGCACCCGCATATAGGCCCTCAACGACTTTGGTAGCACCCCTACTTGCAGGGAGTGGGTCCTTCCGTTCACTCCTACCACAGTTCATGGTCGAGTGCCCGAAAAGCCTACACTTCGAGAAACTGGTCGGCCTCCATTCCTATATGACTTTCTGCATAAATAGGATTTTCTCATCTTTCCCCCGGCCCGGAATTTCATTGGGAAACTTATCGCCGAACTTGGCTTCAACACAACACCTCACATAATTCCGCATTACGCCTTTAACTGGGGCTTGATCCCTCATGAGAGGAACTCCAATCAGACTCTTCAGATGAGTGATGCCCTCTTTCGACTACCAATCAATCGGAAGGTCTGAAAATGTCACTCATATGGGAATTTTGTCAAGCGGGTCGCGATCATACTTAATATCTTTGTTCTATCTCTTCAAAACCACCAGTCATCCTTCAAAGTGCCAAGGACCTTCTTCTAGCACTCGAGAGCAACGCTTCCAACCTGAAATTTGAATAAATAAAACCCGTTTTCTCTCGAGAAAATTTTCAGCCCACCCACCGGTTTTCTGATCCTTTGCATCACAATCTGAAATTTAGGAAAAAAAAAGGCTTCAATTTCTTCCCACCACATACCCCACCTATGTATGTTCCCAACCACGCAAGTTCTCTTCAATCTCACTAGTTGGGATGATAGCAAACTTCACCCCATCCCGCACTAGAGGTTCGATATAATGGAGTCGGAGGTCCTCCTCTCTAATGGCCGAACCACCACAAATTGCACTCCATGACCGTCCTTTTGGTTGAAAATCTTTTTCAACCTCTGGGGCAGTCGAAGAATCAGCAACTAGTGGCCCCTTACCTGGAACATGAATTTCTCCGAACACTTGGTGTGCACCCATCTGCTCAGAATCAGCATTCACACACCCTTTGCACCTGCAACTCCCGTGATTGGAGATGGGCCATACCTGAAATTTGGGCTATGCTGGGAATAATATAAGGGGGGAAAGTTCCTATAGTTGTCCAAGTCCATGGCCAAGCCCAACCTCGCTCTTCTATCCCCATAACCTACAATAGCCAATCCGACTTCCATCGTATTCTTGCCACTATCTCCCGATCTAGCAGAGTCCCCATCCACCCCTGCTCAACCCCGACCAGATCTATCACCACTATTGGCTTCAACTGAACCCATACCATTAGCCTCCCCTACCCGAAGATAGGTCGGGGACTTACCTAAAGCATGTTTCGATCGGTAGTCATTGAAAGAAATCAAGCAACTTCGTCTTCTGAGGAGGTCAGCAAAGGTCCCGATCCAGTCCTCCATCAGACGAGCTCCCATCCCACGATCGACCATCCTCCCTGTCAAGATCCACCAGGTCCAGATGGGTAGGGTGGCAATCTCTAGCCACAGTGCCCTAAGCCCTCTCTGCTTCCTCTCAGGCCTCTTTCCCTCCTCCCTATCTGGGAGGAGGGGAGGGCCACCCCATGGCCTCGCTCCCACCACCAACACCCAAGATAAAGAATGAAATTCAAGATATGGTTTTACCTTCTTCTAACAATCGCCAGTAGCTAGGATCTTTGAGAGCTAAGTTTGAATGACTGAATGATAACCTTCATGAGTCTTTCTCTCACAATGCTCTTATTTGGACTGGCCCAAACTCGGCCCAAGATCCAAGAAGATGTTAGGATTGATGTGTTCTAAGCTTGTAAAACTTTATGTTTTGGTCTAATAAAGATTGATAGTTATTAATATATGAGATGCATATAGGTGCGTAACATAGTTACGTGTTCTTTAGGGAACAGAGAGCCATGGTTATATGGTAGTCCACTGAGTTGAAGACTGAGTGGATTGGTCCCGTATAACCTAAATCAGTTCGCAGCTATGATCAGGTTGGTCGCCTCATCATGATAAGCTGTTGACGATGACAGTTCATGGGATGTCTTCACCATGGTCATCACCAGGCACAGTGTCTGTGGCTGAACGGAACTAACACGGTGTACAGATCAGTGAGCAGACACTGGTACACTAAGCCGTGTTTCTACTTAGGGTAAAACGGTCCTAAACCCTGAGGAACCACGTCTGATGGACTAACCAGTTGCGTGGTGCTTTGGCGCACCAATGTGTGAGGATCCATATGCAGTGATCCAAAACCACGGTGTACTGGGTTACCCGGCTGGCGTTGCATTAGCGTGTCACTCCTGCAGGCCATCCACACCCCTGAAGGGAGGTGCGTTCCTTGGTGTGACTTACACTGTACCAAACCCAGACCTGGTGGTCATCAGTTTGACTGTTGACCGGGTTCGATTACTCGACGGGGTAATCAGAGGTACGATGTATAGGTCAACCTGGAAGGAACCATGTCATATGATCATTCGAGTCTGACGGTAGTCTTCACCGCTCGAAATGAATCATGGCATCAAGTGGAGGGACAGCGGGTTTACCACTACTAAGCGGAGAGCAGGGGTATGATGGAGAACATAGTAAGTTCGGGTGAATTGGAGTGCAGCCTGCGTCGCACTCTGGGTGGCTACGCAGGTTAACTCGAGCTCAGAGGATCGATGGTACACTCGGGTAGTGTGTCGATCGAGCTTGAGTTGGAAGCCATGAACCCCGGTCCCTGATGGTTCCACCTTATCAACATTATGTACGGTTCTCGAACCATCTCCTCGGAACACCATAAGCACTAGGAGAAAGAAAGAAGTATACGCTCCGTGTGTGCTTGGCACTAGAGCACAGTAGATGCGTAACTATATTCACTTAAGTAATGGCCGCTAGGTATCGCACGCTAGAAATGGTCAAAATGAGGCGTCAGGGCGTTTTGGTAAAAACCTCACTCTGTCGGACCTCACTGTTGGCCGACCCTAGTAGTGGGACACCTTGCTAGGGCCGGCCCTATGATGTAGGGATAAGAATCCCTCATCTATAGGGCCGACCATATAGATAGGGATAGGGCGATAAAACGGATAAAATCGAGCCCTAAAAAGTGAGAAAACGGATAAATACGTGGAGAGATAAAAAGGAGATAATGGAGAGATAATTGTGGGAGGTCTTTATCCTCTTGGATTCTTATCCAAGGGGGTAGGCCGGCCCTATAAAAGGACCTATAGGGCGCCGGCCCCATGGATGCAAAAATCGAACCCCCCTCTTCTCTCATCTCTCTAGTTCTCTCCCTTATCAATCTCCCGTTTCTCGCTTGCTACTTCGTCTTCCTCGCATGGAGTTCTGAAGAAGGAGAAGGGTCGTTCTTCGGAGGTACTAAGAGATCTGAGAGCGATGTTCCATGCATCATGTGAGATCGGGTGAACAAGAAGGCAACATCTCCATTCGTACCATCGGCATCTTTGCGAACGATCTTCCGTCTCCATCGACAAAGAAGATAATTCTCCGCGATTAAAAGATCCGTACGAAAGGTATGTGTAATCTAACATGTAGATCTAGCGAGTATTATGATTTGCATGCATGCTTCACGCTAGATTACCGTTAAGGTTTTTTTTTTCAATTCACGTGCATACACATGCACACATATGTAGATTAGTTTCTATGAAAGTTTAAATCGTGTAACGTGCACCATGAACGGTCTTTCGACCGCCAAATCGCTTCCGTTGCGAGCCTCTGACCTGGATTAATGTCCAACAATTGGTATCAGATCCGCATTAGTGGTGTGCGTTTCACGTTTTTTCATGAAACCAACATGTGTGCGCATGATGAATGCGTGAATTCATCGGGGTTCTTACGCTTAGATCATGCATATGTATAGATTGTGCTTGTTCTATTATTCATTCTTGCAGGGCGCCGTTATAAAAAATCTAGATCTGTGTTTGTGCTTGCTACCGGGGGTCGGACCCCGAGTTAGCAAATGTCTGGATTTGCTTTCTGTGTGTGGATATGTAATTGAGCCGTAGATTGGGCGAGTGATGGGGGTTGACCATCCTCGGTTTCCCATGGCCTTTTCCTAGGTGTGTTTTCTTTTCTTTCTAGGAAATTGTGTACGGGCGAGCACTTGCTCGAAGCATACTAGACTTTTTCAGTTATAGATCGAGAAGAAAGATGTGCCAAAGAAATCCACCATCGGGAGCGGAAGCGGAACCCTGGAGGATGAAGACGATCCGGCAAAGTGTTCGCGAGTGCGACGAAGGAGCCGGACCGAGGAACCTTTCGAAGAAAGCTAGAGGCCTGCGCTGTGCTAATTAGGTTCAGGGGTCGGACCCTGAACTTAATTCAGTTTTAATGGTTGCTTTCTTTATTAGTTCTTTATGTTTCATATCGAACCCCGATGAGATAATGAAGTTATCAGTATTTAGAGGGATGCCTTTCCCCTCCGGTCCAAATGACTGTTTGAGGTTAGGATCCCGCTAGATGACGCCTATTATCTATTTGACTTTTGATGTTAGTGGGATCCCATCACATATGGTTATGCCACCATTAGGTCAGCACCCGACTAGTCGGGTGTGCCTATTTGGCCAGCATCGAAATCAAAGATGAGATGGAGATCCATTGAACATCAATTGTCAAATCTATAATCAAGGCGCCATGACTAGTGGGAGTCCTTTCCAGTGAGTCTGACTCTAGGATAAGCTCCAGAGCATTAATGTGATAACCATTTTTGCAAAGCATCGATATTCTCGGAATATGTAATGTGACCCTTGAATGGAGAAATCCGCTTGAGGCAGGGACTATGATATTCCGAGAATGATTAATGCTAGGCGAAGGGCTTGAACGCTAATGGGAGCATGGTGTGACCAGGGTCTAGTATTTAGGAGGTCGCTACCTTTGCATTTGCATAAATTCATACTCGCAAAATAACCCTCATATATAATAAGGGATGCAAGAGAGGACTTTTATAAAATCCTCTGGCCTCCACGGCCAGTCGTTTTGTGTTTGGGTGGGGATGCATAACTTCACACCCCCTAGGGTGGGAGCTGTGTGCTTCCATGCCAAATTACTTAATGACCTCCCTGAGGATATGGTGATTACGAGGCCAGGAGAGAAGGGCTTTTCATCCCACCCTAGTGGGGGCCGCATGAACTCCCGTGTCGTAATTGCTTAGGCTCGTGGGTAAGCATCCTAAGTACACGTGAGGTATTCATTGCGAAGACAACGGTGATCACGTGGTACTGGCCGAAAGATAACCATGGTCTATCACAGCCCTTAGTTGGCAGATTTGGACAGGGTCAAGGAAAAAGACCCATGTAAGCGGATTGACACTGTATGATGTCCCCTAGGGCAGGTACAGTCGATTCCGAGATCTTACATACATGGTTAATTAATCCATGGTAATGACTTCGCTTGAGGGTAGCGTTGACATATGGATATAATTAGCTTGTTTTAAAAATCCATAAAATAAGTTATTATGCATACTCATTATTCAATCTTTATTTTCAGATGACTAAGTTAGACCCCCTGTCCGCTATCCTAAATGACCACAAACTTACCGGTCCCAACTATGAGGACTGGAAGCGCAACATGTACCTGGTCCTAAGGATTGGTAAACACATGACAGCCCTGAATGATCCTGAGCCAGATTTGCCAGGACCCGATGCCACAGAGGCACAGTTTAAGGCATTCACTGACTGGAAGGAATCTAATGAAATATGTAAATGCTATATTATAGCATCCTTGCAAACAACTCTGCAGAAGCAAGTCGACACTACAAAATAAACAGTTATTACCGACGGACAATATCCGTCGGTAATATTAACATTCCGTCGGTAATGTTCTATAGCGACAGAAGATATTTCCGTCGCTGGCTGTCGGGAAAAAAGGCGTCGGGGAAAACAATACGACGGACCAAATATTACTGTCGGTAATAATAATTAATACCGACGGTAACATTAAAGCCGTCGGTAATATTTAATCAATTAAAAATTAATATAATATATTATTACCGACGAAACTTAATAATCCGTCGGTAATATATAAGTATTTTACCGACAATTATGGTCTATACTGTCGGTAATACTATATATATTACCGACGAATATATATATTGCCCATCGGTAATAATATATATATTACCGACGGAAACTATATATACGTCGGTAATACTATATATATTACCGACGCATATATATATTGCTCGTCGGTAATAATATATATATTACCGACGGATATTATATACCGTCAGCAAATTATTTATAATTTTAAAAAAATAAAAACATTATTACCGACGGAATAATTAATTTCCGTCGGTAATAAGTATGTTTTTTTTTTAATAAATTTACCTAAATAATGTTATTTAATTCCTGTGATTTACAACAATACCACAATATATTACCACAATTTATCAAATATTACCACAATTTATAAAATATTACTGTAAATTTTAAAATATTACATAAATTGATAAAAAAATTACAGCAAATTATCAAATATTACCACAGTACCCGGCCGACAATTATAGACAAGAACAAAAAAGAACCACATATTACAAAATAATATTTACACAATCCAGAACTGAGAGATGATACATGCCCTATCTCAACCACCCCCGCCCGCCACCAACGCTGGTTCTCTCATCGATCCCCTGACGCCGCCCTATCTCAACCACGCCCGCCCACCACCAACGCTGGTGCTCTTATCGATCCCCTGACGCCACCCTGCTCTTGCAATTAACATGTATTTGTTAAAAAAATGGTTTATATCTATAACTGAGTCTAAGCGTTAAAAAATGATAAGTTAGCGTGTTTCGGTTTTGAAATAGGTTTGGATTCGATCCGATCGTCATCGGATCGGCATCCGATAATTCGAAGTTGGAATTATTTCGTATTTCGGACTTGCGAGCGGGTTCTAATTAGATATTTGACCAATTTACGCTCCGATTCACTGATTTAGAGTCTAAGTGTTGGAAAATCATAAGTTAGCGTGTTTCGGATATGAAATAGGTTTGGATTCGATCCGATCGTCATCGGATCGGCATCCGATAATTCGAACTTTGAATTATTCTATATTTCGGACTTGCGAGCGGGTTCTAATTTGATATTTGACCAATTTACGCTCCGATTCACCGATTTAGAGTCTAAGTGTTGAAAAATCATAACTTAGCGTGTTTCGGATATGAAATAGCTAGGTTTGGATTCGATCGGATCGTCATCGGATCGGCATCTGATAATTCAAACATGGAATTATTCCGTATTTCGGACTTGCGAGCGAGTTCTAATTGGATATTTGATCAGTTTACGCTCCGATTCACTGATTTAGAGTCTAAGTGTTGGAAAATCATAAGTTTGCGTGTTCGGATATGAAATAGGTTTGGATTCGATCCGATCGTCATCGGATCGGCATCCGATAATTCAAAGTTGGAATTATTCGGTATTTCGGACATGCGAGCGGGTTCTAATTGGATATTTTACCAATTTACGCTCCGATTCACCGATTTAGAGTCTAAATGTTGGAAAATCATAACTTAGCGTGTTTCGGATATGAAATAGGTTTGGATTCGATCCGATCGTCATCGGATCGGCATCCGATAATTCGAACTTGGAATTATTCCTTATTTCGGACTTGCGAGCGGATTCTAATTGGATATTTGACCAATTTACGATTCGATTCACTGATTTAGAGTCTAAGTGTTGGAAAATCATAAGTTAGCGTGTTTCGGATATGAAATAGCTAGGTTTGGATTCGATCGGATCGTCATCGGATCAGAATCCGATAATTCGAACTTGGAATTATTCCGTATTTTGGACTTGCGAGCGAGTTCTAATTGGATATTTGACCAATTTACGCTCCGATTAACCGATTTAGAGTCTAAGTGTTGGAAAATCATAACTTAGCATGTTTCGGATATGAAATAGGTTTGGATTCGATCCGATCGTCATCGGATCGGCATCCGATAATTCGAACTTGGAATTATTCCGTATTTCGGACTTGCGAGCGGGTTCTAATTAGATATTTGACCAATTTACGCTCCGATTCACCGATTTAGAGTCTAAGTGTTGGAAAATCATAAGTTAGCGTGTTTCGGATATGAAATAGGTTTGGATTCGATCCGATCGTCATCGGATCGGCATCCGATAATTCGAAGTTGGAATTTTCCGTATTTCGGACTTGCGAGCGGGTTCTAATTGGATATTTGACCAATTTACGCTCCGATTCACCGATTTAGAGTCTAAGTGTTGGAAAATCATAAGTTAGCGTGTTTCGGATATGAAATAGGTTTGGATTCGATCCGATCGTCATCGGATCGGCATCCGATAATTCGAACTTGGAATTATTCCGTATTTCGGACTTACGAGCGGGTTCTAATTGGATATTTGACCAACTTACGCTCCGATTCATCGATTTAGAGTCTAAGTGTTGAAAAATCATAACTTAGCATGTTTCGGATATGAAATAGCTAGGTTTGGATTCGATCGGATCGTCATCGGATCGGCATCCGATAATTCGAACTTGAAATTATTCCGTATTTCGGACTTGCGAGCGAGTTCTAATTGGATATTTGACCAATTTACGCTCCGATTCACCGATATAGAGTCTAAGTGTTGGAAAATCATAAGTTAGCGTGTTTCGGATATGAAATAGGTTTGGATTCGATCCGATCGTCATCGGATCGGCATCCGATAATTCGAAGTTGGAATTATTCGGTATTTCGGACTTGCGAGCGGGTTCTAATTGGATATTTGACCAATTTACGCTCCGATTCACCGATTTAGAGTCTAAGTATTGGAAAATCATAAGTTATCGTGTTTCGGATATGAAATAGGTTTGAATTCGATCCGATCGTCATCGGATCGTCATCCGATAATTCGAACTTGGAATTATTCCGTATTTCGGACTTGCGAGCGGGTTCTAATTGGATATTTGACCAATTTACGCTCCGATTCACCGATTTAGAGTCTAAGTGTTGAAAAATCATAACTTAGCGTGTTTCGGATATGAAATAGCTAGGTTTGGATTCGATCGGATCGTCATCGGATCGGCATCCAATAATTCGAACTTGGAATTATTCTGTATTTCGGACTTGCGAGCGAGTTCTAATTGGATATTTGACCAATTTATGCTCCGATTCACCAATATAGAGTCTAAGTGTTGGAAAATCATAAGTTAGCGTGTTTCGGATATGAAATAGGTTTGGATTTGATCCGATCGTCATCGGATCGGCATCCGATAATTCGAAGTTGGAATTATTCGGTATTTCAGACTTGCGAGCGGGTTCTAATTGGATATTTGACCAATTTACGCTCCGATTCACCGATTTAGAGTCTAAGTGTTGGAAAATCATAACTTAGCGTGTTTCGGATATGAAATAGGTTTGGATTCGATCCGATCGTCATCGGATCGGCATCCGATAATTCAAACTTGGAATTATTCTGTATTTCGGACTTGCGAGCGGGTTCTAATTGGATGTTTGACCAATTTACGATTCGATTCACCGATTTAGAGTCTAAGTGTTGGAAAATCATAAGTTAGCGTGTTTCGGATATGAAATAGCTAGGTTTGGATTCAATCGGATCGTCATCAGATCGGCATCCGATAATTCGAACTTGGAATTATTCCGTATTTTGGACTTGCGAGCGAGTTCTAATTGGATATTTGACCAATTTACGCTCCTATTAACCGATTTAGAGTCTAAGTGTTGGAAAATCATAACTTAGCGTGTTTCGGATATGAAATAGGTTTGGATTCGATCCGATCGTCATCGGATCGGCATCCGATTATTCGAACTTGGAATTATTCCGTATTTCGGACTTGCGAGCGGCTTCTAATTGGATATTTGACCAATTTACGCTTCGATTCACCGATTTAGAGTCTAAGTGTTGGAAAATCATAACTTAGCGTGTTTCGGATATGAAATAGGTTTGGATTCGATCCGATCGTCATCGGATTGGCATCCGATAATTCGAACTTGGAATTATTCCGTATTTCGGACTTGCGAGCGGGTTCTAATTGGATATTTGACCAATTTACGCTCCGATTCACCGATTTAGAGTCTAAGTGTTGGAAAATCATAACTTAGCGTGTTTCGGATATGAAATAGGTTTGGATTCGATCCGATCGTCATCGGATCGGCATCCGATAATTCGAACTTGGAATTATTCTGTATTTCGGACTTGCAAGCGGGTTCTAATTGGATATTTGACCAATTTACGCTCCGATTCACCGATTTAGAGTCTAAGTGTTGAAAAATCATAACTTAGCGTGTTTCGGATATGAAATAGCTAGGTTTGGATTCGATCGGATCGTCATCGGATCGGCATCCGATAATTCGAACTTGGAATTATTCCGTATTTCAGACTTGCGAGCGAGTTCTAATTGGATATTTGACCAATTTACGCTCCGATTCACCGATTTAGAGTCTAAGTGTTGGAAAATCATAACTTAGCATGTTTCGGATATGTAATAGGTTTGGATTCGATCCGATCGTCATCGGATTGGTATCTGATAATTCGAAGTTGGAATTATTCGGTATTTCGGACTTGCGAGCGGGTTCTAATTAGATATTTGACCAATTTACGCTCCGATTCACCGATTTAGAGTCTAAGTGTTGGAAAATCATAACTTAGCGTGTTTCGGATATGAAATAGGTTTGGATTCGATCCGATCGTCATCGGATCGGCATCCGATAATTCGAACTTGGAATTATTCCGTATTTCGGACTTGCGAGCGGGTTCTAATTGGATATTTGACCAATTTACGATTCGATTCACCGATTTAGAGTCTAAGTGTTAGAAAATCATAAGTTAGCGTGTTTCGGATATGAAATAGCTAGGTTTGGATTTTGATCGGATCGTTATCGAATCGGCATCCGATAATTCGAACTTGGAATTATTCCGTATTTTGGACTTGCGAGTGAGTTCTAATTGGACATTTGACCAATTTACGCTCCGATTCACCGATTTAGAGTCTAAGTGTTGGAAAATCATAACTTAGCGTGTTTCGGATATGAAATAGGTTTGGATTCGATCCGATCGGCATCCGATAATTCGAACTTGGAATTATTCCGTATTTCGGACTTGCAAGCGGGTTCTAATTGGACATTTGACCAATTTACGCTCCGATTCACCGATTTAGAGTCTAAGTGTTGGAAAATCATAAGTTAGCGTGTTTCGGATATGAAATAGGTTTGGATTCGATCGGATCGGCATCCGATAATTCGAACTTGGAATTATTCTGTATTTCGGACTTGTGAGCGGGTTCTAATTGGATATTTGACCAATTTACGCTCCGATTCACCGATTTAGAGTCTAAGTGTTGGAAAATCATAACTTAGCATGTTTCGGATATGAAATATGTTTGGATTCGATCCGATCGTCATCGGATCGGCATCCGATAATTCGAACTTGGAATTATTCCATATTTCGGACTTGCGAGCGGGTTCTAATTGGATATTTGACCAATTTACGCTCCGATTCACCGATTTAGAGTCTAAGTGTTGGAAAATCATAACTTAGCGTGTTTCGGATATGAAATAGGTTTGGATTCGATCGGATCGTCATCGGATCGGCATCCGATAATTCGAACTTGGAATTATTCCATATTTCGGACTTGCGAGCGGGTTCTAATTGGATATTTGACCAATTTACGCTCCGATTCACCGATTTAGAGTCTAAGTATTGGAAAATCATAACTTAGCGTGTTTCGGATATGAAATAGGTTTGGATTCGATCGGATCGTCATCGGATCGGCATCCGATAATTCGAACTTGGAATTATTCCGTATTTCGGACTTGCGAGCAAGTTCTAATTGGATATTTGACCAATTTACGCTCCGATTCACCGATTTAGAGTCTAAGTGTTGGAAAATCATAACTTAGCGTGTTTCGGATATGAAATAGGTTTGGATTCGATCCGATCGTCATCGGATCGGCATCCGATAATTCAAACTTGGAATTATTCCGTATTTCGAACTTGCGAGCGGGTTCTAATTGGATATTTGACCAATTTACGCTCCGATTCACCGATTTAGAGTCTAAGTGTTGGAAAATCATAACTTAGCGTGTTTCGGATATGAAATAGGTTTGGATTCGATTCGATCGTCATCGGATCGGCATCCGATAATTCGAACTTGGAATTATTCCGTATTTCGGACTTGCGAGCGGGTTCTAGTTGGATATTTGACCAATTTAAGCTCCGATTCACCGATTTAGAGTCTAAGTGTTGGAAAATCATAACTTAGCGTGTTTCGGATATGAAATAGGTTTGGATTCGATCCGATCGTCATCGGATCGGCATCCGATAATTCGAACTTGGAATTATTCCGTATTTCGGACTTGCGAGCGGGTTCTAATTGGATATTTGACCAATTTACGCTCCGATTCACCGATTTAGAGTCTAAGTGTTGGAAAATCATAACTTAGCGTGTTTCGGATATGAAATAGGTTTGGATTCGATCCGATCGTCATCGGATCGGCATCCGATAATTCGAACTTGGAATTATTTGGTATTTCGGACTTGCGAGCGGGTTCTAATTGGATATTTGACCAATTTATGCTCCGATTCACCGATTTAGAGTCTAAGTGTTGGAAAATCATAACTTAGCGTGTTTCGGATATGAAATAGGTTTGGATTCGATCCGATCGTCATCGAATCGGCATCCGATAATTCGAACTTGGAATTATTCCGTATTTCAGACTTGCGAGCGGGTTCTAATTGGATATTTGACCAATTTACGCTCCGATTCACCGATTTAGAGTCTAAGTGTTGGAAAATCATAAATTAGCGTGTTTCGGATATGAAATAGGTTTGGATTCGATCCGATCGTCATCGGATCGGCATCCGATAATTCGAAGTTGGAATTATTCGGTATTTCGGACTTGCGAGCGGGTTCTAATTGGATATTTGACCAATTTACGCTCCGATTCACCGATTTAGAGTCTAAGTGTTGGAAAATCATAACTTAGCGTGTTTCGGATATGATATAGGTTTGGATTCGATCCGATCGTCATCGGATCGGCATCCAATAAGTCGAACTTGGAATTATTCCGTATTTCGGACTTGCGAGCGGGTTCTAATTGGATATTTGACCAATTTACGCTCCGATTCACCGATTTAGAGTCTAAGTGTTGGAAAATCATAACTTAGCATGTTTCGGATATGAAATAGGTTTGGATTCGATCCGATCGTCATCGGATCGGCATCCGATAATTCAAAGTTGGAATTATTCGGTATTTCAGACTTGCGAGCGGGTTCTAATTGGATATTTGACCAATTTACGCTCCGATTCACTGATTTAGAGTCTAAGTGTTGGAAAATCATAACTTAGCGTGTTTCGGATATGAAATAGGTTTGGATTCGATCCGATCGTCATCGGATCGGCATCCGATAATTCGAACTTGGAATTATTCCGTATTTCGGACTTGCGAGCGGGTTCTAATTGGATATTTGACCAATTTACGCTCCGATTCACCGATTTAGAGTCTAAGTGTTGGAAAATCATAACTTAGCGTGTTTCGGATATGAAATAGGTTTGGATTCGATCCGATCGTCATCGGATCGGCATCCGATAATTCGAACTTGGAATTATTTAAAAAAACAGCTGACGGACCAATATGAATAGAGGTGTAAAGTTCAGGGAAGGTTTTTGTAATTTTTCCCTTTACTTAATGTTCAATGGATAGGAGGGGGAGAAGGATAATATTTTCATACCTTGAAAGATAAATCTTGTGCAGGCTTGTTAGTAAGTACACCAGTTTACTACTCTAGTTTGTATGTAAACCTCTTCTTAAAATAATCCAGTTCATCACCATGCACCTGTAAAAGATTCAGAAGGCTCATTTAAACACCGGACAGAGGTGCTGAACATTATTGTTAGCATTTCAGAAATATTTGTAGTACTACTTTTTGACCTTATGTAACCGGTTGAACCAACAAATGGATTTCTCTTGCACCAGTATCCAGTCCATCGCCATCTCATACTCAATCGTGTTCGGCTGTGAGGGAGATATCCCTCTTCCAACGAGGCACACACCTAGCATGATTAAAAAACAAAATTCTATAATTTAAAAGAAAAACAGAGGCTACATCATTACCATGAGAGAGAGAGAGACCATTTACGATCCGATTTACCAATTTAGAGTCTAAGTGTTGGAAAATCATAAGTGTGATAATATGATCTAAACTCAAATTAGTAAGATTCATATTTTTTGCTAATATTATAAAGATTAGTAAGTACCTGATCATGAGGATGAGCCACCACTAGACCGGCTTATGAATTCATTAAATTTACGCTCCAGTTCCCTGCGAGCTTCTCTTTCCTCATCGAGGGCCTTCTTCTCCGCCTCAACCCTCTGCTCGAGGGCCTGCCTCTGATCTCGCTCCGCCTCAATCCTCTGCTCGAGGGCCTGCCTCTGCTCTCGCTCCGCGTCTAGCGCAGACTGCAGCTGAGTAATAGCACCGGTCTGGGTATCCCGTGCCCTCGAGCGCATACCCTCTCGTCCAAAGTAGGAGGAGGGCGTGACTCCAAGGCCCGTATAGAGGACACGACCGTGCGTGGCAGGTCTCAGCACAGTATCCATCGCTGAGTCGACAGATACTGAGCTGGAGGAGGAGCCGGCCTCGCCCGACGGGGTCACCAGAAGTCGCATCCTCTCCTATATAAAAACAACCAATGATATTCAATGATATTTTATGGCATATGTATAAGAATATATTAACAGTAATTTAATTACTTACCACTTGCGAGACAACCCTGTCGTCCAGAAATGCCCCATCGATATGCCGCCTCCTAGAGGCCTCAAAAAGGTCAATTCTATTAGGCTCGTGGCCCAAGGACTGTGTCTGTTGGACATATAAAATAAATAGATGAGTTAATATAACATGTATAGAGCTTTAAATAATAACAATGTTTGTATCATTTACCAGCTGCTGGGCAAGCTGGGGCATGGAGGTCCTCCCCTTCACTGGAGCAGGTGTCGTCGAGGCACTTCTATTCTGCTTGCCTATAGCAGATTTTCTCTGTGTCAATCAATTAAATTTTGAAACATCAATACAAATTTTTAGTATAACATTAAAATAAGTACGAATCAACAAAATTATAATTATACCTGAAAGTTAGGGGTGGCCCAGTGAGCGACCAAAAACTGTAGAATGTGTAGCGGTGGCGTGTCTCTTATCTCGGCCGCAGCCTGTACCTCCTCAGCCGGCTGGCCGACCAAGTAACCGTAGAGCTGGTAGAGCTCGTGACGGTAATCCCTGTACCACTCACCCATCATCTTCCACAAGTCCTCCCGATGGGTGTCGGTTTCTATGTTCTCCCATTTAAATTTCTCCTATAAAATCAATTTAGAAACAAGTCATTTTATCAAATCAAATTATAAAGAAGTACGATATTATTCTAAAATGCTTTAATGAAACTAACGTACCAAAAACTGCTGATACATCCTCTCCTTATAGGATGCATCAATGTTCTTCCACCCCCTTAACCCCACAATCGGGGCATTCCTCTCCTCCCGTACTATCATGCCGACCCACGTGGCAGCGTCAGAAGCGTGCTCGCCCACAAAGGTCCTGCCGCTCCACTGTAGGGACATCGGCTCGCGTAAGGCCGACAAGCGCCGGGCCGTCGTCACGCCCCGGTCGCCTACGTGCCTGGTCGACCCTGCAAATAAAATATACATCAGTACTGAAGAAGTATTTACAACATGTATAAAACTTTAGATCTAAACATTACCTGTGGGCGTAGACGCTGTAGCCGAGTGCTGAGCACTGCTCGAAGCTCCGGAGGCTGCGACCACAGCAGGAGCTGGTGTGGAGAGAGGAACAGCACTACCAGATCCGGACGGCTCAGCCTCGGACCCTGGGGTGGCAGCCGGAGCGCTCCGAGCTACCCCACCCCTGCCTCTGCCTCTATGAACATATGACCGTGATGCCATCTGAAATAATTTAATTTACATATGAAACAGTAAGATTTACATATGAAACAATATGAAACAGTTTGATTTACATATGAAACAGTATGATTTACATATGAAACAATATGAACCCGCTCGCAATATGAAACAATATGAAACAGTTAGACTCTAAATCGGTTAATCGGATCGTAAATTGGTCAAATATCCAATTAGAACCCGCTCGCAAGTCCGAAATACGGAATATAATTCCAAGTTCGAATTATCGGATGCCGATCCGATGACGATCGGATCGAATCCAAACCTATTTCATATCCGAAACACGCTAACTTATGATTTTCCAACACTTAGACTCTAAATCGGTGAATCGGAGCGTAAATTGGTCAAATATCCAATTAGAACCCGCTCGCAAGTCCGAAATACGGAATAATTCCAACTTCGAATTATCGGATGCTGATCCGATGACGATCGGATCGAATCCAAACCTATTTCATATCCGAAACACGCTAACTTATGATTTTCCAATACTTAGACTCTAAATCGGTGAATCGGAGCGTAAATTGGTCAAATATCCAATTAGAACTCGCTCGCAAGTCCGAAATACGAAGTAATTCCAACTTCGAATTATCGGATGCCGATCCGATGACGATCGGATCGAATCCAAACCTATTTCATATCCGAAACACGCTAACTTATGATTTTCCAACACTTAGACTCTAAATCGGTGAATCGGATCGTAAATTGGTCAAATATCCAATTAGAACCCGCTCGCAAGTCCGAAATACGGAATAATTCCAACTTCGAATTATCGGATGCCGATCCGATGATGATCGGATCGAATCCAAACCTATTTCATATCCGAAACACGCTAACTTACGAGTTTTAAAACAGTGTAAAAATTACCAAATGAGGGAATTAACCACAATATATTACCACAAATATATTACCACAAATTGTGGTATTGTTGTAAATCACAATATATTACCACAAGATAAAAATTACCACAATATATTACCTAAATAAAAATTACCACAATATATTACCTAAATAAATTACCACAATATATTACCAGAATATATTGTGTTAATTTTGTATTGTTGTAATATATTGTGGTAATTTTGTGGTATTGTTGTAATATATTGTGGTAATATATTGTGGTAATATATTCCTGTGATTTACAACAATACCATAATATATTTAATTCCTGTGATTTTACCTAAATAAAAATTACCACAATATATTACCACAAATTAACCTAAGGGAGAAAGGGAGGAGGAGCTCACCAGCGATGGTCGGCAGGCCTCGAGAAGGAGGAGGAGCACTGGTGTCGCAGTCGGTGGCGCGAGAAAGGGGAGGGGTGGCCGGAGGTGCAAGGGAGGGGATGGGTGGCCGGCCGGAGGGGGGGTTTAGATCGAGAGAGAGAGAGAGAGATGTGAGGGGAGGAAGTAGAGAGAGAGAGAGAGAGGGCCGGGAGGCTGGGGAGGGGCGGAGGTCGGGAGGAGGATGGGTGGCCGGGAGGGGGATGGGTGGCCGGAGGGGATCGCGGGGCTGCCGGAGGGGGACGGGGTCGCCGGCGGGTCGGGTCGGTGAGAGAGAGAGAGATTGAGACAGGGATCGCGGGGCTGTCGAAACAAAAAAAGAAAAGGGTGCAGGCCGCGGTTGATAAGTAAGGGGTTTTTACCGACGGAACTATACGTTCCGTCGGTATAATTACTTTATACCGACGATAGTATAACGTCCATCGGTAAAAACCGCCGACGAAACTCAGGGTTCCATTTTTTTCCAGAGGCTCGGTTTTTACCCTGAGTTTCGTCGGGACAATTTTACCGACGGACATTTAATTACCGTCGGTATCGTACCGACGGCCATATAATTTCTGTCGGTATAATTATTTATACAGACGGAAATATAACGTCCGTCGGTAAAAACCGGCGATGAAACTCAGGGTTCCATTTTTTTTCCAGAGGCTCAGTTTTTACCCTGAGTTTCGTCGGGGTAATTTTACCGACGGATATTTAATTACCGTCGGTATCGTACCGACGGCCATAAAATGTCCGTCAGTATAATTAATGTCGTGACATTTTACCGACGGTCTTTATGTAGCCGTCGGTATAAAGTATATTACTGACGGTACATATATATACCGTCGGTATAAATAATTGTACCGACGAATACTATTTGATCGTCGGTAATAAATGTGCAAAAAAAATTTAAAAAATTGAAGTTATAATACCGACGGATATTATAGTAACCGTCGGTAAAAAGGGTATTATTACCGACGGTGATAATAATATCCGTCGGTAAAGACCTTATTTCTTGTAGTGCGAGGAGATACCCGACGCTTCTGATATGATGTTGTATCTGAAGGAGATGTTTGAAGGTCACAATCACGTTACACGATACCTTACCATCAATAAACTCGTCGGCACTAAGATGTCCAATGGGACGCTAGTTCGAGAACACATGATGAAAATGTTTGGGTTCCAGAACGAACTAGCTACCATGGACATTGTGCTAGAAGGCGAGGTGATGACAGACATCTTCCTCTCGTCACTGTCTAGAGCCTTTGAAGGCTTTATCACCAACTTTAATTTGAACAAGTTGGCTATGACAAATGCAGAGCTTCTGGGAGCTCTCCAGGCAGCTGAGGATGGCTTCAAGCAGAAGGGCGAAGCACTTCACGTGCAACGTAGATCCTTCAAGAAGTCTGGTAAACCTCAAGGCAAGAAACATAAAAAGAAACCTAAGTCACTGCCTGTGCAGGACTCTGCTGGGGCCTCTGGGTCTGGAGAATCAAAGAAACCGGGCACGAAGTGCTTCCGGTGTGGCCAGAAGGGTCATTGGAAGAAGGACTGCAAGAAGCCTCAGAATGCTGGTGAAGGTAATCTACAACTCTTAGTTGTTGAATCATTTCTTTCAAGTAATAGTAGTTTTGCTAGTTGGATTGTGGATTCTGGATCCACTAACCATGCCTGTAACTCTCTTTAGGGGTTTCGGGAAAGCAGAAGATTGCTTGATGGAGAGGTGACCTTGAGCATGGGAACTGAGACCGTGGCTGCTACTGAGGCTATTGGAGACGTTAATCTTAGTTTTTCGAATAATAAGACTTTGACTCTTAGAGATGTCTTTTATGTACCGTCCTTGAGACGTAACTTAATTTCTGTTTCTTCTTTAGTTAATGAAGGTTATTCAATTTATTTTGATGCTTCTGGTGTGTCGTTTAAACTGAATGGAACTTTTATAATAAGAGGAATGGTTCAGAATCATCTCTATGTTGTAAGTCCTAAATTTGAAAAAGATAACATAATAACTTCAGCATTTAATGTTAATTCATCTAAGCGTAAGAATCCTTCGGAAAATTTAACCCACCTATGGCACTTACGACTTGGGCATATTGCCTTAGACAGGATCCATAGAATGGTGAAGGCTGGGCTTCTGGAAACAGATCCTACGGAGATCCTTCCTACCTGTGAATCCTGCCTGGAAGGCAAGATGACCAAGAGGTCCTTTAAAGGCAAAAGAGTAAGAGCTACTGAGGTATTAGAGTTAATCCATTCAGATGTGTGTGGACCCATGAACGTCAAGGCGATAGGAGGCCATGAGTACTTCATCACTTTTACTGATGATTACTCAAGATATGGTTATATTTACTTGATGCATCGGAAGTCGGAATCCTTTGACATGTTCAAAGAGTTCAGGGCTGAAGTAGAAAAGCAGACAGGTAAATATATAAAAACCCTTTGATCTGATCGAGGAGGTGAATACCTATCTGATGAGTTCCTAGGGTATTTGGTGGAGCATGGGATAAAATCCCAGTTAACTGCTCCAGGTACCCCACAACAGAATGGAGTTTCCGAGAGAAGGAATCGAACCTTGTTGGACATGGTTCGTAGCATGATGAGTTACGCCAGTTTACCAATGACCTTTTGGGGATATGCCCTACAAACAACAGTTTATATTCTGAATCACGTTCCATCTAAGTCAGTGCCTCAGACCCCTAGAGAACTGTGGTCAAAGTGAAAGCCATTGCTACAGCATTTCAGAATATGGGGATGCCCTGCATATGTGCGAAGGGATAAGAGGAAAAAGATGGAATCTAAAACCAGAGTATGCTTATTTGTAGGGTATTCTAAGGAGACCAAAGGTGGTCTATTTTATGATCCTGAGGAAAAGAAGGTGATCGTTTCTACGAACGCCTATTTCCTAGAACAGGATTATATTGTGGACCACAAGCCTACTAGTAAGGTAGTTCTGGATGAACTGCTGGATACTAGTACAGATAGTGCATCCGAAAGCATAGTGGGAGCTGACATTACAGATAATAATATTCCAGATACTGTAGAACCTATTAATCCTGTAACACCACCACCACCTCGTCGCAGTGGAAGAAACATCAGAGCTCCTGACAGATACTATGGAGAAACCTTATTGGTTGATCCAGAAGGTCAGGAGGATGACCCACTGAGCTACGATGAGGCAGTGGGAGCTTCTGACTGGCAAAAGGCTATGGAGGCAAAAATTGCATCAATGTCCCATAACGCTGTCTGGACTCTAGTTACACCATCATCCAATATTAAACCTATTGGGTGTAAGTGGGTATATAAGAAGAAGAGAGGATCCGATGGTACAATAGAGACTTATAAAGCTAGATTAGTTGCCAAGGGTTATACCCAGAGAGAAGGAATCGACTTTGACGAAACCTTCTCGCCGGTAGCTATGATAAAGTCTATTCGGATCCTCCTATCCATTGCAGCCCATTATGACTGGGAGATCTGGCAAATGGATGTCAAGACAGCATTCCTTAACGGGAATTTGGAAGAAGACATTTATATGATGCAGCCACCAGGTTTTGAGTCAGAGGGTCAGGAACATCTAGTTTGCAAGTTGCAGAAGTCCATTTATGGACTAAAGCAAGCATCTAGAAGTTGGAACATCCGTTTTGATCAGGCAATCCAGTCATATGGATTTACTCAAAAGGAGGATGAACCATGTGTATACAAGAGGAGTGATAAGACTACAGTGATATATTTGATACTTTACGTAGACGATATTCTACTCATTGGGAATGATGTAGGAACATTGTCAACGGTAAAGGTCTGGTTGTCAACACAGTTTGATATGAAAGACCTGGGTGAAGCGAGTTATGTTTTGGGGATCAAGGTAACACGTGATCGCTAGAACAGGATTCTCTCACTATCACAGGCTGCGTATATAAATAAGGTTATGGCTAGATTTGACATGCAAAACTCCAAGAAGGGTTTTGTGCCATTTAGACATGGCGTAAAACTGTCTAAGGATCAATGTCCTAAGACACCTGAGGAGAGAGCAGAAATGCAGAAGATACCATATGCTTCGGCATTAGGTAGCCTAATGTATGCTATGCATTGCACAAGGCCTGATATCTGTTTCGCAGTAGGAATGATGGGTCGGTTTCAGTCGAATCCAGGTCCAGATCACTGGACAGCTGTGAAGTGTATACTCAAGTACCTTCGTAGAACAAGGGACTATGAGTTAGTTTACACAGGACAAGAACTGATGCCGATTGGATATACAGATTCTGACTTTATGTCAGATTTGGAATCCAGGAAGTCGACATCAGGTTTTGTGTTTATGCTAGGAGGAGCAGCGGTTAGTTGGCAGAGTGTGAAGCAGAAATGCATCGCAGACTCTACCACAGAGGCTGAGTACGTTGAAGCGTGCGAGGCAGCCAAAGAGGCGGTACGGCTCAATAAATTCCTTACAGTTTTGGGGTGCGTACCAGAGGCCCAGTTACCTATTGTGCTTTACTGCGACAATAGTGGGGCGGTAGCACAAGCAAAGGAGCCAAGGCATCACCAAAAGGGGAAGCACATTGAGCGCAAGTTCAACTTGATTCGGCAGTTTCAAAAGCAAGGGCGAGTAGCGGTGACACAGATTGCATCTACAGATAATATTATTGATCCTTTTACAAAGGCAATACCTACCAAGGCATTCGAGCGACATGTGGACGCGATGGGAGTCAAAACCGTTTTGCTTCGCTAGACCAAGTGGGAGATTGTTAGGATTGATGTGTTCTAAGCTTGTAAAACTTTATGTTTTGGTCTAATAAAGATTGATAGTTATTAATATATGAGATGCATATAGGTGCGTAACATAGTTACGTGTTCTTTAGGGAACAGAGAGCCATGGTTATATGGTAGTCCACTGAGTTGAAGACTGAGTGGATTGGTCCCGTATAACCTAAATCAGTTCGCAGCTATGATCAGGTTGGTCGCCTCATCATGATAAGCTGTTGGCGATGACAGTTCATGGGATATCTTCACCATGGTCATCACCAGGCACAGTGTCTGTGGCTGAACGGAACTAACACGGTGTACAGATCAGTGAGCAGACACTGGTACACTAAGCCGTGTTTCTGCTTAGGGTAAAACGGTCCTAAACCCTGAGGAACCACGTCTGATGGACTAACCAGTTGCGTGGTGCTTTGGCGCACCAATGTGTGAGGATCCATATGCAGTGATCCAAAACCACGGTGTATTGGGTTACCCGGCTGGCGTTGCATTAGCGTGTCACTCCTGCAGGCCATCCACACCCCTGAAGGGAGGTGCGTTCCTTGGTGTGACTTACACTGTACCAAACCCAGGCCTGGTGGTCATCAATTTGACTGTTGACCGGGTTCGATTACTCGACGGGGTAATCAGAGGTACGATGTATAGGTCAACCTGAAAGGAACCATGTCATATGATCATTCGAGTCTGACGGTAGTCTTCACTGCTCGAAATGAATCATGGCATCAAGTGGAGGGATAGCGGGTTTACCACTACTAAGCGGAGAGCAGGGGTATGATGGAGAACATAGTAAGTCCGGGTGAATTGGAGTGCAGCCTGCGTCGCACTCTGGGTGGCTACGCAGGTTAACTCGAGCTCAGAGTATCGATGGTACACTCGGGTAGTGTGTCGATCGAGCTTGAGTTGGAAGCCATGAACCCCGATCCCTGATGGTTCCACCTTATCAACATTATGTACGGTTCTCGAACCATCTCCTCGGAACACCATAAGCACTAGGAGGAAGAAAGAAGTATACGCTCCGTGTGTGCTTGGCACTAGAGCACGGTAGATGCATAACTATATGCGAGCACTAAGGGTTGAGCCCGAGACTAGTACAGAGTCGCATGTAGTAATCCCTAGCCATAAGTGAACATCGCTGCATAGGTGCGATGCACCGGGGTATGTTGCGAGTTGACTAGTTGACTTTGCTAGAGGCACCCTCCGGTGGCCTCAGTTAATAGTAGGTAACTAGTAAATATCGCTTAAGTAATGGCCGCTAGGTATCGCATGCTAGAAATGGTCAAAATGAGGCGTCAGGGCGTTTTGGTAAAAACCTCACTCTGCCGGACCTCACTGTTGGCCGACCCTAGTAGTGGGACACCTTGCTAGGGCCGGCCCTATGATGTAGGGATAAGAATCCCTCATCTATAGGGCCGGCCATATAGATAGGGATAGGGCGATAAAACGGATATAATCGAGCCCTAAAAAGTGGGAAAACGGATAAATACGTGGAGAGATAAAAAGGAGATAATGGAGAGATAATTGTGGGAGGTCTTTATCCTCTTGGATTCTTATCCAAGGGGGTAGGCCGACCCTATAAAAGGACCTATAGGGCGCCGGCCCCATGGATGCAAAAACCGAACCCCCCTCTCCTCTCATCTCTCTAGTTCTCTCCCTTATCAATCTCCCGTTTCCCGCTTGCTACTTCGTCTTCCTCGCGTGGAGTTCTGAAGAAGGAGAAGGGTCGTTCTTCGGAGGTACTCAGAGATCCGAGAGCGACGTTCCGTGAATCGTGTGAGATCGGGTGAACAAGAAGGCAACATCTCCATTCGTACCATCGGCATCTTTGCGAACGATCTTCCGTCTCCATCGACAAAGAAGACAATTCTCCATGGTTAAAAGATCCGTACGAAAGGTATGTGTAATCTAACATGTAGATCTAGCGAGTATTATGATTTGCATGGATGCTAGTTAATCATCACGCTAGATTGCCGTTAAGTTTTTTTTTTTCGATTCACGTGCATACACATGCACACATATATAGATTAGTTTCTATGAAAGTTTAAATCGTGTAACGTGAACCATGAACGGTCTTTCGACCGCCAAATCGCTTCCGCTGCGAGCCTCTGACCTGGATTAATGTCCAACAGAAGAAAAATGGGATGAATATGATTGTAAAACTTTGGGCCAAGTTCGGGCTTGGGAGGGCCACCTAGAGTACGGCCCCAGTTTGAATAGACCTTAACCGACCCAGCCCAGCTCGATTAACAGACCTATCTAGATTATTTACATTATAAGGCCCAAATCGCAAGTGATCGCAGCCCTAGATTAAGCCCCAAATCGTGGTCGAAAAAGGTGACCGGAGCTGTGGATCGTGATTGGAGCAGTTAATTAACCAGAACCCTAGAGCCACGCAAGAAGTCGGAGCCAAGGTTGCAGGTGGCGAAGCAGAGGGATAGCAACGAGATCGTAAGGGTGGGGTAAAGGTCACGTAAGGAGAACAAAAGAGAAGAAGAGACACTTTTAATTAGAGGGGTAAGGTTGTCGATTAAAATATAACATGTAGGATTCTAGAAAAAAGAAGCCAATTCCCCCCACGTTTGGGAGGCATCAGTGTTAGGATTGATGTGTTCTAAGCTTATAAAACTTTATGTTTTGATCTAATAAAGATTGATAGTTATTATATGAGATGCATATAGGTACGTAACATAGTTACGTGTTCTTTTAAGAACAGAGAGCCATGATTATATGGTAGTCCACTGAGCTGAAGACTGAGTGTATTGGTCCCATATAATCTAAATCAGTTAGCAGCTATGATCAGGTTGGTCACCTCATCATGATAAGTTATTGGCGATGACAGTTCATGGGAAGTCTTCACCATGGTCATTTCCAGGCACAGTGTCTGTGGCTGAACGGAACTAACACGGTGTACAGATCAGTGAGCAGACACTGGTATACTAAGCCATGTTTCTGCTTAAGATAAAACGGTCCTAAACCCTGAGGAACCACGTTGCGTGGTGCTTTGGCGCACCAATGTGTGAGGATCCATATACAGTGATCCAAAACCAAGGTGTACTGGGTTACCCGGCTGGCGTTGCATAAGCGTATCACTCCTGCAGGCCATCCACACCCTTGAAGGGAGGTGCGTTCCTTGGTGTGACTTACACTGTACCAAACCCAGGCCTGGTGGTCATCAGTCTGATTGTTGACCGGGTTCGATTACTCGACGGGGTAATCAGAGGTACGATGTATAGGTCAACCTGGAAGGAACCAAGTCATATGATCATTCGAGTCTGACAGTAGTCTCCACCACTCGAAGTGAATCATGGCATCAAGTGGAGGGACAACGTGTTTACCACTACTAAGCGGAGAGCAGGGGTATGATAGAGAACATAGTAAGTCCAGGTGAATTGGAGTGCAGCCTGCGTCGCACTTTGGGTGGCCACACAGGTTAACTCGAGCTCAGAGGATCGATGGTACACTCGAAAAGTGTGTCGATCGAGCTTGAGTTGGAAGCCATAAACCCCGGTCCCTGATGGTTCTACCTTATCAACATTATGTACGGTTCTTGAACCACCTCCTCAGAACACCATAAGCATTAAGAGGAAAAGAGAAGTGTACGCTCCGTGTGTGCTTGGCACTAGAGCACGGTAGATGCGTAACTACATGCGAGTACTACGGGGTATGCCCGAGATTAGTACAGAGGGCAGGTAGTAATCCCTACCCTACCCATAAGTGAACATCGCTGCATAGGTGCGATGCACCGGGGTATGTTGCGAATTGACTAGTTGCCTTTGCTAGAGGCACCCTCCGGTGGCCTCAGTTAATAGTAAGGTAACTAGTAAAGATCACTTAAATAGTGGCCGTTAAGTCTCACACACTAGAAATGATCAAATTGAGGCGTCAGGGCGTTTTGGTAAAAACTCACTCTGCCGGACCTCACTTATGGCCGACCCTAGCTGTGAGAGACCATGCTAGGGCCGGCCCTATGTTGTAGGGATAAGAATCCCTCATCTATAGGGCCGGCCATATAGATAGGGATAGGGCTTTGAATTGGTCAAAATAAGCCCTAAAAAGTGGGAAAACGGATAAATAGAAGAAGAGATAAAAGGGTGATAATGGAGAGATAATTGTGGGAGGTTCTTATCCCCTTAGATCCTTATCCAAGGGGGTAGGCCGGCCCTATATAAGGGACCATATGGGGCCGGCCATAAGGATGCAAGAATCGAACCCCCTCCATCTTTCATCTCTCTAGTTCTCTCCCTAATCTCTCTCTATTTTCCCGCTTGCAACTTCGTCTTCCTCGCGTGGAGTTTCGTAGAAGGAGAAGGGTCGTTCTTCGAAGGCACTCAGAGATCCGAGAGCGACGTTCTGTGCATCGTGTGAGATCGGGTGAACAAGAAGGCATCGTCTCCATTCATACCATCAGCATCTTCGCGAATGATCTTCCGTCTCTCCATCGACAAAGAAGACAATTCTCCGCGGTTAAAAGATCCGCACGAAGGTATGAATAATATAACACGTAGATCTAGTGAGTATTATGATTTGTATGCATGCTAGATAATCATTACGCTAGATTACCGTTAGGGTGTTCGATTCATGTGCATACACATGCACACATATATAGATTAGTTTTAATGAAAGTTTAAATCGTGTAACGTGCATCATGAACTGTCTTTCGACCGCAAAATCGTTTCCGCTGCGAGCCTCTACCATGGAATTATTTCCACCAATTGGTATCAGAGCCGTATTAGTGGTGTGCATTTCATGATTTTTCATGAAACCATCATGTGTGCGCATGATGAATGCGTGAGATCATCGGGGTTCTTACGCTTAGATCATGCATATGTATATAAATTGTGCTTGTTCTATGAATCGTTCTTGCAGAGCACCGCTATAAAATCTGGATCTATGTTTGTGCTTGCTACCGGGGGTCAGACCCCGAGTTAGCCATTGTCTGGATTTGCTCTCTATGTGTGCGGATATATTTTTGAGCCGTAGATTGGGCGAGTGATGGGGGTTGACCATCCTCGGTTCCCATGGCCCTTTTACCTAGGTGTGTGTTTTCTTTTCTTTCTAGGAAATTGTGTATGAGCAAGCACTTCCTCGAAGCGTACTAGACTTTTTCGGTTACAGATCGAGAAGAAAGATGTGCCAAAGAAATCCACCATCGGGAGCGTAAACGAAACCCTGGAGGACGAAGACGATCCGGCAAAGTGTTTACAAGCGCGACGGAGGAGCCAGACCGAGGGACCTTGCGAAGAAAGCTAGAGGCCTGTGCTATGCTAATTAGGTTCAGGGGTCAGACCCTGAACTTAATTCAATTTTATGGTTGCTTTCTTTATTAGTTCTTTATGTTTCATATCGAACCCCGATGAGATAATGTGATTATCAGTTTTCAGAGGGATATCTTTCCCCTCTGGTCCAAGCGACTGTTTGAGGATAGGATCCCGCTAGATGACGCCTATTATTTAGTTGACTTTTGATATTCGTGGGATCCCATCACATATGGTTATGCCACCATTAGGTCAACACCCGACTAGTCGGGTGTGTCTATTTGGCCAGCATCAAAACCTAAGATGAGATGAAGATCCATTGAACATCAATTGTCAAATTTATAAGCGAGACGCCATGACTAGTGGGAGTCCTTTCCAGTGTGTCTGACTTTAGGCTAAGCTCCAGAGCATTAGCATGATAACCAATTTTGTAGAGCATCGATATTATCGGAATATGTAATGTGACCCTTGAATGGAGAAATCCACTTGAGGCAGGGACTATGATATTCCGAGAATGATTAATGCTAGGCGAAGGGCTTAAAGCGCTAGTGGGAGCATGGGGTGACCAGGGTCTAGTATATAGGAGGTCGCTACCTTTGCATTTGCATAAATTCATACTCGCAAAATAACCCTCAAATTTTATAAGGGATGTAAGAGAGGACTTTTAGAGATCCTCTGGCCTCCACGGCTAATCACTTCGTGCTTGGGTGGAAGGGCATAACTTAACAACCCCCTCGGGTGAGAGTTGTGTTTTTCTATGCCAAACTATTTAGTGATCTCCCTCGGGATATGGCGGTTACGGTGCTAAGTGTTCAGGCTTTACTCACCCTCGTGGGGGCCGTTAAAACTCCCATGCCGTAATTGCCTAGGCTCGTGGGTAAGCATCCTAAGTACACGTAAGGTATTCGTTGCAAAGACAACGGTGATCACATGGTACTGGCCAAAAGATAACCATGGTCCATCAAAGCCCTTAGTTGGCAGATTTGGATAGGGTCAAGGGAAAGACCCGTGTAAGCGGAAGACCTGCACACTGCCCCCTCGAACAGGTGTAGCCGATTCCGAGATCTTACATACATGGTTAATTAATCCATAGAGATGGCTTCGCTTGAGGGTAGCGCTGATATATGGATATAATTAGCTTGTTTTAAAAATCCATAAAATAAGTTTTCATACATTCTCATTATTCAATCTTTTATTTTCAGATGACCAAGTTAGACCCCCTGTCCGCTATCCTAAATGACCACAAACTTACCGGTCCCAACTATGAGGACTAGAAGCGCAACATGTACCTGATCTTAAGGATTGGTAAACATATGACAGCCTTGAATGACCCTGAGCCAGATTTGCCAAGACCCGATGCCACAGAGGCACAGTTAAAGGCGTTCACTGACTGGAAGGAATATAATGAAATATATAAATGCTATATAATAGCATCCTTGCAAACAACTCTGCAGAAGCAGGTCGAGGAGACGCCCGACGCTTCTGACATGATGTTGTATCTGAAGGAAATGTTTGAAGGTCACAATCGCGTTACGCGATACCTTACCATCAATAAACTCGTCGGCACTAAGATGTCTAATGGGACGCTAGTTCGGGAACACATGATGAAAATGTTTGGGTTCCAGAACGAACTAGCAACCATGGACATTGTGCTAGAAGGCGAGGTGATGACAGACATCTTCCTCTCGTCACTGTCTGGAGCCTTTGAAGGCTTTGTCACCAACTTTAATTTGAACAAGTTGGCTATGACAAATGCAGAGCTTCTGGAAGCTCTCCAGGCAGCTGAGGATGGCTTCAAGCAGAAGGGCGAAGCACTTCACGTGCAACGCAGATCCTTCAAGAAGTCTGGTAAACCTCAGAGCAAGAAACATAAGAAGAAACCTAAGTCAGCGCCTGTGCAGGACTCTGCTGGGGCTCTGGGTCTGGCGAATCAAAGAAATCGGGCACGAAGTGTTTTCGGTATGGCCAGAAGGGTCATTGGAAGAAGGACTGCAAGAAGCCTCAGAATACTAGTGAAGGTAATCTACAACTCCATGTTGTTGAATTATTTTTTTCGAGTAATAGTTCTTTTGCTAGTTGGATTGTGGATTCAGGATCCACTAACCATGTATGTAACTCTCTTCAGGAGTTTCGGGAAAGCAGAAGGTTGCTTGATGGAAAGGTGACCTTAAGCATGGGAACTGAGGCCGTGGCCGCTGCTGAAACTATTGGAGATGTTAATCCTAGTTTTTCGAATAATAAGACTTTGACTCTTAGAGATGTTTTTTATGTACCATCCTTGGGACGTAATTTAATTTATGTTTCTTATTTAGTTAATGAAGGTTATTCAATTTATTTTGATGCTTCTAGTGTATCTTTAAAGCTGAATGAAACTTTTATAATAAGAGGAATGGTTCAGAATCATCTCTATATTGTCAGTCCAAAATTTAAAAAAGATAACATAATAACTTCAGCATTTACTGTTAATTCATCTAAGCATAAGAAACCTTCGGAGAATTTAACCCAATTGTGGCACTTACGTCTTGGCCATATTGGTTTAGACAGGATCCATAGGTTGGTGAAGGCCGGGCTTCTGGAAACAGATCCTACGGAGATCCTTTCGACCTGTGAATCCTGTCGGGAAGACAAGATGACCAAGAGGGCCTTTAAAGACAAAGGAGTAAGAGCTACGGAGGTATTGGAGTTAATCCATTCAGATGTATGTGGACCCATAAGCGTCAAGGCGATAGGAGACCATGAGTACTTCATCACTTTTACTGATGATTACTCAAGATATGGTTACATTTACCTGATGCATCGGAAGTCGGAATCCTTTGACATATTCAAAGAGTTTAGGGCTGAAGTAGAAAAGCAGACAGATAAATGTATAAAAACCTTTCGATCTGATCGAGGAGGTGAGTACCTATCAGACGAGTTCTTAGGGTATTTGGTGGAGCATGGGATAACATCCTAGTTAACTGCTCCAGGCACCCCACAACAGAATGAAGTTTTTGAGAGAAAGAATCGAACCTTGTTGGACATGGTTCGTAGCATGATGAGTTATGTCTGTTTACCAATGACCTTTTGGGGATATGCCCTTCAGACAGCAGTATATGTTCTAAACCACGTTCTGTCTAAATAAGTGGCTCAGACCCCTAGAGAATTGTGGTCAAGGCAAAAGCCAACACTACAGCATTTCAGAATATGGGGATACCTTGCACATGTGCGAAGTGATAAGAGGGAAAAGATGGAGCCAAAGTCCAAAGAATGTCTGTTTATAGGGTATCCCAAATAGACTAAAGGTGGACTATTTTATGATCCTGAGGAAAAGAAGGTAATCGTTTCAACGAATGCCATTTTCCTAGAACATGATTATATTATGGACCATAAACCTGCTAGTAAGGTAGTTCTGGATGAGCTGCTGGGTACTAGTATAGATAGCGCATCCGAAAGTATAGTGGGAGCTGACATCACATACACTAATATACCAGAAACTGTAAAACCTATTCGTCCTATAACACTACCACCACCTCGTCACAGTGGGAGAAGCATCAGAGCTCCTGACAGAACTATGGAGAAACCTTATTAGTTGATCCAGAAGGTCAGGAGGATGACCCACTGAGCTACGATGAGGCAGTGGGAGCTTCTGACAGCTCTGACTGGCAAAAAGCTATGGAGGCAGAAATTGCATCAATGTCCCATAACGCTGTCTGGACTCTTGTTACACCGTCATCCAATATTAAGCCTATTGAGTATAAGTGGGTGTATAAAAAGAAGAGAAAATCCGATGGTACAATAGAGACTTATAAAGCTAGATTAGTTGCCAAGGGTTATACCCAGAGAGAAGGAATCGACTTTGACGAAACCTTCTCACCGGTAGCTATGATAAAGTCTATTCGGATCCTCCTATCCATTGCAGCCCATTATAACTGGGAGATCTGGCAAATGGATGTCAAGACAGTATTTCTCAATGGGAATTTGGAAGAAGACATTTATATGATGCAGCCACCAGGTTTTGAGCCAGAAGGTCAGGAGCATCTAGTTTGCAAGTTGCAGAAGTCCATTTATGGACTAAAGCAAGCATCTAGAAGTTGAAACATTCATTTTGATCAGGCAATCAAGTCATATGGATTTACTCAAAACGAGAATGAACCATGTGTATACAAGAGGAGTGATAAGACTACAGTGGTATATTTGATACTTTACGTAGACGATATCCTGCTCATTGGGAATGATATTGGAATATTATCAACGGTAAAGGTCTGGTTGTCAACACAGTTCGATATGAAAGACCTAGGTGAAGTGAGTTATATTTTGAGGATCAAGGTAACACGAGATCGCCAGAACAGGATTCTCTCGCTATCACAGGCCGTGTATATAGATAAGGTTATGGCTAGGTTTGACATGCAAAACTCCAAGAAGGGTTTTGTGCCATTTAAACATGGCGTAAAACTGTCTAAGGATCAATGTCCTAAGACACCTGAGGAGAGAGCAGAAATGCAGAAGATACCTTATGCTTCGGTATTAGGTAGTCTAATGTATGCTATGCATTGTACAAGGCCAGATATCTGTTTCGCAGTAGGCATGATGGGTCGATTTCAGTTGAATCCGGGTCCAGATCACTGGACAGCTGTGAAGTGTATACTCGAGTACCTTCGTAGAATAAGGGACTATGAGTTAGTTTACACTGCACAGGAACTGACGCCAATTGGATATACAGATTCTGACTTTATGTCAGATTTGGAATCCAGAAAAGCGACATCAGGTTTTGTGTTTATATTAGGAGGAGCAGCGGTTAGTTGGCAGAGTGTGAAGCAAAAATGCATCGCAGACTCTACCACAGAGGCTGAGTACGTTGCAGTGTGCGAGGCAGCCAAAGAGGCTATATGGCTCAAGAAATTCCTTATGGATTTGGGGTGTGTACCAGAGGCCCAGTTACCTATTGTGCTTTACTGCGACAATAGTGGGGCGGTAGCACAAGCTAAGGAGCCAAGACATCACCAGAAGGGGAAGCACATCGAGCGCAAATTCTACTTGATTTGGCAGTTTCAAAAGCAAGGGCGAGTAAAGGTGACACATATTGCATCTACAGATAATGTTGCTGATCCTTTCACCAAGGCAATACCTATCAAGGTATTTGAGTGACATGTGGACGCGATGGGAGTCAAAACCGTTTTGCTACGCTAGACCAAGTGGGAGATTGTTAGGATTGATGTGTTCTAAGCTTGTAAAACTTTGTGTTTTGGTCTAATAAATATTGATGGTTATTATATGAGATGCATATAGGTACGTAACATAGTTACGTGTTCTTTTAAGAATAGAGAGCCATGGTTATATGGTAGTCCACTGAGCTGAAAACTGAGTGGATTGGTCCCATATAATCTAAATCAGTTCGCAGCTATGATCAGGTTGGTCACCTCATCATGATAAGCTGTTGGTGATGAGAGTTCATGGGAAGTCTTCACCATGGTCTTCACCAAGCACAGTATCTGTGGCTGAACGGAACTAACACGGTATACAGATCAGTGAGCAGACACTGGTACACTAAGCCGTGTTTCTTCTTAGGGTAAAACGGTCCTAAACCCTGAGGAACCATGTCTAATGGACTAACCAGTTACGTGGTGCTTTGATGCACCAATGTGTGAGGATCCGTATACAGTGATCCATAACCACGGTGTACTGGGTTACCCGGCTGGCGTTGTATTAGCGTGTCACTCCTGCAGGCCATCCACACCCCTGAAGCGAGGTGCGTTCCTTGGTGTGACTTACACTGTACCAAACCCAGGCCTGATGGTCATCAGTCTGACTGTTGACCGGGTTCCATTACTCAACAGGGTAATCAGAGGTATGATGTATAGATCAACCTGGAAGGAACCAAGTCATATGATCATTCAAGTCTGACGGTAGTCTCCACCGCTCAAAGTGAATCATGGCATCACGTGGAGGGACAACGTGTTTACCACTACTAAGCGGAGAGCAGGGGTATGATGGAGAACATAGTAAGTCCGCGTGAATTGGAGTACAGCCTGCGTCGCACTCTGGGTGGCCATGCAGGTTAACTCGAGCTCAGAGGATCGATGGTACACTCGGGAAGTGTGTCGATCGAGCTTGAGTTGGAAGCCATGAACCCCGGTCCCTGATGGTTCCACCTTATCAATATTATGTACGGTTCTTGAACCATCTCCTCAGAACACCATAAGCATTAAGAGGAAAAGAGAAGTATACGCTCCGTGTGTGCTTGGCACTAGATCATGGTAGATGCGTAACTACATACGAGTACTACAGGGTATGCCCGAGATTAGTACAGAGGCATAGGTAGTAATCCCTAGCCATAAGTGAACTTCGCTGCATAGGTGCGATGCACCGAGGTATGTTGCGAGTTGACTAGTTGACTTTGCTAATGGCACCCTCCGGTGGCCTCAGTTAATAGTAAGGTAACTAGTAAAGATCACTTAAATAGTAGCCGTTAGGTCTCGCACATTAGAAATGGTCAAATTAAGACGTCAGGGCGTCTTGGTAAAAACTCACTCTGCCGGACCTTACTTATGGCCGACCCTAGCTGTGGGAGACCATGCTAGGGCAGGCCCTATATTGTAGGGATGAGAATCCCTCATCTATAGGGCCGGCCATATAGATAGGGATAGGGCTTTGAATTGGTCAAAATAAGCCCTAAAAAGTGGGAAAACGAATAAATAGAAGAAGAGATAAAAGGGTGATAATGGAGAGATAATTGTGGGAGGTTCTTATCCCCTTAGATCCTTATCCAAGGGGGTAGGCCGGCCCTATATAAGGGACCATATGGGGCCGGCCATAATGATGCAAAACCGAACCCCCTTATTTTTTCATCTCTCTAGTTCTCTCCCTAATCTCTCTCTACTTTCCCGCTTGCAACTTCGTCTTCCTCGCGTGGAGTTTCGTAGAAGGAGAAGGGTCGTTCTTCAGAGGCACTCAGAGATCCGAGAGTGACGTTCCGTGCATCGTGTGAGATCAGGTGAACAAGAAGGCATCGTCTCCATTCATACTATCGGCATCTTCGCGAACGATCTTCCGTCTCTCCGTCGACAAAGAAGACAATTCTCCGCGGTTAAAAGATACGCACGAAGGTATGAATAATATAACACGTAGATCTAGCGAGCATTATGATTTGCATGCATGCTAGATAATCATTACGCTAGATTACCGTTAGGGTGTTCGATTCACGTGCATACACATGCACACATATGTAGATTAGTTTCAATAAAAGTTTAAATCGTGTAACGTGCGACCGTAAAATCGTTTCCGCTGCGAGCCTCTACCATGGAATTATTTCCAACAATCAGATCCCCCCCCTCAAAACCCCTAAATCTACATAGAATTCCCTCCGGCATTCTTTTTCCCCCTCAAATCCGGGAACCAAATGTCTGAAACCCCGGCATTCAATTTCGATTCGAAGGAATTGGTCTCAATTCTGTGAATATGTGACGATCAAGATCCAATAAGCCAATACCCAAGATACCTGAGGCTGTGATGCCAAGATGGATAAGGTGATGTGAGGTGTCCAAGGCCATAAATTAATCCCACAACACCTGGAGAGAAAGAGATCTTGAGCTACTTATATAATTTTCCCTCCCAAACATAGAAGATGTGTTTTAAAACCGTGCGCCGCTACGAATTTTGTAAGAACTCCATAGTTAAGCATGCTCGGGTGAAAGTAGTACTAGAATGGGTGACCTCCTAGGAAGTTCTCGTGCGGGCACGGATAAAGCAGACAATATGTTGGGTGTTTGGGGAAGATGTTACGGAACCAAACACCCCCTTATATGGTAGCATCAATGATTCCTTCATGCACAGTCTACCCTTGGAATCAAAATCGGATCCCGTGCTGCTTGTTTGGTTCACATAAACACTTGGGAAAGTGAATATAATTCCCCCGTTGGGTACGTCTGTATGCACCCATCACTTTAATATTGGGATTCATAATACTTTGGGTGGGTCTATATACAGTCCAAGTTTTACCTTGGGCAGCTTTAGTCTAAAGGTAAACATGCCTTTTTCCCATAGGCAACCCCCGTGTATAGGACACCCCCTTTTTCCCTCCGTCGTTCTCATGTCACCCGCCTTCCACTGTCCATCCAACCCGTCGTCGTCGTCTCCCATTCCTCTTCTTTCTCCTCCCCTTCTCCCTTCTCCCTTCTCTTTCCTTTCTTTCGCCTCCTCTTCCCTCCTCCTGTATTCACCTTCTGTGCATTCTACTGAGGTGACCGAATGCGTAGAAGGTGCATTCAGTTTGGTATACTCAAGTGTTGGAATTTCCAAGAGGAGGAGGAAGAAGAAAGGATAAGAAAGAATAAGGGGAGGAAAAATGAGGAGGAGGAAGAATAAGAAGAGTAAGGAGGAGGACATGGCAGTGGTGGGTTTCTAGTGAAGGAGCTAGTCCTCTCCTATATTTAGGTGCCACATGATACTTTTTAACAATTTTTTTTTAATGGATAGTCAATCTACTCTACTTGGATCATGATAAAGAAAAAAAAAATTAAAAAGAAAAACTTAAAACAACCCGATCAACGACCGACAAATTTAACGATGAACTGTACATCGCAAATTCTTCTTACTATGGTTAATCTAAAAATGCCACTTTGTATAAATTTTTTTCATAACCATTGTTAGGAATAGTGAACCCACCTTTACCAACCCCTAACCCCGGTTAAAAATTACCACGTGGCACTTGATTTGAAGGGAGGGCTAGCGTGTTGCCTAGTCGGGAGGGTCATGCACCCTATATATATAATTCAGTATGTCCCCTAATGTGTCCGTGTCCTGATTTTTTGAAAAATATCGTGTTGGTGTATCCATATCGTGTCGTGTTCGTGTCTATGCTTCTTTGCTCCTCGGTTGTCGCCTCTCCCTATCGCCATTCTCGCTAGGGGATCTATGCGTCTGCCTCCAACCGTCACCCGCTGCCCATTAAATGGGGCTCCGCCCAGTTTCCTCCCTTCACCTCAAAACCTCTAGTGGAAGTTTTGGGCCCAAGAATTTTTCCACTAAAGCTTGCCGCCATTTTGCCTGAGAAGCAAGTAGATTCTCAGAATCTAAGACCACCATGCCATCAACGAGGGAGGACATCCGAGCCGTATGCACCGCATCGAACCGCCCGAGCCACAAAGATGGCCGCTAAGCCGTTGCAGACGCTAGGTATATAACTTCAAGGATGCCCCGAGGTTCCCACGGGTCATCTCCAGCAGCCACATCCACCGCTGCCTCTACCGGAGGGAGAAAGGGGGCAAGACATTCTCCTTGCTTTCCAAGTCTCCCGCAACCTACTCCTATTAGAAGCTAATGAACAAGAAAGAGTTCAATTGCCCTCGAGCCAGTAGAATTTGGAAATCCGAGTTCTATCTTCTCACCCGAGGGAGTTGACGCCAAGGAATTAAATTTTGAATTTCGGATACATATCCGAACCCTAAAAACCGTAGACATTTCCGTAAAATTTTACCAAATTTCACGGCATTTCGAAACATCCATACAAAGATGGAATAGCTCGACTTATTTTGGCATATTTCTATATACATTGTTGCGTTTCATTAACCCGGAAATACGATAATTTATGCAAAATGTCTGGATTTTATTCGTTGGTTGATGCCATCTTCGCAATCTCGGACGTTAGTCACGGTCCCACAAAGGAACTTCTGTTGGATCCTAATAATAGAAAGATTTCTTACTTTGTGAAGGGGGCTTACTCTATCTACTTTTACTGCCATGCAGTCCTGTAGGTCAGGGAAAGGACATTGAAATAACTTGTGAAATCCAAGGTTAATTGTGCCTCATGCAAAAAATTTATGTTGGAAAATGTTTAATAGAAATCCCTCCAAAAGTTAATGTTGGTATAAGACTTAGTACTGCGTCATCGTCGATCGGTGACTTATCCAGACATCGACGGATAGGTCTGATGATGACGCCGATAGGTGCATAGTGGTTGGGCACAGTTGACGAGCAGTGGATGCTGTATTGCATCGGACGTCGACGAACACTGGAACAGAGCGTGGAGGCGTGGCAGATGATCGGAGCATCTGAGCGTGGGGTACGATCACTGAAAAGTTATTCCGTGGTGCAGCCCCATCATCAATTGGCGAATCATATTAATCTGTAATAGCATGATTTGTATCTCTCCCTTTCCGCAACACATTGCGCTTCTCATCCAGAGGCTAGAGATTGCTAGACTAAGCCTTGCTAAACAAAGTTGTCCTCCTAAGTAGGGAGGCATATTCTGACTTTCTCAGCATGAGTTAGGTCATTCTTCTCTTCTGGAGATAGCCCAACCTTACCTGTTCCATCTTGATAGATGAGGCATCAACTTGCCAACATTTGAGATACATCCACATTTTCGTACACACACGCATCAACGTGGATGCTAGCAAAACTATTTGCGTGCTTCACATCGTTCCCCATGATCGTTCCGATATTCCTACTTATGCATTTTTCGTAAGTTGCCGAAATAAAGAAGATGCTAAATTTATACTAGACAAAATTAGCTCGCAGCTTTTAGCCCTTATGAATAAACAATTCATAAGACAGTGTACAAGGGCTCTCGGCACTCTTTCCCAAGTTGGAGAGGTTTTTTGTTCGACTCGATAAAGACACTGAGGAGGAAACTTTCCCCTCAAAGCCATTGTGCTTTGTTTGCATGTGTGAATCAAACTTTTTGCGCCCTGTCCTCTGATCATCTGGCTGCTCAATAAAACGATTATATATAGCATTTCTCCAAAAACAACCAACTTACATGGAGGCAACATTCAATGTGCCATTGGAAAGGACAAATTCTTTCCCTTTTCTTTCTTCCTTGGTATTGGGTCCACAATTATTGGGTCCAAAGTCCACCCATTCTCTCATTTCCTATTTCGTTTTTTCTTGATCCAAAAACAACTATACTACATTTTGTCCTATTTGATAAGGACAAAATACACTGATGACAAAAACAAATCAATTTGCAATTTAATAAGATCGGATTCAGATTGTCTCTGCAACCGTGGGGCTCACTGTGATTCAAGATACATGGGGTAGTTGGTCTCAGCACATGGGGGTAGTGGCCCCCCCAGCACATAGAGCTTGCTGATAGGCTATGTGCAACTGTTGTAGCGTACACAGGATGTGCTGAAAATTTTTCATGTGTGAGCGGTCCCTGACAAACAAATACTTTAAACTAAAGGAGTTTGAAATACTGTGGACGAAAATGCCTTCCATAGCATTTTAAATTTTTTTCTGCATACCACTGAACCAATCAAATCAGCGAACCTCCGGATCTACTCACCGTTGTTGCCAAACCGAACCAGTGAACCTCCGAACCACCTCGCCACCGCAAGATCTGCTCTCCGCCGCCCAACCGAACATAAACCTAACCATAAACCCAATATCTATGGGCCATGGGATGAACCATATACCTATGATTTTTTGACCTGAGACCGAATGGTGCCATCGTTGCCACTGCTCGTCTCTGTGCAACTTGTCGGGATCAATGTTGCCGGGGTCGAGCTCGTCGCACCGCTACCGTCTCGTCGACGTCGCTTGCGCCGCTGCTCTCACTACTGCTGCTTGCGAGAGAGATGGGAGAAGAAGAGAGGGTTAATTTTGGATTTTTGAAACAAATCAAAGATTTATCGTTAATTAAAATGTTTAGCTAGCTTGCACTTATTTTGCTAGGCACTCCTCACCTATTAACCCATTTAATAAGATTGGATTCAGATTGTCTCTATTCATGGGTCCCTCTATTCCTTGCTTCCATTCGAGGGATCGTGATTCAACGGCTCATATTGAAATTTTTGAATCTACCTAGTGACATTTTTGCCTAATCCACATGGCGTGATAGTGATAATAGCCGTTCATTGCAAAATGTCAAGTGACATACTGACATTTTGCAAGGAACGGCTGTGATCATGCCATTTGGAGCTGGCAAAACGTCAACAGTGAGATTCAAAATTTTCAACCTGCACCGTTGAATCCCGATCATGCGGATGGGAGCAAGGAATATAGACAGATCCGAATCCAATCAGAACAATTCACCCATGCCCACCACATTTGTCCTCTTCGATGTCGCATTTGAAGCCAACATTGAGATCTGAAATTTCATCCCCTCACTTAGCTATTGGCTCACTTTCTCAACACCCCCCCCCCCCCCCCCCCCCCCCCTAGCATTCAACTATTTGTGTGGGCAAACAACTGCTCACTGGTTGTGGGGTCCGTACGATTGCATCGTGCTGGGCCTCAGCTCATCTTTGTATAACCGTGATACCATCTTAGCTGGCATCACGGATCAATCAGAAACATCGAAAACAACACCTCTCTTCACAATAGTTGTTTACATCAGGAAAGCCGACAGGTGCAGGTGGGGCTGAGTGCGATGCATCTATCATGGTGGCTGCCATCGTATGACTATGATGCATCCCGAGTGGTGCTCAGACGTTTATGATTGATCCGTGATGCCAACTAAGCGGTATCACGGTTATACGAAAGATTTTTTTCTCCCCAAGCGAGATGTCGGCTCGCGTGCGACATGCGGGCAATAAGAATTCCTGTATGCATTAAATTATTTGGTTTTTTTTTTTTTTTGGGAAAACGACAAATGATTTTTCTTTTGTTACACGACAAGTGATTGTTTTGATGTCCATGTTTGTTGGATTTGGATTCTCTCCAGTTTGGATTTCCTCCAATGGAGATCTCGATGTGAATAGCACCCAACCCTCCGATGCATGCACTTACCGAAAACCTGGATGACATCGCAACATACACTATTCATCCGACGGTTTTAAACATGCCACTGTGGGAAACAGGGGAAATGAGCTATTGGAGAAAAGCCATGACCGAATGAAAACAAAGATGAAGGGCCCCTCCGACATAGTCGACATATTAAAAAAAAAAAAAAACAGAAAGTAAAGTCAAATACTTGTAAGCTGCATCACAAGTTCCCCAAATATGTGACCACTAGGGCTGGCAATTTCGGACCCGACACTTACGAAGTTAGTAGGTCTGAGTCAGGGCTAAACGGGTTCGGGTCGTAAATGGGTCGACATGATAGATCCATTTAATAAACGGGTCGGGTCGGGTCCGGGTTTAGGGTCTGGACACGGTAGACCCGGAAAGACCCGTTTAAAATTCTCCACGTCAGGTCGGGTTGGGTCTGGTCAGGCTTACCCGTAATCCGATACTATAATGTATAGTATCAGCGAGTCTATGGGGTAATGTCGGGTTGAGTCGGATCGGGTCAACTGAATAAACCCGTGTGGTAAATGGGTCTAACGGGTCTTATCGGGTCTGCCCATTTATAAACGGGTCGGGTACGGGTTTAGATTCTAAACATGATTAGTTAAACGGGTCGGGTTCGGGTCTAGGGGTTTTGGACACGACCCAAAATTAGACACGACCCGAACCCGACCCGACCCATTGCCACCCCTAGCTGCCAATATTGTGTAGGATAGGAAAAGTTTATAGTACTACCGTTCATATCGCGCCTTCTGCAAACGTGCTCATCACAGCCGTTGGATTATCCTTGATGATAGGGTTGTACTAGTTCGTGAAGTGTGATCCTCTGGTGACCATGATCACGAGCCAGGTTCCGTCCAATCAGGTTATAGTCTAGTTGATACTATATATTATAGTATCGGATTACGGGTAGAAACCAACCCGACACGACCCGGTGAATTATAAACGGGTCTTCTCGGGTCTACCATGTCCAGACCCTAAATCCGGACCCGACCCATTTATTAAACAGATCTATTGTGTCGACCCATTTATAACCCGAACCCGTTTAGCCCTGACCCAGACCCGCTAACTTCGTGTTGGGTCCGAAATTGGCAGCCCTAATTGTGTAGAATAGGAAAAGTTTATAGTACTACTGCTCATATCGAGCCTTCCGCAAACGTGCTCATCACAGCCGTTAGATTATCCTTGATGATAGGGTTGTACTAGTACATGAAGTGTGATCCTCTGGTGACCATGATCATGAGCCAGGTTCCGTCCAATCAGGTTATAGTCTAGCAAGGTGTGATCAGGTTATGCCCAAGGTGAGCCTCTTCCCTAAATCTTCTAGTCTCATGTGAGTATCGGGTTTTGGGACATGAGGGTATCTACACACGAGTGATCATGGGGTTGTACTATCCAAGTGTAAACCTCATAGCGCCCATGATCATGAGTGATCCGACGGCTAGGATGCGCGTGCCTATGGAAGATCTCCATATGGTGGTGGTATACTAAAAAATTCAAGTTGGATAGAAAACTAGCTCCTTCCAACGAGTGTTGGACTGACCTATCTTGCTTCTGTCCCCCGAAAGAGTTACATGAATGAAATTTAAAATCTCATTATCATGATAATTAACCATACTTAATGCCATGAATATCACATCAACATGGATGCAAATCTTTTTGAAGCTACTAACATCTGCCACACCCGGGAATCTTTGGACTCCAGAGCTATATAAACCCCTCTAGCTAACTAGGCCCGTAGGCAGAGACCCAAGCAGCAGTGATCCACCAACCATGGGCGGCGCCGACGAGGTGAAGCTCTACGGGATGTGGGCGAGCTACGCCGTCCGGCGAGTCGAGTGGGCGCTGAAGATGAAGGGGATCGAGTACGAGTACATCGAAGAGGACCTCGCCAACAAGAGCCCCTCCCTTCTCAACTACAACCCGATCAATCAGCAGGTGCCCGTCCTGGTCCACAACGGCAGGCCCGTCGTCGAATCCTTCCTCATCATCGAGTACATTGACGAGGTCTGGAAGGACAACCCCATCCTGCCGGAGGACCCACACGATCGCGCCATGGCCCGCTTCTGGGCCATGTATGCCGAAGAGAAGGTGACAAGATAAATTCCCATTTTACTTTTAATTCTAACTCATCCCACCTATTTGGGGTCGAGTTTGCTCATTTCATAGTTTCGATTTCTATTAGATACCCTCTCGTCTCAAAACAATAGTCCCCTAGCCGATGTGGGACTAAATCCAACAATATTTTCCTTCTCTCGTGCGGAATATGAGACCCCTCGTGAATCGGGTCTGGACAAAACCTCACTCTGATACCACTGTTAGATACCCTCTTGACCCAAAACCCAGATGAAGACATACACCACTGCCCAACCCCCTAGCCGATGTGGGACTAAACCCAACACATTCAACCTAATATGAATTTTCAGTGTTACATGTTCATCTAGTTTTGGTTTTGTAGTGTCGCGAGACAGCGAAGAGGGTGTTCTACACGGAGGGGGAAGAGCGGGAGAAGGCCATCGCGCAGCTGGAGGAGACGGTGGTGAGCCTTGATAAGGAGCTCGAGGGGAAGAGGTTCTTCGGGGGAGAAAGGATTGGGTTCACCGACATCGGGGTGGGGTGGATGGCCTTCTGGTTGGGGGTAGCGGAGGAGGTGGCGTGCTTCAAGGTGGTGGATCGCAAGAAGTTCCCGTCGTTCGCTGCGTGGATCGACCGCTTCCTTGATGACCCCCTCATCAAAGAGAACCTTCCGCCTCGCGACGTGACAGTAGACTTCTTCATCAACTTCCGGAAGTTCGGGTTCGGCCCAAAAAATAGTCATAACCTAAAGGTCAATGGTAACTAACAACTACCAACTACTCTCTCTCTCTCTCTCTCTCTCTCTCTCTCTCTCTCTCTCTTGAAGCTCAATGGTAACAAGTACTCTCTCTCTCTCTCTCTCTCTCTCTCTCTCTCTCTCTCTCTCTCTCTCTCTCTCTCTCTCTCTCTCTCTCTCTCTCTCTCTCTCTCTCTCTCTCTCTCTCTGTTGTTCTCTCTTGTTCTAAGGCTGTGTATTGATCAGGTTTCCACCTAGTGTTTGTCTCTTGCTTTGTGAAGAATAAACAGTTGAGCTCAATAAAAATATCATCGACCCTTCGTATATTTTCCTTTGAGAACAACTGGGCCAATCAGATGAATCGATTAATTAAATTCGATGGCACTCACGATTGGTTTATGGGTCACTTTTAATCAATCTTGAGCGTATTTTATGGCCACTTTTAATCGATTAAATTAGATGCCACTCACGATTTGATTGATACCAAACCGAATTTTTTTAAAAATTGGACCAAGTTTGGGTAGGTAGCATTAGATTAGGGCGACAAGCGCAGAATCAAGGAAGGGCTGAGGGGGACCGTGCATGTGCGCGCGCACTTACACCAAGGATGACAAAATTTGTTGGGACTCTTTGAGGTTTTGAAATATTTTAATATATATGGGGGAATTAGTGTTAGGTTCCCTTAAGAGATTGGTTTGGTGAAAAAAGCCTGACAACAAAATGATTTTGAACAAGGTACCTCTTGAAAAGATGTATTTACAGCTAGTCACTCCGTTGACTTTTTTCCTCTTTAAATGACAACTACTATAGGGGTGCACAGAAAACCGGTGGAACTGGGGAACCGAACCAAACCGGTCCGAACCGTACGGTTTGGTTCGGTTTCTAGTAGGATCGGTTCGGTTCTGATTCCCAAAGTGCAGAACTGTAGGGGACAGGTTCGGTTCCCGATTCTGGATTCCAGTTATCCAAACCGAACTGAACCGGTTCATGTACATGCATAATGCTTTCATAGGTCGGGTAATACGAGTGATGCATGTATGGTCATTATGTAATGGGCCCTATTGTCCTCTACAACAGTATCATGTATCTGGCTTCAGAATTGCTTGTTGTATACTCGATTTTTAATATATATATATATATATATATATATATATATATATATATATATATATATATATATATATATATATATATATATATGGGTCAGGATCGGATGACCCAGCAAATTTTGACCCATTAATAACCCAGCACCCTTTGAGGCACTTAGAGGTTATAGAATGGGCTGATTTTTTATAGGGATGTTGTCTATGGTATGTTGATCATCCTCACAAAAAATCAGCCCATTCTAAAACCTCAAGGTGCATCAAATACTCACTTCAAATCAACGGTTTTTTACTATCAATTTTAACCGTTGATTTTTTAACCTCAAGAGCACCCTTTGATGTACCTAGAGGTTTTAGAATGGGCTGATTTTTTGTGAGGATGATCAACATATCATAGACAACATGTCTACAAAAAATCAGTCCATTCTAAAACCGCTAGGTGCCTCAAAGGGTGCTGGGTTATTAATGGGTCAAAATTTTGATGGGTCATCCGATCCTGACCCTATATATATATATATATATATATATATATATATATATATATATATAGATGTATTAATTTCTATATGCTCCAATTATGGACCTATGCTAAGTTCTAGGGGTGCACAAAAAACTAGTGGAACCGGAGAACCGAACCAGCTTTATATGGTTCGGTCCGGTCCGGTTCCATGCTCCCTACAGTCCGGTTCTTATTCCAAATATTTGAGAACCGTTGGGACCGGTTCGGTTCCTGGTTCATCCCGGAACCGGTCCAAACCGAACCGTGTGCACCCCTAACAACTACTCCTGATACTAAAATCACAAATGCTATTCTTTAGTATAGCGAAGAGTAACAAGTAAATCTTACTGTTTAGCTACAGTACTTTGTAGATTGCTACTCTTTGCTACATTAATTTTATTGTAGCATATGCAGTGACTGTTACAATAATTTCACTATAACAAAGAATAATAATCTGCAAAAGTATTGTAGCAATAACAATATGCAAATGTTATTCTTTTGCTATAGTATACTTTACAGATTATTACTCTTTGCAATAGTGAAAGAGTAACAAATCATGATCAAATCACTGTAGCTAAGAGTAACAATATGTAAAGTACTAGCTGTAGCTAAAGAGTAGCATTTGCAGATTGTTACTCTTTGCTATAGCGAAATTACTATAGCAGTCACTGTAGGCAGCTACAGTGAAATGTGATTTCAAATAAATGTTACTTATTATTACCAAAATGTTACTTTTCATGTGATTTCCATTTACAACTACATGTAAGGGTAAAATTGATATTTTCCAAACGATGGAACCTAACGCTAAAGCATCTCTTTACTTGTCATTATTGTTAAATACAATTTTTTTGAAAGACTGTAGATCAATTTGTCCAAAAAAATTCTTTATAAATGGTCGTCACAAAATTTTAAATTTTGTGATGCATGCCTGGATTCATCACTAGATAGTAGAAGCCCACCTTTCATGGCCTAAGAGAGGATAGGAGAGAGAAGAAATGTCCCCGAGAGACAAAAGTATTGACGGAATAGCGCTACTTAGAGCATCTCCAATGGGCTCCGAGGGGAGCTCTGAAGGAGGACGTGGCCCTCCGATCTATCAGAGGCCACTCCAACCGGCTCGAACAAGAGCTCTGAAGACCTACATGGCACGCCATGTATGCCACGTGTGCTCATGACCTCCGAACGGCTCCACATACAACAGAGGTCCTTGGGAGCCTCCGAACGAATTAAATAATATATTTTTTTACAAAAAACCCCCCTCATCTTTTTATAAATAATTTTTTATATATACAATAATGCATGCAAAAAATTCTAAAAAATACCAAATATTTTTTTAAAATCTACAAACACCCCCTTCTACACACCATTCTTCACTCTCCCACTATTTTTGCAAATAAAATTAAGTTAGGAGGGGTTCGGTGTAAAATTGGAGGGTTTGGATAAATTATAAATGTATATAGGGTGTTTGGTGCAAAATGGCTCGGATATCCAGTTCGGAAGCCGTTGGAGCTGAACCTCTCAACTAGGAGGTTTCCAATGAGGTGGCAACAAAAAATGGGCCCCACGGTGTTAGGAGGTGCTCCTTGTTCGGAGCCCGTTGGAGATGCTCTTATGATTGCAATGGTGCTAGAATTTGGGCTTAGTCATGTACCTAGATTTACAGAGATGGTGGAGGGGTAGAACTATTGTTATATCTGATTGATTTAGCACCAATTATCGTCACCCACCACCTCCACCGTCGGTTGAGGCCCGCTGCCGATCGGTGACATCACCACCCCCCCATTCATAGCAGCTAGTCACCGCTTGTCACCATCATCATAGTCGCCCCCCCCCCCCCCCCCCCCCCCCCCCCATCTCCATAACCACTGATCATGCACAATCAAGCAGCCGTTTTGTATCTGCATGGTTGGCCTGCACATGTTGATATCAACCACTAGTGCTCCAAAAAGCTAACCATTAGACAAGGGGACAACACAATATGTATATTAAGCAGCCTAATGGCACCCCTCTTTTCGATGTGGGACTAAACATGTCTCAACACTTCCCCTCATGCAGAGCATGATTGTAAGTACAATTGGGGGGGGAGGGGGGCGCTCCCGGAGCATGCTCAGCTCTGATACCATGTAACTAACTGAGAGTGTCCCAAAAGGCTAACCTCTTGAAGAGGGGAGAGCACAACATATCTATCAAGCAGTCTAATGGACCCCCCTTTCCGATGTGGGACTAAACCTATCTCAACACATACTAGCTTTTACATATGGATCAGTTGTAACTCATGCTTTTTCTAGTGTATGAGTTTGTTAAGCCACCTACTCCTCTAACCAAACAGGCTGAACGGGAAAACCAACCTTTGGGGTTTTGAGAAGTATCCACCTTGGCACCCAAGAAATCATCAATGGAGACCGAATGTATAGTTATCCTCTCTTTACTTCTTGTAATTAATCTCCCCCAATTTGATGCACTATCCATCTAAAAGTCCTGCAATCAACCACGAGTACATGGTCCATCCTCACCAGACTCAATCAAATCCCTTAGGCCAAGTTTGGTAGTCATAAAGTTTAACTAAGGGGAAAGTAAAGAGATTCCCTCACATTAGCTAGGCGGTGCATGTTTAATAGTCGGGAAAATTTAACTAAGGAATAGAAAAGCTTAGTCAATCATGTAGAAAAAGACATCAAGCGGTGGGAAAGTGGTCAGCATCGCATTTCTCTCTTCATCGACAGCAAACCTATTTCCGGGCTTAGCACACAATCACTTTCCCCTTCCTTAGTTAAAGCTTTTAGGCTACTTAGAAACTTCGTCACTACCAAAGGATTTATCATTTTGAGTTGTTGGCATTGGCACGGTGGAAGATGGATGTGTAATGGTCGCACTATCCTTATGATGACAATTATTTCCCATTGTACATAGGTTCTGTTTGGGGGAGCACTCGACGAAAGCCCTTCATGCAGTGAAACCTGCTGGTGGGGAGCTGCAGTCGTGCATGCCAGCCTTCTTCAGTAGTGGTTTTGAACTTCTTTGTGGTATTGTAAATTTAAGCGTTAGTGGTTAGTCAATATTTTATATGACATTGGACTTCTAAGTTAGGCGTTAGTCAATAATCATGGTACAAGCCCATGACTTCATAACAAAAGGGATTTACAAACCCAAGTATATATACTTTTTGCCCATCAAAAATTCCACCTCAAAGTTGGAATTTTAAATCCCCTACGTGAGACTTTCTCTTTGAAAGGTATCATCGGCATCTCCCGGAATCATAGCACCCGTGCTCGTGATCGTGGAAGCCAACGTCGGATCCCCAGTAACCCTCATTCTCCTCTTCCAGGTATTTCTCTATCTCCCTCCTTCCTCTTCTTTGGATATACCCAACCCCTCTCGACCGCCCTCTCCCTTCGCCCCCCCCGGTCGGAACAAAATACAGTAGAGAGAGAGAGAGAGAGAGCCTCTGGATCCGTCCGGTTTCGATCACGATGCTCATCTGGCTCCGATCGTAACACCCGTCCGGTGCCGATCACGACGCCCATCTGGCTCCGTCATGACGCCTGCCTCCTCGATCATATAGTGGACTTATTATTTTAATTAGTATGCTACTTACAATTTGTATGTTATTTATGGAAATGACCTCCTTGGTTGATGGTATGCTAAAGTATTTTGGTATGATACAATTGATAATCTTGTTTGAAATATGATCTTATTTATAAAAAAATTATTAATTTCTATATGTAAAATTACTAAATTCTTTGATATTAATTTTTTTTACCATTTGACTTTTGTAAAAATTGGTCAAACTATTTATCCAACGTGGTGAGGTAATCTTGGATGGCAGAGGCAATGTTGATTAAATCGAGCTTAATTTTGATTCATTGTTTTTGTACATTTTTTTAATGAACCTATTAATATTTTTCGTATTAGACCTTCAAAATTCATCAAAATTGTTCATCAAAATTGTTCTTCAAATGTGTTAGTCAAATGGAATTTTATGTCCAAGTCCACAACAAAAATCCCAAGTGAACTCCTTAAAAAGGGATTTATGAGACCGTGGACTTCTCAAAAAAGTCTGCAGACTCCTAAAAAATCCCAGAAACTCTTTAAAAAAAGTCTGCGGACTCTCAAAGACCGCGCAAGTCCATGAACTCCTAAATAATGATTTTAAAATCCCAATCGACTAACACCCCTTAGGCTACTTAGAAACTTCATCACTACTAAAGGATTTATCATTTTGAGTTGTTGGCATTGGCACGATGGAAGATGGATGTGTAATGGTCACACTATCCTTATGATGACAATTATTCCCCATTGTACATAGGTTCTATTTGGGGGAGCACTCGACGAAAGCCCTTCATGCAGTGAAACCTGTTGGTGTGGAGCTGCAGTCGTGCATGCCAGCCTTCTTTTCTGCCGTCGGGGAGTTGAGCTTACATCAGTGACCTATAACGCATCAAGGTAGATCAGAGACGGTCAGCTCGCTTCTGGAGCACGGACCCTCCGATACTTAAGTCAGCCTTTGTGCAATGAAAGGAGAAAGAAATAGAAGAAAGTAAGTGTAATCCAGACTCACCGATCCAACCTCACGAGCATGGCTTTTTTTTTTTGGACCGGGGGGGGGGATGTTCACATTCGTCCGGCCACATGGGTGCCAAGTGGTGGCGATCAATTGGAGCGAACAGACACTACCTCTCCCAAACAAATTGGAGATTGTTCAGATGTCAAGAGCGTTGCATCAAAGATGTGACAGATCCTCTGGCTACTTCCACATGTCGTAGCTAAACTGGGGCAAAGATTTTAGGCAAAACAGGGATCACTAGCGTGCTGCCACCTAGCACTCAACACGCCACCCACTATCTAACGCGTCACATGCCACCTAGTGCGTTGTCTGACTTCGAATATGCGCTATGCAAAGGACGTCAGCTTGTTTCTGCCAAGGGCTACCTTTCCAGGGGGCGGCGGACGTGAGCTCCATGCATGTCCTCTTTGGCGAACTCGATTGTGGTTCTCGGAGGTCTCATTCACCATGCACTTAGCCAAGGCAAGCCGATGGGCTTCGTGTGGTCTGGCAAGCCCGGGGCGGGGTCCAAGCTGTCGACCATTAGCTAGAGGCGGGCAAGGGCGGACCGGGAGGGTCAGGCGAGGTCGAGGTGGGGTTTGGGCAATCCCCGATGAGCTCCTACCGTAGCTTCTAGAGGTCTCGTTCATCAAGTACTTAGTCAAGGTAGGCAAGTATGCTCTGTGCAAGATGGAACGACAAGCTCAGGGCTCAGGGTGTCCACCATTAGCTTTAGGCTTGGCAAGAGTGGACTGACGAGGCGTTCGTCTTTTTCGAGCGTCATCAAGAGGATGAAGATGAAAGATGAGATTTCCACAAGTCCACACATGCTTGCCGAGATCACGAGATAGGAGTTGTTATATGAAAGATGCGAGAACCAAATCAAAAGACGAAGGCTTGATCCCTTGCAAAATTATACGTAGGCAACTCAAAGATGAGATCTTCAAGCGTGACCATATTCATCACTGATCATCAACCTTGGATCTTCTCCACGAGCATTTATAAGTCCCGTGAGGTAACCAAATTATTTATGAATGACTGATGATGCATGCAGATGCCATCTGCAGAGAAACAAATAGCTGAGAGTTGAACAACTTAAAATATAAACTGTACCAAGGGATCCAACTCCAAAACAAACTGCAAAGGGCAAATGGCCGGCAAGACCGATCAGAAAACAGAATATTCTATGGCCAATGTAACATAGCATTTAAGGGGATGGATGGCTGCCTCCACCTAGCAACACCAATCAAGAACAACATGGAGAAGGAGGAGGTGAAGCTGTTCGGGACATGGTCAAGCCCGTTTGTCCTTCGGATCAAATGGGCACTATCAATGAAGGGAGTTGAGTATGAGTTCATAGAAGAAGACCTCTCCGACAAGAGCCCATTGCTTCTGGAGTACAATCCTGTTCTTAAGAAGGTACCGGTGCTCGTCCACAACGGGAAACCGGTCGCTGAATCACTCGTCATCCTCGAATATATCGACGAGACATGGAAGGAGAATCCGATCCTGCTCGAGGATCCTTTCGCCCGGGCGACGACACGTTTCTGGTCTTATTTCGGAGACGAAAAGGTACGTAGCAATCCCAATTCTCGGGGGTATCCATGTTTCCTACATTTGGAGACGAAAATGTACATAGCAATCTCATATTCTCTTGATTCAAATGATTTGCTAGAAAACAACATGCTAAAGTCTAGAAAAAGAGTACAACCTTCCAATGATCCAGCATGATAAGCTTTATGAGTGTTGAGGAAGTCCACCGGTTACTCCCACATCGGTAAAGGGGGCACCTAATTAACGCTCGCTTAATATACCCTCTGTGGACCTCCCCTTACGACCTAGGTTCACCGTCTCCCTCCGGGTGCGGCCCCTTTCGATTGTGACTCACTCTGCATGCTCCGCTTGAGAGGGGGTGTTGAGGAAGCCCACCAGTTAGTCCCACATTGGTAAAGGGGGCACCTAATTAACGCTCGCTTAATATTACCCTTTGTGGATCTCCTCTTACGACCTAGGTTTTGGGGCGTGAGGGTATCTAATAATGAGAACATGAAAATTAGTTTTGTGCTCAGAAAATGGAACCTCGCTGAACTAGGATCCATAAATTTGCAACAAACAACACTTTCAAGAGATCTTCACAAAGAATTCTGAAGAATTTTTCAACCAGCGATCAAACCTTGATGTCGACACACTCATTTGCCATAAAACAAGGCATATGTTAGTTATAGAAGGTGAGATCAAAATCATAGTCATAACAATAATACTAAAAATAATCAAACCACAACTAATAGACCTACACCGAACATGTTGCGAGTCTCAGTAAACCTACACGTCCATCTTACAAGAAATCCAGGCTTCTAAAGCTCAAGTCTTGTATGTGAGATTTCCTCTATCCCAAAACCCAGGTGTTGAGATGAGGTCCTATCAAACATATAAGGATCATTTATGCCCTCTACTTTACCGAAGTGGGACTAATCCGCCAACACTCTCTCTCACGTGCAGGCCAATCTTTTTGTGGTCTTTGTCACATGGATGATAGATGTGTGGCAACCACACCTGGTAGGTGAGTGATACAGTTAGTATCTGATAACATGTGAGATATGGTCCACTATTAAGTCAAACATCTTCAAATCATTTCTGGACAACTTCAACCATAATATCTTAGACCTACCCCTCATTTCTGGACTTGCACTGGAGATCCCTTCCGGTCTCCATTGCACATGACCAAACCTATGCAACCTGTTCCATAACCTCACTTTCCAGCCTAAATTTTAGACTTTATTTCATGGCACACCCCATTGTTGGTGGCTGATAAAGCTGAGCGGTGGATCCGGAGGGATGGGGGCGAGGGTGTTGGACACAGAGTAGTGGTTCTTCGGTACGACAAGGTATCATCGACAGACAATGAACTAGATATGGTTGGAATAGATGTTTATCTCTTGAAGAACTTTGGTTCTTGTCGTCGCTAATTTGTAGGTGAGTTTTGTAGTCTCTCAATAGGGTTTATAATGGAAGGTTGTTGCTGGACTAGGTCCAGAGAGTGTAGCCCAATTTTGTGTAGAAATGGAAATAGATCGGGTTTGGAACCTATGCTATCAAAATCAGGACTAGTCAGCGACTAGTCCCTAGGTGGCATTTTGCCGACCGACTAATTCTGATTCATTCATAGCTGGGCGGAATCCCGACTAGTCCCCGAATATATCCGACTAGTCCCCAGACGACATTTTGCAAGCTTTTTTTTTTTTTGCAAGGAGTCTCTGCAAGCAATTGTGTTTGGATTTTTTTACATTGCCTCAAAGTCTTGAGTCACAACTATGGCTCTTCCCTATAATCATCTGTTGAGGACATGAGAATCAAAGATAAAAACATAAACAAATAATTATTGTTTATTTGTTCATATCGATATAACCCTATAATTAAAATTGGGGTTGTTCACAGATTAAACATCAGCAAACAAATATTGTGATGAATTCTTAGTTCTGAGTCTTCTGACATGGGCATGAAGCCAATATAATAGTGTTATGTTAGTTATGTATTTATACTCATGCTGAGAAGTGTGAAGGTATGCATTGTTATTGACCGACTAATATCATATATTTATTGATATTTATGCTAGTTCATATAACATATATGTCTAGACATCGTTACCAAATCGGACGTTTTTTTAAAAAAAACGCATATAAAATGCGTATCGATTCGAAGTCGTAGCAAACAAGAAAAAAACATATTTTTTTGGAAAAAAATGTTCGTACGCGTTTTATACACGTTTAAAACGAAAAAAACGCGTATAAAACACGTCGGGTTTGGTCCGGGTTTAAATTGGTTCGGGTTTTATTTTGTTCATACTAAATAAACGCATATGCTATATGTTTTGAACTTTTGATTACTTAATGTTGGAAAATGACATATATACATACTTGGTATAATTTTTAAGAATTTTTTTGTTTTTTTCAATGTTTTTACGTTTTTTTTTTTTTCATTTTTTTTGTTTTCATCGTATCTTTCCAATTTTTTCCCTAATCGTTTTTTTTTTTTTTTTTTTTTTTGTTTTCTGACTTGGTAACTATGTGTTTAGAGAGGGGGGAGGGGTTAAAATAAGTTTTGGCCGACTAGTTCCGAATTAGTCCCGACTAGTCCTAGTCGGCCCTTGGCCGACTACCGACTTTGACTGCATAGTTTGGAACATGTCAGATCTATCACAAGTCAAAAAAGAAAGAAAAAACACTTGAAGAAGAAGAAAGAAGAAGGCACACAATCTAACTTGGAAGAAAATCCTCAGCAATAATCTTCAAAAAAATACATGAAGGTCTCCTATGGGATATAAATAGAACACTATACAAGCATAAGAAGGACAAAAAGACATTCAAATAGAGAGGATACGTTGGGAAGGAGAGAGAGAATGGTGGTCAAAGAAGAAGAAAGAAAGGCCTATGTCAAAGATAATACCATGAAAGCCTCATTTTTGCCCAAGTAAAACCCTAGGCAAGCATATAAAAGAACTAGTAGACAGTCAGTGTGAGGCGACCATATATCATCTTGGCCCTATGTCAAAGATAACAACCTAATTTAATCATAGCCCTTGAACAATTTTTCCTACAGTGCTACCTACAGTTCAATTAAGCACAAGTTTCAAGAATATCTTAAGTGTTCATGTGTAGAACAGGACTTATGTGGGTGTGGCATCACCTACAATATTGGCTAGCAGAATGCATATTTTGTCAAACTACTAGCCCGAATTGCATCCAGAAATAGACGTTTATAATATGAGATTATTCTGTCTTAGAAACTAAATAATCTCATAGTTCTCTTTATACTTTCCTCTCTCACCTCTTCCCCTGTCTGACCTATGGTTAGGGTTTCTCACCTCTTGGCCTCTCCGGCCACCGCCAGCGGCACTAGAGAGACCAGGAGATCCGGCTTGGCAGTTCCTGTGGGATTGGAGTGGGCCCTCCTCCTTCCCCTGTATATAGGGGCACCACTCCTCAGTTCGGTGTTTTGTGTTCGGAGCTCTGGTGGCACGAGACCTCCCCTGCCCGGATCGTCGCCTTCCGAGCTCAGATTGGCAGATTTCTGCCGGATTGCAGCCGGATTGGTGGTTCCTGGACCCCGACCGGAGTATGTCGAGGCTTTTCTAGTCCCCTCCACTGAATCGGTGATGATTTCTGGTGGTTCGAGGCGACAGAGGAGGTTCGTGGTAGATCGGAGGAAGCTCGCTGCTGATTTCTCTTTGCCGGAGCTGGTGGTGGTGGTGGATCGGTTAATGGTCTAGTTTTTTGTGTTTCTTTTTTTTCTTGTGCCTGTGAGGGCTACTGTTGGCTCCCCATTTTGTGTTTTTTTTTTTTTGTGTTTTTTTCATCTTGGGGGTTCGTAGACGGTGATGGGTCCGGCCTGGTTGGCGGTTGTGTTGTCTGGCTCCGGCGGGCTGTGTTGTTCCCACCGAGATGGTGGTTTGGTTTAACCGCCATGTGACTGTTCCTCTGCTATCCGCCGGTATGCGGTGGTTCTTACTTGCACCAGGCTGTGGCGCCTCCCGGAGGTCAGGTGACCTCCCCTTTGTCATACCAAAAAAAAAATTAAAATAAATAATTTTAAAAATGCCTAAACCAAGTAAATCATGTTCATCCTATATCAAGCTATGCAACTTTAAGGGTAGGTCAATTGAAACTGGAACTCTTGTTATCTCTAATGGACAAGCAATACCTCAGTGTCACTCATTCCATTACTTTTGTTCTATTGTACAAAGCAATGTTAGACAGATTTAGATATTTCCAGTAGGAACACAACATGTTGGATAAAGTGAAATGTTGCTTTTATTGTCACCCAAAAAATCACATCACTGTATCAATGTAATGTTGTTCTATAAGCAACAAAATAAATATCTCATTTGTCCTTAATCAGCATTGAGCTAAAAAAGAAGCCTATCAAAATTTTCCAAATTATATGGTTGAATCTTGACTTCAAGCATAAATACCCGCATTAAAGAAAATATTTTTTGTGTAAACAGAATCAAACTCAGGATCTTCTGTTAATTATAGTCACCCATCAAAGATATTAATCACTATTTAGTCCATCGATGACATGAGCGATGCCGACAGAAGACGGCCCAGCAGCTTCAGATTTGATTCGAGTAGCTATGGATTAGCCCACTATAAGATGGGCTCGTGGACCAAAATTATTTGTACGTTGCTGTTTATTTAGTTAATTTCGGATGGATAAAAACACTGTTAATTAGGATTAGTTTGAGTTGGGATTGTGATCTCAATTGTTATGGGATTGGCCAGCATATTTTATTTTTCAGTAGTTGATGAATGAAATTTTTTGGTTGCGAAAATCGTGAGATATCGATTGTTTTTCTGCGAAGGAGAAGAGGGTGCAAGGCCCGCCGGTGTGAAGCCGGAACTCGTCGGTGCGAAGCCGGCGAGCCCCATACCCCGCTCCATCTTCATCACCCACCACATTCGTCACCACCACCTTCATACCTTGCACCTCCTTTTACATCCGAACAACAAAGAAGAGAGAGAAAAGAGAGAGAAAACCGATCTTAGGAGATCGGCTCGATCCGCGGCCTCCCGGCCCCGATCCGGTGCCTCACGACCTCCCGGCCCCGCCTACACCACCCTGCCGTGCCACCCGTCGCCGTCCCGAACTGTAGCCAGCTACGCCGCCGATCCCGCCGTCGCATTCCCGCCGATCCACTCCACTGCTTCCCCCTTGCCGCACCACCGTGTGGCCTGGTTCTCTTCACTGCAACCCAAGAAGAAGATGCCCCGTACACCTTTCTGTAATAGTGTGAATCAAAGTCAAGACCTCATCTCTTGTGATCTTTGATAGTGACTGAACACATAGCTGTGTTGGTCTGCCACAAGCCAAACATAAAGGACAAAATAGCATTATTGTGTTTGAGCATTGAAGGCTCTCATTGGTACTGATTTGCTGTCATCTAGAGATCGTGAGGCGTGTGTTCTCTGGACTGAAAGCCAGCTTCGTCATCCTTTGTACTGCAGAATTGCTCACTTGTATTGCAACGGCGACTGAATCTCTTAACCCGGTTAGATCTTTCCAACTCCTCGATTCCTGCAACATTTAGAATTAATTCTTTGATTAAAACACTGCTGGCTTTGAGTAGAATCTTACCATCATTAAATTAGCCATTATCTTATTGCAAACAATTTGAGCATAAAATCATTAATTTAAATCCTTTTAATTGGTATTAAGTTTTGATATATATATATATATATATATATATATATATATATATATATATATATATATATATATATATATATATATATATATATATATATATATATATATATATATATATATATATTGAAGCCTGTTTCCTAATCTCTGGGATCATCTGACTCCCAAGTGATCCAACACTTAGACTCTTGCCGGACTCGAAATTACGTGCAAGTTATTAGGTTGCTAGACCATCTTTAATCACATACTGAAAAAATCTTGTGATTGAAAATTGAATTCACTAAGTTTTATAATTGCTATTGCCGTTGAATATTAGCCATTAATCTTCTGATTATCATATAAGCATTAGTCATTCATTGTTCGGCATCACATGGATTAGATTTGCCTAAGGTGCTCTCTACAGTTCACTTAAGCACTTCTAATAATTCCTTAATGATCATACGTAGAACATGACTTGAGTGGGTGCGGCAACCCCCCGACAATAGGCTAGCACAATGCATATCTTTCAAGCAAGTACTCCAAATTGCCTCAAGAAACAAGCATTTTAAATATGGGATTGATGTTCTATGACTAAGAAACTAAAATACATAATTTTAAATTGCTTAAACCATGTGCATCCTACATCAAGTCACCTTCCACTTAATCCAAATGTTGTGATCCTACTAAAAAAGATCTAAATTTATTTCATTATCCCAGTGTACAATAGAAGCGAAGTAATTGAATGAGGGACACTCAGGTATTGCTTGTCCATCAACTATACCAAGTGTTAAATTTCAATCAGACTGCCCTTACAGTTGCATTCCCTATACTATGTTCTTGTTGCTGTCTTTAATCGTTATCCTCTAAAGTTCACCGACCAGTCCCAATTTGCTATTTAACCCTTGTTTCAAGCTTGATCAATCAAAACTACATCATTTGTGGTGTTATTAATCAAAGGGAAAATTATAAAAATCTCCCCTAAACTATACACCCAATTTCATGTTGGTCCCTAAAGTGTTTTTTTTTAACAACTTGACCCCTTGAAATATGCTCCGTCTGCGTGTCCATCCCCTCCGTCAACTTTCAGCCATCAAATTTAACATTTATACCGAAAATACCCTCATCATAGCCAGCATATGTAGTCTTTAAAAAAAACTTTTTAATCTCATTTGAAAGGGTATTTTCATGATAAATATTGAATTTGACCGCTCAAAGTTGACAGAGGGGATGAACATGCATACGAAGCATAGTTTAGGGGTCCAAGTTGTTAAAAAAAATATTGGAGGAACTAATATGAAATTAGGTGTATACTTTAGGAGAGGTTTTAATTTTCCCTTAATTAAATATATAGTCTGCGCAACAGAAAGAGGAGATATTCACACCAAGGGAACCTCACTACCGTCCATCTCAGAAATCAAAGCATCGTAATAATGTAAACATTTGTTCAATAAGGAACAAAAGAAATATCTTAGCAGAGACATTGATGTTGAAAGGCAACCCATTTGATGAAACGAGTGTGTTAATCAATATTGAGCTATAAAAGTAGCCTATCAGAAGTTTCCAAGTAAATGGTTGAATCCTGACTTCAAGCACGAATGCCTTTGTTGAGGAAGTCCACCGGTTAGTCCCACATTGGTAAAGGGGGCACCTAATGCCCGCTTAATATACCCTCTGTGGACCTCCCCTTACGACCAAGGTTTTGGGGTGTGAGGGTATCTTACATGGTATCAGAGCTGGGTTCACTGTCTCCCTCCGGGTGCGGCCCCTTCCAATTGTGTCTCACTCCGCGTGCTCCGCTTGAGGGGGGGTGTTGAGGAAGTCCACCGGTTAGTCCCACATTGGTAAAGGGGGCACCTAATGCCCGCTTAATATATACCCTCTGTGGACCTCCCCTTACGACCCGGGTTTTGGGGTGTGAGGGTATCTTACAGCCTTAATATAAGAAAATATGTTTGGTGTAGACAGTCTCAAATTCAGGATCTTCTGTTAATGAGTGAAGCAATTTGACTATCAACTGATAGGCACTAGAGGGGTGTAATTAGTCACAATCTACATTCAGATGCAATACAACTTCCTACAGTCTTGAATAGGAAAATTGTCTTGGAAACAATTATTCCAAGTGATAAATGAGAATTTTCTTAGTATATAGATTTTAAACAATTGTTTATATGTAAATTTATAGTAGAAAATTATCAAGGTTTTAGAATCAATAGAAATAGAATCCATGTAATGTGTTCCTTTTCCCCCTCCCAACTGATCCACAGGTATTTTCTCTCATTCATAGTTCTTTTCTTGCAGTGTTTGCCTTCTGTGTGGAAAGTTTTTATCTCACAAGGGAAGGAGAAAGAAGAAGCAATTGCCACAACTACAGAAAATTTAAAGATCTTAGATAATGAGCTCATTGGAAAGAAGTTCTTTGGTGGAGAAACAATTGGACTGACAGACTTGTCGCTTGGTTGGATTGCAGACATGGTTGGCCTATTGGAAGAAATTATTGAGTTGAAGATAATAGATGAAGAGAAATTTCCATTGATTTCTTCATGGATAGAAAGTTTCTCAAACTTTCCTACCATGAAAGACAGTTTCCCACCTAAAGACAGAATGATCACCAAATACCGCATGCTTCGAGAAGCCATATTTGCATCAAAGGGAGCCAACTAAACTCATCATGAAAAAATGCATGTATTGTAGGATGAATAACCTGCACACTAGCACCATAATGGAGACTTCTTTGCCTTGATTCTCAAAGAAAATGTTTATACAGCTTTAACTGTGATGTTCACTGCTTTCAATTATAATCTTGAATAAATGGTAATACTGGTTGTCCAGAAACTCCGATGCTCATGGGTCATGATTATGATAAAAAGACACGATAGATGTATCTTTTGCATAAAAAACAATAAACACTTGATTGTTGGTTTTTTAATTATCCAAGAGTTATAAAAACAAAATCAATATTTCGATCATTATGCATCAAATATTTTATCTAACAGGGAATTATGTTCTGATGATTAATAATTAATTAAAGCCAAAGAGAAGTCTAAAATACTAGGATGTTTGATTAGAAAAGGATGACAGGTAATGATCCACCAGTTCGACGGAGGCCATATAATTTTGTCACTTATGATGAATTCTGATAAAATAGTTTACATGTATATTGTATTGGAGTGATGCAGGATGGCTACAAGATCCTGCATCCACTCGATTGTCGCCTAGAGATGAGAATTGAGAGAGAGGGAGAGATAGAGAGGGGAGGGAGAGAACCAGGAGTCGGCACCAACTAGGGTTTGCTCAAGCAAATATCCATAAATTCATCCATTCATAGCATGGTTACAAATGCACACGCACAAGATGGGTGATTGGGCATTTAGGGCGCATTTGGTGCTTTAGATGTGCACTTTGCACTTAGCACGTACGCATTGTCGTCACTAGTCAGGGCATTTTTCTTTTTCCCAACCAAATTTGTGTTGCCTAGTGCAAATCGGTGCACCTGCTCGGACTAGGACTAGACACGAACTCAGGCCGGAGTGGGTGTCTTTCCCTCCGACGGTTTTTTAAATGAAAGGGTGTTTTTCAAACAAATGGATGTTTCCGAACAGTCAAGTGTTGTTTTGGTGGTATCTTTTGAATTCTTTAAAAATCGTGATCCTCTTTGGCTTTTGATATATTGTTTTCTGAGAGTTCTCTATCTAATTGAAGTCTCTTGTTCTCTGGACAACAGTGTTCCTCTGAGTTGAGGTCATAGAGATGATTTTAAGAAGTGCACGCTTTGATCCTCTGGTCCATTTTATCTTGGGAATAGATTGCATGTGATCCCGGTGCATATAGGGTGGCAATATATGTTCTAAAGTCAGTGACAACACGCCTCTGATCAATCCTTCGAGTCATTTTCTTCCCTCTTCATTCTTCATATATAAATCTTTGAGTGCAGATTTTGGAACCACCCAAGCAAAGGCAAATTTTCCAACACTATCAACCAAAATGATCCACTATCATGCATGAAACCTTGCAGCATCAGGAGTATCATACTGTTAATGTAAATATAATGGGTCGGGTTTACTGTATAGTCAGGTCGGGTTTACTGTACATATATTGGGCTTGAGTCCCTCAATGGAATCATGTTGTTCCTCTCCAAACCCTAGCCGTCGTCTCCTAACATGGTATCAGAGCTCTAGGGCGACGGCAGCACCTCCGGCAACCCCCTCTGGCCCCCCTTCCTCTGCTCCGGCACCTCCGGCAACCCCCTCCGGCCCCCCTCCTCTGCTCCGGCACCTCCGGCAACCCCCTCCGGCCCCCTTCCTCTGCTCCGCACCACCCGCAGCCCCCCTCCGACCTCACCCGCACCACCAGCAGCCCTCTCCGCCTCCCTCCGCACCATCCGCAGCCTCCTCCGACCCTACCCGCACCACCAGCAGCCCCCCTCCGCCCCCTCCGACCCCACCCGCACCACCAGCAGCCCCCTCCGCCCCCTCCGCACCACCCGCAGTCCTCTCCGACCCCCCTCCGCACCACCTGCAGTCCTCTCCGACCCCCTCCGCACCCTTCGCAGCCTCCTCCGACCCCACCCGCACCACCAGCAGCCTCCCTCCGCCCCCTCCGACCCCACCCGCACCACCAGCAGCCCCTCCGCCCCCTCCGCACCACCCGCAGCCCTCTCCGACCCCCTCCGCACCACCCGCAGCCTCTCCCGACCCCCTCGGCACCACCCGCAGCCCCTCCGCACCACCCGCAGCCTCTCCCGGCCCCCTCTGCCACACCAGACATCTCCCCGCACCCTTTCCTTCCCTACCTCCAGCCCTCTGTTGAGCCTTCTCCATGGCTTCTCCAGTCGTACCGTCCATCGTTGCGATATTTCCACCGCTGAAGGCGGTCTCTTTTCAGTTGTCATCGGCCAGCGACTGGTCTCTCACAGTTGAGGCCGATCTCTCTAGTCGTGATCTGTGGGGTCACCTCACCGGCGAGGATACTCCTCCCCCTGACTGCTCCGATTCCTCATCTGTCTCCAGCAGTGCAGCGTCTTCTGCTGCGCCTGCTACCACGGCCACCACCGTTGCTGCTCTTACGTGGCGCCGCCACGATCAGGCCATCCGGGCGTACCTTCTGGCCTCTGTTGCTCGTCCACTCCTTGCTCCCATCGGCCGCCTTCCGACAGCGCGCGCGATGTGGGAGTATCTCCGGGACCGTTTTCTCCTGCGCGGAGGCGCCCGCCAGCATCAACTCATCTGTGACTCACAGTCGGCCCGTCAGGGGGAGCGCACCATTCAGGATTTCTTTAGTCAGATGAGTGCCTATTGGCATGAGCTGGACTCACTGATCCCGGAGCGGTGTGCCTGCCCTCGCTCCCGGGATTTCCAGCGCTTCCTTGACGAAGGCCACCTGCACCAGTTCCTGGCAGCGCTTCGGCCAGAATTTGCTCTCATAGCTGCCCAGCTCCTGCACCGTGAGCCACTCCCTCGGCTAGAGGATGCTCTACTCGCTTTGCTCGATAAGGAGACCCGCCTTCAGACTCAGGGTGCTCGTCCTCCTCCACTTGCTCCCAGCCCCGACACTGTCCTGGCAGCCGGGTTCTCCGATGAGGCTGTTTTTTGTCACTACTGCAAGGAGCCCGGCCACATGAAGCGCGAGTGCCCTACACGTCCTCCACGCAACCCCCGCTGGGGTCCGGATGAGAGATCCCCTCGCTGGTCTTCGACCTCTCGCGACGATCGCCGCGGCGGTCGAGGTGGACGGGGCCGAGGACGTGGTTCGTCTTTCTTCCGCCACTTTGGTGGTGCAGCGGCTACTGTAGAGGCCTCGACGCTCCCCACTGCTACCACAGTACCTTCTCCGTCTGAGCCGGACCGCCTTCAGTGCCTCGAGGAGCTCCTTCTTCGCCACCTAGCCTCCACTGGCTCCACGACTGCGCACGGCTTGTCTGCCACCTCTGGTACTACTGCTCCATGGATCTTCGATTCGGGTGCCTCCTGTCACCTCACTTTTGACTCTACTGTCCTCACGGACTGCTCTCCCACTACCACCCACCAAGAGGTTCGCACTGCGGATGGGACTCTCGTCCCTATTCCGCAATGTGGCTCCATTACCACCACCTCTGACCCTTCTGGTCGCCTGACCCTATCCCATGTCCATCATGCCCCCCGTCTTAATATTAATCTGATTTCTATCAGTTCTCTTTGCGACTCTGGCCTGACTGTCACCTTCACCCCTTCTGTTTGTGTTGTGCAGGATTCGCGGACAGGTCAGAGGATTGGGCTGGGCCGTAGGGCAGGAGGACTCTACCAGTTAGACCATCTCCATGTGTCTTCAGTTGCGTCTGTCATGTCTGTCACCTCTGATGCCGACCTGTGGCACAGAAGGTTAGGTCATATATCGAGTGATCGACTCAAAAGCGTATTCCGATCGGGCGCTTTGGGTCGAGCGTCTTTCTCCCCCCTCTCCGTTTGTACGGGTTGTCGACTGGCAAAGCATCTAGCTCTTCCTTTTTCTGCTAGTACTTCCCAGTCTGTTGCTTTATTTGATTTAGTTCATTCGGATATTTGGGGTCCTGCTCCTGTTGCATCTCTATCAGGTTATATGTATTATGTGTGTTTTATTGATGACTATTCTAGGTGCACCTGGGTCTATCTTATGCGTCATCGATCTGAAATACCTGACATCTATAGGAGATTTACTGCTATGATCCACACTCAGTTTGGTCGGCGCATCAAGACCTTTCGGTCTGATTGTGCCAAGGAGTATCTCTCCTCTGAGATGCGTGAGATCCTTCAGTCTCACGGCACTCTTCACCAGCAGTCTTGTCCTCACACCCATGAGCAGAACGGCGTTGCCGAACGCAAGCATCGTCATGTCCTTGAGACTGCACGAGCCCTGCTTCTCTCTGCGTCTGTTCCTCACTCCTACTGGGCTGAAGCTGTCATGACGGCTGTCCACCTTATCAATATCACTCCGTCGTCTGCTCTGTCCGGTGCCACCCCTTACGAGCGCCTTCACTCCAGTCCACCTGACTACTCTCTTCTTCGCACGTTTGGCTGCACGTGCTTCGTTCTTCTTCCTCCCCATGAGCGCACCAAACTCTCTGCGAGGTCTGTTCGGTGTGTTCACTTGGGACTCAGTCGGGAGCATAAGGGGTATCGCTGCTATGATCCCTTAGCTCGTCGGATCCGTGTCTCCCGTCACGTCTCCTTTGTTGAGGATGTCCCGTACTTTTCCCTTGAGTCTCAGGATCTTTCCTTGCCTCCTGCGTCATCCTCCTCGCCCTCCTCACATCTCCACATCCCTGTTCTACCCCCGGTTTCTGTTGCCCCATCCACGCCTACTCCACCTCCACCACCACCACCACCACCACCACCTCCTCCGTCTCCCTCGCCACCTCCACCACTACCTGTTACTCGTGTCTATGTTCGTCGGTCTGTAGCTCCTCCTCCAGAGTCGGTTCACACTGGTACTCCCTCGCCTGATGCTGCTGCCCCCTCCTCCCCGGTCGTGGATCCTGCTCCTGTTCGGCGCTACCCAGCGCGCGAACATCACCCTCCTGCCAGATACGACTACTCTCCTGACAGGTTTGGCTACTCTGTTTCTCCCTCTGACTCTCCTAACTCTTCTGGCTACTCTGCCAGTGTCTCCTATTCACCATCCTTTCAGGCCTTTCTTACTGCTATACACACCCATCGGGAGCCCCGATCGAACCGTGAGGCAGCGTTACATCCAGAGTGGCGGCAGGCCATGTCAATTGAGCTTGAGGCTTTTCAACGGACCCAGACCTGGGAGCTGGTGCCTTGTCCCTCCGGGGTGGTGCCTGTTAGCTGCAAGTGGATATTCAAGGTCAAGACTCGGCCTGACGGATCCATTGAGCGGCACAAGGCTCGCCTCGTTGCTCGTGGCTTCTCCCAGGAGTATGGGATTGACTACGAGGAGACGTTTGCTTCGGTTGCTCGGATGACTACTGTGCGCACCCTCTTAGCTGTGGCAGCTGCTCGAGGGTGGCCTCTCCATCAGATGGATGTCACCAATGCGTTTCTCCACGGTGATCTCTCCGAGGAAGTCTACATGGCTCCTCCTCCGGGCACTTCAGTTCCTCCAGAGCACGTGTGTCGGTTGCGCCGAGCCATCTATGGGCTCAAGCAGGCCCCTCGTGCCTGGTTTGAGCGATTTCGCAGTGCAGTTCTGGCCGCCGGGTTTGTTGAGCGTCACTCCGACTATGCCTTGTTCACTCGCTCCTCCAGTCAGGGCATTGCAGTTCTTCTCCTCTATGTGGATGATATGATCATCACTGGGGATGACAGTGCCACCATCGCCTCTCTCCAGCGGCACCTCCAGAGTCAGTTTGAGATGAAAGATCTGGGCTCTCTTCGCTACTTTCTGGGCCTTGAGATTGCCAGGTCATCTCGTGGTCTGTTGGTCTCACAGTAGAAGTATATCTCCGACATCCTTGCTGATGATGCGCTTACTGACACACGTACTGCTGACACACCCATGGAGCTCAATTTGAAGCTTCTCGCTACAGATGGTGAGCCGCTCCAGGATGTCTCTCGCTACCAGAGGTTGGTTGGGATGCTTGTCTATCTCGCCATGACCCGGCCAGACATTGCCCATACTGTAGGCATTGTCAGTCAGTTTGTTCAGGCTCCACGGTCAGTACACCATGCAGCTGTTCTCCGGATTATCCGCTACCTCCGGGGCACCATCACCCGTTCACTACTGTTTCCCTCCACCTCTCCGTTGGTGCTGCGTGCCTACTTAGATGCAGATTGGGCAGGAGATGCAGACACTCGTCGATCTACTACAGGATACTGTGTGTTTCTGGGTGACTCACTGATTTCTTGGCGCAGCAAGAAGCAGGAGTCTGTTGCTCGCTCCAGCACCGAAGTCGAATACAAGGCTATGGCTTCCACCACCGCCGAGATTGTCTGGCTTTGCCGTCTTCTGCTTGACTTGGGAGTGGTGATATCCGGGCCCACCCCTCTCTTCTGTGACAACCGGAGTGCTATTCAGATTGCTAGCAATCCGGTCTTCCATGAGCGAACAAAGCATATTGAAGTTGATTGTCATTATGTTCGCCAGGCGTTTATCGATCACACCATCTCCCTGCCTTTCATTCCCTCATCGGAGCAGACTGCTGATTTTCTGACGAAGCCACTGACGACTGCTCGCTTCAGGCATTTTCTAGGCAAACTCTCGGTTCATGATCCACCGTGAGTTTGAGGGGGAGTGTTAATGTAAATATAATGGGTCGGGTTTACTGTATAGTCAGGTCGGGTTTACTGTACATATATTGGGCTTGAGTCCCTCAATGGAATCATGTTGTTCCTCTCCAAACCCTAGCCGTCGTCTCCTAACACATACGTCGTGGTGTGATATGATCATCATTTAAGTTGTTGATATTAGTCGGTTCCTATCAACTATCAAGGGATGATTCCTTTGCCATAAGTTCATAGTTGGCATGATGATACATGATGTTTGTGGGGAAATGCTTCTAAGATGCTTATTTTGGTTTGAATAGACAGGACAATTATTTGGGTCTCCTACAATTAGAGTGTAGATCTGACACTTGGTTGAGGTTGAATTATGAAGGTATTTACAGACATTAATGACGGGTTAGTGGATCAAACCTAGGGCTGGGACTTGGTCCGAACGAACCCGAGCAACCTGACCAAATTTCAAAATTGGACAATCACAAGCAACCATATATGGGATTTTGGAAGGGCATGGGCAAAATTTTTTTACCCGAATTTGAATTTCGACAAACACGGTCAGCCGTATGACCAACTCGAACAACCCAAGGAATATATATATATATATATATATATATATATATATATATATATATATATATATATATATATATATATATATATATATATATATATATATATATATATATATATATATATATATATATATAGACTTTGTATGCCCATCATTGAAGGTTTCAATGTATGCTCCTATATTAACATATAGAGGTTTCCAAATTTACTAATTTTTTGTGGAGATGATATCTATGTTGAGATGATCATCCTTACAAAAAATCAGCAAGTTCTGAAGCCTCTAAGCAATTTAAATAAGCTCATCAAATTAACGGTTGAAATGAACAGCTGATAAAGCTTCTAACATTTTGATAGTCCTAGATGTTTCAGAATTTGTTCATTTTTGGTGGATACACTATCTATAGCAAGATGATCACCCTCACCAAAAATCAGTAAATTTTAAAACCTCTAGGAGTATCAAAGTGATAGAAGTTGTGTAGTCTGTCCATTTCAACCGTTAATTTGCTGAGCGTATTTGAAATGCTTAGAGGTTTTATAACTTGCTGATTTTTTATGAGGATGATCATCTCAGCATAGATATCATCTCCACAAAAAATTAGTAAATTTGGAACCTCTATGAATGCTAATAGAGGAGCATACATTGTAGCCTTCAATGCATGAACATACAAAGTCACACTCTCTATATATATACATTATATATATATATATATATATATATATATATAGAGAGAGAGAGAGAGAGAGAGAAAACGGGAGGTGAGCTGCCAGCCTATTTTTTTTATTTAAGCAATCACTAACAGCCGTTCGATTCGCATTGCATATAGGATTTTGATCATGCGTATTTCAGCTATATTATAGCACAGCTATAATACAGCTGTTTTCAAACACTCAAGCCCAACCATCTCTCTCTCTCTCTCTCTCTCGCGTTGAAGCCCGACCACCAACAGCTTCGGCGCCGATCTCCTCCGTCACCTCTGGCAGCCACCATCGACGGAGGGGGACAGCTCCGGCGCCGATCTCCTCCGTCACCTCCGGCAGCCACCACCGACGAAGGACACTCACGCCCAACCCTCTCTCTCTCTCTCACTCTCTCTCTCTCTCGCGCCGATCTCCTCCGTCACCTCCGGCGCCGATCTGCAGCACCCTTCCCCTCCGTCGAGCACCTCCCGGTAGCCCCGACCACCGGATCCGGCAGCCCCCTTCCCCTCCCCTTCCGGCGTGCCCCAACGTCTCGATCTAACCCCGTCGGTCCCCTACCCCCTCTAATCTCCTCCTTCCCCTCCGGCAGCCACCCTCGTCGTCGAGGGTGGCTGCCGGAGGGGGAGGAGGAGATTAGAGGGGGTGGGGGACCAACGGGGTTAGATCGGGACGTTGGTGTTGGAAATAAATCCATGGTAGAGGCCCGCAGCGGAAGCAAAGAATAGGTCCGAGGACCGAGAGCGGTGTGCGTTACATATCAAAATTTTCATCAAAACGATCTACATATGCGTGTATGAATCTAGCATGGCAACTACGCGAACCCCTAACGACGATCTAACGCGAAAGAACAATCTAGCATGTATGCATGTTCTAATTATGTTAGATCTACTTGTTAGAGATCATACCTGCGTGCGGAATCTTTCACCGCGACAAATTTCTTCTTTGTTGATGGAGACGGGCTACGGATCTGCTCGACATAGCTTCGGTGCGATGGCCATAACTCTTTGTTCCGAACTCCGATTGGGCTGAAATTTGGACTGAAGGTAGCCAACTTCGAGATGCAACTTTTACAATAAGTTTCACGTCGTTTAGATTTCTGTAGCTCCCGGAATCACAGAAACAACGCTGATTTTCTGTGCAGATTCTGGACAGCAAAAGGTTGCGGGAGACACCTTCTAGTTCACCCGATCTCACACGATGCACGGCACCTCATCGATGGATCTCTGAGTGCCTCCATACGACGAGCCTTCTCCTTCTACGAAATACCACGTGAGGAAGACGAGTCGCCATCCAATGGCGCAAGCGAGGGAGAGAGAGACGAGAGAGGAGATGCGAAGAGAGGAGAGGGGGTGGCTAGGGTTTCCCCCATGGCTTGGGCCGACCCTAGGGCTTGCATGGCTCATTAATTTCGTCCCCCCTCTCTCCCTATGCCTTATATAGGGTCGGCCTTATCCTTACGGATAAGCCTAGCGGATAGGATTGACTGATTCAAACCTCTCCCTATATATCTCTTCTTTTATCTCTATCTTTTCCTTGTTTTCGAAAACGGTCAAAACCAGCCCGTTTTCTGCGCCTCATGACCGGCCCTTTCATCGGAGGAAACAACCTCCTGAAACCAATAGGGCCGGCCTTGACCAGTCTCTCAACACTTAGGGCCGGTCCCCCCTAGTGCATAGTGGCGCATGGTATGACCAAAACGCCCTTATGTCACTAGTTGGCCGTTCCTCGTGTACGAGACTTTGCAAGGCACGTATAAGTGAAGTGCACCAGTGATTTCACTATTCTCTGAGGTTCTCGTAGGGTGCCCCTAGTGAAGTCAACTAGTCAACTCGCAACATGTCCCGGTGCATCACACCCATGTGGCAAAGTCCACTTATGATAAGGAATTGCTACATGCGTCTCTGCACTAACCTAGGGTTTCCCCTTAGTGCACACATATAGCTACGCATCTACCGTGCACTAGTGCGAAGCACTCACGGAGCGTAGGCTTGGACTTCTCGCTTCCTCTAACTACGTTCTGTGTTTCGATGAGATGATATAAGAGTCGTACATAATATCGATAAGGTGGAACCTTCAGGGACCAGGGTTCATGGCTTCCAACTTAGACTCGATCGACACACTACCCGAGTGTACCATCAATCCTCTGAGTCTGAGTTAACCTGCGTAGCCACCTAGAGTGCGACGCAGGTTGCACTCCAATTCCCCCGGACTTACTATGTTCTCCCTCATACCCCTGCTCTCCGCTTAGTATGGTAAACTCGTTGTCCCTCCACTGGTGCCATGATGCAACTCGAGCGGTGGAGAATACCGTCAGACTCGAGTACTCATATTACTCGGTTCCTTCCAGGTTGACCACATACATCGTACCTCCAATCACTCTGACGAGCAACCGGATCCGTCACCAGTCCAACTGATGACCACCTGGCCAGGGTTTAATACGACGTAGGTCAGACCAAGGAACGCACCTCCCGTTAGGGGTGTGGATAACCTGCAGGAGTGACACACTGATGCAACGCCAGCCGGGTAACCCAGTACACCATGGTTTTGGATCACTGCATCCGGATCCTCACACATTGGTGCGCCAAAGCACCACACAACTGGTTAGTCCACCAGACATGGTTCCTCAGGGTTTAGGACCGTTTTACCCTAAGCAGAAACACGGTTTAGTGCACCGGTGTCTGCTCACCGATCTGTGCACCGTGTTGGTTCCGTTCGGCCACAGACACTGTGCCTGGTAATGGCCGTGGTGGAGACACCCACGCTCTGTCATCCCAACAGCTTATCCTGAAAGGGCGACCAACCCTAATCAGAGCTGCGAACGTATTTAGGTTATATGGGACCAGTCCCTTAAGTCTCCCACTCAAGTGGATTACCATGTAGCCATGGCTCTCTGTTCTGTAATCAGAACACGTACTAAGGTACGTACCAATATGCATTCCTATACTATCAACCATACATAGCTAAACTGTAGGTTTTACGAGCTGTAGACCTCACCAATTCTAACAGTTGGGGCATGCCGGAAGGGAAGGGGAAGGGGGCTGCCGGATCGGGTGGTCGGGACTGCCTTGACGAAGGGGAAGGGAGCTGGTGGTGGTCGACGGAGGCGGCTGGATCGGTGCCGGAGGGGGAGGAGAAGGGTGAGGGTGCTGCCGGATCGGGAGGTCGGGGATGCCTGCGGGAGGTTGCTCGACGGACGGGAAGGAAGCTGCCGGTGGTCGGTGCGGTGAGCCGGAGGCGGCTGGATCGGCGCCGGAGGGGGAGGGGGAGGGGGAGGAGAAGGGTAAGGGCAGCGGTGGTTCTCTTTCAGCGAAAGAGAGAGAGAGAGAGAGAGAGAGAGAGAGAGAGAGAGAGAGAGAGAGAGATCCGGATGATCAGATAGAAAGAGGATGTGTGTTTTTTTTGTTTTAAATCGGATGGCTATGATCAGTGGGATCGGATGGCTAGCAGCTGACAGCCTAAAATAAAAATGGGTTGTCAGCTCATACCCCGTATTCTCTCTCTCTCTCTCTCTCTATATATATATATATATATATATATATATATATATATATATATATATATATATATATATATATATAGAATACGGGGTATGAGCTGACAGCCCATTTGCTCAAATGGTCTGTCACTGGCAGCCATCCGATCGGGATGATCAAATCGTTCAATAAAAAAAAAACAAAAACCGATTACAGCTGTTACAGCTGTACAGTTTCAGTATCTCTCTCTCTCTCCACAGACCCGCTGCCCGACCCCCTCGATGAAGCTCGGACCCCCTCCGGCGACCAGCGACCCCGTCCGGCGACCCCCGACCCCCAAGAAGCTCCAGGGGGGGGGACAGGGTCGCCTGAGGGGGTCGGGGGTCGCCGAAAGCGGACGGAGTGGCTGTCGGAGGGGGACGGGGTGGCCGGAGACCGTCGGGGGGGGTGCCGGAGTCCGTCGGGGTCCTGCAGGAGGGGGTCAGGGGTCGTCGGACGCCGGAGGGGCTCCGAGCTTCATCGAGGGGGTCGGGCAGCGGGTCTGTGGAGAGAGAGAGAGAGAGATGTTGAAACTGTACAGCTGTAACAGCTGTAATCGGTTTTTTTTTTTATTATTATTGAATGATTTGATCATCCCGATCGGATGGCTGCCAGTGACAGCCAATTTGAGCAAATGGGCTGTCAGCTCATACCCCGTATTCTATATATATATATATATATATATATATATATATATATATATATATATATTTATATATATATATATATATATATATATATATATATATATATATATATATATATATATATATATATATATATATATATAAAGAGAGAGAGAGAGAGAGAGACGATACGGGGTATAGGCTGGCAGCCTATTTCGACGAAAAGGGCAGCCACCCATTTGACACCCTTAGGAGTTTTAGAATGTGCTGATTTTTTGTGAGCATATGCACCTTACCTTAGATAGCACACCCACAAAAAATCAGCACATTCTAAAACTTTTAGGGGCATCAAATGTTACATTTAAGATTAACGGTTACAACGGACGTTCAATAAAACTTTTAACATTTGAAGCCCCTAGGAGTCTTAGAATGTGCTGATTTTTTGTGGGTGTTCTATCTACGATAAGGTGTTTATGCTTACAAAAAATTAGCACATTCTAAAACTCCTAAGGGCTTCAAATAGGTGGCTGCCCATTTCGTCAAAATGGACTGGCAGCTCATTTCCCGTTTCCTCTCTCTCTCTTTCTCTCTCTCTCTCTCTCTCTCTCTCTATATATATATATATATATATATATATATATATATATATATATATATATATATATATATATATATATATATATATAAAGAGAGAGAGAGAGGGCTGTTACAGTGAGCTATGGGCTGCCGAGAGGGAAACTGAGCTGCGAGTATTTTGACCCCCCAAGAAGTTATGGAATTTGATGAAATTTGGTGAGGTTGTTGCCTAGGATAAGATGATCATCCTCACCAATTTTCATCAAATTCCAAAACTTCTAGCGGGGTCAAATGGTCGAAACAATTTCTGACATCCGTAGTCACCGTTAAAATTGCTTCGACCATTTGACCCCCCTTGAAGTTTTGGAATTTGATGAAAATTGGTGAGGATGATCATTTTATCCTAGGCAACAACCTCACCAAAATTCATCAAATTCCATAACTTCTTGGGGAGTCAAAATACCCGCAGCTCACTTTCCCCCCCGACAGCCCACAGCTCATTGTAACAGCCCTCTCTCTCTCTCTCTCTCTATATATATATATATATATATATATATATATATATATATATATATATATATATATATATATATATATATATATATATATATATATATATATATATATATATATATATATATATATATATATATATATATATATATATATAATGAATTTGCACTTTTCCGATATCAGCATTCGGGTATGATTTCCCAAAAAAAAGACCGCTCAAAGCTCAGCCGTCCGATGCCTCGATCCAACGGATCGGATTCCCCCGGACCTTTATTCGCAGCTGTTATTGTGGCCGCCATAGTAACAGCGCGTTTTTTGGTCCGGATGGATCGGAACCGTTGGATCGGATCGATCGGGCGGTTGAAATCGTTATCACGGTTACTGTAGCGGCTACAGTAACCGCGAATATGATTTCAACTGCCCGATCGATCCGATCCAACGGTTCCGATCCATCCGGACCAAAAACGTGCTGTTATTGTGGCGGCCACAGTAACAGCTGCGAATCCGGTCGAGATTGATCCGATCCGTTGGATCCGATCAATCGAGCGGCTGAAAACAATTCCAGCATTTATCCCGTCCCATGCCTCGATTCACGCCCGATTTCCGGATAGATGGCATCCATACAGAGCCCGGTGCAGCCTCAACGCTGCACCTGAGGTCAAGGCTCCTCGTCCCCTATATATATATATATATATATATATATATATATATATATATATATATATATATATATATATATATATATAGGGGAAGGATACTCTTACTTATGGCCTCTTACTCATATAGTTACCTATGATCCGGGCCGTCCATTAGATCTCGACGTACGGTTCGGATTAGATGGGGAGTCAAAGCAATGGTGTCAGCATTAAATGCCCGTATTAAAAGCCTGTATTAAAATCCTGCATTTAATACGGACACAATTGCTTTAACTTCCCATCTAATCCGAACCGTACGTCGGGATCTAATGGACGGCCCGGATCATAGGTAACTATATGAGTAAGAGGCCATGAGTAAGAGTATCCCCCCCCCATATATATATATAAAACATGGCACGGCGCTTTCGTGCTGACTAGACAAAATGGCACCAAAAGCTGACTAGACAAAAAAAAACAGTCATCACAACCGTCCGATTATATAAAAAAAGGCTAAGATAAAAAAGAGCATGCTGATGTAAAGGATGATTGAGATTCATTTGGGTAGGGGGAACGGATGAGATTGGATGGAGTTAAGATGGAGGGATGAGATTGAGAAGAATAATAATTAAATGAACAAAGGACCATATTGTGAATAAATTATATTTTATAATATAATTGAGGGTTTTTATGTAAAAAATTGAGGACGCAGTAGGTATTAATTCTATTGTTCACGCGTTTTTCCCACGGATGGTTAATTACCTAGAGCTGCCACCTATGCGTGTGGTCCCCCCTCCCCTTAATTGTAGAGCCCCGATTTCTCTCTCTCTCTTCCCCCCATGATCTCTCTCTCTTACTTCCCGACTACCCCTAAAACCCTGACCTCATAGAGAACCGATCTCATGCGATATTGTGATAATGCGATAATCGTTTCCAGCCGTCCGATCGGTGTGAATCAGACGGAACAAATCCTTTCCGCCCCGGTTAAAAGCTTTAACCGTTCGATCGAATGATCGAACGGATGAGATCCGTAAGATCTCATTTGAATAGGACAAAACATAATCATACTTTTTTGTCTTATTCCAATGAGATCTCACGTGCTTTCCACCGGTTAAAAGCTTTAACCCTTTCCGGTCGTCCGATCGGCATGAATCGGACGGCACAAAACCTTTCCACCCCGGTTAAAAGTTTTAACCGTTCGATCGAATAATCAAACGGATAAGATCCGTGAGATCTCATTTACAAAGAGTAATCATACTTTTTTGTCCTATTCAAATGAGATCTCACGGATCTCATCCGTTCGATCATTCGATCGAACGGTTAAAGGTTTTAACTGGAGCGGAAAGGTTTTGTGCCGTCCGATTCATGCCGATCGGACGGCCGAAAAGGGTTAAAGCTTTTAACCGGTGGAAAGCGCGTGAGATCTCATTGGAATAAGACAAAAAAGTATGATTATGTTTTGTCCTATTCAAATGAGATCTCACGGATCTCATCCGTTCAATCATTCGATCGAACGGTTAAAGCTTTTAACCGGAGTGGAAAGGTTTTGTGCCGTCCGATTCATGCCGATCGGACGGTCGAAAAGGGTTAAAGCTTTTAACCGGCAGAAAGCCGTGAGATCTCATTCGTATAAGACAAAAAAGTATGATTATATTTTGTACTATTTGAATGAGATCTCACGGATCTCATCCGTTCGATCATTCGATCGAACGATTAAAGCTTTTAACCGGGACGGAAAGGATTTGTGCCGTTCGATTCACGCCGATCGGACGGTCGAAAACGATTAAAGCTTTTAACCGGACGGAAAGGATTTGAACCGTCCGATTCACATCGATCGGACGACCGAAAATGATTATTGCATTATCGCATCCAGCACGATATGGCATGAGATCGGTTCTCTATATATATATATATGCTAAAACACGGCGTGCGGTGCATACGGCGTCGCATCGCAGCCGTCTGATGCACCACTGCGTGCATCGTACGCACCGCAGCGATGCATCAGACGGTTGCGGTGCAACGCCGCACGCACCGCACCTTAGCATGCCTATATATATATAACAAGGGAATGGGGTTTTGTGCTGACTAGGACAATATGGAACCAAATGCTGACTAGACAAAAGAAACAGTCATCACAACCGTTCACTCTCTCTCTCTCTCTCTCTCTCTCTCTCTCTCTCTCTCTCTCTATATATATATATATATATATATATATATATATATATATATATATATATATATATATATATATATATATATATATATATATATATATATATATATATATATGTGCACGATATTAACTTCTTCCCTCATATATATACACAACAATTAGCTCCCTTACACCATATGCACTGTCTATATAACAAGGAAAGGAGGTTTTGTGCTGACTAGGACAATATGGAACCAAATACTGACTAGACAAAAAGAAACAGTCATACAGCCGTTCATTCTCTCTCTTCTTTCGATCTCTCTCGCTTCGTGCCAATCGGGGGGTGTCTTGCCGCTTCTTCGGCCCGACAGGTGTATTATCGCCGAAGGCGGCCCGCTGCAGTGCCGGCGGCCAAGTGTGTTGTCAAGGCGGCCCGCTGCAGTGTCGGCGGCCAAGTGTGTTGTCGCACCGAAGACTCCCGCTTCGTGCCAAACGGCACGGGCATGCCGAAGGCGGTCAAGTATGTTGTCGTCGCATACGACGGTGGGGGTGGGGGTGGTGATGCTCGGGGGGTGTTTTGCCGCTGAAAGCGGCCCGCTGCATTGCTGACAGATGTGTTGCCGTCGAAGGCGGCCTGCTGCAGTGCCGACAGGCACGGGCATGCACTAGTATATATATATAGGGGCATGCTATAATGCGGCATGCGGTACGTGCGGCACTACACCGCAGTCGTCTGATGCACGCATTGCGTGCATGCGATGCACACAGCGGTGCATCAGACGGCTACTATGCGGTGCCGCACTTACCGCATGCCCCTATATATATATATATATATATATATATATATATATATATATATATAGAGAGAGAGAGAGAGAGAATACGGAGTTTGAGCTGACAGCCCATTTGCTCAAATGGGTAGTCACCGGCAGCCGTCCGATTGGATTGATCAAACCGTCCAAAAAAAAAATCTGTTAAAATAGATGTTAACAACTGTTGCCAGCCTCTTCCTCTCTCTATCTTTCACCGACCCAAACCCCTCCGGCAACACCCCGTCCCCCTCCGGCAGCCCTTTGACGCCCTCCGACAGCCACCCCGTCCCCCTCCGGCGATCCCCGTCCCTCCGACAGCTCCGGCAGCCCCCCGTCCACCCCGGTGGATCTACCGGTGCTGTGATCGATGCCGGGAGGTCGGGGTGCTGCCGGAGCTGCCGGGGGGACGGGGGTCACCGGAGGGGGACGGGGTGACTGTCGGAGGGCTGTCGGAGGGGGACAGGGTGGCCGGTGGGGGGACGGGGTGTTGCCGAAGGACCGCGGACCGCTGCCGGGGGGGACGGGGTCGCCGGAGGGGGTCGGGGGTCGCCGGAGGTGGTCGGGTCGGTGAGAGAGAGAGAGAGAGAGAGAGAGAGAGAGAGAGAGAGAGAGAGGCAGGCTGTTAACAGTTGTTAACAGCTGTTTTAAAAGATTTTTTTTTTTTTTTGGACGGTTTGATCAATCAAATCGGACGGCTGCCGGTGACAGCCCATTTGAGTAAATGGGCTGTCAGCTCATACCTTGTATTCTCTCTCTCTATAATATATATATATATATATATATATATATATATATATATATATATATATATATATATATATATATATATATATATAGGCGCATGCTATAATGCGGCATGCGGTATGTGTGGTACCGCACCGCAGCCGTCTGATGCAAGCGTTGCTTGCATGCGATGCATGCAGCGGTGCATCAGACGGTTATTATGCGTGCTGCACTTACCGCATGCTGCATTATAGCATGCCCCTATATATATATATATATATATATATATATATAGAGGAATGCTTGGTTGCGCTGTGCGCTGCGGGCGGTAGAAAATACGCTGCCGATCGGTGGCCGTCCGATCGTGGAACGGACCGTCCGATCGCGTGAATAACCCCGGAGCCCCCAGCGAACAGCCGCGAACCCCGGCCACCGTCCGATTAGCATTGATCAAACGGCCCGCAACCGCTCCCGCTCCCGCACCGCACCGCACAGCACAATACCTTCACCGCACAACACAGCACAGCACAGCACCGTCCGATCATTGAGTGGATCTCAGATCGAACGGCCTGAAATAGTTTTCGCTGTTACTGTAGCGGCTACAGTAACAGCGAAAACAGTTTCGGGCCACTCGATTCGATTCCCATCAATACTTTTCGATCGAACGGCCCGAAACAGTTTTCGCTGTTACTGTAGCCGCTACAGTAACCGCGAAAACTATTTCGGGCCGTTCGATCTGAAATCCACTCAATGATCGGACGGTGCTGTGCTGTGCGGTGAAGGTATTGTGCTGTGCGGTGCGGTGCGGGAGCGGGAGCGGTTGCAAGCCGTTTGATCAGTGTGACTCGGACGGTGGCCGGGGTTCGCGGCTGTTCGCAGGGGGCTCCGGGGTTATTCACGCGATCGGACGGTCCGTTCCACGATCGGACGGCCACCGATCGGCAGCGCATTTTCTTCGGCCGCAGCGCACAGCGCAACCAAGCATTCCTCTATATATATATATATATATATATATATATATATATATATATATATATATATATATATATATATATATATATATATATATATATATATATATATAGAGGAATGGGATGCTGCCTATCAAAGCAGCATTTTTTGCTGCTTTGAGACATTGTTTGACCATCCTAGAAGTTTTGGAATTTGATGAAATTTGGTGAGGGTGTTGTCTAGGGTAAGATGATCATCCTCACAAATTTTCATCAAATTCCAAAACTTCTAGGGGGTTCAAATGGTCGAAGCAAAATCAGTCGTCTGCATTTACCGTTAAAATCTGCAGCATTTTGCTTCGACCATTTGACCCTCTTAGAAGTTTTGGAATTTGATGAAAATTTGTGAGGATGATCATCTTACCCTAGACAACACCCTCACCAAATTTCATCAAATTCCAAAATTTCTAGGATGGTCAAACAATGTCTCAAAGCAGCAAAAACGCTGCTTTGATAGGCAGCATCCCATTCCTCATATATATATATATATATATATATATATATATATATATATATATATATATATATATATATATATATATATATATATATATATATATATATATATATATATATATAGGTATGCTTGGTTGCGCTGTGCGCTGCCGAACCAAATGTGCGCTGCGCACACGGGCCGTCCGATCCAGGACGATCAAACGGCCCGGCTTGATTCCCGCTCCCGCACCGCACCGCACAGCCTGCACCGCACCGAACAGCAACCGTCCGATCATGTTTTGATTTGAGATCGAGCGGCCGCTACACATTTCGCTGTTACTGTAACGGCTACAGTAACAGCGAAAAGTGTTTCTGGCCACTCGATTCCCATCAAACTCTTCGATCGAACGGCCCGAAACACATTTCACTGTTACTGTAGCCGCTACAGTAACAGCGAAATGTGTAGCGACCGCTCGATCGGACGGGTGGGCACGATCGGACGGTTGCTGTTCGGTGCGGGATCGACTGTGCGGAGCGGTGCAGGCTGTGCGGTGCGGTGCGGGAGCGGGAATCATGTTGGGAACGGCTGACCCAACAAATTTTGACCTAGCAATAACCCAACACCCTTTGATGCACCTAGAGGTTTTAGAATGGGCTAATTTTTTGTAGACATGTTGTCTATGGTATGTTGATCATCCTTACAAAAAATCAGCCCATTCTAAAAGCTCTAGGTGCATCAAATGCGCTCTTCAAATCAACAGGTTTTTACTGTCAATTTTAGCCGTTGATTTGAAGAGAGCATTTGATGCACCTAGATGTTTTAGAATGGGCTGATTTTTTGTGAGGATGGTCAACATACCATAGATAACATGCCTACAAAAAAATCAACCCATTCTAAAATCTCTAGTGCATCAAAGGGTGCTGGGTCATCTGATCCTTATATATATATATATATATATATATATATATATATATATATATATATATATATAGAGAGAGAGAGAGAGAGAGAGAGAGAGAAATGCACATGTTCTCTACAATTAGGTTAAACTTCTAATATTCTTCACTGAACGGTCGTCACCGAAATTTTTTTTGCTCCAGCAAAGGGAAGCTCTAGATCGGATGAGGCTGGTTGTAAAGGTTGTGGGTGCAAATTTTGGCAGAAGTTTACCAACTACCACGGGACCCACCGGCCCTGCCTGGTGGGCCCACGAAGACCACCGCAGGACCCACCGGCCCTGCCTGGTGGGCCCACGAAGACTACCACTGGACCCACCAGCCCTGCCTGGTGGGCCCACGAGGACCACTGCGGGACCCACCGGCCCTGCCCGGAAGGCCCACGAGCCTGTGGAATCCCCCAGAAGACGGTAGCGGGGCCCGCTAGCTTTACCTGGAGAATCCCCAGATACGACGGCAGAAACCGCCATTTAACCCAGAATTCCCACCAGAGAATCCTATAAATAGCAGAGCCTTCGAATGTAAAAGGATCCAAAAAATTCTGATTTCCACTCTGAGATCTGACTTTCAGAACCAGAACTCTGGGATTTTCAACTTCTGATCTACCATCTCTCCTTGATCTTCTTTTCTCCTTAGAAGAGATCAGAGGGTTTTCAGTGACACTCGGCCTGTCGAGATCACTTCAACTGAAGTGTTAGTGAATTCGGGTTGCTCCCTATAGCACGGAGACGTAGGCTTCGGCTGAACTCCGAGATCACATCTCGTGTCACAATCTCTCTGATTGCTTATCACTTTCTTCTGACATATCAAAAGGCTTCAACTTCAATCAACAGATCGACCAACGATCTTCGACGTCAACCTCAACTCCAATTGACTGGTGCTGCGAGAGTCTTCGGGTCGGCACGAAGATTTTCCCCCACAAAGGTTAGATCAGACGTCTCTCTACTCTTTAGTGAACAGTCCGAATGAACCGAGTAACTCGAGGAGCCCGATGAACTTACATGGTCCAAATATGGGCAGACCAACTACGAGTTCCTCGGGCAACTTGGGTAATTCGGACAGAGGCAATGTAACTTGGTCCAAACATGGTCAAACCTCTAAACCCGACCAACCCGACCATGTCCACCCCTAATCAAACCTAATAAAATGTAAGGATCCACTTAATTAACTAAAAGATGAAAGGAGTTGGTGGGTGCAAAGAAAGTATTTCAGGTTAACTAGAAATATCTTGAAGACATGAATTTCTCGCAATAATGAAAATAAGTGATTTCAAGGTGAAATGCAGTAACATGAAATGGTAGTGTACAAACCACCACTTAAACTGTTGATCTTAGGTTAGCATTTTTTTTGTTATTTTTGAGAAAATCCTCTCCAAGGAGGAGATGGGAGGGGCTAAACCATACCCAAGCTATTATTAATAAATAAAATGGAAAGTACAAGAACCCACGAGAGATTACAAAGCATAGGATTAATGATGCAGCATGATCGTGGCGACAGCATAGGGGGGGAATGGAAGGGCGAAGGGGGTTGTCGGTCACGCACCGACGATACTCCAACCTCAGGCCGGCAAGCCTCTCGCTCTTTGATCATCTCTCAAGAACGCAGTATGAAACCTCTTACTGAAATCAAAAGCAAAAGATTGCTATTTTTTCATCATCATCCAATAACTTTATTCATCATATTGGGCCTTTAAATAGGCTTACAACCAAATTCAAAAAGGAAAACAATAACCTCGTAATTATAGATTTGACTCAAATCAAATCTTACCATAATAACAACCCATAAGTTTAGAAGATTTAAATCAAATTAAATCTTACCCGAAATCCCATACTTAAATACCATCTAATCTTTCCGAAATATCATCAAATCTTACTCGAAATCCTATAATTAAATTCCATAATTAATAAATCCGAAAATAAAATATTTTCGGATTAAAATAATAACTTCAGAATAAAAATATTATTTTATTCCGAAATTATGATTTTATTCCAAAAATATTAATTTCAGCATTTATTAACCCGAAATTATTAACTTATTACCTTCCTACCAAATCGGGTCACGTCGTCGGTCACCGATGTGCTGAAAGCCTGAAACATACGAACGGCCCAAATGCTCTCGCATCAATTAATCTTCAAAAAAGAATTAGTTGATAGACCAGTTGACCAGTCCTTGAAGAGCAGTAAGATACACTTCCAGACTTCCTTAGCTTTGGATTGGAATATGTGTTAGTTCCTCTCCTTCCAGATACCCAAGCACACGCAAATTACAAGAATATCCCAAGCACTGGAAGAGAAGGCTTGATACGCTTTCTTCACTAGTCCGTCCAAAGGGAGTGAAGAGTGACGGGTTGACCTTTGAGATTAATATTGAGACTTCCATATTGTCTTGGGAAAAAAGCAATGTTGGAAGAGGTGATTCGCATCCACTCTTCTATTACCACACAAAACACAAGAGAGGTCTGCGATACCAGGATGTTTTCTTCGATGGAGATGAACTCTATTCTTCATAGAAACCAACATTAAAACTCTAGTCCTCATTGGGCAAGAGTTTTCTAAAGAGAAGAAGCTACTGGGTAAATTACTCCTCCTGAGTTAATGAATCGATACAAAGACTTAACTATAAAAATCCCGGAAGAACTCCATTCCCAAGCCGCAGAATCTACGGTGGTACTGATATAGAAGGAAACCGCTACGTGCAATTCATGAAGTTAAGCATCAAAATTATTGGGAATATTTCTTCGAAACTTGATAGACCAAACGAGAGACCCATTGGTAAAAAATACTTGATAATGGACAGAGGCATCCTAATCCCAATCTCAGTCAAAAAGATCCACAAAAAGGGTACCTAGGCTTATATCATCCACCCAATGATCTATCCAAAATTTGATCTTATGCCCATCACTAAGAAGAAGCTTAGTACCAACTTTGAAGATAGAAGAAATTATGCAGATCCCCCTTTAAAAGGGAGATATTTTACTAGATACTCTACTTCTGGATTGAAGAGGTGAGAACCGACACAAATATCTATCCTTGATAACTTAAGTCCAACAATCTCCCTGATCATTCCCAAGCCTCCACTACCATTTCCCCAGCATACCACTGTTAAAGTCCTGGTGATTTTGAACAACTAATCCTCCTTGATCTTTTGACATGTAAACAATCCCCCAATTCATCAAATAGTAGGATCCTTAGGTTAGCAATTTTTTCACTTTCCATTGATTCCTACCGAGGGATGATTCCTCATCCATGAGTCTATATTTGCAACGATGATGCAAGATATCTTGGGGAAAGGACTGTAAGAATCTGTGCATTTGGATATAAAGGACAACCATATGGGTCAGCTGCAATGATTGCTAAGATTTGTTGAAATTGAACTATGATGGTAAAGTTTCGTAAGAAAAGCTACGATGGATTAGTGGATCTAAACTAAAACGCAAGCATCTACCTGGTTAAGTGCATGATGAACAGAATTTGTGAGTGAAAAGAGAGGATTTCAAGTTTGATGGAAATCCCTGCAGACAGCAGTTTCTTCACAATAATTAAAAGCACACTTTAAAGATGAAAGAAACAAATGCAGGAGTATGAGATGTGTTAAGGCTTGTAAATATGAGATGCGTTAAGGTATTTTTTGTGCTTTGCTGTTTCAATATGACTACAACAAGCAGAAGAGAGAGAAGGAAAGAGAGAACTAGCGGAGACATCACAACGAGAACCCTAGGAGTCAGCACCTAGGGTCTTTATTGAACCTCACCATGAAAGGGGAAGAAGCAAATTCCTTATTTGCTCAATTATTCACTACTGTAGTTAAATTCGTCAACTCCCTTGCATGAGTATACACAGACACACCTTTAATCCAATCCCAAACTCCAATTCATTGGGACTAAAACTTCCCCAACATATAACAATGTCAAAATTGGTCTCTTTGAGACACAACCCTATTCAAACATGACCATTATTGGCTAGTATCTCTCAGAAAACTCAGAAAAAGGAGGAACAAAGGAAATAATATTTTCTAAATCTAAAGACCCACTTCGAGTTCCACCTTTTCTAGATTGAAATTTTCTTATGTGCAAATCCTGCTTATGGAAACTATTAAGGACCTATGCTTCCCATTGTTTGCACGGATCAAATCATTCATGATATATTTCTACTTTGGACAGGAAATTCCACCTATGTTGGATGGATGATGGAAGAGAGTAAAGAGGCAGTTCTGATATCCTATTGATGCAAATGTAACAATAGAAATGAAATTTGATCATAATTGTGTTGTTGGTGATTAAAT